>JAVUPR010000312.1:3802500-5006030 GCA_036785695.1 Gentiana straminea | reverse complement strand
TGGGAAAAGGTTTTCTTCTCCTCCACTCTGATAGATGGCGCCACCTACACTATAAATAAGAGGTGGGTGTCAAGCTCTTTTGTACATCATAATTCCAAGAGCTAATAGTTCTTGTGTAAAATAGAGAGCATCCCATAGAGAGTTGGAGAGAGGGAAAAAGGCCGGTCTAGCAACCGGAGTTTTCCAATAGCAATCCATGATGGGATTCCGGCGGGTCGTTCGTGTGGACTAGCGGTAGAGGCCGAACACTTGGGCGGCTCTATGCGGAACTACTCTCCTTAGACGGTCAAAGCGTCGATCTTTTAGATCAACCAAGGTAACCACCGTCTACTACTTGTTTGTTTATTGCTTAAACGAAGTCGATCCTGGTTAAAGGGAATAAATTTTTTGAATTCCGCCGCGTTCCCGCGTAGATTTCCTAACAAGGTGGTATCGAGAGAGCTTCGAGCTTAAGCAATAAGCATGTTATTTTGCGTAGTTAATTTTATCGTTTAAATCACATAATTAAAAGATGAAAGATTTTTGATTCGCAAATCGATACACGAAAAGAAAAGAAAAAAAAAAGGGGGCGGCTTATGGGGTGCTCGGCCGATCGGCGGCGGCACCCCACCGGAAATTGCGCCGGCGGCGGCGGCACCCCGCTTTGGGGCGGTCGACGTCGGTCAATGCATCTTTTGGTGGATCCCTAAATTTTGTTTTGTGTATTTTGTGTTTCATTATTGTTCATAGTTGTGATTGGTAATTCGTCTTTTGTTTAGTTGTGTCATGTGGCTAACCAATGGTACAAATAGTTTGGCCATTGGGATGCCACATGGCATTAAAGTAATAATGGCCTCTCCAAACTTTGTTTGAATAGGCCTTCAGCCCTTTCCAAATATTTGATTTGGGAAAAAGGCCTAGCTTGCGCCACTTCTTCAAAATTTTGATTTTGGAAAGTGGCCAGGCCTAAACCAAAATTATTTGGCCTTTCCAAATATTTGATTTGGAATAGGCCTAGGCCCTTTCCAAATATTTGATTTGTAAAGGCGCTAGCTTTCAGCCACTTCCAAAATTTTGATTTTGGAAAGTGGCGAGCCTAAGCCAAATTTGGTTTAGAAACCAAATTTGGTCCCTTTTGATTACGAATCAAAAGGAAAGAAACAAAAGAGAAATAATTTTAATTTTGATTTATTTTTGGAATAGTTCTAATTAATTAAAATTAAAATTAAAATCGGTTTAAAATTAATCGTTAATTTTATTTCGATTAAAATCATTTAATTAATTAAATGTTAATTAGTTAATTGATTGGATAAAATTATTTAATAGATTAAATGTTAATTGATTAATTAAGACGCAAGTAGTTAATTTTTAATTTTATCTTTTTCATAAGATTTTATTGTATGGATTAGATATAGTAGATATAATATGATTATATGGACCCCGATTGATCATGGACTCGACCGATAGGATAGATGTGAATGATTTAAATTTTCTGTTGGTTTAAAAATTGTCCTAGGCCGTTATGAAGAACGTGACCTAGTTTATTTTCTGCATTTGTCCCATTCCCGTTAGCTCCCCCCCGTGTGCGGCGGGTGTATTTATTTTATTAGATAGAATTAAATGTAACAAGAATGGAGCAGAAGATGAAGACCAAAGAAAGACGAAAATAAAGATCCCATTGGAGAATGGAGCATTAAAGATCCTATTGGCGGTTGCAGCTACCCTTAGATTGTGACCCGCGGTTTCGTCAGTTTGTATTCGAAACCGCACCTAGGAAAAGTCCATGATCATACCGGTTACTTTACGCATTTATTTATTTTGTGCTTGTATTTATTTTATATGATACGATAGATGCATGACTAGGCACGATCTAGATAAATGTGTAGGATGTATGTCTATAGAGATAGATATATTTGATGAGACCGTAATTAAAATTAATTAAGTGAATTAATTTACGTAAATACTTCCACAACAAAAATCAAGTCGAAAATTGTCTCCCAATATTATAGCGACGGTGAAGAGCCTTTGTTCGGATCCAACTGATCGGCCCTCGTCGGGAGTTGACCTACCACGGGTATATCGTCGTTATTGAGATATGATCGTATGAGATCTCGCGAATATTGGGTTATGACTTGACTAGAGTATTGCGGTGATTGGCCCTCGTCAGGACCGTCTTATTCTAGAGGCAAGGGGTTGACTACCACATAAAGATGTGAATTGTCAAAGAGTTGACTAGTCAACCACCAAGAGTCACATAGTAGAGATGTGATTGGTAAGAGTTACATACCTTTCGAATTATTCCGGTTGATCGGCCCTCGTCGGGAATCGGGGTAACCAGATGGGATCTTGGCCACTAAAGAATTTTGAAAGATTCTTGAAAGTCAATTGGGAGTAGTTGACTAGTGGGAGCAAAATCATAAATCAAAAGACCATTTTTGATTTTGCGTGTATAAACAACAACACTCTTTTATTTTTTTTATGTTGTAGTTTTAGCAAACTTTATATTTATGTTTTATTCTCGATTAGTAAAACCAAATTATGACTGTTAATTTTGAGAAACGTTCTCAAATATGGTTAAGTAATTTTAATCCTTTTAAAATAAGCAATGACATGAGCCATCCCGTTATAGTAGTTAGAGACAAGGAGATTACATAATTGATGCAAGTGCTTCGAGACTTTAATTATTAATGAAAGCGGAAGCTCATGATATGATTAAATCATTTGAAATAAGTTTCAACGAATTAGTCATATATTGGATACGATCCAAGATGATCATTCATCATACGATGACAATTAATTCAAACGTTGGATAAGAATGACCACATCGAATTTTGGAAAGGTTGTTTTCAAAATTGTAAGATTTAAGTATCGACTTATTTCTTTAATCATTGCTTAAAGGTTAATTAAATAGTTAATGTTTTAAATACGATTTAAAAGGTTAAATAAACTATTTAATAAACTTTAGATTTTCTTTATGAAAGGAAATAAAAAACATAGCTCTTGTGATCTTTCTTAAGTCTTATGAAGACTACAATAAGAAACATTTTTCAAGTGCTTAAAGGATTGAAAAGGAAAGTTAGGGCATGTGCTTAAATAGAGAACTTATTGAAGTTTCTATTTTAGGCAAGTGAGTTGAGATAAATCTATCTAAGTTCAAAGTCAACTCTAAGATATATGATACCTTACGAGTGTGATTAAATTAGAAAGATTGAATACAAATATGGAAGGTGAAACAAACGTTGTAACACTTACCATATTCGGATCTAATAAACGATAAGGGAACTAAATAAATGTTATTATGCTCCGGTTCTTATGAAGAACATGTTTTCGATTGCGATTTGTTAGGATTTAGTAGACATATTCAATTGTAAAGAATAAATGTTATTCCGATAAAGTTGGAAGGTCACCGAATGCTAACATACTAGATTGATGTCAATGTATAGTTAATATATGTGATGAAATCTCAACTAAGTATTGTATGGTTGTTATCCTTGATATTAGTGGTTGTTCTAGATATAGTCTCTCTGGAAGGGAAGCGTGTAATTAAACGTCATTCTGATGATGTTGAACCATATGATTATGAATCATGTGGGTTATACGTATCTTATCCAAAGAGGACTAAAATACCCTTTTTCGAAAAGGTTGTAAAATCTAGAAAAATTGTCTAAAGCCTAAACATACCAATGTTTGTTGGCTTGTGACAATTAATGCCACAAATAATTGTTTATTAGTCTCTATGACTATTTTTATAAATAGTCAAGTGTACTCAGTGAAGTGCATAATTCGGAAAGCTCAAAAAGTTCGAGCTAATACGAATAAGAGATTGATGAGCTATATTGGAATTAACCTTCAATTAGATTGAAGTAATTAATACCTGAAGGGTGTTTCAGAAGTCGTCTGAAAAGGAATAAGATTCTCCCTTGAAGGATACCATTTTTGGGATACACAATTGGATTGTGTTCTTGAAATGGAAACAACACTTTATATGATAAAGGTGTGACGCAAGCCATGCGAAGTATCCCTTACCCGTTTCGGGATAATGCCCTTATACTTAACCGAGTTCCAAAGAATAAAGGTTGAATAAATTCCATATTAGATATGGAAGAGGATAATGTCGAATCTATCTTAACCGATGATTTGAAGTTATCATAGGCAAAGTCAGAAAGGCTTGGAGCCTAGTACGACATATGCAACTTTGTGGAATATCTTAGCAAGTACGCTAGATATTATTTACTTGTCCGCGGAGCAAAATGCTTGTCTCCAAACATGCTGTCTTCTAGAGGAAGTGTTTCTTCCAAAAGAAACAGTGGGAGTAAATATTTAGATCTCAAAGGTAGTTTGAGAACCACAAAGTTATTCAACCATAGGAACGTGAGCGGACGCCACATAGCGATGAGGTGTAGATCACTTTGCTCGGTGCACACAAAAGTTCTCCGTAAGTCCGTGGATAACCTCAAGCCCGAAAGGTTTGTTGGTATGTTCATCTTGAAGAATGAATATCTCACGACTTATGAAAGAATGTTTGAAAGGCAAGATTGAGAGATATGGCTATGAGCCATAATATCGAATTAGATTCCATCGGTGACAACCAGGTTGTGAACCTAGTCCGTCTTACCCAAGGGGAGTGTCCCCGAAAGGTGACATGGATAGTAATATGATTACCATAAGGCTATAGTGACGGCCGAAGGGTATGAGGTGTAAACCTTGTAATTACCTTTATGCCGCCAAATTGAGCCAAGTTCTATTCAGATGATGCTTGTTATAACTTCGTATCATGGCTATATGATAGTGTTGAAGACGTTGGGCAGAAAGCTCAATGTTCATAGACGATAACATGATATGTAAGCCCACGAGATCCATTCATGGACTCAAACAAGTTTCTCTAGACGATTTCTTTGTTTAATAATCAAAGGAGTTTGATTTAGTCAAAAGAAGGATATGCCCAATGTGCAATATGGATAGTGGGAGTGTGTTACGATTTTTGAGTAAGGTATTGGATATCTCTCTCGAGAATTGTCACCCCATGTCACAGTCAATTAATGTTTGGTAGTTCAAGGTCTTTACGAAAGCACTTGGATTGGCAGTTCTTATTTTGGAAATAAGAATCTATAGTGATAGATTTAACTGCTGTTAAATTATAGTTTACCTATATAGATGTGATGCTAAAAGAGTTTAGCATAGATCGCGACGAGGGGATCTTTTTGCTAGTCGGTGTTCTCGAGATCTATCTATGTTAGGACGTTGGTCCTAAAGATAAGGTGAAAGATGATGCTTATGGAAGGTTTCCTTCGCTATCGCGATAGGAACCATCTTATAAGGAGATGCCGGATGTTCATAGTCCATGAATAGTCATGAGAAAGTATGAAAGTAAATCTGGTGAATGTCGAGAATATCCTTAAACAAGTTAAGGAAGAATTCCTGGTTTATTGAAACTTGGAATTAAATAAACGTAGATATACAGACGTATATCCTGAGTCTTATGAAGGCGAGTGGGAGCTACTGTCTGGGTTTGCAATCACTTTGATTAAGTGATACAGTGAGCTGGAAATGTTCTAGCCTATGGGTCACTGTAAATTCTACAACTAGGCCAAAACACAGTAGTGCCTTAGAGGCGCAGCGGGAGCAGTACATGGATCTAGAAGGTTCATTCCTGAACCTCGTACGGTTCTTCCACCTTTTATGTATAGTTGATATAGTAAGTGGATTCATTGCTTGAAGCAAGGACCAGGGTCTCGTCAGAGATTCGTGTGTGTGTTGAGGCGGTTCCTTTGACTTGATCATATGGAACATGATATGAAGATAGTCTGAGTCCCCACGGATAGCGATCCGTTTATGGCTAGGGGTCGGTTGCGAGTATTGCATGAGATTCTTGTGTTTCAACTTGGTCTTGTGTGTGCGAGTGATTGGTTTTAGGCCAAGTGGGAGATTGTTGGAATAGTGTCCTAAACCCAATCGGGTTGGACCGGATCCGACCGGGTCGGATCATTTATATTATTTCTTTACGTTTATACATATATTAAATGGCTTTTCTCGTTGTCATATATATGTTCTTTTAAAGAACCAATTATGAATTGTTATATGATAACGTCCTTAGTATTAAACCGTGATAGAGAAACCATGATAGGCGATTATGGTTGATGAGATCTCTAATCACTTTAATAAGTTTGATACTTAAATGTCTCTAGGGGCCGATGTACTATTAAACAGGGCATTGATAGTATAAACGAGGCTAGCACGTATTAGATGTCTTCGTCTCTTTAAGGGCGGGGATAGATCTCGTCTATCGAAGTGTAGAGACACTTGGACCGTACGTGGACGTGTATTAGAGAATGCGTACGTTAGGGATCGACCCACTTACACGGATAAGTGTCACACTATGTGGCGGTTGTGTAATTATCCTTAAGACCGGAGTCTTCATGGCATCACGGTGTGGATTGTCATGCTTTGACACTATTGAGGTTTCCCTAGCCACGGGGCGATCATGCGGTAGTGATTGGGTATGATACTGAAGCATGCGGAGTATACATGATTGGTCGTCCGGGAATCGCGTATCCTATGATTGGGATCGAATATCCGAAATGGCCTTCTTATAAGGAATGTCTTACTCTCGTGAATCTTTGCAAAGTGGGAGTAAATGAGTTACTTCGAGAGAGCTTGATATCCAGATTATAAGATACGGTCGTTGATGTTTTGACACTCGACTAACGACCGTATGGATATTATTACAAATGGCGATAGGATTGTAAGTTACACGGTAATCGTTTCACATGAAAGGTAGTAGTCATTGCATTTGACTCTTCCGATGATTGGGGGTCACGGTGTGTTGCTAGACGCTATCCCGTGATCGTTAGGCATGAAGGGCATTTTTGTAATTTGCACTTTGTGTCTACGGCCAACATATTCGGAAGCCTATCGGGTCACACACATAAGAACATCTAGCCGGATTAAAATGTGGTTATAGTTGATAACCAAATAAGGAAAGTTTATCTCGAGACTATAAAGGTTATAGTGGTAAATTAATATGGTGGTATTTATTTATTATGAATAAATTAAATACAAGATATTAATAATATTATATTAATTAAAAAATATTCCGGAAGCCAATATTTGGCTATATGGGCGCCACATTTAAGTGTATAAGATACATTTAGATTGTGCGATTTAATTAATAGTATTACCAAATATTAATATAAGATATTAATATATATATATATATCCAATATATAATTGGCGCCTAAGTTTTTGTGTGTAATGGACACACGTAAAAGCCAATTGATCAAGTTGACATGTTTGACTATTTGGGTATTAATAGATTTATATGTGTTATATATATGCGATATATACAATTGAAATTATTTATGGTAATAAAATAAGGGCCAATTATTTAAAAGGATCGATTTTCAACTTATTAGGGGTAATAGGACACTCCGAAATCTTATTTAGTTATAAGGACATTCTAATTTTAAGAAGGAAACTTATTTAGTTATAAGGACATTCTAATTTCAAGTGGATAAAGAAGAAGAAAAAAAATGAAGAAAAAAAAAAAAAAAAAAAGGGCGCAGGCTGATGTTTATTTTGTTTATTTTTTCTTTTTTTTTTTAAATTCACCACATTTCTAAAGGTTATATATTTTGATATAAAACTCGGATCGTCAAAGTTTTTTCCACTAAAATTCATATTTTTCTGCCTTCTTTATTCTAAAATCAAATTTGATATTTTTTCCGACTAAATTTCATAAAATCGATTTTTTCTTCATAAATATCGACGTGACATATTGATCACCGGTATGCATTGACCACATACCCCGATGCATTGACCACCGGGATCCATTAACCACCCAGATGCATTGACCGCCGTGATTCATTGACTACCCTGATGTATTGACCGCTTTGATCCATTGTCAACCTTGATCAGTGACATTTCATTGTAACTATTTATGTAATGACGTCTCATTGTAGCCATTTATGCAGTGACTTCTTATTGTACCGATCTATGCATTGACGTCTTATTGTATCGAACTATGCAGTGTCGTGTTATTGTAACGATTTATGCAGTGACGTGTTATTCTAACAATTTATGCATACCTTTGGTTGTAAAAATATGACTTTAAACCAAAAAAACAAAAGAAATACAGTTATTTTACAAATTTATCGAAAATTTAAACCAACACTAATCAAATAAACCAACATCAATCAAATATTTAAAGATAACAAAGAAATAAAGTTACTTTACAAAGTTATCAAATGTGTGTATCAAGTTGTATATGCGGTGACATCAATATCATTGCATCAGTTATCTAATTGTAAATACAGTCATCAATGTCACCGCTTCGTACATCAATGTCACTGCATAAGTCATCAATGTCCCTGCATCAGACATCAATGTCACTGCATAAGTCATCAATGTCACTGCATCAGACATCAATGTCACTGCATAAGTCAGCAATGTCACTGCATAAGCCCAGACCACCAAGATGATCATAGATGGCACTCTTCTCAATCTCTTGATGATGGTAACTCTTGCACACATAGTAAAACACACTCTGCACTAATAGGCCAGCCAGATTAACTATCACCAGCAACCCAACCAAGAATCCACCAACCATAATTCTTGTAAGCACACCATGATTAAACCAACACTAATCAAATAAACCAACATCAATCAAATATTTAAAGATAACAAAGAAATAAAGTTACTTTACAAAGTTATCAAATGTGTGTATCAAGTTGTATATGCGGTGACATCAATATCATTGCATCGCTATCTAATTGTAAATACAGTCATCAATGTCACTGCTTCAGACATCAATGTCACTGCATAAGTCATCAATGTCCCTGCATCAGACATCAATGTCACTGCATAAGTCATCAATGTCACTACATAAGTCAGCAATGTCACTGCATCATGTAGCATGTAAAACAAGTTCCCATAAAAATCAGGATGGGGTTTCACACCGACAATGTCATTGTTGTATATGTATGTTCTTGCCCAAAATCATAAGAGGGGGGAGCTGGGGCTGAATTTTGGAGATTAGGAGGTTGGTGTGTAAGTGTACCGGCGAGAAGAGAGGGGTGGCCGGCGGTGGAGAGGGTGGTTTTCGGGAAGGTAAAAAGTGGGACATTTTTGTCATTTCGAGTTCATGTTTGAATATTAGCTTTGGCACTAATAGTTTAGCTTTGGAAATACCATTTACCTAACAAAATGAATATCGTGGACCTTAATTCCCATCTAAAACACCAATCAAAACAACACCTCACCTTTCTACATTGAACAATAAATCTCTTTCCAAACTACAAATCAAATCGAACAAAAACAACAGCCACTTGCATTTTTCTCGTACAATCCAGCTTTAAAGCCATGAATCATGAGCAAAAAGACCACAAGCAAACTTAACTTAGCTAATAATTCACTAACTCCAAATTTAAAACTCTTCAACTTCACAAGAAAAATGAGCTTACTCCATCATAGAACCATAATAGATAGCGGTGAGTACCTCGGTTAGGTTTTTTCAATCGGAAAAGTGATTCTTGGTATAGTGTTTGCCGCAAGCTTAGTTGATCGGTTGAAAATAGTAATAAAAAAAATTCAAATAAAAGAGATCGTATGCTACGACGGAAAAGATAAACCGAAGAATCTTGAGATCGATAGAATCATATGCTTTGATACAAATAATGGCGGTGTAATAATCGACGGTACCTTGAGATCTATTATTGTGGATGCTAGTGCTTGGTTTTCGCTGCTCCCAACGATTCGCCGCCATTGGCACTTCCCGAGCAATCAATCGAGAGAGCAAATCGGGGAACTTGAAGAGGTAACGGTTGATTAATCTCTTTTTCTACATCGTGTAAGCAGCATTCCATCCACTATATATTCCCTTCGAAAAATTCTGGGAAAACCAGTTATGAATATGGAAAATTAGAATGGCGGGGAAGAAGGGATGGTGAGAAGGGTTTTGGAAAATAAATTAGATTGTCCTTATAACTAAATAAGTTGTTAGAGTGTCCTAAATGATCATTATGTCTCTAGCGACGGCCTTATAACTAATATTCACATAAAATAAAGATGGTCAATATTAGATATTGACAATATCTTGGGAATATTCAATATAAGATATTGACAATATCCTAGATTTATTTAATATGAGATATTATAATAAATGAGATAAATCAATCAATTATATTTTCCTTATTTTATTGGGAAAAGGTTTTCTTCTCCTCCACTCTGATAGATGGCGCCACCTACACTATAAATAAGAGGTGGGTGTCAAGCTCTTTTGTACATCATAATTCCAAGAGCTAATAGTTCTTGTGTAAAATAGAGAGCATCCTATAGAGAGTTGGAGAGAGGGAAAAAGGCCGGTCTAGCAACCGGAGTTTTCCAATAGCAATCCATGATGGGATTCCGGCGGGCTGTTCGTGTGGACTAGCGGTAGAGGCCGAACACTTGGGCGGCTCTATGCAGAACTACTCTCCTTAGACGGTCAAAGCGTCGATCTTTTAGATCAACCAAGGTAACCACCGTCTACTACTTGTTTGTTTATTGCTTAAACGAAGTCGATCCTGGTTAAAAGGGAATAAATTTTTTGAATTCCGCTGCGTTCCCGCGTAGATTTCCTAACAGAACATACATGGTTAGTAGCTCCAGTATCAAGTATCCATGTGGACACATCTTTAGCTACGTTAAAAGATTCCAAGAATAGTAATTCCAAATTACCTTTCTTATCTTTCCCAGCGACAGCCTTGACTTTGCCATCTTTCACATCACGAAGATATTCGGGACAATGGCGTCGCCAATGTCCCACCTCCTTACAAGAAAAGCATTTGCCCTTTGGCTTGGCCTCGTCAACTTTCTTGGCAGTCTTTTTCTTCATTGGCTTGGGCACGGGTGCAACATTACCCTTCTTCTTTGGTTTTGCCTTAGGCTTGTTTGATGACCTGGCTTCGGCCATATTGGCTTCAGCTTTCTTATCCCCTACTTGGACCTTATCTTTCGATAGCAGGCCCTCGTAGATAGTCGATTCATTCAAAGATCGTGTCATGGTCAACTCATATTTGCCCATCGATACTGAGTTTTGAACGGGATAAACTCAGGAGTCAATGATTCCAAAATCATCGATACTTGAGTTGCTTCATCGAAATTTGATCCATGAATACCGGCGTCATTGAAGTAACTGATCATATTCAGAACATGACCATTCACTGCTTGACCTTTCTTCAATTTCGTGTTAACGGCCAACCTGATGGCATCGTGTCTTGCTTGGTTGCTAGGTGATCCAAACATCGTAGTAAGTTTCCGCATGATTTCTCCTGCAGATTCAAACTCTTCAATCTGGGTCCTAATAACCTCCGACACTGCCGCTAGGATGATCCCACGAGCCCGGTTATCTGCTTCGATCCAGCGATTACGCTGTTCGATCTCAGCTTTACCAGGTTTTTGGACCGCCAGCGTAGGTCATTCAGAAGTAAGTACATGTTGCACATTCTCATACGTGAGTACCACGTTTAAGTTACTCTTCCATTTCTTAAAGTTGTTTCCCATTAATTTTTCAGACGGTAAAGCAGAAATTTGAGCAGACATTTTTGCTGAAAATAAAATGACATACATTAATTCAAGTTTAACACTACTATATAAATTTTAGGAATTGTAAACTAAAAATAAGTCTACTCTACCATTCCAAGGTTTTAACCTCACATCTCAGTGCCGCCGTAGGGTAGGTCAAAGAGATGACGGTTAAATTGAGACAATCTCATCAATGAATAACTTGTGAGAATCAAACATCCCACGAGAATCGAACATCCCTTTATTCATTGACTACCTTCCTTTTTTAGCCGAGATATTACCAAAAATATCCTTTATTAGTGTGACCTACTATATCGGATCTTTTAGGTACGCCCCGAGTGTGCCGTCGTAGGATAGGTCGGTGACCCGACGAGTACCCGTAAATCCTATCCTTTCGGAGACCAAGCCATGAATGTTGATAGGGGTGAACACCATCCGTAGGGGACGAAATCAAAGCGCCGCGAGGCGTCACCCTTCTCTCACTTACTTGTATCTATAGTAGAGGCCGTGGGGTTGGTCCGTCGCCTTCCCCGCTCCCACTCAATAATTTGGAAGTGGTTGTGGGTTAACTAACCACGTCTTTTTGATGTTATCATAAAAGCTCATCAAATCAAGGATTCCGAATGGTGTCGGTAACGTAGGCAAACCTACCCGTCCTATTCGTTGGAACATATGTGACAGTCGGACGAAATCGGGTCAAGACAGCCTCATTGAGATAAGAAGGAATCACCCCTCCGCTCTCCGGTGTAGCTTAGTCTTGCCGGACCCCCGTGCATACATCACACTAGGAGGGTTAAGTCGGTCGAGCCTAGCTCAGTTGACCACCCTACCTATAAGCGAACCGTTTTTATCCAAGATTTATTGTTCTTTTACCATCATTCAACCTCGTAGACACTACGATTTGAAAACGTGATCTCGTTTGGGCTTTAAGGCGGTTCACCGAGAACACACACCGAAAGGCCTAACGATTTCATAACCCGTCCTCGGATCTTTAATTAGTTACTAAATTTATTAATTACCACGTATTAATTAAATTTCAACTAATTACACGAGTTTGTATGCATGCCTATTTTAATTACCAAAATTAAAATTCTACATGTATGCATGGAGTGGATTTATGATATGATGCATGTCATGGCAATTCCGATTTTATATCTATTTTATGATCGAACACATAAAAAATAAATTGCGGAAAATTTAAACACCGAGATGGATTGTTGGTACCCCCGTATCTAATCTATCCTAGGAAAAATAAATTACAATCTTATTGTCTTCGAGTCTTGATCTTCGAATCTTGAACTCGAACCGCCGGATCACGAATTACGAACACCCGAGAGGAGAAAAGGTCTTTTTAATTAAATAAATCCAATTTATTATAATTAATCATATATTTATTTTATTATATGCGGCTGCTTTTAATTATTTTCCAAAAAATAAATTTTTTTTTTTTCATGCGGCAGTTGAATGGAAAAAAAAATAAAATTAGGTCACATAAAAAAATTTCATGCAGCCGCAACAAAATTAAACCCTTAGCCGCATATTTTTATTAAACAGGACTTATAGCGACGCTTTTCAGCGTCGCAGAAAGTCCTGTAGCAGTTTTTAATAAAATTCATCCGTTTCTCCTCGTTCATACCTTGGGTTTCGTCTTGATCTTCAATTTTTCAGCAAGATCTTCATCTTTTCCAGCCCGGATATTCAAAATTACAATAAAAGATGCTACTTTTACATATAAATTTCGAAAATTGACATAAATAAAATACAATTCCTATGCTCAATGGTTACTAAACAAAAGGAGCTACAATAGATCTAACGAGTAAACAAGACTACAACCCCAATCCATCTCTTCAACCAAGACATTCATAACATAAAAAAAATAAAACAAAATTTCGGCCCCTTTTTTAAAAAAAATTGGGACAAAAAATCTACATGTTTTACCACTCCTAGATCTAATATTTTATACGTATAAATATAGATCACCATGGCGACTGATACCACTGTTAGTAATATCATCCGCAACGGAAGCGATTTTAAGGATCTAAATCTATATAATACACGTAATAAAACAACTAGATCTATTCTACAAGGGGGATGTAGATCATACCTCTTGAATCTCGAAATTCAAGTTGAAGAACCGCAAAAAGGATGAATGTGAGAAGATGTGAAGAGCACCACGATCTTCCGTACGTGTGATCCAAGCAACTCCCAGTGGAAGGAATTCTCGACTCGAACCCTTCCGATATGCTACCCGGAAAAATCTCCAAGATTTCTCCCCAACCCTTGGCCGAAATTCTTCCCTCTAATTTGTAAGAGTGGTTGAAATTTTTTTATGTGTGTTAAGGCTTGTGAGAACTCTCTTTATATAGGAGAGTAAAACTTAACCTCCAAGGATTAAATAATTAAGAGATAATTATTACATTAATCCTTTTTCCAAATAAAAGATAAATAAAATAATTATCCCAAACAAATAAGGATAAATCATATTATTATCTAATATTTCATGAATTATCATTTAACAAATAAAAGATAAATCACACATTAAATAATTATCCAAGAAAAACCAATTTCCTAATAATTATCAACCATAAAAGTGGCGCCATATTTGACCAATTAGGTCAAAAAAAGGTCAACACACTAATTTGGGCCGAGTCCACGAAAAATGTCTTTTCCGTGTATTTAATTATTTAGCTCAACTAATTTAATAGTCCACTAAACAATTAATTCACATATCGTTTTAATAAAGTCCAACAAGAACTAAATTAATATTATTAGGATTCGACGTCCGAGAATAGTTATGCTATATTAGGAGGCACGTCGGGGACCATGGACTAATAATCAGCGGCTCCGATAAATCAAATAAATAATTATAGAATAATCATATTCGATAAATCAATCACAGAATATGCCACCATAATCCCGTGATCGCACTCCTCCGATTATAAGATTATATTTATCTCCTCACGAGAATAATAATAAGCGTCCATTGATATAATCGGTACATATGGATTAATCCTCCATAGATCGTTCATTCTAAATCGGGAAGTTACCGTTAACCCTTTTTAGAACCTCTTATCCTTATTTACCATTAACCCCCTAGTGATCAATTAATTCATACAACTCACCGGTAGCTAATCGGTGTAATATGAACTCGTACGATCGATCGCTTTAGGATCAACAAATAAGGGAATCTTTCATCTACTTTCCATAAATGGAAGGAATGGATTCCGTATCCGTGATAACACGGACTACTCACTCAATCCAAGTACAATGCCAAGATGGGGTAATTCGGACCACGGACTCGGTGTAATCCTTAACCGTCAAGTCAAACCTCATACCGATTCAAGTAGTTGACTCGTGATCACCTCGGGATTAAGATAAATTGTATTTTAAGTACATCTTCACTAACTCAATCCTCCTGTGTATATCCCATACACTGAGTTAAGTGATTACATAAACGATATACTTTAGGGTTTTCTGTAGTGTAAATACTATTGTCACATCGGTGAATATGAGAATAATAAATATGAATAATAACATCATTTCATTTATTAAATAAAACAATTACAAAATTGTCTTTCGGGCATCACACCTAACACTTACATGTGATTAACTTTAGTAGCATCACGAGATCAAGGATGAGAGTGACCCTTGAACCTACTACTCCAATCTCAATAGACTATTCTTAGAGCCGGGGTATCTTCAATGATTAACGCTTCTTTTCATGAGTTTAGGGTGTTTTCATCATCCATCATAGCTAAGTTATAGATACCCAAAAATACTAAAAAACCGGATGAATGTTGAAGTTTCCTTAAAACTGGAAAGTGTTAGTGAAAGTTGTAATATCCGTGTTGATGTCTAAAACTTAATTATGAAGTAGTAAGAATGATGTAATGTTGTAAGCACAAAGATGCTTTATTTATGCATTGTGAATGTAGCAAGTCGAGTCTTTTTTCACGTTTCAACTTCCCCCATTAATTTATTAGCGCACTTCATGAAGCTTTATGATTCGCGAAAAAATTATTAGTATTCATGAGTCATAGGCAAACAGTCCGAATCCGAATATTTACTCCACTTTTAAGATCGGATCATTAAAACTAATAATGTAGTTGGCCCAACCCGCTATTACCCCAAGTTTTTAAAAATATATCTGTCATTACGTGTGAGGCCACGTGTTATAATGAGATCCATTATGGCCACCATGCACATAGGTTACATGAACAAATGTTGGAAACATTATTGTATTTTTGTTTTTCGGTTTTTGTTTTCTAATGTATGTTCATCTTCTTCTCTAATTTATTTATTTATTCGGAAAATCTTCTTTAAAAATAGGACCATTTGTATTAGTTTTAACCAACAGGAGTGCAAAGCCACGAGGAGGGGAGGGGGAGGGGGGGGGGGGGGCAGTGCGGTCTGCACATATCACTATTCTCGATTCGAAATATCTGCCCATTTAATTACTTCATCAGTTTCTATTTAACACACATATTAAGAAGAGTTGTTAATTTTTTGACTTAACATCAAAATAACAATAACACATTTGAATGTAATTAATACAATGTTATTTTCAATCTACCATCCCTTAATAAATTAGGATAGATGTAGAAAATACAATAAATAATGCTTTGGTAATGTATCTACGACATGAATTTTTATTTTTGGCAACTACGACACTTAAATAGGAATGAAGAAAGTAATAGGAAAATATTACTCCCTCTGTTCTTACTTCCTATTTAACTGTCGCAGTTGCCAAAAACAAAATTTCTTTTTTATCTGTCGTAATTACATTTCTAAAACATTATTTATTGTATTTTTCTATATCTACCCTTATTTATTAATGGGTGAGAGATTGAAAAAAACATTGCATTGATTATATTTGACGATGTCCGTAGTAAGACATGTCACGTGTCGTTCATACGGTACTTAGGAAATAGAGATCGGAGCGTCAGGTGGGAAGTCTGATCTGGGAATCCGGGCCGACCACCGCAGGTCGGTCAGGTCAATGAACGGCCCCAGGATAACTAAGTACGGACCGAACAGGTCTGACGAGCTCGACCCAGGTCGGACTGAGCTTTCCTTGTGTTACGAAGTAGCCAAACCCGATAATTATGAATCCTGGATCATTAAAACTTTGATTTTAATAATCAGTTATAACCATATTTATCCCTAAAATCTGGGATATACACTAATTAATCCTTAGGGGTTAAGAATCCCACTACTTCGGGGACAAGTAAACGGGTGAGACGCCCCTATATAAGCAATCCCTAAGGAACTACGTGAGACTGATTCAATACACTTGTTGGATACGTAGGCAACTTGATAACAAACTCTCAGGCTCAGTCTAAACCTAATACACAAATACTCTCCCACAACACATCGTTCTTAGTTCTAAGATCTTGGTAATTGTCTCTAGATCAATTTAACCCAGATCTAATAACCGACGGGATCCAGTTCCGTCAATATTCAAGGGTGTTATTGTCATTTTGATGTTAAGTCAAATCATTAACTATCCTCTTTAATATGTGTGTTTTTGGCAACTGCGAAATTTATTTATAAAGACAAGATAGATGGAAATATTTATTTATTACATTGGAATTTTTCAACCGTAAAAAGGACAATTTATATTTCATCGAATCTTGCGTTCTCTTTAGTATAATTTCACAAACGAATATATCTTTTGATATAAACGTCAAAAGATCGTAATTATTTCATCATATTTTTTTTCGTCCTTTATCTTATGATATCTCATTTGATATTTTTTAGATGTTTTTTTCGAGGTCATTTTCATAATAAGCACCGAAACAGTGGAATACTGGATTCGGGGGGTCTATTCCACTGTAAAACTTTGTAGTGAACAATGGATTTGATGTAACAAAATCTCATTTTTATTTTCCACTGTCCTGATCCACATTTTCTCCCTTTTTTGTCGTTTATTCCCACTATCCCATTAATTAATCATCATTTGTATTCCATTTTATATGCAACATTTATTTGATAGGGTAATACAATATAACCTCGATAAATGAATAATTTTCTCCGGTCCCGACTTGGGCAAATTGACTTAAAATAATTTTCGATAAATAAATAATCTCGCTAAACGAATATATTTTTTCTGACCCTTAAGGTATTTATTTATCGAGGTTATATTGTAGGACAGTAGGCAATTGATTAATCCCTCGTCTATTAGATGCAAAGGACATTAGCCCGAAGTCCAACGGGGGAGCTCTCGAGAAAACTCTCTCTCTCCCTCTCTAGAAAAAAACTCTCCAGATAGAAGTTTCTTTCAGCGCCGCCGCCCCTCCGGTGACTTGCCGGAGGAGGCTTTCATTCCCCTTGTATATTCTTTTCGTCTCTTCTGTGTGTCTCTTTGTCCCCTTCTGAACCGATCTCCATGGCGTGGTTTCCCTTAGGTGTAGATCCGGATCCGAGGCGGCTCCGGTGTTTGATTTGTCTCTTTTTGGTCTTCTCGCGCGGCGGTGGAGCCATGGCGGTGGTGGTGGTTTTTGAAGGATGCATCATTCGGCGAAGCTCAATTGATTAATCGCTCGTCTATTAGATGCAAAGGACATTAGCCCACAAATGGCACGTGCACATTTCTTGCTTCTTTCTATGGCCGACGTGTGTCTCTCATTCCCAAGTATATAATAAATAAACATTTTATTTTTTTTACCTAAATTATTCTCCTTTTACTTTTAATAAAGAACATATCGTAAAACAATCCCGTTCATCCAAATTTTCTTCCTTGCAGATCGATCAGAAGAAGAACTAGGAAATCAATAAATTTTGAAGAAGGAGAAGAATTTTATTTGCATGATTTTCAGTTATCCCTATGCAAGCGGGCGGCTGCAATTGGAGAGGCCATCTTTCCGGCTTTGCTGTCAACCATGTAGGGTTGTTAGGGTGGAAGAAATTGGCTGATGTATCTAGTGATTCCTATTACCCGTTGGTTTATTGGAGGAAATCTGTGATATCCAAAGGTTGTTCAGTGAATTCTAATTGCTGTTAGTTTTTTGGGTTTGACTATTGATTGATGGAGTCTGATAGAAAGGGGTGGCCCGCTTCCTCTACTTACTTGCTGGTTCTTCCAGTTCATGTACTCCAATCTCGGATTTCAAGGGTTGCGAACCAGGTATGCCCTTATTCTGTAGAAATTTAGCTGCTCCCTCTTCCCTCTTCTTGGCTTATTATATCGTAGAGTGCCATTACTTCCACTTTACTAAGTAAAACAATTGATGTTCTCTTCCTTCTTTTGCAGGTTTACTGTTGCCTCTATATTTATTTCCTCTCTGTTAGGCCGATGATTTTTGAAAATTGTTTCCATTGCATTAAATTTTTTTCATTGCATTAAATGTTGCCCCCGTTTGAGCACACTTTTCCAGAGATATAAACAGATACATATGCATATATGTTGTTTTTCCCATCTTCCCTTCTTGCGTATGCTAAGAACAATTTTTTTTTCAACTTTTGAAAACATATAGTTAACGCAGGTAGCCATATGTTCTTCATCAAATGAGTTAAAGCTGCACCATACATTTTATAGATTAAACATTTTATCTGACTTGAGTCAACATTTCTAAGCTGCAACATGAATTTGAGAGGATAAAGTTTGTATCCTGCTATCTTGACTCTTCAAGCTTGTCTATTTGCAGTGGATATCATGTTGTCAGTTAAGTGACTTGATCTCTAAACTGATGGTAAATTGGTAGAACTGATCCGGAAAAGTTAGCGGAGAATGATAGTCGCCTTGGCTCGACTAAGTGTATTCAATCTGTGAAAGTCTTCGGGCCCCCCCGCGCTCCTAGGCCCTTCCTCGGAGCTCCTAGGCCCTTCTAGGCGCTCCTAGGCCCTTCTAGGCCCTCTTAGGTCCTTCTTTAGGGTTCATGAATCCGCGCGAACATTTAAGTTTTCCCGAGTGTTAGACAAGAAAGAGGCATTTGCCCCCTTAAAACCCTAAAAACCCCCCGTAAAACTTCCCCGTAAAAACCCTAAAACCCCCTAAAAACCCTAAAAACCCTAAAAGCGCCCGGGCGCCGCCTAGCGCCCGGGCCCTTGATTACAAGTTTGCCTAGCGAGGTCGGCGAAGTCCGCGAGGTTTGCTTGAATACAACCGAGTTCTCGTTGATTACAAGTTTGAGAAGGTCAGCTGATGCTGAGTTTCGTCTGGTGGTTAAAAGCCGGAGCTAGGGTCCACATCTCGGGTATTTATGACAGTTCTGACAAATATCTTATGGCGGCTAAGGTTTAGGGAATTGTGTCTATAAATACCAATGTTGTAATCAATGCAGTCTGTGTGAAAATCCTTGTAACTTTGTGCATAATAAAATATCTTCTTTTCTGTCCGTAGAGTAGTCGGCACAACACCGAAAACCACGTTAAATCTTTGCGTTCTCTTTGTTTCTATGTTTTATCAATTTCCGCCAATGTTTACATTTGAGTTGCTTCTATTTTATCTTTCTTAGAGTGCAAGTTTTTCTTCTGTGTTTTATCAAACTGGTATCAGAGCATTCGTTCGTGGATTCAGAGAAATTGCAGGTTGAACGGAGTTCACAACCAGTGCTAGGATTTATGATAAAAGGTCTGCTCTTTATCAAGAAGGATGTCAGCAATGAACTTAAAGATTGATAAATTTACAGAGAGGAATAGTTTCAGTTTGTGGCAAATCAAGATGCAGGCCTTGTTAAAGCAACAAGGATTGTGGACTCCTTTATCTGATAAAGGGGATGCTAGTGCAGCAAATTATGCCTGTCTGGTGGAGAAAGCACATTCAACCATCATGTTGTGCTTGTATGATTATGTTATCACAGAAGTTGCTGAGGAAGACACCGCTGCCAAGTTATGGTCAAAACTTGAAACTCTGTATATGACTAAGTCATTGATCAATAAGTTGCTGTCGAAGCAGAGGCCGTTTAGCCTAAGGATGCATGATGGGACTCAGCTGAGGTATCACTTTGATCTGTTCAACATAATATTACTTGATCTCAGGAATATTGATATTAAGATTGAGGATGAGGATGCTGCCTTGTTTTTGCTGGTTTCATTACCAGCTTCCTATGAGAACTTTGTGCAGTTTTTCATGGTTAGGAAGGATACAATGGTTTTAGAGGATGTGAGGTCGTCCTTACATGCTAGGGAGCTTAAACATAAGTTAGCAAGGGCAGACAGTCAAGCTGTTGGACTAGTTGTCAGCAGCAGTAGTGGAAAAGGGCATGGGCAGTCTAGGAATAAGATCTCCATGAAGATAGAGTCCAAAGGTCCTAAGTCCAAAGATTTATGCAATTACTGCAAGGAGGAGGGACATTGGAAGTCCAATTGTCCAAAAAGGAAGAAACAACATGAGAACAGTTCTGGAAGCTGAGCATGACTTAGAAAATGACATGGTTCTAGTAGCAGAAGAGCCAGCACATCACACTGATGCGTGGATTCTGGACTTTGAGGCATCATTCATATTTGTCCTCACATAGAGTGGTTCTCAAGTTATCAGCAGATAGATGGTGGTCATATATCAATGACAAACAACAAGGTCTGCAAGGTAGTTGGGATTGGCTCAGTTCAGTTCAGGACAGAGGATGGAAGATTCTGTACACCGAGTGAAGCTAGGCATGTTCCACAGATGACCAAGAATTTGTTATCTCTCAGTCTTTTAGGCAGTAGGGGGTTCAATTTCAAAGGTGAAGGTGGAGTGCTGGGTGTCTATAAAAACTCAGTTGTGGTTCTCAAGGGAGTCAAGAAAAGGACCTTGTATATACTACAAGGTTCTGCTGTGTCTGGGTCTGCTGCTGTGGCATCTGTTGAGATTCACCAGTCACAGCTAGAAAAACTAGGGCACATGGGACTGGGTCACATGGGTGAAAATGGGATGCATGTTCATTCTTAGATTGATCTTCTTGGGGGATGTAAGATCAAGCATATGGACTTTTGTGAGCATTATGTGTTTGGGAAGCTTCATAGGGGCAAATTCTCAAACGGGGTACACCACAAAGTCATCACTTGATTACATTCATTCTGATTGTTGGGGGGCATCAAAGGTGGAGTCATTGGGTGGTTAAAGATATTTTATATCATTCATAGATGAATATTCAAGAATGACTTGGGTGGTGATGATGAAACACAAAAGTGAGGCATTTCTTCAGGCAATTAAAGGCTCTAGTTGAAAATCAGTTGGGGAAGAAGATGAAGATGCTTCGTATAGATAATGGTCTGCAATTCTGCTGGATTGAGTTTGATGAGTTTTGCAGAAATGAGGGTATTTCCAGACATCATATAGTCAGGAATACTCCTCAGCAGAATGGGGTACCTGGGAGGCTAAATCAAACTCTTTTGAAGAGTGCAAGATGTATGCTCTCTAATCCTGGTTTATCAATGAGATTTTGGGCAGAGGCTGTAAGTGCAGATTGCTACTTAATGAACAGGAGTCCTTACACAAGGATCAGTCTCAAAACACATTTTGAGATGTGTTCAGGCAAGCTTGCTGACTATTTAGTTCTAAGGGTTTTTGGAAGCACAACATACTATCATGTGAGTGAAGGGAAGCTGGAACCAAGAGCCAAGAAAAGAGTGTTTGTGGGGTATGGTGATCGAGTAAAGGGTTATAGAATTTGGTCATCAGCAGAAACCAGAGATATTCTCAGCGGAGATACAGTTTTTGATAAAAATTCTATACTCAGCTCATCAGTGAGAGGGACTCCTGAGTTTAAACTATTGCTGAATCTGGGAATGCTGAGAAACAGGTGGAGCTTCAGGTAGAGTCAGCTGAGATGCAACACCTAACTGATCAAAGTCAACATTCATCTGATCTGGTTGCTGAATATAAGCTAGTCTGCTGAACAAATGTCAATTGAGCATCAAACTGAGAACATGGGTCAGCAGAGTGTAGCTGTTAGCAGAGCTAGAAGATCCAATGTTGGGATACCTCCCAAGAGGTATATTTTTGATGATTTGGCTGGATATGCACTTCAAGTTGTAGAAGAAGTGGATAGTTTTGAACCATATACTTACAGGGAAGCAGTGACATGTTCTAAATCATCCCAATGGCTTGTTGCCATGGGAGATGAAATGGAGTCATTACTGAAGAATCAGACTTGAGATCTAGTTAAACATCCAGCTGATAGGAGAGTTGTTACTTGCAAATGGATCTTCAAGAAGAAGGAAAGAATATCTGAGGCAGAAGGGGTTAAGTATAAGGCACGTTTGGTTGCAAGAGGGTCCAGTCAGAAAGAAGGGGTGGAATTTGATGAGATATTCTCACCAGTAGTTAGACATACTTCAATCAGAGTGTTACTAGCAATGGTGGCACAATAGGACTTAGAACTTAAGCAGTTAGATTTGAAGACGGCCTTTAGACATGGTGATGTAGATAAAGATATATACATGACTCAACTAGAGGGATTCCAAGTTCGTGGCAAGAAAGTTTTGTGTGCAAGTTGAAGAAGTCATTGTATGGACTGAAGCAAGCTCCTAGAAAGTGGTATAAAAGATTTGATGATCAAACTTGGTTATAGCATATGTCCTTATGACTGCTGTGTTTACAACAATCAGTTGAAAGACGAGTCATACATCTATCTTGTGTTATGTCACGGATTTATCTAGCACAGCAAACAAGTAATAAATATTTATAAATCCGGTTTCCCTCAAGTATAAGGATCGTAGTAAAGAGGTTGATACCGGGTCGATCTTACGGGGAACTAAACGATTGTGATTCTAGCTTTTGTCTAACCTAAACTATGTCACGAAATTAATCTAAACAGGGAATAAATATCGAACAAAACAGAAAATAAAACTAGACAGAGGATATAATCCAAAGCTAGGAAGGATACGGGTTTGCGAACCAATTCAATACTAAACTAAACTAAGATGCAAATAAAAGTAAACTAACTAAACGAATTCAAGTTTTAAGGATTAATTCAAGTGTGTAATGAACAAACGAGGATTGATCCACCTATCCAACAAGCATTGATTTCCTATCTCGATTATATTGTGGTTTTTATCTAGGTTGTGATTCACCTTATCTAAACATGAACCCTAATTCCTTAGAAAGTTCATCTATTAATCTATTATCTTCCAATGCAAGATTAACGCGTTTCCTAACCAAAGGTGTAAACTTTATGCTTATAATCTAGCAATTAAACCTATTAACTTCCGTTATGATAGATTTAAATTACTACTCTTATTCATGATGATCTAGGGACTATTAAGATTTCCATCAACAATAAACAATCACACATGCGGATCTTCCGATATAAAAGCAATTAAACGTAATAAACATGAATAAGAAACAACCCTTAAATAAAAACTCACAGTATAACCGAAGAAAACGAAATCAACAATCATTGGATGGCTTCACAATACTCGTTTGATGAAGCTTTTAGCCTCTGGACATCCTCGAACTCAAATTTGTATAAACGAGGCATAAAAAGTAACTAGTTTAATCTAGATCTAAAGTGCATAAAAACTGAATAAAAAGAAGAAAAACGCAGCCTAAAGCCGCCCCTAGGTTTAGGGTTTTGAATAATGAGTGTATTGTGTCTTTGTGTGGAGAAAACGACCGACTATATATAGATTTTAAAGTCGGTTTCAAAAAGTCGCCTACCGGACGCCCGTCCGAATCCTTGAACGCCCGTCCACTCTTCATATGAACTTCAAATCGGGCCGAGTCACGATCAAACGCTCGTCCAACCAGCGTCCACCTCAGCGTCCAAACTTCCTGAATCAACTTTCCATCCCTGGACGCTCGTTCAGTTTCAGCAAACGCCCGTCCACTGGACGGGACCCGGGACGCCAGTCCAATATGACTGAATTTTGATTTCTTGATCTCTATCTCTTTTTCATCTTGTCAATTCCTTCATTATCTCTTTTAATCATCATATATGTCGACTCTTATCTCTTTTGATCATCATTTGAGCCTTGAAAAGTGCATCTACATCATATAAAAACACCACAAAATGTAATATCGCTCAAATAATCGTAAAAACATAATTAAAGCACATAAATCAACCTATTTTGCAATTAACTCTTTTGAAATATCATTTACTCAATATATTCATTAAACACATGCTTCTTATGCAATTTAGTACGAATACGAGGAAAAATATCATAGAATATAGCGTTATAAATCGTATAAATTCACCCTTAACATGTTATATGTGGATGACATGCTGATAACTGCAAGAGAGAATTCTAATGTTTAGAATCTAAAAACCCTTCTCAATGCTGAGTTTGGAATGAAAGATTTGGGTGCAACCAAGAAGAATTTAGGGATGGAGACCTAGAGAGTAGAAGTCAGAAGAAACTATTTTTATCTCAACAGGGTTATATACAGAAGATTTTAGCTAAGTTTGGCATGTCTGCTACAAAACCAATAGATACTCTTATGGCATCAAATGTTCATTTGTCAGTTTATGCTTCATGGCCAGTAGAGGAGAAAGAGTACATGTCAAGAGTTCCCTATACTAGTGCAGTAGTAGTCTGATGTATGCCATGGTGTGCACTAGGCGTGATCCGGCTCAGGCAGTCAGTATTGCCAGCAAGTTTATATCTTATTCGGAAAGAACACTGGAAAGCTATGAAAAAATATTCAGGTACCTTAGGGGTACAGCTTATGTTGGTCTCATTTATGGAGGTGATACTCAAGGTTTGGTCACAGGGTACTGTGATGCTGATTATGCAGGTGATGTAGATAGTAGAAAAACTATGACTGGTTTTGTGTTCACATTAGGGAATTCAGTTGTCAGTTGGAAAGCAACTCTTCAGGCCACAATGGCTTTATCAATGATTGAGGCTGAATATATGTCTATTACTGAAGTAGCTAAGGAGGTTATCTAGTTAAAGGAGCTAGTCAATGATTTAGGGCTACATCAGGATCAAGCTGAGATTTATTGTGACAGTTTGAGTGTAATTTGTCTAGCTAAGGGTAAGCATATTGATGTAATGTATCATTTTCTAAGAAATAAGAAGAGGGTTGTAGTGATGAAGATTGGCACAAAAGAGAATCTTGCTGATATGTTCACTAAACCAATTCAGCAAAGCAAGTTTCAGTTGTGTCTGGACTTGCCGAATATTCAAAGCTTATAAACTGAAATCTGGATACTCAGCTGTGGGCAGATCAGTTGAGTGGATTCTATGGAGAAGTATGGTACAAGTACATCCTGGCATTGACGAATGCATCTGGTGCAAGTACATCTGATTATGCAATCTGATTGACTATGAATAAGAGTTCAAGTCAATGTGGAGATTTGTCAGTTAAGTGACTTGATCTCTAAACTGATGGTAAACTGGTGGAACTGATCCAGAAAAGTCAGATGAGAATGTTGTTCGCTGAGTAAGTGTATTTAGTTCTGTGAAAGTCAGTTGGTGAAGTGAGCTGAGTTTCTTTTGAAGTCCGCAGTCAGTTGAGTCTACTAAGGTTTGCTGAGTACAACTGAGTTCTACATCTGAGCTAGTGATTACAAGTCCGAGAAGGTCAGCTGATGCTGAGTTTCGTCTGGTGGATAAAAGCTGGAGCTGGGGTTTACATCTGGGGTATTTTTGATAGTTCCGACAAATATCTTATGGCGGCTATGGTTTAGGGAATTGTGTTTATAAATACCAATGTTGTAATCAATGCAGTGTGTGTGAAAATCCTTGTAACTTTATGCATAATAAAATATCTCATTTTCTGTCCGTGGAGTAGTAGCACAACGCCGGAAATCACGTTAAATCTCTGTGTTCTCTTTGTTTCTGTGTTTTATCAATTTCCACCATTGTTTACGTTTGAGTTGCTTCCATTTTATCTTTCTTAGAGTGCAAGTTTCTCTTCTATGTTTTAACACATGTATTACTCATATGGTTGTTTTTATCTTTTGTTTGTTAATGGTAGTGTTGGCCAATTGAGATAAAGTTGGTGCCTTCATGTGTTTTACTTTTCAAAGTTCTTGTTAAATGCATCACTTCCCTTTTTTTAGTCCTTTTCTTTGTCCTTCTTTGCTATGTAAAAGAAGGAAGGTAAGAAGCAGTGTTTTTCATGAGGATGATGTTGCTATCTCAGTGTCTTGATCAGCAAGATACATGTTTAGTCACTTGTTTGATTTGATCATCTTTTTACTGTGTGAAAGCAATGAAGGAAGCATTTGACTTTTTCCTTAGGGATAAAACTGCTATGTTGGTGTCTAAGACTCGATAATCATCGATCTCATGTTTGAATTGATCCAGATGCTTCTTATGTAAAAAAATAAATAACAGGATGCATGGAGTGTGTTCCATGAGAATAGAGTTATATATATTTAGGAATACACCAATTTGTTGAATTTTCTATTCGATTCGTATAATCAATCCAGCTTAGCTCACAAGGCGGTGCTCTTACACTGCATTTTGATTCATTCATTCATGGGTTATGGTTTTTGGATTTTGCTTTATTTGGAGAATGATCGTATTGGTTTGTGTTATTTTGATTACCTTCAAGGCACCGAATTGAATCGTATTTGAGTTGTATTAATCAATTTTTTTATTACTGAATTTGATTCAGGTCAATCGGTATTGCATCTTTCTAAATCTATGGTTTTTTAATATTTGCTATTGTGATTATCTATAGTTAATGTTGTTATTTGTTAAGATTTCGGAGTGGATATGTCTCTTGCTGGGTGTGATTAGTTTGTATCTCTCAGGATTGAGTCAGAAAGGTTGCGCTTTTTTCTGTTCGAAAGGGATTTGGTCTTTTGAGTCCGTGTTAGAATGAATAAGGCCTTGGGTCAAACCGTCCGGGACTTGTAAGTTTTGAACATGTGTCATTGAGTTCCTATTTTGATTTCTTTGTGCCATATCTTTAACAGTTTCATCAGATTATTTTGGGTTCATACTGTTTTTATTCTGGCTTTGACCCTTACCATGCAATTTGCTGATTGTGGTTGGTACCATTTCTGTTTCTCATAGTACGAAAGAGGTGAATAAGAAGGTTACCTATCCACCTAATATTGTTAATTATCCACTGGCCTCTGATTTTTGTTTGTTATTTGCCTTTTACAAGTTTTTCCCTCAGAATTTGGTGGATTATAACTTATTTACATATTATTATTATTATTATTATTATTATTATTATTATTATTATTATTATTATTATTACTACTACTACTACTGTGCATTCTTATCTATTTGTGGACATTTTCTGATTGATATTGTGCCTAGAATTATTAGTGTCCTTCCATATGTAATTTTTTTTTATTGGTTGAAATTTGCTGAAGGCTTCTACCTTAGGAATGTTATTTGATAATTACAAACAACCCGACTGCTGCCTTCCCATTTTTCTCTCTCAAAGAAATACTATATGTCAACATTCTTGCTCAGATGCTTGCTTCCCAGGCTTGTCTGAGTGGATTCTGCATATTACTTATATTGCAGTCACGTAATGACTGCACACTGGATAAATGGTGAAAGTAATATGTGAAATGTGTTCATTTTCTTCTATCTTGCACATGTTGGTGAAGTTGTTGTCACTAATAAGCAAGCAGGCAGTAGTGTGGTTTTCAAAATGAGAAAACCCAGATGCTACACATGGATTGGCAGTTGGATCATCTTAGTTGTTAGAGAGCCCGATGAATAAAAGTAAGTAGAAGGAGAAAATGAACTAGGATTTTGCAACTTCTATGAAGAAAGAGATAACTTGAACAGGCATTTGCTTCTTCTATTTTGGAAAAGTACTATTGGCTGTTGCTATTTATGTAACAATCTACGTAATATTTTGTACGACATGTGTGTATTATAGGCATTAGATGTGATGTTGATGTCTAAAGTCTAGGAAATACACATTTGTTTGGCAATATGAGGTGAAACAATCCTCTCTTATGCGTGTAGTTGTGTGTAAAACAAGTGATGTCATGCAGATGTTGTGTTTTGCTACCGTGTTCAACTGTGTGTATCATCCACCATATTTTGTGCTTGATGTTGGATACAGAACACCTTGCAAGCACTTTAAAATATCAGTGACCTCTGTTTGAATGAATGTTATGTACTTCATTTCTCCGTGTATGCTCTTATTTAATTCACTATGAAAAAACGAAATTAGCTTTACAGTTATTTTGTCGTTGGGCACGCCATGCCTTGCACGGCATTGCAGTCCCCTAGTATTATTATTAGTTGCATGAGAGGATAAGAATTGAGATTTCACACTTTTTTTGTTCAGGATGATAATTGAGATTAATTATACCATATGTTTGGTTGCAAACTAATATAGTTTAGAAACCGGAAAACAAGTCCTAATTAATGAGAATTTGTCAACGTAACCATCAACAAGAAGTGAAAATTCCTCATCCTCACATGAAATTGAAGCTTCGAAGGGGGAAAACGTAGCTCGGGGATATTGTGTTTCTGAACTGTAATTATTTCATTGATTCATTGAGTTGAAAAGAGTACAAATATATATGCTTGTGTTACTCAGGGAACAAGCCATAATAAAGTAAATACAAAACATATTAACAATAATCCAATTGTCTAATTATTCTAAGGTATCCTCGACACGCCTCCGTAATCCTGTGGGAAGAGAGTGGAAATGAAGATTTTGGTCTTGAGAGAAGTAAAATGCATGTTGCCCAAAGGTTTGTTGAGGAGATCCGCAAGTTGGTCTTATGAGGTGATGAATGAAATGCCAAGCTTGCGAGCCGCAACGAGTTCATGAACATCGGGAAATTCAATCTCAATATGTTTCGTGCGAGCATGAAAAACCGGATTATGAGATAGGCATGTGGCTCCATGTTATCACACCAAAGTGTAGCGGTGTGGAGAGGGAAACCAACATCACATGAAAAAGGCTATGGAGCCACTGAATCTCGGTCGTTGTATTAGATAGTGTCTTGTATTCGGCCTCAGTACTACTCTTGGAAACCGTCAAATGTTGATTTGTATGCTAGCTCATGAGATTATCCTTGAGAAATATACAATAAGCCCCAACAGAACGGTGATTATTAGTGTTAGCTGCCTAGTCACAATCATAATAATCATGAAGAGAAATAAGAGAATACAGAGAGAAAGAAACAACCTATCCGAGATAGTGTGCTTGAGATAACAAAGAATACGTTTAAGTGCAGTTCAATGATCCTCAGTAGGAGAGTGCATGTATTTGCTGACTGTTTAAACGGAGAAGGCAATGTCAGGGTGAGTGAAGCTGAGGTACTGCAACCCGCCAACAATAGTGCGATGTGGCAAGGGATCAGAGCAAGGAGGACCGGAGTCAAGTGCAAGACGCGTAGAAGTAGACATACGGTCTTGCAAGGCTTAGCGTTGTACATGCACGCACACTACAAGAGCTGGAAAATATACTTGTGTTGAGTGAGATGTAAGCCATTAAAGGTAGGAAGAACCTCAATATCCAGAAAATAAGAAAGAGAGCTGAGATCCATAACCAGAAAGTGGTTGGTGAGATGCGTAATAACTTGCTCAACACGAGAAGAAGAGGGACAATAATAATAATATCATCAACATATCGAAGGATATAAATGCGAGCACCATCACGAAAAAAGAGAAGTGTCGGTCTTTGTTGGTCCCTTGAAAAGGCTTTGGTTAAGTTTAGAGGGGGGGGGGGGGGGGGGGTGAATAAACTTAACACTTAAAACTTTGGAGTTAACAAATTTCGCAACTTCGGCGGTCTGGCGATACTTCAACGATCTGGCGATACCTCAGTAGCCTGTTGATAAACAGTAGTCTACTGAAAGTTGAGTTTGCTTTGAATTTGTGCAATGGAATTATATCAAAATTAAGCCTTAATACTTGTTGTTAAATATGATATTGAGTATTAGATACTAAGTAGTGCAAGTGTGTGATTTCAGTTTCTAGATTCAGTAGGTTGATGTGTAAAATAAACTAAGTGCAGAATATAAATGCTGAAAGTAAGTAGGCAGATTTTATAGTGGTTCCAGGTGGTGTAATCCCGTCGTCCACTCTTCTCCCGTGATGTTGGAGGAAATTCACTAGAGATCTTTGATGTAGCTTTTACAAAGATTCCTAAGGTTGCTTGTCCTTCACCAATAACTATGGCTTCACAAACCGAAAACGGGAACAGTAGGATTGCGCTCCCGAGTCTTCCACCGGTCCTTGAAGGGTAGGATTGCCTCTTCACCACTCCACCACAAACAACGATCTTTCACACAACTGTGCTTCACTGTCTTCAGCAGGTTCTTTATGAAATAAAGATTGAATCAAATACATGATTCAGTTGTAGCAGCTTGATTAGGATGAATTAATCAGCAGCTTGCAGACTTCAAGTGTGTATACTTGATGTGGCTTGAATGCAGAATACACTTGAAGAATTTCTCTGGATCAGTAGCTTTAAGTTCAGTAAGTTTATCAGAGTGTTTTTCAGCTCAGTAAAATATCTCCTTAAAGTTTATCAATTTTCATCATATGTTTCTGAGTTGAAAGTCCTCTATTTATAGGCAAGAATGCATGTGACTTGTATTTGAAATTCAAATGTAACCGTTCCTTGTTTTTGTCCCATCTGATTTGCATTCTGGTCACTATTCATAGGATGGACACGGTCGAATTCCTTTTTGACAGTGCAGTCTGTCCACCCTTTGACTTGTAACCATTGGATATAGATCTGAATCATCCCAACGTTCTTTTAATCTCATCCTTTGATTTGTTTGATAAGTCAGAGGTAGTTGGCTGTCCTTATCCATGTAATCTTCCAATATAATCTTGAATTAACCGAGGTATTTTATCAGCAGGTTCATCAGTCTGCTGAGATACCTATCAGTCTGCTGAACTGCAATTTGCTGTGTATAAAATACAATGCAGCTGACTTCTTTTATCTAACTTTTATCTGTGAAGTTAGATTACACATTTTTAATTATAACCAAGTTCCAAACATCATCCAACTTATGGAACTTAGACCTTCTTCACAAGGTATATGTAATCAGTTTAGGTCATCACAGACTTGCCTAAATTCGATTCCATATCCTTGACTTAAATTACTAAGTTTGATCCCTTAGCCTTCAGAATCGAGTTTGAGCCCTCGGCCCTTCGCTTCACCGGGTTCCGGAAAAGTCTACTGACCTATCTACCTATCGATATGGACCGGTCTGGCGATATAAATCGGTGACCATTACGATGCTTGTTTGATCAAACTTATTCATAAATCAAACTCTAATAAACCTATACATTTGATCTAGACACCTTTTTGCCTTTGCACTATAACAGCTAGTCTGGCACTCATCATCAAAACATAGAAATAAGTCCAACAATTTTCCCCTTTTTGGTGATGATGCCACTACCCTCACCTAACAGAAAAGCAAAAAGATAAAAACAAGAACAGAACAAATATAGTCATCTTTCATTATAATCATTTGTTCAAAGATATTACAGTCTAGAATCAGCAAAAACATAATGCAGTTAAAGTATGCTGATCTACTGTCTTCTTTCTCTTTCTTGTCTGGCCTTCTCCACTTGTTCTTGGTAGGCCCTGATTTCTTCTATCATATCCCTCATCCATTCATTTTCGATCAATGTGAAATCAATGTAGGGATTTACTTCTTTCCACCACTTCCATGCTTTAGGCAGGAGAAGATTAATTTGATTCACTCTGAATCCAAACTTCATGTATAGTTCCTTGAATTCATCAAGTGAGTCCTTTGCTTTTGTGATAGGCAAAGTCCTTTCACCTCTGCCACTTCTTCCACCTCTTCAACCTCTGTAAGTTGCCCTTAAGGCTTTGACTCTTGCTTCCCAAAATTTCAATCCCAATAAAGAGTTTAGACCTTCATGATATCCCTTGTCATGATAAGGTTTCCTTCTGTTATAGTATTCTTTCTTGTATTGTCCGAGGAGATCATCAGTAAGTTGAACTCGCGCAGTGCGGTTGTCTGTAAGCATTAGTCTCATCCTCCCATCTTTTCTTTGCAAAGAGTCTTGCAGCCTCTTTTGCTACTGCTGTTTGGCCCTCTTCCCCCTTAGTGACATCATCAACAAATCGGGACATTAGGCCATGAACACCCTTCTGTGAGATTACCAGATTACTTAGTTGTCCTTCCATAATCTCAGTTCTGGTATCAATTGCAGTAATCCTTGATTGCAGGGTTTCTTCCTGTAGATTGATCCTTTCAGTAACTTTAGGATCCAATCCAGCAAGTTGGGATGTTCCAGCAGCCTCAGCAGGCATAGGTGTTTCAGCAAGCTTGTCAAGTTTTTGATGGATGGATATAAGTTGGTCTTTCAGAAACTTCTCTTTTGCTGTGTTTCCTACCTTGATTCCCCTCACATTTAGTATCAGATTATTCATAGCATTTTGAGTAGATGTGAAGTTTGAAGCAACTGTATCAGTAGATTGTCTGTTTTCATTCACCAGTTTCATCAGTTCTTCAAATCTCTCTTCTTGTCTATCCAGTTGAGTTCTTAACTGTTGCATATCATGCCTCACAGTCCTTAACTCATTCAAAACTTCAACTGGCACATCACTGGTCATTCTTCCACAAGTAGCCTCATCAGCAGGCTCCTCAACATTGTATTGTGGCCTCTGATTGCTCACAACCAATGCCCAACTCCTATCTAATCCAGCAGGATTAGGTCCTTGATACTCTTCTAAGATAGGATCAATGGTTGGTTCTTCAAAAATAGGTACAAATACCTGTGGGGGATCAACATCAATATTTTCTTCTTCAGGCATTTGGAACTCCTCATCACTAAAGTCATAGTCCAAGCGCTGCTCATCCATATTAACAGCAGTCTGCTGACCATCTTTCCCTTTAGTGGTCTTGACTCCAGTAGACTCCATTACAGCAGTCTCTTGAACAGCAGGGGTTTCCTCCAAACCCAAAACTGGTTCCAACCTTTGTCCAGTCTTCGTTTGTAACTCGGCGGCACTGTACCTCCTGTTCCAACTTTGTGTCCGTGTCTTGTTTGTAACTCAAACTTTGTACCTCCTCTTCAACTCTTTGTGGATTGAATATAGCCTCATTATCCACTTGGAATCCTTCAAAGACATGACCAATTTTTGTTAAAATAATGGCGCTTTTGGATAAGGTATCCTCGGTGTCAAATCCATCTTGATATTGACGAGTCCTCTCGAACTAGCACTTGGCTCAATAAAATCGGTAACCTTCTCTTCATCCAAATCGACTCGTTCGGCTTCGGTTGTGCGGTAGGCTTTACGACATGGAATGTAAGTGATTCATCGGCTAGCCTACCAAAGACACTTAAATTAACTCCTTCATTGATCAATGCCTCAAGATCATCCATGGTGAGATCCTGCGATCCTCATCCATTTCTCCGGTTCTTCGCGGCCCTCGGCGGACTTACCGGTCTCGGTGGGTTCGGCTTTCTATGCCATCAATGGCTCCTTGACCAGGCGGCTTCAATTGTTGTTTCTCTAGCCACTCCACCGGTCTCCCCAGAAACATGGGGGAATCATCATCGAATCGATGAATCACCGTCCGTGTGTACTTTGGATCTCTCGAACATAATTCCTCCACTTTTCTTCCCTTCATCCAAAAGATCCATCAGCCTGGATTGCAGCATGCTAGTGTCTAACAAATCCAACCGGCTGTCCACACCCAGCTGCTCAATGCCCATTCTTCAAATCCACTCACTGGTAAAAGCAGCTGGTTTCTGTTTCTTGTAGAATCCAAACTTCCACTGAAAGTAGTTTTGCACCTTTTTGAAGTGAGGATCTACTTTGTCCTTCTTAGATGCCTTCTCATATGGCATAGATGGCTTTCTAGTGGCAGGTTCAGTAGCTTGCTGACCTCCAAAAGCTCCCACAAGTAAATTCATTGTTTCTTCAACAGATGCTTCAAAGTCAGTAGGTTGCTGAGGTGGTATATTTGTACCTACTACTTCCTTCTGTACAACACTTGGTTCCCCGACTTATATGCTCATCGCGGGGTTAGCGACGGACGCTCTTCCCCCGAGTTCTTGCAACACTTGCGGGGTCTTCAACCAATTCTTCAACTACCACAACGGTTCGGGTTCGGTGGTTTGTTGTGGGTCTTCGATAGATACTACAAAGAAGGCTCGGGGACGAGAGGCTGTCGTATATCTCCAACAGATTGCTCAAAAACAACCTGTGCAGCTTCAGTAGACTTAACAACCTCTTCTGGTGAGGAGTCAGTAATTTCCATAGGCTTGATGATAGTTAAGGGCTCAGCCTCAATAGCCTCTTCTTCCTCTTCTACTGATGCTTCTTCTTGGATTCTTTGGTCTTCCAGGATTTTCAATTCCTTTCCTTTGCCATACTTTTTCTTTGTGGCAATCTCCTTCATCCTCTTGGAGAGGGGTTCATCATCATCATCTATTCTAGTAGACTTTCTTTTTCTACTAGCTTCCTTCTGTTGTTCCCTTAGAATCTCAACAACAGTTTTTCTTGCAAAGAATAACGAGGTCGGTACCTTCAAATTCAAATTGGACCCTCGGCGGACACAACGATCTGTCTTTGTTTGCTTCTTTGTCTTCTTTGGCTTTAAGATCTCAGTGATCTTCCTTGTATCTACAGCCTTTCTTTTCTCAGTGGTCTTCTTTGGTGCAGCAGGTTTAGTAGATTTCTTCACAGTTTGCTTTACTTGCTCACCACCAGCATCACCATCATCTCCATCACTATCATCATCAGCAGTAGGGTCAGCAACATCTTCATCATCATCTAGACCAGGAATAGCATAATCAATTTCCTTCTTGTATCTAGACTGATTAATCTTCTCAGGTTCAATATCAGGAACCTTCAAGTGATTTAGCAGGGTCTGAACCATTAATCCTAAGGGCAAGGCATTGGATTTCCTTTTTCCATCTTTTTCTTCCTTGGCTACCTTCTTCATGTAATGAATGAAGTAACTAGCCCAATCAAACTTCATTCTTCTGCAAATGATCATCATCAGCTCTATCTTGGGTCCTGATAGAGTGTCCATACTTCCAACCAGTCCAAGTATGTTCTTTGCAATGAGTTTGCTCAGCAGACTGTACTCATTCCCAATATGTCTGCAATTGATGCCTGGAATGGATTTGGTGGCTGCATTTGTTTTGATTTGATCAACAAAAGCCATCTTGGATAGTCCCATTGCTTCAGGATTTACTGGACCATCCACTACTTCTTCAAATCCAAAAACTTCCCTTAGTAGACTAGGGGAAACTACAATCTCCTCAGCATTCACAGTTGTCTTGAATGCTTCACTTCCTTCTTCCACAACCATGTTTTTCCAAAAATCAATAACATTTGTGTATGATATTGTTTCCAATCTGATATTGAGTATGTTTTCCAAACCTGCAAACCTCCTTATTCTTCGAGCAATGTTGATGGCCAAATCTGTTTTGTTTGCATCAACAACGAAGCCTCTAACACTTTGGCTTGATTCAATTTGGACATCAATCTTTTCCGCCATTGTTATGAGAAGAATGAGATGAAGAAGATAGATTGTAAATCTGTGTTCACACAGTGTAAAAACAGAGATATAAATCTGAGATTTTGCAAGTAGAGAAGATCTGCTGTGAGTAGGTCTGTATAAATAGACAGACGGTAGTTGTAACTGTCAGTGCACGTATTTCCATGTCAACCATGACTAATCTGAGTGCATTCTGTCTTGACACGTGTTCCATAACTCCTTCATAACGCTTTGTAACCGTTGGATCGTGTTAACTATGGTAATAAAGGACAGGATAAATATCCCGCCAAACTGCTTTTTGACTTTAGTAAAGTTTGACTGAATAACGTTCCATTCAGCAGGGTTGTCCTCAGCAAGGTTGGCTCGGCAGTCTGCTGATAAAGATGCTTCATCAGTCTGCTGACAAAGTGACTCTGCTGATCCTTGATTTCTTCTAGTTTTGTTCAATTGATAATACAAGATGAAGTTTAATACCAATGACTGATCTGTCAAGTGAGCTCACCCAACATGACAAAGACCAATCCCCTTGGCAACCTCATTTGCTCAACTGTCCAAACATAAGTACATGGAAATGTTGATACCAATGACTAATCTGCTAAATGAGCTCACCCAACATTGCAAAGACTATTCCCCTTGGTGAATTCCAGTACATTGCTGAATATCAGTCAACTTTTAAAATTCCAAGTTCAGTCCTTAATCTGGCAAATCTTTCACAGTCAAGTGGTTTAGTGAAAATATTAGCAAGTTGATTTTCAGTAGGGATATATAGAACCACCACATCTTTCTTTTCAACATGATCTCTTATAAAATGATGTCTCACATCAATGTGCTTGGTTCTTGAGTGCAAAACAGGATTTTCTGTGATTGCAATTGCACTTGTGTTGTCACACATAATTAGAATTTCTTTTTCTTCAATTCCATAATCCCTTAATTGTTGTCTTAGCCATAGTACTTGTGCACAACAACTTCCAGCAGCTATATATTCAGCTTCAGCAGTGGAAGTTGATATTGAATTCTATTTCTTGCTGAACCAGGAGACCAGTCTGCTTCCCATTAACTGACAAGTTCCTGTTGTGCTTTTTCTATCAATTTTGCATCCAGCATAATCAGAATCTGAGTAGGATATAACTTTGAAGCTTTCATCCTTGGATCACCATATCCCTACTCCCAAAGTCTCTTTTAGATACTTGAGAACTCTCTTGACTGCACCTAAATGACTTTCTTTAGGTTTAGATTGAAATCTTGCACAAACACCTACAAAGAAAGGATATATCGAGTCTGTGGCGATGGGTACGACGGATCGCCTATCATCCTTCGTATAAGGTCCGATCAACATCTTTGCCTTCTTTATCTTCATCCAATCTGATGTTTGTACTCATTAGAGTTGATATCTTAGTGCTGTTTTCCATACCAAACTTCTTCAGCAACTCCTTGGTGTACTTGGTTTGATGAATGAAGATTCCATCTTTCATCTGTTTAACTTGCAATCCCAAAAAGTAGTTCATTTCTCCCATCATACTCATTTGGAATTTACTCTTCATTAGATTTGCAAACTTTTCACAAAGTAAATCATTTTCAGAGCCAAATATTATGTCATCCACATAAATCTGTACCAGCAGGGTGCTGTTCCCTTCACTGATTCTGAAAAGTGTCTTGTCAATGGTGCCTTTTGTAAAACCATTGTCCACCAGGAATTGAGATAGAGTCTCATACCATGCTCTTGGTGCTTGTTTCAATCCAGAAAGTGCTTTGTTAAGTCTATACACTTTATCTTCTTGATCTTTAACTTCAAATCCGGGAGGTTGCTTTGTACATACACTTCCTCTTCTAGAATGCCATTCGAAATGCACTTTTGACATCCATTTGATATACTTTAAAGTTCTTATATGCGGCATGTGGCAAGAAATATCTGATAGCTTCCAATCTTGCAACGGGTGCATAAGTTTCATCAAAATCTATTCCTTCTGCTTGAGAATAGCCTTTTGCAACTAGTCTGGCCTTATTCCTTACAATGGTACCGAGATTCATCAAGTTTATTTCTGTATACCCACTTAGTACCAATGATATTTGCATGACATGGCCTTTCAACTAGTGTCCAAACTTGATTTCTTTCAAATTCATTCAATTCTTCTTGCATAGCAATTATCCAATCTGGATCTGAAATTGCTTCTTCAACAACTTTTGGTTCCATTTGAGATAGAAAGCAAGTAAACATAGCTTCCAGTTGTCTTCTAGTCCTTACACCTTGCTGTACATTGCCAATAACTTGTTCAGCAGGGTGATTCCTTAACCATTGTGGATTCAGATTAGTTTGATTATCAGGAACCTCATATTTAGTAGGGTCTGCTGTAGCTTCTTCAACAACAGGGGGTTTAGCAGATCCTTGAATTGCTTCAGTTGTTGCATCAGTAATGTCACCAGCAGGGTGTTCAGCAGGGGCAGTATCAGAAACTTTTAAGTCATTGAATCTTTCCAAAACTTCTACACAATCTGGATCAGTGACTTGTTGATTCTCAGCAGGTTCACAATCTTCATCTTCCATACCAGTGAACTTAGGTTCATCAAACACAACATGGATTGTTTCTTCATGTTTCAGTGACTTCTTGTTCAATACCCTGAATGCCTTGCTTACTGAAGAATATCCCAAGAAAATCCCTTCATCTGACTTTGGTTGGAATGTTTTCAGATGAAACTTGTGATTCAGTATAAAAAACTTGCTTCCAAATGGATGGAAATAGGATATATTTGGTCTCCTTCCATTCCAAATCTCATAAGGTGTCTTCAGCAGCTTCTTGTTCACTGATGTTCTGTTTTGTGTATAGCATGCTGTATTAACTGCTTGACCCAATATCTTTCGGTAGCAATGCTTCACATATCATTGTCCTTCCCGCTTTCTTTAAAGTCCTGTTTCTTCTTTCAAAGAACCCCATTTTGCTTTGAGGTGTACCAACAACGACAAGTTGATGTAGTACACCATTCTCGTTCACGATATTCTCTTATAACTTTGTTGAGAAATTCAGTACCCTGATCTGATCTTATTTTTATTACTGTTAAAATTTTCTCATTTTGTAATCTCTTTAAAAGATTAGGCATGCTTTTGAGTGTTTCACTTTTCTTGTTCATAAAAACCACCCAAGTGTACCTTGAATAATCATCCACAACCACTAACGTGTATTTCTTTCCAGTTACACTTGTTGGAGTTATTGGTCCAAAAAGATCCATATGCATAAGCTCCAACACTCTATTAGTTGATTGTTTAGTTTTTGACTTGAAGCTTGACTTTATCTGTTTACCCCGTGACATGCATCACATATAGCATCCTTCTTGAATGTGATCTCAGGTAAACCAATCATCGGCTTCTTCTTCACCAACTGATTGATATCATCAAAGTTTAAATGATTCAACTTCTTGTGCCATAACCAATTGAGTTCAGACTTGGTATGCACAATCAGGCAGGTTTCTGGAACTGCAGTAGACCAATCCACAATATACATGTTTTGTTGTCTTCTACCAAACAAGTACAACTTGATCACCTCTTTCACTAATGAAAATACAGTTGTTTTTGTCAAAAGTGACCTTGTATCCCATGTCACAGAATTGTCCAGTGCTCAGCAAGTTGTAGTCCAGTCCTTCCACATGTGCAACATTCTTGATTGTAAGTCCATTTCTCACAAGTGTGCCATATCCTCTTGTGTATCCAGGTGTATTCTTGTTGCCAAAATTCACCCTTGGACCATCTTTTGCCACAAAGTTTAATAAACAGTGCTTATTCTTTGTCATATGTCCGGAACATCCACTTTGTCAAAGTACCAGACACCCTACAAAACAAAGTTAATACATTTTAGGTACCCAAACCTGTTTGGGTCCATAGTGGTCAGTAGTAAGCATGACTTTTGGTAAGTTTCCATAAGGTCTTCTCCGAAAAGTGTCATACTTTGGTTCATACATGTATTCCACACATCCATAAGTCCTAACGTAGGTTGTGTAGGATTCACATATGTTTTCTGGCCTTTTGGTTTATAATGCTGTTTGAAGTGACTCTTGTTGTTAGAAGCATTAGTATAACCATTTGTTTGCTGTCTGTTAGGAACAGCCCTGTAGTATGGAGTCTGCTGAGGTCCCTGCTGAGGCCTTTTATAGGTCCTCTGCTGAGTCTTTTACTGAATCCATTGCTTAGGTTTTACCCCAGCAGCATGATTATACTGGTTGTTTCTATCAGCAGGTACAGGAATATTCCAATCATCGTCAGCAGGGAACAGTCTACCTTTCCCCCTGAGATAGGTATCCCATTAACATTTTTAGATTTGGGATTCTTATCTTTGGAATATTTCTGACCTTTATCTTTTTGTGGTCCAGCAGACTTGGTAGCAGGTCTGCTATCAGTAGGACTAGAAGGTCCAGCAATCCTATTTTTAGATTTGTTCTTTTTGTTAGGAGCTGTTGACTTCTTTGACTTCTGATTTTGCTTCATTGAAGTATTCTCAGTAGGTTTCACTGCCTCAGCAACCTTACTTGGAGTTGGATCTTGTGCTTTGGTACAAACTTAGGACCAATTCGGTGCAAGGTTCGGTAACCTTCTTGGATCCACTCTTTTTGGATTGTTGAATTCCAAATCCAAGCCCCGTGTTTATCACCATAAGGCTTTCCGATTTGTATGCGGTAATGGAGCAAGATGGTTCGGCGATTCGAGGCCGCTTGGATGATCGACGAGCTTACACCGATTCTCGTCCAACATCTTTTTCCTTACCTTTGAGAACTCTTAATTCAGCTTTCAATCTTCCAACTTCTAATTCAAGAGTTTCTTTTTCAGCCTTCACAATCTCATAACCAGATTGTATTATCCTCAGTTGATTAAGGATGGCATCTAAAGTCTCATTATTGTCAGAATTTCTAGGATTTGAACCACAAGTTGATTCACAATCACTTTCAGCAGGAGTATTGATGGATACAATATTGTATACCTCCTCACTTTCATCCATATTGGTCATCAAAGCATAATCTTCCATGTCAGCAACCAGTGCTGTGTCATCTGATTCATTTCCCTTTTCAGATTCCACTTCATACCCTGATTCATCTTCAGCAACCATAGCCTTCTTGCCATGTCTTCTTTGTTTACTCTTGGTCTTCAGTAGGTCTGGACAATCAGGTCTAAAATGTCCAGGCTTCTTGCAGTTGAAGCAAAGATAATCAGGTTCCTTACTTTGTTTTAACTCCGGACAGTCAGGTTTGAAGTGTCCTGGTTTCTTGCAATGAAAGCACAGATAGTCATTATCTTTCTTTGATTCTTCTTTCTTTCTTTCAATAGGCCTTTTTGTGAAGTTTCATGCAGGGGCCTTTCCTGTCTTCATCATCCTGATTTTCTTGCTCAGGAGGGCAATCGCTCCTGCATTTCATCCAACAGATCATCTTGTCCTCCTGATGTTTCTTCTTGATGTGAAGCAGCCAATGCAGTGGTCTTTGGCTCTTCTTTTTCAGTTTCAGGTACAAGCTTTTTGCTAAATTCATAAGCCTTGAGATCTGAAAACAACTTGAAGGTGTCTTCTTCATGCAACTTTCTCATTTCTTCTATTGCAGTCACCTTCATTTTCCAAACAACTTTTGCAGGTAGAGCCTCCAAGATTTTGGTGTTTATTTCTTCTTTTGAATAACTTACACTCAGTAGGGTAAGTTCATCCAGGATAGCATTAAATCTTGATTCCATTTGCTCAATGGTTTCATTTGGTAGCATCTTGAACTTTTGAAATCTCTTTTTGACCACACTGATTTTATTCTTCTTTATTGCATCAGTGCCTTCACAGATCAACTGTATCTTGTCCCAAAGTTCCTTTGCAGTTTTGCAATCTTTAACCTTCATGTACATATTGCTATCTAAGGTTCTATAAATAATGTCAATAGCAATATTGTTGAGGTTTGCTCTTTTTCTCGTCTTCGCATTCCATTCTCTTTTTGGTTTAGGAATATACTCGGTTGTATCACCCACTTATGTTATTCGCCTGTGTAATCTCCGGTGGTCCATCGCTTAATACATCCATCATCTCATCATGAGTTGCGGCAAGGTAAGCACGCATTCGACGTTTATATTCATCAAATCTATCCAGAGAACACATCGGCATTGTTCTGGCATACTGAGTGTTATCCATGATGCAAGACTTTGAAAATCAGTGATTTGAAAAAGTTTACAAAGAATTTTCACAAGTACAACAAGTAGGATTTCTTCAGAACAGAAGCACTGCTCCGATACCAATTGTTGGTCCCTTGAAAAGGCTTTGGTTAAGTTTAGAGAGGGGAGGGGGGTGAATAAACTTAACACTTAAAACTTTGGAGTTAACAAATTCTGCAACTTCAGTAGTCCGCGATACTTCGCAGTCCGTCGATACCTCGATAGCATCTTTGATAAACAGTAGTCTACTGAAAGTTGAGTTTGCTGAATTTGTGCAGCGGAATTATATCAAAATTAAGCCTTAATACTTGTTGTTAAATATGATACGAGTATTAGATCCTCGGTAGTGCAAGTGTGTGATTTCGGTTGCTAGATTCGGTAGGTTGATGTGTAAAATAAACTAAGTGCGAATATAAATGCTGAAAGTAAGTAGGCAGATTTTATAGTGGTTCTAGGTGGTGTAATCCTGTCAGTCCACTCTTCTCCTGTGATGTTGGAGGAAATTCACTAGATATCTTTGATGTAGCTTTTACAAAGATTCCTAAGGTTGCTTGTCCTTCACCAATAACTATGGCTTCACAACCGAAAACTCGGAACAGTGTAGGATTGCTTTGCTCCCGAGTCTTCCACCGGTCCTTGAAGGGTAGGATTGCCTCTTCACCACTCCACCACAAACAACGATCTTTCACACAACTGTGCTTCACTGTCTTCAGCAGGTTTTTTATGAAATAAAGATTGAATCAAATAAATGATTCAGTTGTAGCAGCTTGATTAGGATGAATTAATCAGCAGCTTGCAGACTTCAAGTGTGTATACTTGATGTGGCTTGAATGCAGAATACACTTGAAGAATTTCTCTGGATCAGTAGCTTTAAGTTCAGTAAGTTTAGCAGGGTGTTTTTCAGCTCAGTAAAATATCTCCTTAAAGTTTATCAATTTTCATCATATGTTTCTGAGTTGAAAGTCCTCTATTTATAGGCAAGAATGCATGTGACTTGTATTTGAAATTCAAATGTAACCGTTCCTTGTTTTGTCCCATCTGATTTGCATTCTGTCACTATTCATAAGACTGACACTGTCAGAATTCCTTTTTGACAGTGCAGTCTGTCCACCCTTTGACTTGTAACCATTGGATAAAGATCTGAATCATCCCAACGTTCTTTTAATCTCAGCCTTTGATTTGTTTGATAAGTCAGAGGTAGTTGGCTGTCCTTATCCATGTAATCTTCCAATATAATCTTGAATTAACCGAGGTATTTTATCGCGGTTCATCGATCTGTTTGAGATACCTATCGATCTATTGAACCGCAATTTCTTGTGTATAAAATACAATGCGGTGACTTCTTTTATCTAACTTTTATCGTGAGGTTAGATTACACCTTTTTAATTATAACCAAGTTCCAAACATCATCCAACTTATGGAACTTAGACCTTCTTCACAAGGTATATGTAATCGCTTTAGGTCATCACGGACTTGCCTAAATTCGATTCCATATCCTTGACTTAAATTACTAAGTTTGATCCCTTAGCCTTCAGAATCGAGTTTGAGCCCTCGGCCTTCGCCTTCACCGGGTTCCGGAAAAGTCTACGACCTATCTACCCTACGATATGGACCGGTCTGTCGATATAAATGAGCCGACCATTACGTTGCTTGTTTGATCAAACCTATTCATAAATCAAACTCTAATAAACCTATACATTTGATCTAGACACCTTTTTGCCTTTGCACTATAACGACTAGTCCGGCACTCATCATCAAAACATAGAAATAAGTCCAACAATTTCCCCCTTTTTGGTGATGATGCCACTACCCTCACCTAACAGCAAAGCAAAAAGATAAAAACAAGAACAGAACAAATATAGTCATCTTTCATTATAATCATTTGTTCAAAGATATTCCAGTCTAGAATCAGCAAAAACATAATGCAGTTAAAGTATGCTGATCTACTGTCTTCTTTCTCTTTCTTGTCTGGCCTTCTCCACTTGTTCTTGGTAGGCACTGATTTCTTCTATCATATCCCTCATCCATTCATTTTCGATCAATGTGAAATCAATGTAGGGATTTACTTCTTTCCACCACTTCCATGCTTCAGGCAGGAGAAGATTAATTTGATTCACTCTGAATCCAAACTTCATGTATAGTTCCTTGAATTCATCAAGAGAGTCCTTTGCTTTTGTGATAGGCAAAGTCCTATCACCTCTGCCACTTCTTCCACCTCTTCCACCTCTGTAAGTTGCCCTTAATGCTTTGACTCTTGCTTCCCAAAATTTCAATCCCAATAAAGAGTTTAGACCTTCATGATATCCCTTGTCATGATAAGGTTTCCTTCTGTTATAGTATTCTTTCTTGTATTGTCCGAGGAGATCATCAGTAAGTTGAACTCGCCAGTGCGGAGTTGTCCGTAAGCATTAGTCTCATCCTCCCATCTTTTCTTTGCAAAGAGTCTTGCAGCCTCTTTTGCTACTGCTGTTTGGCCCTCTTCCCCCTTAGTGACATCATCAACAAATCGGGACATTAGGCCATGAACACCCTTCTGTGAGATTACCAGATTACTTAGTTGTCCTTCCATAATCTCAGTTACGGTATCAATTGCGTAATCCTTGATTGCGGGGTTTCTTCCCGTAGATTGATCCTTTCGGTAACTTTAGGATCCAATCCGGCAAGTTGGGATGTTCCAAGAAATCGGCGGGCATAGGTGTTTCGAAGAAGCTTGTCAAGTTTCGATGGATGGATATAAGTTGGTCTTTCGAAACTTCTCTTTTCGTGTTTCCTACCTTGATTCCCCTCACATTTAGTATCAGATTATTCATAGCATTTTGAGTAGATGTGAAGTTTGAAGCAACTGTATCAGTAGATTGTCTGTTTTCATTCACCAGTTTCATCAGTTCTTCAAATCTCTCTTCTTGTCTATCCAGTTGAGTTCTTAACTGTTGCATATCATGCCTCACAGTCCTTAACTCATTCAAAACTTCAACTGGCACATCACTGGTCATTCTTCCACAAGTAGCCTCATCAGCAGGCTCCTCAACATTGTATTGTGGCCTCTGATTGCTCACAACCAATGCCCAACTCTAATCCAGCAGGATTAGGTCCTTGATACTCTTCTAAGATAGGATCAATGGCTGGTTCTTCAAAAATAGGTACAAATGCCTGTGGGGGATCAACATCAATATTTTCTTCTTCAGGCATTTAGAACTCCTCATCACTAAAGTCATAGTCCAACAGCTGCTCATCCATATTAACAGCAGTCTGCTGACCATCTTTCCCTTTAGTGTTCTTGACTCCAGTAGACTCCACTACAGCAGTCTCTTGAACAGCAGGGGTTTCCTCCAAACCCAAAACTGGTTCCAACCTTTGTCCAGGTGTCTTGTTTGTAACTCGCCACTGTACCTCCTCGTTCCAACTTTGTGTCCGAGTGCCGTTTGTAACTCAAAGAACTCCGTACCTCCTCTTCAACTCTTTGTGGATTGAATATAGCCTCATTATCCACTTGGAATCCTTCAGCATGACCAATTTTTGTTAAAATAATGGCAGTTTTGGATAAGGTATCCTCAGTGTCAAATCCATCTTGATATTGACAGGAGTCCTCTGAACTAGCACTTGGCTCAATAAAATCAGTAACCTTCTCTTCATCCAAATCAGCATTCTGTTCAGCTTCAGTTTGTGCAGTAGGCTTTACAACATGGAATGTAAGTGATTCATCAGCTAGCCTACCAGCACTTAAATTAACTCCTTCATTGATCAATGCCTCAAGATCATCCATGGTGAGATCCTGCAGATCCTCATCCATTTCTCCAGTCTGCTGGTCCTCAACAGACTTACCAGTCTCAGTGGGTTCAGATTCTATGCCATCAATGGCTCCTTGACCAGCAGCTTCAATTGTTGTTTCTCTAGCCACTCCACTGGTCTCCCCAGGAAACATGGGGGAATCATCATCAGAATCTGATGAATCACTGTCTGGTGTGTACTTTGGATCTCTGAACATAATTCCTCCACTTTTCTTCCCTTCATCCAAAAGATCCATCACCCTGGATTGCAGCATGCTAGTGTCTAACAAATCCAACCGGCTGTCCACACCCAGCTGCTCAAATGCCCATTCTTCAAATCCACTCATTGGATAAGCAGCTGGTTTCTGTTTCTTGTAGAATCCAAACTTCCACTGAAAGTAGTTTTGCACCTTTTTGAAGTGAGGATCTACTTTGTCCTTCTTAGATGCCTTCTCATATGGCATAGATGGCTTTCTAGTGGAGGTTTAGTAGCTTGCTGACCTCCAAAAGCTCCCACAAGTAAATTCATTGTTTCTTCAACAGATGCTTCAAAGTCAGTAGGTTGCTGAGGTGGTATATTTGTACCTACTACTTCCATCTGTACAACACTTGGTTCCCCCTGACTTACATGCTCATCGCCAGCGGGGTTAGCACAGACGCTCTTCCCCCTGAGTTCTTGCAACACTTGCAGGGTCTTCAACCAATTCTTCAACTACCACAAGCGGGTTCGGGTTCGGTTGTTTCTTGTGTGGTCTTCGATAGATACTACGGCGGGCTCGGGGTCCGTAGACTGCTGTATATCTCCAACAGATTCCTCAACAACAACCTGCGCAGCTTCAGTAGACTTAACAACCTCTTCTGGTGAGGAGTCAGTAATTTCCACAGGCTTGATGATAGTTAAGGGCTCAGCCTCAATAGCCTCTTCTTCCTCTTCTACTGATGCTTCTTCTTGGATTCTTTGGTCTTCCAGGATTTTCAATTCCTTTCCTTTGCCATACTTTTTCTTTGTGGCAATCTCCTTCATCCTCTTGGAGAGGGGTTCATCATCATCATCTGTTCTAGTAGACTTTCTTTTTCTACTAGCTTCCTTCTGTTGTTCCCTTAGAATCTCAATAACAGTTTTTCTTGCAGCAACAGCAGGGTCAGTACCTTCAAATTCAGCTGGACCCTCAGTAGACACAACAGTCTGTGCTGTTTGCTTCTTTGTCTTCTTTGGCTTTAAGATCTCAGTGATCTTCCTTGTATCTACAGCCTTTCTTTTCTCAGTGGTCTTCTTTGGTGCAGCAGGTTTAGTAGATTTCTTCGCAGTTTGCTTTACCTGCTCACCACCAGCATCACAATCATCTCCATCACTATCATCATCAGCAGCAGGGTCAGCAACATCTTCATCATCATCTAGACCAGGAATAGCATAATCAATTTCCTTCTTGTATCTAGACTGATTAATCTTCTCAGGTTCAATATCAGGAACCTTCAAGTGATTCAGCAGGGTCTGAACCATTAATCCTAAGGGCAAGGCCTTGGATTTCCTTTTTCCATCTTTTTCTTCCTTGGCTACCTTCTTCATGTAATGAATGAAGTAACTAGCCCAATCAAACTTCATGCTTCTGCAAATGATCATCATCAGCTCTATCTTGGGTCCTGATAGAGTGTCCATACTTCCAACCAGTCCAAGTATGTTCTTTGCAATGAGTTTGCTCAGCAGACTATACTCATTCCCAATATGTCTGCAATTGATGCCTGGAATGGATTTGGTGGCTGCATTTGTTTTGATTTGATCAACAAAAGCCATCTTGGATAGTCCCATTGCTTCAGATTTCTTGGACCATCCACTACTTCTTCAAATCCAAAAACTTCCCTCAGTAGACTAGGGGAAACTACAATCTCCTCAGCATTCACAGTTGTCTTGAATGCTTCACTTCCTTCTTCCACAACCATGTTTTTCCAAAAATCAATAACATTTGTGTATGATATTGTTTCCAATCTGATATTGAGTATGTTTTCCAAACCTGCAAACCTCCTTATTCTTCACTTAAATGTCGATTGTCTTTTCCCTGTAACTTTTTTAGAGTTGTGTTTCACTTTCGAATATTAAATTAGTGCTTACTCTACAAGTCTGTGAATCCGAGTCTAGTTGTTCATTAGAAGTTGTAGAAAGCGGAGAGGTAGTTTGCGTCTAGTAGCCACTGGTTCGTTTGTGAAGGCTCGCGTATAGTAGCCATTTGTGGTAACTCGGTTTCCATTTTAGTAAGTTTTCTGATTACTTTAATTTCATTCTTAGTCGAATTTTGTGTGTGTTGAATTTGACTGTTTCTAGTAATTAGCAAATCAATCTATTCATCCCGCTGTTCTACGTGGTCTTTTGCATGGATAAAAATTTCAGTATATGAACTGTAAACATTTCCGTTGTGTTTTATTTTCTAGAATTAAAGTGTGTTTCAATCTCGAAGTAGATTCAACACTAACAATTTTTCAGAAAATAGAACTAGTCTGAATAATCCCTATTGTACTATCCTCTCCATTCTGATTTTGGAAATCATTTTAATTGTAATAAATTGAAAGTATAGTGGAAATATGTGTGGTGATTTATGTGATACACCTAGGATTGTATGATCTAGGTAATCAACATAAACCCGATTTATCCGTGCTTAAAACTGAAATAGAAACATCAACTAAGTAACTTATTGACTCTATCATTGCCGAAGTTGATAGGCTGATTAGTCAGAATGAAATATTGTTTCTAATCTGCTAATTTATCCTCATTGAATTAATCTGCAAAGCTTATAAATTAATAGAACCTGATGTTTTTGTAGTCTCTGCACATCTGTGTTTGTGTTGTTAATATTATCCAAGATATACTTTAGTTGACACAACAAATTGGACTAAATCTTTTCGTCTCGATTAAAGTACCTTAACAAAGGATTTGCATACTCAATATTACATCAATATTTTTCTGTTACTTAAGGTGGTTATTTAGTTGCATAAACTGATTGATTGAATACTTGGCTAGGTTAATAACAAACCTGCATACATTCAGTTAGCTAAAAATCTGCATCTTAACTAATAAGAAATATTGATATTACTATCAAGCTGTTTACAACATTCATCTTGCTAACATCTTGTCAAACAAGAACTTGTTTTATTCTGTGATTTGTACTACACACTCTTTTGATCTATCAACGTTAAGTGAAAGTGATATATAACTTGATCATCTAGTACCTTAGGAACAACACGTTAACCAGTTAGTTCTTCCGCCTAATTTGGTCTAACAGCTTCCTAAGTAGTTGGAACTCCGTAATTAAATTAAAAAGCCGTAATATCCTATTCACCCCCTCTAGGATATATATACCACGCATACTCGATCCAACAAGTGATATCGGAGCTTTGTTACCAGTTGATCTTGTTCAATATTACTTTGTATGTTGATCTATACTTGCTTCTGTGATTAAATCTTTTAAATTTGTTGTATATCAGAAGTTCTGATAAATTAATTATGAACCATGTTGGTTATTGTGACTGATAATATCTGAACAAATCTGTTAAAAAACAAACCAGTTAAGGTATTCTTCAAATTCTAAATTACTGATATTGTGCTGAAAATTTTGTGATATATTTCACTTGATTTTGAGAGCTTTGGTAGAAGACATCTAGATTATTTCCTTGTTGAACATTTTCTCAAAACTGATTAGTTCTACTCTGCTGATCTGTTCCAAGTTCAGCCTCTTAGCAGTACTAATAAGATTTTTTTAACATCCCCAAAACCGCCTCTGTTAAAAAACCTTTTTACACATCTATAATTTCATAATGGATACTACATCTCAGTTTGCTTGTTTCAGTGAGAGTGCCTCTTGGGATAAACCTCCTCACTTTGATGGACATAACTATGATTTGTGGAAGAAACTTATGAGATTACGTCTTGAAGCTACATGTATCCGTCTTTGGTTTATTATAGAAGATGGATCATTCTTTCCAAAAAATAAACCAGTCTCAATATCTGATATTGAAAAATCTCTTTCATATAATTCAAAAGCTCTAGAGATTTTAGTAAATTATTTAAGTCCTCCTATTGCCTTTATTACATCCTTTTGCTCAACTGCCATAGAGGTATGGCAGAAAATTAAAAAGAAATTTCAAGACTCAAATCTGGAAATTGAAAGCGAATCCAAAACTTCAGCAAGTTGCAATGACATCTACACATCTTCTAATGTTGAACTCCAGCCGACTCTTCTGCTCATTACTGATACATTTGAAAATACAACTCATCTGGAAGAATCTGGCGAGGCACTAGAAAATTTTGCTGCCTCATCTAATGATAAAAGGAGCTTCGATAATGATGGCTTAACTGCTCAAATCAACACGGATTTTGAGGCTGAATCGAATGAAGATTTTAATGCTTAAATAAATGCTAATCTCGATGCCGACTCTAATACGAACTCCGACTCAGAAACCGAGGTAACCGGAGACATCTACTACTTTTGCAAATCAATTTAGAAATATATGTGATGCATTAGAAGCCGAAAATGATAGATTAAAAGAAAATTTGCTTGAGAAGAATGATTATGTTATTTCACTGTTAGACACCACTGATCAGCTTGAATTTACCATCAATGCTTTAAAAGCTGAGTTAGAAATGCTTAAGAGTGAGCAAATTGATATTCCACAAGCTATTCCAAAGCTTGATATGTTATCAAATGATGTGGATACATCTTACTCATCTCTAAGTGATCATTTGATTCACACTGATCTCATTTCAGATCATCCTTCCGAAGTATCTCGGATTGAGACTGTAGTCTCTGAATCAAATCATCAAGAAAAGATGTTGTTCCCCGACCCATTATTCTGGAACAAGTAAAATATCCCAAGTATGCTTCATCTACATGATCACACACATCACATCATACTACGGATTTTAGAAATAATGTTTATAAAAAGAATCATGCATTTTTGTATAATAAAGGATGTTCTAGGAATTTCTCTTCAAAGAACAACTTTTATCACAATAAGCATGCCACACCTAGATATCCTGATTCTAAGTTTCATACATTGTTGAATTACACTTATAGCATCAATGCTTACACTCCATGTGTTGATCAATATCATTATTGGAAACCTCAAAATCAATACCCATGTAATTCTCGTTCACACTATGTACCACATACTTCTCGATCTTATGGTCACACTGAACAAACTTTTAGGACCTATGTTACTAATTGGAATGTTCACAAACTAAGGTCAAGCAAGTATGGGTGCCAAAAGTTAGAAAGGTTTGGATTCCCAAGTCGCCATTGACTAATATTCAAGGACCCAACGTATAAAGTGTGCCATATGTATATTTCTCTATTTTGCAGTTCCTCTCACGTTTGTGGAATTAATTAAATTGCAAATTTCCCCTTGGCATTAGTTCCCTCGGCACAAGATGAATTGACATCTTTCGTTGATATTCGTCATGATTGATACATCTTGACAGGGAAGTTTCCTTAACTTTTTTTGTTTGTCAAACCTATACATGTTGAATTGTCGGTGCCTATCATCGTATCCAACCAATTTGACCATTTAATAATAGGGAAGTATCACATACATTTTTATATTGTGTTTCTCTTTTCTCCTAATTGGATGGCATGTTTGATTAATTTTCAAAATTAAGGGGGAGAAGAGAGTTATAAAGCTTTTAGTAAGGGGGAGCGAGAATATAAATAAAACAACTTAATTTTATATATACACTAAAATACTAGAGCTTGTATTAAGGGGGAGCGTAGTTTTAGGGGAGCTGTTATCGATCCTTAAAAGATTTAATATTGGTAATTGTGAAAATGAATCAAAGGGGGAGAATTGTTGTGAAATGGTTGATTGATTTTCACATATTCACCTTTGATTAAATCTTTTAAGTATCATTCATTTATTAGTGTGCTATATCTTATCTTAATATAATTTAATGGATCATTCTATAATGAAATACATTACTATGTTAAGCTTCATCTAATGAATGATATTAACATCATAACTACATCGGCTCTTATAATATTCTATTATCAAAGACATTTTCTAATCATAAACTCTATGATATTAACTTGGATTTACTATCCATGATACTCCACTCTCACCATGATACATTGATATTATAGTGTCACATATCATGCTTTAAGAAATCTATCTTAAGTGATCCACATATATACTATACATTATATAGCACAGTCTGTGACGATATTTTAATATGATCTAAGTTGTGTTCTTCTATTACATATTCATAGTCTACATATTTATTATCTAGAATATTATTATTATTATTTTTGAAAGAGGAATATTATTATGGGACTAATAATTTGATGATATTGCGGGCAGGACCACTTTAATTACATGTTGGTCCTATTTCTATTAATGCCCATAGTCCAGCCTTATATATGAAACATTTCGGCCCAAGAACTAAATTAAAAAAAAAAAAAAAACTACCCATAACTCCTATAAAACACATAACCCTAATTCTCTACACCCTTATTCTTCATAATAGAAACTCGGCAGCCTCTCCTTAATTGCCTCCACCATCTTTCAACCATCCAACATTCAACTCTCTTGAAACCTGTTCTACTATCTCTCACCATTACTTCCTCTTTATCCGTTCCAGATTTCTTCTCTAAACAACCGTTCCATCTTCATGCCACCGTCCAAACCCTCTTCTTCCATAGAACTGTAACCGTCCCTCTGATTCAGTCTTCGATGAAGCTTTCATATCAACCTTTGACTGACTATTGCTTTGAAAATTTACATTCGGTTGAAGGTTTATCACAAATCGATTAAAGTCCCGACCTTTTGTCTGAATCTCGATTTCCTATAATGTCAAATGATGCTTTCCGACAAGCTCAGGTTTCAATTGGTGACGCACCTACTCCAGATGGCAAGGTGATGCCTTGAGACCGTTGCATGTTGCTGATGACGATTCATTCACCACAAATCGAGAAGAAGACTTGACCTTTCTGGTCAATCAGTGATAATAGATCGAGACTCTTGCTTGAAAAGACAGCTATACTCAAAGCCGGTGAATCTAAACCGTTTCCGATGAAGTCTTCGTCGTTCTGGCTGCTAATGTAGCCTCAATTAACGAAGTTTTTCAAAATCGGGTCAAAACCATTCCGAGTTTGTTTTCTGCACATTTGACCTGAATCTGAACCGATTGCTGAATCAATTTTGCTCAGGTATACCAGCTTTGACTCTTGTTTTATTTCATCCCCAACTCCCGTTTATTGTTTGAATAATTGATAAAATCGAAATCCATAAAAAATCGATTAATGATTCACTTATTCACTGCATTGCATTTGTTTGATGAAATCAATTTTTCCCTCCTTCATGATTTAATTTATTGTTATTTTCAGATTTGTTTAAGTTTTGATAACATTAACCAACATGACTAAAATGACTTATTAATTTAATGAAGTCAGTGATATAATTGATTAATGAATCAATCGAGTCTACATTTGTCGTCCGGATTAAGATTTGATGAAATCAAATTTGATTTATAACTCAAATCTATAGTATTGATTTATTTGAAATGATATACTCTAAAAATGTTGATCTGTTATGTTTCATTCTGATTGAAAAGTGAACTAACAGAAATGAGACATAAATCGGGTGTCCGTGCCATCAGAGAGTGTGATATAAATCTACTTCTTTATTTATATCTTACTCGTACACTATTAATATCACCACTCTGAGATTATATTGTCAATTCACTTCATTTAGCTGCATCAATAATATACATAATTGACGGTATTATATAAAGTGTTACTGCTATATACATTATATGCATATCTCGAAATTATTTAAATAATATAAAACCAATTTTCGTGTTAAGCCATTTATTTTTTTGTGAAATAAATGAACCTTAAAAATGTCTAGATGTCTGCTTAAGAACTGAATTATTAAATCCATTAACAAATAAAATAAAAATAAATTCGAAAAATCCATTTTCTGCAATAAACGTGCCTCGAAAATTATTAGCAGCCTGTTTGTAAAACTGAACTATTTTTTTTTTACTCAAAGGGATCACTTTATTAACAAGCCATCAAGGGGCAAAAAAAGGTTACATATGCGTTATAAAATAATCTAGAATTTTATTCTATACTCCAAGCAAGTCTAAGGTTCCTTGCTCATTCAACTATGCTAGAAATGAAAATATACGCAGGGGGTCTATCCCCATCGTGCCCATGGCATAAGCGATTTCGCCACATCCATATCCCATAGAAGGCTTCTCTCCATGTATAGATCCATCTCGTCGTCCCAAGAGTTTTCCCTCTATTGGCCGTCATATTTAGTCGCCCCCAATCCACCGCATTCGTAGCACCAAAAAAGGCTCTTTTATCATCAACAGGCACACAATGATCCCAGACCTCCCTTGCCCAATTGCAATTGCGTAGTGTGTGAAGGATTGATTCGTTAGTTTCCTCGAAAATGTTGCACAGTGGATCATCAATAACATGTCTAGAATATAACATGAGGTTGACGGGAAGAGCTCCATGCACTATATTCCACACCATATAGCTACCTCTAGTTGGGCCTTTTAGAGACCAGATTTTTCTCCAAAGATCACTCAAATTCGTATCCTCAGTGGTGGGGCTCAACAAGTTATAACCCGAAGACACCGTATATTTGCCTTTCGGATCCTCTTTCCATCGGAAGCCACTTTGATGTTGTTCAAGGCCTTCCCAAAGATGGGAATAAGCCTTGCAGATACCTCTCCACGACGAGGAACTACCCGCTCTGGCTGTGGTTGATAGGTTCTTGTACTTGTGGGATAAAGCCTTAACCCACAAAGTATCCTTTTGTGATACAAGGTCCTATACCAGTTTCCCTAAAAACGCTATATTCATTTCATAAAGGCGTTTAAATCCCATACCTCCGACTGGTCTTGGCTGACAGAGCGTATCCCAAGCTATAGTGTGCATCTTGCAGCCATTCTCATCATCTCCCCAAAAGAATTGTCTACAAATCCTCTCTAATCTTTCCAAAGTAGTGCTAGGCAGCAGAGTAGTTTGTATATGCTAAAAGGATTGCGTTGCTAAAGAGCTTTGGATTAGAACACGTTTACCTGCCTTTGATAGACATTTTGACTTCTAGCTTTGCAGTTTGTTCCTCATCTTGTCTTCCAAATAAGAGAAGTGTGAAATCCTTTTTCTCCCATGAAATAAAGGGACGCCAAGGTACTTTCCCAGGTCTCTTGTGTGAGTCATATGTAAACAGGAGGATATAGCAATAATCATTTGAGGACCCACATTGTGAGAGGTATAGAATCTCGATTTCGCAACACTAATCTTCTGTCCAGAACAATTACAGAATTCTTGGAGCACTTCTTCCATAATCTTAGCTTGGGATTCAGATGCTTCACCAAACAATAAAAGGTCATCCGCAAAAAACATGTGAGAGATGGGAGGGCCCTGTCGAGAAAGCTTCAAGGGTTTCCAATTCTTCCGATTAACCGCCTCCTGAATCTTAGTGCTAAGGATCTGCATACATAGCACAAAAAGATATAGTGCTATGGGGTCCCCTTGACGGAGACCTCTGCTAGGGGTAAAAGCATCCAGTTTTTCTCCGTTCCACAAGACAGAGAGCCTAGCCGTAGTTATACAGTTCATTAGAAGTTTCTGCATATGGTCCGAGAAGCCCACTTCATGGATGATATATTTTAGAAACTTCCAGCTAACCCGATCATACGCCTTTTCTAAATCTACTTTGATCATCATATAACCTTTCTTCCCATGTTTTCTGGTATGAAGAGTGTGTACCACTTCCTGAGCCAAGATAATATTACCCGAGCTTCCTCTCCCAGGTATGAAAGCACTATGGGTAGTATCCACTAGATTTCCAATAACACTTTGCAAACGATTAGCCAGGACCTTAGTTATCAGTTTAATAATTACATTCACCAAAGCTATGGGGCGGAATTGAGACGGGGACTCCGGGTGATCAACTTTAGGAATCAAAGTAATTAATATCTCATTCATATCTGGTAGGACTGTAGCTAGTTCTAAGGCATTTTTTACGAAACGTACGACCGAGTCACGGTGGTACCCCAACAGTTCTTGAAAAAAATAGGAGGTTGTCCATTCGGACCTGCCATCTTATATGTACCCATATCAAAGCATGCGTCTTCAATTCTTTCTCACACAATTGTCTATTAAGATAGTTTTTGTCAGCCGCGCTAAGGATAGGAAGACGTACCGGGCAACTACAATTATGGTGTTCGTTTTCTTGAGCATAGAGGTCAACAAAATAATTTCTCATCATGTCTTTGACCTCCAATTCACTCACGGTCCAAGTGCCATCCGACTTCTTAAGGGAAGTAGTTCTACTCCTTTGTTTACGTTTAAGAGCCGTAATGTGATAATAATGTGTGTTCATTTCTCCCTCAATCAACCAATGTAGATGCGAGCGTTGGTGCCAAAATTTCTCCTCCTGGCTTAAAATTATGTTGTACTCCTCCATGAGTTGTTTTTCCAAATGAGATAGGTAGGTTGAGGGGTATTTAGCTAGTGATTCTTGAGTGCCCTGTAATCTTTTCAAGCATTTTTTTTCCGATAAAAGATGTTATCAAAATGTTCTCTATTCCAAAGGAGGGCTTGATCCATAAATTTCCTTACCGTCCTCCTAAAATCCGGGTTAGTAGAGTCCCAATTTTTATCAACAAAATCAGCAAAGTCCGGATGGTCAAACCAAGCATTCTGAAAATAGGCCCCGGGGGGGGGGGTCCTCTTTTTTTCGGTTTTTTATGAATTAACTGAAGCAAAATAGGATTGTGATCAGAATGCGTCTTGGAAAAGTGGGTGAGAGAGGTTTCGGGGAATAAAGTGAGCCAGGAGGGAGTGCACCAAGCTTGGTCTAACCTTTCCACAATATGAGTACCTATGTATAAGGGTCCGGTCCATGTGTATCTCGGTCCATTAAATTTTATACCAATCAAGTCACATTTATGGAGCATATGCCTCATAGCATTGGCATTTACCCCACACAAGGGGAGACCCCCTCTTTTGTCTTCTTGATCCACCACCTGATTAAAGTCACCTATTAAGCACTAGGGATACTTCACTATACGCGACAACCGTTCAAGGTTAGCCCATCAATCATTTCGCACAACCGGGGTGGGGGATGCATATATAATTGATAAAATCCATAATATTTCCTCATTTTGCATGATCGCCACATTCATACATTGATTCATACTTTGTAATAATCTCAAATTTATCGAGGTTTCTCGCCAAAAACACCAGATACCCCCCGTGAATCCCCTAGCTTCAATACAAATTACCTTAGTAAAAATGGACAGTTGCAATATTCGCCATGCTCTTCGACTACTCGTACGGGTTTCTAACAAACAAAGAATGTCCAGTTGCTGGTCCACAAGAAGATCTTTCATATTAGTCAAAAACGAACTTGATCCTGCTCCCCTACAATTCCATACCAAGATCCTCATAGATAAAAAACAGTTATGGTTGGACGTTGGAGTCCATAAAATCCGAGTCATCTGGGGGTTCATCCCTCAATTTCCACATTGCAGCATTCCTACCATCCCCTTTCCCTTGTTGACTACGTAAATTAGAGTCTTTACCTTTGTCTGGCGGCTTAGAGTTCCAGTTCTTCATATGTTCTATACCTAAACCTCTCGATTGAGGATTTGCATTCTGATTTTGCTGAATATTCGGTCTCTCTTCCCTCGGAGCATGATGTTGCTCCTGAACATTTGATATATCATACAGAGGCTTTGTTGGGGCACTTATCGATTTAGTACCTCCTGGGTCTGTGGTCGGTCGTTTGGTCGGAGCTGAATAAGGATTCTCGTTTATAGCTGGTCCTTTACGTTTCCAGGTCTCCTGGTGAGATGTACGTGGGGGTGTGAATCCCTGCTTGAGGATGTCCTTGTCTTTTATCATTTTGGGTATTAAGTTGTTCCTTGGACAACATAGAGATAGTTGGCTCATTCAGACTATGTCCTGCCGATTCCATTTGCATTTGCAAGTCTTTTAGTGGCGTATTTTCATGATCCTGCTCCTGGTGGTCATCCATGGATTCATCTTCACATAGAACATTGTACCTTGAGCCGGTAACACGTGCATTATGTTCCCTTTCAATTGATGGTTCTTCTTGGGTCCTAGCCATTTCCCGTTGTTGTTCTCTGCTTTGTCTATTCCCATTTATATTGTTCTTGCTCTTTTGTCCCTGATTGGGTCTTCGTCTCCTGTTCGTGGCAATCATCCACGGTCCAAATGGTCTATCAGGTGTCGGACCATCTGGTTGTTTGGGTTGGCTTGCTACTGGACCATCCTGGGTGGGATTCGGATTTTCTGGCTGTTGCTTTGCCGGGCACGCTTGAGTCTTGTGGCCGATTTTCCCATATTCAAAGCATATATTCTGCAATCTTTCATACTCTACTCCTAAATAATTACCATTTAGCACAACTTTAGTCCTCAGAACTTGATTTAGATTCATTTCAACACAAATTCTAACATACTTGGCTCTTGTTGATCTTGTTGTAACCACATCCACTTTTCCAGGCTTTCCAACTATTCTAGCCGAATTCAACAAAAAATCTTCTTTTTCAAACAGCTCAAGGGGCATACCAAGGAATCTGACCCATACATGTGTGGATAAGGTTCTCTGTTTCGAGGGTTGGAAAAAGGGACGCCACTTCATAACAGTCAGGTAATGTCCTTGTACTGTCCAGGGACCCATAGTCAATGCGTTCTCAAAATCCTCCTTGCAGGCAAATCGGACAACGTAATAGTCATTTTCCAGGTCCACAATATCCAATTCTCCCGCAGTACACCACAAGGAATGAAGCCTTTGATGCACAATCCGGTAGGCTACACTTCGACCCAACACCTTCACAATATGTGCCCTGCGCCAAGGCCCCCATAACTCAACGCATTCCAGTATTGGGATTTCGATTGGGTCGTCATCAACCTCAGTACCACTCCAATCTTCTGCTATCTTGATGAAGTCGGCAATATTCGACTCATCTTCTCCCTCACCTATGTGTAAAACTCTGAATGACGTTTCGGTGCTTTGAGTAAATCAGCTCCACCGTGAAGGGACCATGGAGATTGTTGATCGATCGGAGAAGAGGCAGGTTCCTTCCAATTATCGGCGCTCTTACGAAGAATGCCCGATTCCTCAGCAGTCTGACCAGTATCATCTATTTCCATGGCATCCGTTGGCTTCATGGTGAAGGAAAACGACGACGGTGGCTGGAAAAGGAAGACGGAGGACAAATTTCCGAAATCGCAATTAGGGCATGAAAATTGAGTCTGAATTTTTTGCCATGAATTTCATAATGAAGTACGTTGAAACTCTAAAAGTCTCTAAGAAAATGTATCAGTCAATGCATCACAACTTTCTATGTATGTCATTTATTATTCCAAATAAATACATTTATTACACTGCCACTGCATCCTCCACCACTTGTCTATATAATCCTAAAGACAACAAACTGATCACTTGAACACATTGATCAAACAGTTTTACTCTTTTGAGTTTTGGTCTCTTTACAATCTGAAAATTCATTTTTCTGTGTGTATATTGTAAGAGAGAGTTATTTGAGTGTTAAATGTCTATTGGCTTTTCCCTGTAACTCTGTTACAGTTGTGTTTCACTTTCGAATCTTAAATTAGTGCTTACTCTACAAGTCTATGAATCCGAGTCTAGTGGTTCATCAGAAGTTGTAGAAAGCTGAGAGGTTGTTCGGTTTCAAGTGTAGTAAGTTTTCTGATTACTTTAATTTTAGTCTTAGTCGAATTTTGTGTGTGTTAAATTTGACTGCTTCTGGTAATTAGCAAATCAGTCTATTCATCCCACTGTTCTAAGTGTTCGTTTGCATTGATAAAAATTTCAGTATATCACGGTAAACATTTCAGTTGTGTTTTATTTTCTGGAATTAAAGCGTGTTTCAATCTTGAAGTATATTCAACACTAATAATTTTTTGAAAGTAGAACAAGTATGAATAATCCCTATTGTACTATACTCTCCATTCTGATTTTGGAAATCATTTTAATTGTAATAAATTGAAAGTATAGTGGAAATCTGTGTGGTGATTTATGTGATCACCTAGGATTGTATGATCTAGGTAATCCACATAAAACCTGATTTATCTGTGCTTAAAACTGAAATAGAAACGTCAACTAAGTAACTTATTGACTCTATCATTGCCGAAGTTGATAGGCTGATAATTCAGAATGAAATATTGTTTCTAATCAGCTAATTTATCCTCATTGAATTAATCTACAAAGCTTATTAATTAATAGTACTGATGTTTTTGTAGTCTCTGCACATGTGTTTGTGTTGTTAATATTATCCAAGATATACTTTAGTTGACAAAACAACTTGGACTAAATCTTTTTGTCTCGATTAAAGTACCTTAACACAGGATTTGCATAATCAATATTACATCAATATTGTCAGTTACTTAAGGTGGTTATTTAGTTGCATAAACTGATTGACTGAATACTTGGCTAGGTTATTAACAAACCTGCATACATTCAGTTAGCTAAAAATCTGCATCTTAACTAATAAGAAATATTGATATTACTATCAAGATGTTTACAACATTCATCTTGCTAACGTCTTGTCAAACAAGAACTTGTTTTATTTTGTGATTTGTGTTACACACTCTTTTTATCTATCAACATTAAGTGAAAGTGATATATAACTTGATCACCTAGTACCTTAGGAACAACACATTAACAATTTAGTTCTTCCGTCTAATTTGGTCTAACAGCTTCCTAGGTAGTTGGAATACCGTAATTAAATTAAAAAGCCGTAATATCCTATTCACCCCCTCTAGGATATATATATTGCGCATACTCGATCCAACAAGTGATATCAGAGCTTTGTTACCAGTTGATCTTGTTCTATATTACTTTGCCTGTTGATCTATACGTGCTTCTGTGATTAAATCTTTTAAATTTGTTGTATATCAGAAGTTCTTATAAAATAATTCTGAACCGTGTTGGTTACTGTGACTGATAATATCTAAACAAATCTGTTAAAGAACAAATCAGTTAAAGTATTCTTCAAATTCTAAATTACTGATATTGTGCAGAAAATTCTGTGATATATTTCACTTGATTTTGAGAGCTTTGGTAGTAGACTTTGCAGATTATTTCCTTGCTGAACATTTTCTCATAACTGATTAGTTCTACTCTGCTGATCTGTTCCAAGTTCAGCCTCTTAGCAGTACTTAATTAAGATTTTTTTAACATCCCCGAAACCGCCTTTGTTATAAAAAAAACCTTTTTACACATCTATAATTTCATAATGGATTCTATATCTCAGTTTGCTTGTTTTAGTGAGAGTGCCTCTTGGGATAAACATCCTCACTTTGATGGACATAACTATGATTTATGGAAGAAACTTATGAGATTACATTTTGAAGCCTACATATATCCTGCTTTGGTTTATTTAGAGGATGGATCATCCTTTCCAAAAAATAAACCAGTCTTAATATCTGATATTGAAAATCTCTTTCATATAATTCAAAAGCTCTAGAGATTTTAGTAAATTCTTTAAGTCCTCTTATTGCATTTTTTGCATACTTTTTGCTCAACTGCTATAGAGGTATGGCAGAAAATTGAAAAGAAATTTCAAGACTCAAATCTGGAAATTGAAAGTGAATCTGAAACTTCAGCAAGTTGCAATGACATCTACACATCCTCTAAAGTTGAACTCCAGCCGACTCTTCTGCTCATTAATGATACATTTGAAAATACAACTGATTTGGAAGAATCTGGCGAGGCACTTGAAAATTTTGCTGCCTCATCTAATGATAAATGAGCTTGGATAATGATGGCTTAACTGCTCAAATCAACTCGGATTTTGAGGTTGAATCGAAAGAAGATTCTAATGCTGAAATAAATGCAAATCTCGATGCCGACTATAATACGAACTCCGACTCAGAAACCGAGGTAACCGGAGACATCTACTACTTTTGCAATCAATTTAGAAATAGATGTGATGCATTAGGAGTCGAAAATGATAGATTTAAAGAAAATTTGCTTGAGAAGAATGATTATGTTATTTCACAGTTAGACACCACCGATCAGCTTGAATTTACCATCAATGCTTTAAAAGCTGAGTTAGAAATGCTTAAGAGTGACCAAATTGATATTCCACAAGCTATTCCAAAGCTTGATATGTTAACAAATGATGTGGATACTTACTCATCTCTAAGTGATCATTTGATTCACACTGATCTCATTTCAGATCATCATTCCGAAGTATCTTGGATTGAGACTGTAGTCACTGAATCAAATCATCAAGAAAATATGTTGTTCCCCGACCCAATATTCTGGAACAAGTAACATATCCCAAGTATGCTTCGTCTACACGATCCACACATCACAACATACTTCGGATTTTTGAAAGAATGTTTATAAAAAGAATCATTCATTTTTGTATAATAAAGGATGTTCTAGGAATTTCTCTTCAAATAACAACTTTTATCACAATAAGCATGCCACACCTAGATATCATGTTTCTAGGTTTCATACTTCGTTGAATTACACTTATATCATCAATGCTTTCACTCCATGTGTTGATCAATATCATTACTGGAAACCTCACTATCGATACCCATGTAATTCTCATTCACACTATGTACCGCATACATCTCGTTCTTATGGTCACACTGAACAACATGTTAGGACCTAAGGTACTAATTGGAATGTTCACAAACCTAAGGTCAAGCAAGTATGGGTGCCAAAAGTTAGAAAGGTTTGGATTCCCAAGTCATCATTGACTAATATTCAAGGATCCAACGTATAAAGGGTGCAATATGTATATTCCTCTATTTTGAAGTTCCTCTCACGTTTGTGGAATTAATTAAAATTGCAAATTTCGCCTTGGCATTAGTTCCCTCGGCATGAGATGAATTGACATCTTTCGTTGATATTCATCATGATTGATACATCTTGATAGGGAAGTTTCCTTAACTTTTTTTGTTTTTTCAAACCTATACATGTTGAACTGTCGGTGCCTATCATCATATCCAACCAATTCGACCACTTAATAATAGGGAAGTATCACATACATTTTTATATTGTGTTTCTCTTTTCTCCTAATTGGATGGCATGTTTGATTAATTTTCAAAATTAAGGGGGAGAAGAGAGTTATAAAGCTTTTAGTAAGGGAGAGCGAGAATATAAATAAAACAACTTAATTTTATATATACACTAAATTACTTGATCTTGTATTAAGGGGGAGCATAGTTTTAGAGGAGATGTTATTGATCCTTAAAAGATTTAATATGGGTAATTGTGAAAATGAATCAAAAGGGGAGAATTTTTGTGAAATTGTTGATTGATTTTCACATATCCACCTTTGATTAAATCTTTTAAGTATCATTCATTTATTAGTGTGCTATATCTTATCGTAATATAATCTAGGGTTTATTGTCAAAAAAGACAATTTGAACATAGAAATATGCAAAGAGGACAGGGTAATATTTTTTGGGTAAAAATGACATATCATTATTCCACTGTGATAGTGAAACATTAGATTTGGGGTTATTTCCACTGCAGCAAACAGTGGATTTGGGGTTATGAACTGTGGATTTGACCTTATCACCCAATTTATATTTCCACTGTCCTGATTCCCTTTTCTCCCTTCTTTTTTGTCCTTTTAAACCACTCCCCTTATAATCTGATGGATCATTCTATAATGAAATACATTACTATGTTAAGCTTCATCTAATAAATGATATTAGCATCATAACTACATTGGCTCTTATAATATGCCATTATCAAAAACATTTTCTAATCATAAATTCTATGATATTAACTTGGATTTACTATCCATGATACTCCACTCTCACCATGATACATTGATATTATAGTGTCACATATCATGCTTTAAGAAATCTACCTTATGTGATCCACATATATACTATACATTATATAGCACAATATGTGACGATATTTTAATATGATCTATGCTGTGTTCTTCTATTACATATACATAGTCTACACATTTATTATCTAGAATATTATTGTTATTTTTTGGAAAGAAGAATATTATTATGGGACTAATAATTTGATGATATTGCAAGCTAGACCACTTTAATTAAATGTTGGATCTATTTCTATTAATGCCCATAGTCTAGCCTTATAGATGAAACATTTCGGCCCAAGAACTAAATAAAAGAAAACTACCCATTACACCTATAAACACATAACTCTAATTCTCTACACACCCTTATTCTCTATAATAGAAACTCGGCAGCCTCTCCTTAATTGCCTCCACCTTCTTTCAACCGTCTAACATTCAACTCTCTTGAAACTTGGTCTACTATCTCTTATCATTACTTCCTCTTTACCCGTTCCAGATTTCTTCTCTAAACAACCGTTCCATCTTCATGCCACCGTCCAAACTCTCCTCTTCCATAGAACTGTAACCGTCCCTCTAATTCAGACTTTAATGAAGCTCTCATATCAACCTTGGACTGACTATTGCTTCAAAAATTTACATTCGTTTGAAGGTTTATCACAAATCGATTAAAGTCGTCCCGACCTTTTGTCTGAATCTCGATTTCCTCTAATGTCAAATGATGCTTTCCAACAAGCTCAGGTTTCAATTGGTGACACAGCTACTCCAGATGGCAAGGTGATGCCTTGAGACTGTTGCATGTTGCTGATGATGATTCATTCACGACAAATCGAGAAGAAGAATTGACCTTTCTGGTCAATCAGTGATAATAAATTGAGACTCTTGCTTGAAAGCGCAGCTATACTCGAAGCCGGTGAATGTAAACCGTTTCCGATGAAGTCTTTGTCGATCTGGCTGCTAACGTAGCCTCAATTAACGAAGCTTTCAGAATCGGGTCAAAACCGATTCAGAGTTTGTTTTCTGCACATTTGACCTGAATCTGAACCGATTGCTGAATCAATTTTGCTCAGGTATATCAGCTTTGACTCTTGTTTTATTTCATCCCCAACTCCCATGTATTGTCTGAATAATTGATAAAATTGAAATCCATAAAAATTCGATTAATGATTCACTTATTCACTGCATTGCATTTGTTTGATAAAATCAATTTTTCCCTCCTTTATGATTTAATTTATTGTTATTTTCAGATTTGTTTAATGTTTGGTAACATTAACAAACATGACAAAAATGACTTATTAATTTAATGAAGTCAGTGATATAATTGATTAATGAATCAATCAAGTCTGCATGTCTCGTCCGGATTAAGATTTGATGAAATCAAATTTGATTTATGACTCAAATCTAGAGTATTGATTTATCTGAAATGATATACTCTAAAAATGTTGATCTGTTATGTTTCATTCTGATTGAAAAGTGCACTAACAGAAACAAGACAAAAATCGGGTGCCTGTGCCATCGGAGAGTGTGAAATAAATCTACCTCTATATTTATATCATACTCGTACACTATTAATATCACCACTCTAGGATTATATCGACAATTCATTTCACATAGCTGCATCCATAATATACATAATTGACGGTATTATATAAAGTGTTAGTGCTATTAACATTATATGCATATCTTGAAATTAATTAAATAATATAAAACCAATTTTCGTGTTAAGCCATTTATTTTTGGCTTTATTGTTAAAAAGGACAAAATAAGAGTGGAAATGTGTAAAAAAGACAGTGGAATTTTTTATTAGGTGAAAAGGACAAACCAAACAGTGGAATAGCGGATTCCACTGTAAAGACAATGCAACCAACAGTATATTTTGAGTAACAAACACTGTAATTGTCCTTTAACACATGATTTTTTTTCCACTGTCCTTAATCCTATTTTTCAACTTTTTTTTTGTCCTTTATTACCACTTCCCCTTTATTTTTTTGTGAAATAAATGAACCTTAAAAAATGTCTAGATGCCTGCTTAGGAACTGAATTATTAAATCTATTTAAAAATAAAATAAACTAAATTCGTAAAATCCATTTTCTACAATAAATGTGCCTCGAAAATTATTAGCGGCTTGTTTGTAGAACTGAACTATTGAATGCTTTGAAACTCTAAAAATCTCTAAGAAAATGTATGAGTCAATACATCACAACTAACTATGTATGTCTGTGATGAGAGATAAATTTATGATCATTATTATGACATTTCGCCCCACTTCTGATACCATTTTGAGCATTTATGTATCAAATCAAGTCATAAATACTAAGTTTTATCAAAATGTATAAGTAGTAATTATTATAAATTATCGTGTTTTTATGGTATTTTTATAAGTTTTTTTTATCGATTTAATAACCGGACTGTCGTGATAAAAATTACTATATTTTATAAACATTTTATTTTTCACTATTAGTCATTTAGTATTCCAAATAAATACATTTATTACACAGCCATTGCATCCTCCGTGTAACGCCCCGTTCCCGGACACCGAGTTCTTATCCGGAAAAAGAACGTTCGGCATGAATAAAATAAAATAAATTCCACATTATACGTAAACCTCTACTACGTCATATCGAGTTAAGCAAAACAGAATCAAAAGACTCGGGTAATAATTTTTTTTCAAACATCCAAGAATATAAACTCAATATCTAAAGGGAGAAATGTAACATTTATTACATCGGAAAAGAAGCCAAACGAATACCAAACGTACGAATCCTCCAAAAAGTACTAAAAGGAAATACAAGGTTTCCTCCAAGTCTAATAAAATAAGTAAAAACATGAATAGATGAACTCTTCAACTTCGGCGTCCTTAAACGTCGTCATTGATGGGAGTCAACTTTACGTGATTCCGGTCATTCCCCACCCCCGTTTGCCACATGTTTAGCATGTTTTTGGTTGGTTTAGACCGTTTTCGGGGTAATATCGTGAGTTTATGCATGGGGAGTAAATCCGTTACTTTGATGGATTATTACCCCTTTTTGTTGATATTAACCCTATTCTCGAGCACTTTTACCCTCCGGAATTGTTTGGATGTTTTGGTCGTTCATGATGTTGTAGGGTATTAGTGTCTTGAGGACCCGGAAGGTGATGATTCATGGTGAAAAGCATGATCGAGGTGATAAAAGTGAACAAAAGGGGAGAAAAGTTGAAGTTTTGGAGCAAATGGGGTTCAAACGCGTGTTTGAACCCCCAAACGGGCGTTTCAGAAGCTATCATCTTGATCAGAGTTCAACCTCCCTAAACGCGCGTTTCAAACTGCCCTAAACGTGCGTTTCAAGTCCTTCAAACGCACGTTTCAGCCCTCTAAACGCGCGTTCCAGTTGAAGATCAGACAAGAGCCTACCCAGAAATGAATCGAAACGCGCGTTTGCCTTATGCGAAACGCGCGTTTGAAGATGTGAAACGCCAAGTTCAACTGCCCAAACGTGCGTTTGAAGCCGGAATTCTGCATATTTTCCCCCACCTATAAATACCCCCCTTAGACTATTTCTTGAGGAATAACCATTCTCTACCAAAACTACCCCTTTTTAGCTCGAATTTTGTAATAGCTTAGAATACATTTTCTTAGCTTAAATCAGTAGAATCTTAGCATAATATTTCCATTTCCTAGCTCATATTTCCACTTCAAACACTAAGACACCATCTTTTAATTAGTTCTTCATAGGTTACTTTTTGGATCTAAATTTCAAAATTCTCACTTCTATGGTATATTTCTTCTTCCTTTCACTTATTATGTCTTTAATTTACTGTTTCTTTTATGTTTCAACTAGTATAATGAGTAGCTAATCCATTTTCATAGTCGAATCATGTGAAATTTAGTGAAATCACCCTTTGGGTGATGAAATTGGGAGTGGGTAGTGCTTTTCATTGCTTAATCTTGCTTGTTTCATGTCTTAGAACTTGTTATAACATCATTAGATTAGATTGATCACCTAATTTAGTATTCTCACATACCAATCTTATATATGTATTTTGCAGGGAGGTATGGGAAAAGGGGTAAGATCGCGGCGTAGACTTGGCTTAGTTTTTAAGCCCGAGCCCAATGCGAGGTTACTCGTTTTAATTTTTAAATGGCTCTAGTGCATAACATGTCTTGTTAGTGAATCTTCTTTAGGGAAGGGTAGTTAACATGGCAGAAGGTGTTAAGAGAGAGTTGTTCAGACCTTAGCACCGGGATTAGGAGTACGCACCCGTGAAATTGATTGCGAGAGTTCATTTGTTATAATGCACACTCCCGGTTTTGTCTATCTTGAGGGTTGAAACTAGCTACTTCGATCATGGTTCGGCTATGTCCCTTAGTATAACGTTAAAAACCGAGTTGTTAATCTTCTTTCTTCCTTTTCTATCTTTAGACTTGTTAGTAAAAATCACCTTAGTGTCATTGTAATACACAAGCACTTTAAAAGATTGATCACCTAGACTAAGTAACACGTTCGCTTTGGTACTCACAAACACTTTTCCCTTGGGTTCGACCTCGTACCCCTATAGCTATGCTAGCAATCGACCCGGTACACTGCCGGTTAGAGAGTTAGTTTGCCCCGGTTTTGAGTCTTTATAAATTATTTTTGTTGGGGTAAATTTTAGCTCAATCAAAATGGCGCCGTTGCCGGGGAATTGTGTGCTATTTGTGATAACTTGCAAGTGAACCGAAGGCTTGGGCCTAGGTTTTATTTTATTGTTTTCTTGTTGTTTGCTTTTTGTAGTGCATGACCCGGAGATCTCAAACACCACTCGAGCCATACATAGACGGGATTGAGGCTTATGCAAGGCGTAGAAATAGTCAAAGAAGAAGAGGTTATCAAGTAGAGGAGTCGAATCCGGTCGTTGAAGAAAGTAGTTTGGGTGATTTGGGAGAGGAATCCGGTATGGCACAAAACGGTGAACAAGGATTGGAAGGAAATTTGGGGGACAATAATGGGGTCCCGAATCAAAACCCGCCTATTGTTAACAACAATGCACAAGGAGGTGGGAATGGACAAGGAAATAACTATGGGAATGTGAATGGGCCAATACCACATAATGTTCAACATGAGGCCCAAGGGAATCAAATGGATCCCCTCGTTATGCAACAGTTCAATGCATGGATGTTGAACCAATTTCAACAGAACCAAAATCAAGCTCACAATCAAGGTGCAAACGCGATGCCTAATTGGTTTAACGGTCAACAAGAGCAAAATCAAGGCGGTTTGACTTGTAGAGACTTTGTGATGGCTCCCACGGCAACCATGGGGCACAGTCCAATTCGAATGCCACCGGTAGCCGCCAATAATTTGGAATTGAATAGAAATATCATACATTTGTTGGGAGACAATGCTATATTCAAGGGAACCGCCATGGAAAACCCTCACTTGTTCATTGATCACTTTCTCCAAATATTGAACTCAACAAAGATCAATGGGGTGAGTGATGGAGCGCTCAAACTTATGCTTTTCCCTTTCGCCTTGAAAGAGCAAGCTAAGCGGTGGTATGATTCGTTGCCTAATGATTCTTTACACACATGGGAGGAGGTAATTAAAACTTTTCTACTCAATTATTATCCCCCATCGAAGACCATGGATATGAAAGAAGCCATCATTTCGTTCAACGCTTATTAAGGAGAAGAGATACATGAGTCATGGGACCGGTTTAAGGCTTTGTTGAAAGAGTGCCCGGGGAACGGGTTGAGATCTTATGAGGTAGTTCATGCTTTCTTCCGGGGTTTGGATCAAGTTCATCAAAGTACCTTGCATGCTTCGTGCAATGGAGATATTATGAGTATGGTGCCCGAAGTAGAAATGAACCAAATAGAGAAAATTTCCGAGACCTCGAGGCAATACATATCGTCAAGTAGAAAGGGGACAAGGAGTAAGAAGCCCGGTTTGGTTGAAGTGAAAGAAATTGAGGCAAGTGATCAATATCATGCCCAAGTGCAAGCTATGGAACAACAATTGGGGAGATTGCAAAAGGAGAATGAGAGTGCTAGACTTTGTCAAATTTGTAGTGGATCACACTCGGCAAAGGATTGTAGGATGACGACCAAGGCTCAAAATATGGCTTATCCACAATCCTCAAATCAAGGGCAACCTTATGAATGAGTTGGCAAAGCGGATGATGAATATTTGTTCAATGGAGCAATGGAATGCGGGGCCTTAATATCAAAATCAATTGCAAAATGCATATCAAGGCCAATACATGGGAGATCAACAAAGTGGGTCACCGTATGAAGAACCTCAAGATGTAAGCTTTGTAGGACAAGGTCAAGGAGGAATTATGGAACTCAAGGTGATGGTTCTTGGAGGAATAACAACAATCAAGGTTGGAACCGGAATCAAAACCAAGGCCAAAACCAAGGTTATAGACAAAACCAAAATCAAGGTCAATCTTCTCAAGGGCAATTTTATCAACCTCCACTCCAAAGGCAACATCGAGGAGGGTATAATCAACAAGGCTATAACACTTATCAAAACCCTCCGCCTTTGGCTCCTATACCTCAAAATAGTGCAACCGATGTCATATTGGAGCAAATGAACAAAAACTTTGCGGAGATAAAAAAGGACATGGTTGAGATGAACTTCAAACATGGGTCCGCCATTAAAAATCTTGAGACTCAGTTTGGGCAAGTGGTGGAACATGTGCAGTTGAAAGGCGGCTTACCAAGTAACACCGAAAAGAATCCAAGAAATATAAGCGCCATCTTAATTCGAAGTGGAAAAGTGTTAAGGACAAGTGGTGAAAAGAAAGTCCTATAGGAAGACAAAACTAGAAGAGTTCCTATTGAGACCGAGACGGGAGCCATGGATGGCGATATTGATGAGATTGAAGATGATGAAGATCACGAAGAGTATGTCAAGAAAAAGGAAGTTGAGAGGAAAGAAGCTCAAGCTAGGGGAGATTATGCAGTGATTGATGTGAAAGAGGAGGAACCAACTAGAAGAAAAGGGAAAGAGCAAATGAAAGAGCCGTCTTCCCCACGCGCCAAAGGTAAGAAATGTATGATCCCTCCTCCTCCTCCTAAAGATTTCGATTTGAGCACTCTTCCTTTTCCCCCTAAGAATCATAGACAAAGTTGCTTGAATAAAGCACAAACCCGATTTATTGAGATTTTGCGAAAAATTGACTTGGCCATTCCTTTTTTTGAAGCACTTGCAAACATGCCCTCTTATTACTAACTAACAAGAGTAAAACGCAAGAGGTTGTTTGCCTAAATTAAGATTGTTCTGCTATTTTTGATGCTAAATCTAGAATTCCCCCGAAGGTTAGAGACAATGGTAGTTTTACTATTCCCGTTACTATTGGTACGACTCATTTTCCTAGCGTTTTATGTGATTTGGGAGCTAGCATAAGCCTAATTCCCCGTGCTATATATGAAAGCCTTGATCTATGAGAGTTGGAACCAATAGGGATGACCCTTCAAATGGCGGATAGGTCTATTTAGAAAGCCTATGGGGGTTATAGAGGATGTCATTGTTAAAGTGGATAAGTTTGCCTTCCCGGTAGATTTCGTGGTACTTGATATGGAGATGGACTCCAAAACACCTTTGTTGTTAGGACGTCCCTTTTTAAACACCGGAAGGACCTTGATAGATGTTGCGAGCGGTGAGATTATTTTGCGAGTTGGAGAGGAAAAAGTCACGGTAAATGTTTACAAGGCCATGAAACACCCTAAGGAAAGGGCCGAGGACTGTTTTTCTATTGATGCTATATATTCTTGCGTTGCGGAACATGTTGACATGCAGGAATATAAAGATAAGCCCGATGAATGCATGGCAAGAGCGAGCACGGTGCATGATGAAGATGAAGAGTTGGAAAGTGAAGCGATGGAACTAGAAGAAACAGCTTTCATTGGTGAAAAATGGAGCGAAAAGATTGATCTTGGTCTTGAAGGGCAACTAGAGAAGCCATCAATGAAGACCCACCAAAAGACTTGAAATTGAAGCCGCTTTGTTGGACTTATTTTAAGTTTTAGTGATGAGTGCTAGACTAGCTATTATAGTGCAAAGGCAAAAAGATGTCTAGATTTTATGTATAGGTTTATTAGAGTTTGATCTTGTATAGGTTTGATCAAACAAACACTGTAAAAGGTCTGCTGACTTACATCAGCAGACTAGTCTAGATCATTAGGGTAGCTGAGTCAGTAGAGTTATCAGGAACCTGCTGAAGACTGAAGGCTGAGGGGTCAAACTCAGTAATTGAAGGCTAAGGGATCAAACTTAGTAATTAAAGTCAAGGATATGGAATCAGAATTTAGGGAAGTCTATGATGACCTAAACTGATTACATATACCTTGTGTACAAGGTCTAAGTTCCACAAGTTAAGTGATGATTGGAACTTAGTTATATGCAAAAAGGTGTAATCTAACTTCATAAATAAAAGTTAGATAAAAGACAGTAAGCTGAAGTGTTTTTAAACACATCATAATAAGGAAAAGCTTACTGATGTGTATATCAGCAGACTTATGTTCTCAGGAACCTGCTGGACACATATTTCGATTTAATCAAAGGTTACATTGGAAGAAAACAAGAAAGGGACAGCTAACAACCTCTGATTTTATCAAACAAATCAATGGCTAAGATCAAATGGACGTTGGAAAGATACAGAGGATTATCCAATGGATACAAGTCAAAGGGTGGACAGACTGTAAACTGTCAAAAAGCAGTCTGACTGTGTTAGTACTATGAACAGTGACAGAAAGCAAGTCAAATGGGACAAAATCTGAAATGGCTATGTTTGAATTTCAAACATAAGTCACAAGGATTCCTATCTATAAATAGAGGACTCTTAATTCAGATACAAGTGATGAAAATTGATGAACATTAAGAGATAAATCCCAAGCTTCTATTTCTGATCATGAAAACACCCTGCTGACCCTACTGAGCTTTAATCTACTGATCCAGAAATATTCTTCAAGTGTAATCTGCATTCAAGCTGCATCAGGTTTACACACTTGAAGACATCAAGCTGCTGATCATATCATCCTGATCAAGCTGCTGAAAGCTGAATCACTTACTTGATTCAATCTTTCTTTTACAAGAAATCTACTGAAGATAGTGAAGCATCCTTGGGTGTGAAAGACTGTTGTTTGTGGTGGAGCTGGTGAAGAGGCAATTCTACCCTTCAAGGACCAGTGGAAGACTTTGGAGCAGCAATCCTACATGTTCCAAGTGTTCAGTTTGTGAAGCCATAGTTATTGGTGAAGGACAAGCAACTTAGGGATATTTGTAATAGCTACATCAAAGATCTCTAGTGAATTACCTCCAACATCACAGGAGAAGAGTGGACTGACAGGATTACACCACCTAGAACCACTATAAAATCTGGCTACTTACTTTCGACATTTATATTCTGCACTTAGTTTATCTAACACATCAATCTACTGAATCTAGCAACTGAATCACACACATACACTACTGAGTATCTAATACTTGGTATCATATTTAACAACAAGTAATAAGGCTTAATTTTTGATACAATTCCGCTGCACAAATTCAGTAAACTCAACGGTCGACGGACTACGAGTCTCGACGGACTACCGAGTCTCGACGGACTGCGAGTCTCGCACTATCGAAGTATCGGCGAGTTGCTTGAAGTTGCTGAGTTTGTTAACTCCAAAAGTTTTAAGTGTTAAGTTTATTCACCCCCCTCTAAAATTAACCAAATCCTTTTCAAGGGACCAACAATTGGTATCAGAGCAATGCTTCTGTTCTGAAGTAATCCTACTTGTTGTGCTTGTGAAAATACTTTGAAAACTTTTTCAAGTTATTGATTTTCAAAGCTTTGCATCATGGATAACAACCAATATGCTAGAACAATGTTGATGTGTTCTTTAGATCGTTTTGATGAGTATAAACGTCGTATGCAGGCTTATCTAGCTGCAACACATGATGAAATGATGGATGTGCTGACAGATGGACCACTGGAGATTACCAAGTCAATAATAGTGGGAGATGAGACACAGTACATTCCAAAGCGAAAAAGAGAATGGAATGCTGAAGATAGAAAGAGAGAAAATCTCAACAATATTGCTATTGATATCATATACAGAACTCTGGATAGCAATATGTATATGAAGGTGAAAGATTGCAAGACTGCAAAGGAACTTTGGGACAAGATACAATTAATCTGTGAAGGCACTGATGCAATCAAGAAGAACAAAATCAGTGTGGCCAAAAAGAGGTTTCAAAAGTTCAAAATGCAACCAAATGAAACCATAGAGCAAATGGAATCAAGATTCAATGCAATCCTGGATGAACTCACCTTACTGAGTGTAAGCTACTCAAAAGAAGAAATCAACTCAAAAATCTTGGAAGCATTACCTGAAAAAGAAGTTTGGGAGATGAAGGTTACTGCCATAGAAGAAATGAGAAAACTACATGAAGAGGATACCTTCAAATTATTCTCGGATCTTAAAGCTTATGAATTCGACAAGAAATTGGCACCTACCACCGAAAAGGAAGAACCAAAGACCACTTTGCATTGGTGCGCAAACATCAAGAAGAAACATCGGGAGCTCAAGATGATCTACTAGATGAGATGCAAGAGCGGTTGCACTACGAGCAAGAAAATCGGGATGATGAAAACTGGAAAGGGTTCTCCAAGGAATTTCACTAAGAAATTCAGTGAAAAGAAGAAGGATGATTCCAGAAAAGACAATGATTACTTGTGCTTTCAATGCAAGAAACCAGGACACTTCAAACCTGACTGTCCTGAGTTAAAACAAAGTAAGGAACATGATTATCTTTGCTTCAACTGCAAAAAGCCTGGACATTTCAGACCTGATTGTCCAGACCTACTGAAGACCAAAAGTCAACAAAGAAGACATGGCAAGAAGGCTATGGTTGCTGAAGATAAATCAGGATATGAAGTAGAATTAGAAAATGGAAATGAATCTGATGATACTGCACTTGTTGCTGAGATGGAAGATTATGCTTTAATGGCTAATATGGATGAAACAGAGGAGGTATACAATTCTGTATCCATAAACACTCTTGCTGGAAGTGATTGTGAATCAACTTGTGGTTCAAATCCTAAAAATTCTGACAATGAAGAAACTTTGGATGCCATCCTTAATCAACTAAGGATAATACAATCTGGTTATGAGATTGTGAAGGCTGAAAAAGAAGCTCTTCAATCAGAAGTTGAAAGATTAAATGCTGAATTAAGAATCCTCAAAGGAAAGGAAAAAGAAGTTAGACAGAATCAGCATAAGCCTACTGTACATTCAGTAGCTGCTGAGTCTGCTGAACCGGTCACTTAACCTAGTACCAGGATTGGTCCTAAGTTTGTGCCTGAACAAGATCCGACTCCCAAAAGGGTTGCTGAGGCAGTGAAGCCTATTGAGAATGCTTCAAAGAGGCAAAATCAGAAGTCTAAAAGGACATCAGTACCTAACAAAAAGGGTAAATCCAAAGGTAGGACTGCTGGACCTGCTGATAGCAGACCTGCTACCAAGTCTGCTGGACCACAAAAAGGGAAAAACCAGAAATATTCCAAGGATAAGAATCCTAAATCCAAAAATGTTAATCATTCTAGGGATACTTATCTCAGGGGGAAAGGTAGATTGTTCCCTACTGATGATGACTGGAATATTCCTACCCCCACTGTTAGAAACAACAAGTATAACCATGCTGCTAGGGTGAAACCTAAGCAATGGAATCAATCAGAGGACTCAGCAGAGGACATATACAAGACCTCAGCAGACTCCATATTACGGAGCTGTTCCTAACAGACAGCAATCCAATGGTTGTGCTAATGCTTCTAACAACAGAAATCACTTCAAACAGCATTACATACCAAAAGGCCAGAATGCATATGTGAATCCTACACAACCAATTGTTAGACCTTATGGATGTGTAGAATACATGTATGAACCAAAGTATGACACTTTTAAGAGAAGACCTTATGGAAACATGCCAGGGGTCATGCTTACCACTGACCATTATGGACCCAAACAGTTTTGGGTACCTAAAATGCATTAACTTTTTTTGTAGGGTGTCTGGTATTTTGACAGTGGATGTTCCAGACATATGAAAAAGAATAAGCACTGTTTGTCAAATTTTGTGGCAAAGGATGGTCCAAGGGTGAATTTTGGCAACAAGAACACACCAGGATACACAAGAGGATATGGCACACTTGTGAGAAATGGATTAACAATCAGGAATGTTGCATATGTGGAAGAACTGGACTACAACCTGCGATCGACAATTCTGTGACATGGGATACAAAGTCACTTTTGACAAAAACACTTGTACCTTGTCATTAGTGAGAGAGGTGATCAAGTTGTGTTGGGTGGAAGAAGACAACAAAACATGTATGTTGTGGATTGGTCTACTCAAACATGTGATTGTGCATACCAAGTCAGAACTCAATTGGTTATGGCATAAGAAGTTGAATCATCTAAATTTTGATGATATCAATCAGTTGGTAAGAAACTGGTGATTGGTTTACATGAGATCACATTCAAGAAGGATGCTATATGTGATGCATGTTAGCAAGATAAATAGACTAAGTCAAGCTTCAAGTCAAAGACTAAACAATCAACTAAAAGAGTTTTGGAGCTGATGCATATGGATCTATTTGGACCAGTTACACCAACAAGTGTTACAGGAAAGAAGTACACTTTGGTAGTTGTGGATGATTATTCAAGATACACTTGGGTGATATTTATGAACAAGAAAAGTGAAACACTTCAAAAGATGCCTGAACTTTTGAAGAGATTACAGAATGCGAAAAGTTTGACAATAGTAAAAATCAGATCAGATAAGGGTACTGAATTTCTCAATAAAGTTATAAGAGAATATTGTGAACAGAATGGTGTACTACATCAACTTGCTGCTGCTGGTACACCTCAGCAAAATGGGGTTGCTGAAAGAAGATACAGAACATTAAAAGAAGCAGGAAGAACTATGATTTGTGAAGCATTGCTACCTGAAAGATATTAGGTTGAAGTAGTTAATACAGCATGCTATACACAGAACAGAACCTCAGTGAACAAGAAGCTGCTGAAGACACCTTATGAGATTTGGAATGGAAGAAAACCTAATATATAGTATTTCCATCCATTTGGAAGCAAATGTTTTATCCAAAATCACAAGGAACAATTGAAGACATTCCAACCAAAATCAGATGAAGGAATTTTCTTGGGATACTCTTCTGTCAGCAAGGCATTCAGGGTATTGAACAAAAGGTCACTGAAACATGAGGAGACAATCCATGTTGTGTTTGATGAACCTGAGTTCACTGGTATGGAAGATGAAGCTTGTGAACCTACTGAGAATCTACAAGTCACTGATCCATATTGTGTTGAAGTTTTGGAAAGGTTTAATGACTTAAAGGTTTCTAATTCTGCCCCTGCTGAACACCCTGCTGGTAATACTACTGATGCAACAAGTGAGGCAGTTCAAGGATCTGCTGAACCCTCTGTTGAAGAAACAAGCAGACCCTACTGAAGATGAAGTTCCTAAGAATCAATCTAACCAGAATCCACAATGGTTAAGGGATCACCCTGCTGAACAAGTTATTGGCAATATACAACATGGTGTGAGGACTAGAAGACAATTAGAAGCAATGTTTACTTGTTTTCTATCTCAAGTGGAACCTAAAGTTGTTGAAGAAGCAATTTCAGATCCAGATTGGATAATTGCTATGCAAGAAGAATTGAATGAATTTGAAAGAAATCAAGTGTGGACACTAGTGGAAAGGCCTAATCATGCAAATATAATTGGTACAAAATGGGTATACAGAAATAAACTTGATGAATCTGGTACCATTGTGAGAAATTAGGCCAGGCTAGTGGCAAAATGATATTCTCAAGCAGAAGGAATAGATTTTGATAAGACTTATGCCCCTATTGCAAGATTGGAAGCTATCAGATTATTCCAGGCTCATGCTGCTTATAAAAACTTCAAAGTATATCAGATGGATGTCAAAAGTGCATTCTTGAATGGCATTCTGGAAGATGAGGTGTATGTTCAGCAACCTCCTGGTTTTGAAGTTAAAGATCAAGAAGATAAAGTGTACAGACTCAACAAAGCACTTTATGGTTTGAAACAAGCACCAAGAGCATGGTATGAGACTCTATCTCAATTCTTGGTGGACAATGGTTTTACAAAGGCACCATTGATAAGACTCTTTTCAGAATCAATGAAGGGAACAGCACCCTGCTGGTACAGATTTATGTTGATGACATAATTTTTGGTTCTGAAAATGAATTGCTATGTGAAAAGTTTGCAAATCTAATGAAGAGTAAATTCCAAATGAGTATGATGGGAGAAATGAACTACTTTTTGGGATTACAAGTCAAACAGATGAAAGATGGAATCTTCATTCATCAAACCAAGTATACCAAGGAGTTACTGAAGAAATTTGGTATGGAAAACAACACCAAAGTATCTACTCCTATGAGTACTAATATCAGATTGGATGAAGATAAAGAAGGCAAAGATGTTGATCAGACCTTATACAGAAGGATGATAGGCAGTCTGATGTACCTTACTGCCAGCAGACCTGATATATCCTTTGCTGTAGGTGTTTGTGCAAGATTTCAATCAAAACCTAAAGAAAGTCATTTAGGTGCAGTCAAAAGAGTTCTCAAGTATCTAAAAGAGACTTTGGGAGTAGGGATATGGTATTCAAAAGATGGAAGCTTCAAAGTTATATCCTACTCAGATTCTGATTATGCTGGATGCAAGATTGATAGAAAAAGCACCACAGGAACCTGTAAGTTGATGGGAAATAGACTGGTCTCCTGGTTTAGCAAGAAACAAAATTCTATATCAACTTCCACTGCTGAAGCTGAATACATTGCTGCTGGAAGTTGCTGTGCACAAATACTGTGGCTAAGACAATAATTAAGGGATTATGGAATTGAAGAAAGAGAAATTCCAATTATGTGTGATAACACAAGTGCAATCACAGAAAATCTTGTTTTGCACTCAAGAACCAAGCATATTGATGTGAGACATCATTTTATAAGGGATAATGTTGAAAAGAAAGATGTGGTGGTTCTTTATATCCCTACTAAAGATCAACTTGCTAATATTATCACTAAACCACTGGATAATGAAAGATTTGCTAAACTAAGGACTGAACTTGGAATTATAAAAGTTGACTGACATTCTATTTTATCAGCAGTGTACTGGAATTCACCAAGGGGATTAGTCTTTGCTATGTTGGGTGAGCTCACTTACCAGATTAGTCATTGGTATCAACAATTCCATGTACTTATTTTTGGACAATTGAGCAAATGAAGTTGCCAAGGGGATTGGTCTTTGTCATTTTGGGGGAGCTCACTTGACAGATCAGTCATTGGTATTAAACATCATCTTGTATTATCAGTTGGACAATACAAAAGGAATTAAACATCAGCAGATTGGCTCTATCAGCAGGCCGTCGCCGAGACTTCTCTCGTCGACGGTACAGGCCGACCCAAGTCTACTGATGACAAGGCTGCTGAAGGAAACGTTACACAGTCAAACTTACTAAAGTCAAAAAGAAAATGGCGGGATATTTATTCTATCCTTATAACCGCAGTTAACACGATTGAACGGTTACAAAACGTTATGGAAAAGTAATGGGCCACGTGTCAAGACAGCATTCACTCAAAGTTAATCGTGGTTAATGCACAGTACATGTTCTGACAGTATCAACCATATCTGTCTATATATATATACAGACCTATTTACAGAGGCTACTCACAAAAATTCTCAGATTGATTTTCTCTGCGTATACAATGTGTGAACACAGATTTGAGAGTTATCTTCTTCATCTTTTTCTTACAAAAATGTCAAAGAAGGATGAGGTTCATATTGGAACCAGTCAGAGTGTAAGAGGATATGTTACTGACTGTAACTCCACTGAGTTAGCTATTAATATTGGACGAAGAATCAGACGGTTTGCTGGGCTAGAAGGTGTTATAAACAGAAGATTGGAACGAATTTCCTATGTCAATGTGTTGGAATTCTGGAAGAACATTGTCATACATGAAGGTAGAGAGGCCTTTACTACAACTGTTAATGGAAGAGAGATTGAAATATCCTCAAACCTACTGAGAGAGGTATTTGGGTTTGCACCTGGAAATAATGCACCCACCAATCCAGAAGCAATGAGTCTACCAAGAATGAAGTTTGTGGATTCAATAAAAATAGATGATACAATTGCTTCAAATCTGGGCATCAATGTGAGGTATATTGGTTTTGAGTACAACCTGCTGAGCAAATTGATTGCCAAAACCATTTTGGGATTTGTTGTAAGCCTGGATACTTTATCAGGACCCAAAATAGACCTGCTGATCATCATCTGCAGGAGTGTGAAGTTTGATTGGGCTGGATTCTTCATACACTACATGAAGAAAGTGTGTATTGAAGATAGAGATGGGACAAGGAAGTCCAAGGTCAAGCCTTTAGGTCTAATGATTCAAACCCTGCTGAATCACTTTCAGATACCTGATATTTTATCTGAAAAGATTAACAAGTCCAGATTCAAGCCAGAAGTTGGTACTCCTATCCCTGGTCTGGATGATGATGAAGATGTAGATGATGAGGCCACTGATAGTGATGGTAATGATGGAGATGATAATGCTAGTGGTGAGCAAGTTAAGAAAGCTGTTAAACCTGCTACACCTAAGAAGGTTACTGAGAAAAGAAAGGCTACTGATACTAGGAAGATCACAGAGTTATTAAAGCCTAGGAAGACAAGGAAGCAAACATCATAGACTGCTGAGTCTACTGAGGGACCAGTAGAGGTTGAGGTTACTGAACCTGCTGTAGTTGCTACAAAGAAGACTTTTGCTGAAGTTTTGAAGGAGCAACAGAAGGAAGCAAGGAAAAATTGGAAAGCTGCTGAAATTGAAAAAGAAGATCTTTCCAAAAGAATGAAAGAAATTGCCAAAAAGAAGAAACATGGCAAAGGGAAGCAATTGAAAATTTTGGAGGCTCAAAGGCAACAAGAAGAAGAAGAAGTAGAAGAAGAGGCTATTGAGGCTGAACCTTTAACTATTATAAAGCCTACTGAGGATGTAGAGGTTGTTGTTGAGCAATCTATTGGAGAATCACAACAGTCTGCTGTACCTGAGCCTGCTGTAGAAACTGTTGAATCCTCACCTGCAAAGGCTGTTGAGCCTACAGAAGATGCACAAGTTGTTATTGAGCAACTTGTTGAAGAGCCACAGCAGACTACTGAATCTGCACCTGCTGTGGTGATTGAAACATTGGTACAAGACCCTGCAAATTCTACGCAATAGTTCAGGGGGAAGAGCAGTCTGCTGCTGACCCTGCTGATGAGCATGTAAGTCAGGGGGAACCAAGTGTAGTACAGATGGAGGTAGTAGGAACAAACATACAACCTGAGCAACCTACTAACCTAGAGACATATGTGGAAGAAACTTTGAATTTGCTTGTTGAGACCTTTGGAGGTCAGCAAGCTACTGAAACAGCTCCCAGGAAGCCAACCATGCCTTTTGAAAGACATGAAAAGAAAAGGAAGGATGAGGAGTTTGTTGATCCTAAACTCCAGCAAGTAGCTGACTATTTCCAATTGAAGTTTGGATTCTACAAAAGACAAAAGCCAGCTGCACAACCAATGACAGACTTTGAAGAATGGGCTTTTGACAAGTTGGGAGTTGAAAATTTGCTGGAACTGATTGATACCTCTCTATTAGAATCAAGACTGATGGATCTGTTTGATGAACAATAGAAGGAGGAGGGTATCAAATTCAGGGATCCAAGAGATGATAATGATGACTCATCATCATCCGATTCGGAGGTAATTATCCTTCTGGTCCAGGAGGAGTCAGTGGGACTGCTATGATAATTGAGGCAAATGGACAACAATCTACTGATGCTGGACAGTCTACTGAAAGGCAACAAACTGAAGACATGAATGAAGATCTGGAGGATCTGACCATGGATGATTTGGAGGCACTAATAAATGAGGGTATAAATCTTGGTGCAAATAGATTGATTGGTGAGTCTGATACTTCATTTGTTGCTGAACCTGTTGATCAACCTGAAGATCAGCAAGATGTGGATTTGGATGATGAGAGGGTTACTGATCACAGTGAACCAGATGTCATTCTGAGGGTTCAATTCAATATCAAGACTGGATTGACACTGAAGGAACCCTATCCAAAACTGGAAATACACTGAGAATGATTGCCAATGCTGAAGGATTTCAGGAAGAAAATAGGGCTGAATTCCCTGCAATCCTTGTACAGAGGTTGCTGATCACTGAGGAGCAAACAATGGTGGCACAAAGATTGGATATGGTTATGGGATTTGAAGGATCCCCACTGATGATTGAGGAGGTTCAGGCTGCTGAGGTTCAAACAACACCTGAACAAAGGTTGGAACATGAGGTACAGGTTGCTGTGAGTCTCAAACAACACTGGACATAGGTTGGAACTATCTATGGGTTTGGAGGAAACCCCGATGTTTTTGTTGAACAGGCTGCTATAGTGGAGCCTACTGGAGCCAAGGCCACTGTAGGGAAAGATGGTCAGCAGACTGCTGTTATTATTTAGGATGAGCAACTGCTAGACTATGACTACCGTGATGAGGAATTTCAAATGCCTGAGGAAGAACATGTTGCTGATGATCCACAACAGGCATTTGTACCTATTTTTGAAGAACCTGCACAAGATCCAATAATGGAGGATATTCTTGGTGCTATGGTTGTGGAAGGACATGCCCCTACTGGAAGAGATATGAGTAGAGCCATGGTTGTCAGCAGATTGAGGGCACAGTATAATGTGGAAGAGCCTGCTGATGGAGTTGCTGGAGAAATATGGCTGATGCAGTACCAGCAGAGGTTTTGAATGAGTTGAGGACTGTCAGGAATGACATTGCAAATTTAAGAACTCAACTTGACAGGCAAGAGCAAAGATTTGAGGACCTATTGAATTTAGTGGAGAATAGAGGAAGAACCACTGAAACTGTTGCTTCCAATATTACCTCCACCCAATATGCTCTTGTTGACCTTGCTCAAGATGTAAAGGGGATTAGACAAGGAAATTCACTGAAGGACAAGTTTCTGAAAGACCAATTTGCATCTATTCATCAGAAACTTGACAAGCTTGCTGAGACACCTAAGCCTGTTGTGGGTGAATCTGCTGGAACACTGCAACCTGCTGTACTAGATCCTAAAATTACAGAGAGGATAAACCTACTGGAGCAAACAATGCAAGGAAGGATCACAGCTGGTGGACACTAGACGAAATTATGGAAGGTCAACCGAACAACCTAGTGCTCACACAGGAGAGTGTACATGGCCTGCTGTCCCGTTTTGTTGATGATGTCAATAAGGGGGAAGAGAGCCAAACAACAGTAGCAATAGAGGCTGCTAGGATTTTTGCTAAGAAAAGATGGGAAGATGATACTAATGCATTTAGGGAGCCTGCACCTGCCAGACTTCCACTTACTGATGATCTTCTCAAAGAGTACAAGAAAGTTTATAAGAGCAAGAGAAGACCTTATCATGATAAAGGTTTCCATGAGGACTCAATTCTTTTCTTGGACTCAAGTTTTGGGAAACAAGGGTCAAAGCCTTGAGGGCAGCACACAGAGGTGGTAGAGGTGGTAAAGGTGGAAGGAGTTTACCTACCACAAATGCAAAGAAGTCACTGAATGAGTTTAAAGAAGTTTACATGCGGTTAGGATTTAGAGTACATCAGATAAATCTAACTCTACCTGAAGCATGGCATTGGTGGAAACAAGTGAATCCTCATATTGATTTCTCTCTGATTGAAAATGAATGGATGAGAGATATGATCAGAGAGATAAGAACTTATCAAGAGCAAGTGGAGAAGGCAAGGGAAGAAATGGAAAGAAGACAATAGATCAGCATACTACTTCTATTTTATCTTTGCTGATTCTAGTCTGTAATAACTTTTGAACAAATGATTATAATGAGAAATGACCAAGTTTGTTCTGTTTTTGTTTTAATCTTTTTGCTTTTCTGTTAGGAGAGGGTATTGACATCATCACCAAAAAAGGGGGAAATTGTTGGACTTATTTTAAGTTTTAGTGATGAGTGCCAGACTAGCTGTTATAGTGCAAAGGCAAAAAATGTCTAGATTTTATGTATAGGTTTATTAGAGTTTGATCTTGTATAGGTTTGATCAAACAAGCACTGTAAAAGGTCTGCTGACTTACATCAGTAGACTAGTCTAGATCAGTAGGGTAGCTGAGTCAGTAGACTTATCATGAACCTGCTGAAGACTGAAGGCTGAGGGGTCAAACTCAGTAATTGAAGGCTAAGGGATCAAACTTAGTAATTAAAGTCAAGGATATGGAATCAGAATTTAGGGAAGTCTGTGATGACCTAAACTGATTACATATACCTTGTGTACAAGGTCTAAGTTCCACAAGTTAAGTGATGATTGGAACTTAGTTATATGCAAAAATGTGTAATCTAACTTCATAAATAAAAGTTAGATAAAAGACAGTAAGCTGAAGTGTTTTTAAACACAACATAATAAGGAAAAGCTTACTGATGTGTATATCAGCAGACTTGTGTTCCCAGGAACCTGTTGGACACATATTTCGATTTAATCAAAGGTTACATTGGAAGAAAACAAGAAAGGGACAGCTAACAACCTCTGATTTTATCAAACAAATCAATGGCTAAGATCAAATGGACGTTGGAAAGATACAGAGGATTATCCAATGGATACAAGTCAAAGGGTGGACATACGTAAACTGTCAAAAAGCAGTCTGACTGTGTCAGTACTATGAACGAGTGACAGAAAGCAAGTCAAATGGGACAAAATCCGAAACTGCTATGTTTGAATTTCAAACATAAGTCACAAGGATTCATACCTATAAATAAAGGACTCCTAATTCAGATACAAGTGATAAAAATTGATGAACATTAAGAGATAAATCCTGAGCTTCTATTTGTGATCAAGAAAAACACCCTGCTGACCCTACTGAGCTTTAATCTACTGATCCAAAAATATTCTTCAAGTGTAATCTGCATTCAAGCTGCATCAAGTTTACACACTTGAAGACATCAAGCTGCTGATCATATCATCCTGATCAAGCTGCTGAAAGCTGAATCACTTACTTGATTCAATCTTTCTTTTACAAGAAATTTACTGAAGACAGTGAAGCATCCTTATGTCTGAAAGACTGTTGTTTGTGGTGGATCTGGTGAAGAGGCAATTCTACCCTTCAAGGACCATTGGAAGACTTTGGAGCAGCAATCCTACCTGTTCCAAGTGTTCAGTTTGTGAATCCATAGTTATTGGTGAAGGACAAGCAACTTAAGGATATTTGTAACAGCTACATCAAAGATCGCTACTGAATTACCTCCAACATCACAGGAGAAGAGTGGACTGACCGGATTACACCACCTGGAACCACTATAAAATCTGGCTACTTACTTTCTGCATTTATATTCTGCACTTAGTTTATCTAACACATCAATCTACTGAATCTAGCAACTGAATCACACACATACACTACTGAGTATCTAATACTTGGTATCATATTTAACAGCAAGTAATAAGGCTTAATTTTTGATATAATTCCGCCGCACAAATTCGGTAAACTCAACGGTCGACGGACTATCGAGTGTCGACGGACTGCGAAGTATCGACGAGTTCCGTCGAAGTTGTTCTTGAGTTTGTTAACTCCAAAAGTTTTAAGTGTTAAGTTTATTCACCCCCCTCTAAACTTAACCAAAGCCTTTTTGACGGACGTTTTCTAGGCTATACAATCCTTACCGGCAGTGTACCGGGTCAAATTGTAGTTCTAGTCTGGTGAGTCAGGTGTCGAATCCTCAGGGAAACATGTGGTAATTCAGAGTGTGGTTAAACACCAAAAAGCTATTATTAACTCGATCTAAGTCGCAGTTTTTACCTTTTATAGGGTTAGATTGTTAGAGTTAGATGTTAGTAAAACAGTAAATAAATACTTATATAATATACAGATATATATATAAATATAATATATAGAAACTAGCCAAGATAATGTTATTGAACCATGATCCCTTTTTAGTTAATAGATGAGACAGATCTTTCTTTTTCAAGGTGTAATTTATGTGAAACGGTGCACTCCTCAGCTCAACAGTTCCCTCTCACACGAGCGTACGAAACTGTCATATGTCTCATCAACTGTCCAATGTCATCCAAAAGATTGGGTACTCCGTTTTGTCATGCGGTCAATGTCAAGGATCTCGATCGAACGGGTAAATTAACGTAATAAGATCTTGAGCACAATTTTAATAAGATTTGTTTCTCTCAAAACAAATCGCCCCCGGGTAGGAAATAGGATTCCGTTGTCACGTTTTCACTCGGCCATTTTTACCCTTCGGTTTTTCTACCTTTTTTTCTCATATCCTAACTTCACCGTTTAGTTCGTCATTAGGTTACGATTCTCGTTTATATTGATTAGCTATGTCAATATTAACGTTTCATTAAGCTCAAGTAGAAAAAGATTCATCATATTCAATTTTAATCATTTTTAACATAGTCAATCATCCATTTTACCAAAAAGATTAAAATAGTTCAATTACATATTTTGGCTAATATTACTAATACTAATATATATATATATATAAATCATAAAAAATAATAAACATAATAACATTAGAATATATTACTGATTACAACTGTTGAATCGGGGTTGTTTCCACCGGATAGAGCATAACAAAGCTTCGAAATCAACAATCTTCGATAATTATTCCACTATTACAACAATACTATAACTACTTTATTTATATATATATATATAAAAACATATACACACACACACACACACACACACACACATATATATATATATATATATATATATATATATATATATATGGGCCCAAAATGATGAAAACAAGAAAAGAGAAGAAAGGAGATGGAAGAAGAGGGGAAATGGAGGAAATGGGAAGGAGATGAGAAGAGAGGGCAAAGGATTGTGATGGATTTGGGGAGGTATTTATAGGGAGATATATATATATATATATATATATATATATATATATATATATATATATATGGCGATGGATATGCTAGCAAGTTTGTTAGAAGATGGTGGGTGTAATGATGAGTCCTCACATGCACCATTAGATGGTTAAAATCAAGTCGAAAAAATATCTTCACTTTTCCCGGCGTTTCTATTGCGGCGCTTATCGATAAAATAGCCATAACTTGAGTTGTAGACCTCCAATTGATGTGATTCAAAATGAGTTGGAAAGCGCATTTGAATATCTACAACTTTTATGAAGAACTCTTCCCCAGAAAATGCCTCTAAGTTGGGTCAAATATCTGTCGAAGATATTTTACGGTATAAGTACGTAGGAAAATCGACCCTTTAAACTCGTAAGCTTGTGGCATCTTCTTCTTTCCCTCAAAATCCATCTTTTAGTGCTCAAAACATGTCGTTACGTGGAATCTTGGTCAATGTATAATCCTGCAATGAACCACCAAAACACCAAACGTAAATCCGACACGACACTCCGGTTACTAAACCGGTACAAAATTTATAAAAACATAATAAAAACACGATAATTTATATAATAATTACTACTCATACATTTGGATGAAATTAATAAATTAATGACTTAAATTGGTACAATAATTCTCAAAGTGTTATCAATATTAGGGTAAAATGTCATAATAATGATTACAATTTGTCGCTCATCACAACTCCCCACTTAGCTTTTGGTCGTCCTCGAGCAAAACAAGCTATAAAACAAATTGAATGAGGGACAAATTCATGAAGATATAAGATGTAAGGGACAACCAGATGTTGCAACCATTCGAATTACAACCAGGCGTTAACCTTAATATAAATGTATAACAGAGTGCGTGTGTGACAAGCCTTTTCAATTTCCACTATCCTCTCTTGAATAATTCAAGCAAACGCACAAGTAACCATTCGATACAAATCCTAATGACTTTCCTAGGTATAGGCGATAACAGAGTTCCACACAAAGTTCTCCCGTGTACTTATTAGGATAATCCCTAATGCATATCATTCGGTTATACTTGGGGATAGTCGAAGATAACTAAGTTTTCAACCATGCTTAACCAACTTTCCACATTGTCATTTGCCAATTTTTACTTAATTTCACATGTGTAGCATATGCCTTCATTCCCGGCAATAGGATGTTTCGTGATAACACCCTAGCTGGACTACTATCATCAGGCAGTCGGGAGCTTTTAAGCCTCATAGTGGTATAGGACGTTTCGTGATAACGCCCTACCGCACTCAAATCATTAGCTACATCCGACATATAAATAGTTCATCTTAGTTTGGTATTCATCCTTTCATTCCATTTTCCCAATAAACTTAACTTATATCCTTCCTATCACATTCAAACCTTCAGATATTCACAGTACATGTTCAGAAGTTAGGTACTAAGTTACTGCAAGTCTCTCTAGGATAAACCACTAGGATACTGAATGGATACAGTTTAAAATTTTCGCTTCAATAACAAAGGCTTACGTGAAAGAATTCATGTTACACAAATAAATTTGGGGTTAAAATGCACTTACGGTTCACGTTGGTTATACACATCCAAATTGATCATTACATCTTCAAATCCATGAAATATATGCCTTGTACAGTTTATTTTAATCAACTAAATAATGCTCGAAAAAAATCAAAAACTAAGGGATTTATTGATACAAAATAAGCACTAATGCCATTGCTAGACCAACCACGACTCCACTCCCCACCTACGAACTTACATTGTCCCCAATGTAAAGTGAGTGTAAAAAAAGTTGTTGGGAAAGCAATGGTGCACTAAAACAAGTCAAAACAAATACTGGGATTATAAAAAAAAGGGTGGGTGGGTGGGTCAAAGTTATGACCGTTGTGTGTGCAAATAAAATAAAAGTGTGTGGAGTGGGACTGTGTAGTGACAGAAGGTAGATAAACACACCACATAAACTTTTATTGGTTTAAAACACACAATATTCCATAGTAGTTGAACTAATACATGTCACACATTATTTGAAATTTAAAACGAGACTAGATCATGATATGAAATATGTGACAAAGTATTAACTCTGAGTCTTTTATACCCAGATCCTCAAGGGTTATTTCAAATCGTTCTATCAACCTTAGTCCAAGAAATGATGCTTTTGAATTTTCTCTTTGCTTTCTCTCGGGATTTTCGGATAACCACCTAATCGTTCCCGTTTTAATGACATTCAAACATTCATCCTGAGACTTGGTGAAAGAAAATGAAAATCAATCCGAAGTATTGGCAAAGTATCATCCAAAGTATGAGTAATTATTATATTTAACATTTTTACGGGCTGCCTCCCGGTAGCGCTTTTGTTTAACGTCGTTTGCTCGACAGACTTAAACAACCATAATGATGATGATTAACTAATATAATATACTAAACAAAATGGGATACTTCTAACAATTACTCACCAAAGCATGTAACAATTAAGCACACGATCCGTCGAAAATAAATGCTCAAGGAATAATTAAAAAGATAGTACCCGTGATTTTACTATATTTATAGTCTATACATAGACTTTATCTTGCTTCGGTTTTTAATGCACTGGTGGTGGGTCATCCTCACGTACCGCATCCTTCTTTTTATCAATACTGGTCTCCAACATATGTTAGACGAATGCCGTCGAATCCAACGGTTCTTGACCTTTTCCTTTGATTTTCGAGCTTTCGGTTTGTGAGCCTTCATATTATTGATAGAGTCATCTTCTTCAACTACCTGCGTGTTAGTACGATCCACAACAAGGGGACACAAAGTGTCCATACAAGAACATGGTTCTTGTGTAGTGCATGGATATTTCAATGGAATGTAAATGTTGAAGACAACGCGCTCATTATTCATTCTCAAACTAAGCTCTCCCTTACGAACATCGATCACAGCTACCGTTGCTAAAAATGGTCTCCCGAGGATAAGGGGTGCACTCCCTACCTCCATATCCATAACAACAAAATCGACGGGGAAGTAAAATTTATCAACCTTAACCAACACGCCTTCAATGACTCCTTTAGGATGTTTAATAGATCTATCTGCAAGTTGGAGAGTCATCTCCGTACGCTTAAGCTTACATATGCCAAGTTTCATGAAATCATTATAGGACATGAGGTTTATGCTTGCACCGAGATCACAAAGCGCCTTCTCAAACAAAAGTCCCCCAATTTCACATGGGATAGTAAAACTACCAGGATCTTTAAGTTTAGGAGGAAGCTTGTGTTGAAGCACGGCGGAACACTCCTCACTTAGACACACCGTCTCATATTCTTCCAACCGTTTCTTTCTGGATAGTATGTCTTTAAGAAACTTACCATATTCCGGCATATTGATTAGAGCTTCAATGAAAGGGATATTAATAGTTAAGTGCCGAAAAGTGTCAAGAAATCGTGCGTACTTCTTATCCAACTTCATCTTTTTCATTTCCTCTCTCGGGGGATAGGGAAGTGAATGTATACTTCCCTTACCCTTGTCGTTAAACGAAGATGGTGAAGCTTCCTTGGATGTTTGTGCATTTGGAGGACACTGTGTGTCATCATTTACGCACCTTTTTCTTCGAATGCACTTGACTGGATATGGTGCGCCCCGTCGGAGTTGAACCGAGGTGAATTTGGGTTGAGCCGGATAAGGTTCGGTTTGAATTGGCCCTTTCAAACTTGATTCCTTTTTAACCTGCTCATTGGACAAGGTCCTTAGATCATTCAGTCTTGGATTTTTCAATATTCTAGGAACCTTGACCCATTCCTCATCCTTACTTTCAGGTTCAATATATTTTTGTTTTGTCTTAGGAAATCTTCAATAATGTCCTCTTCCTCTTTGGTGAATTCAGGTTCATCTTTAGATACCACATTCTTTTCAAATTTACCATCTAAATCATCCTCTACTTCATTATTTCCGAAGTTTTCTAATCCATTACTTCCACAGTTTCTTCCACTCTTGATAATAACAGCTTTTACCTCTCTCGGGTTACTTTCAGTATTACTTGGTAATCCTCCTGGAGGTCTACTATTTTTACGTTCTCCGTCTCTACTCAAATAATATTCCATATTCCTTACTGATGCTTCTATAATTCTCATTCTGGTATCATGTCCACTCATAGATGTTTTCAACGTACTCATATCCTTAGTGACTGTACCTATAGAAGTTATCATAGTTTCCATATTTTGAGCTTGATTAGACATCACACCCATCATATTTTCCATTAATTTCTCCAATTTATCAACTCCTTCAAAGTTGAGTTGAACTTTGGGTGACTTGGTATGCTTTGAGTGGTATGTTGTGGATATGGTCTAGGTAATGATTGTAGGTTCTGATTCGAGGTATCTCCTTGATAAACCTTATTAGTATATGGATTCTTATATTGAACTGGATACGGTGGTTGTCCTTGCTTACTAGGGTTTTCAGACCAACGAAAAGTAGGGTGATCTCTTCTAATAGCATTAAACGAGTTTGAATACGCGTTGTTCAAATTCCTATGCTGTTGTAAACAACTCACCTTTTCCCTTGAATATCCTTCTGGTTCTTCCATCCCTAATGACACATTATCATGACTTGAGTATTCATTTGGTAAGATATTTTCTGAGTTTACAATTTTACTGGCTAATAAGCCGTCAAATTTCCAACTCAAATTCTCCAAGTGTGCTAGAACTTCCGTATTCGACGAACATTCTCCTGCAAAGGCTACTTTTCTGGTGCTAGAACCGGTTTCCCACATTCGGTTATTTTTGGAAATCTTTTCAATAGCATCGCAAACTAATTGGGCTTCACTCATCATTAACGAACCACCACATGCATGATCAACATCTGCACGTGAGTCTTTTCTTAATTTACGACAGAAAAGTTGAATTTGCATATCTAAGGAATAACCATGATCGGGACAAGCTCGTAATAGCTTTTTAAATCTTTCCCAAGCATTTACAAACGTTTCTTCAGATCCTTGTCTAAAGTTAGTCATTTCGACTATTAATTCCAAATTCATTCCCGGAGTAAAATATTGTTTTAAGAACTCGGTTTGAATGTCTTCCCAAATTGTCAATGAATGATGTGGGAGTGACATAAACCAATCTCGTGCTCTTCCTTTCAAAGAAAAAGGAAACATAGACATCCTCGTTAATTCACGATGAGCACATTGACTTTTGGTCGTATTACACGGTTCTTCGAAAAGATAGAGGTGATGATGTGGATCCTCATCATCTTCTCCTAGGAATTGGGCTCGTGTGTCAATTAAACCAAAAAGATGAGATTTTATTTCAAAATTATTTTCTCCTTTATTGGGTAAAAGAATTGGATTATTAATCTGGTTCCTTCTCACGGTCTGATCACAAATAAGTCTTGGGTTTGGTAGGTTAGGATTATTACGATTATTCTGGTTCCGATTCTGATTATTTCTATTATTAGGATTCTGGTTATTTGGTATTGGTAGATTCTGATTAAGGTTTTGTCCATGTCCTTGGGCATGAGCAATCCCTTGTTCAGGTGTTTCATCACTAGTTTCGGCCATTCTCGTTTCTCGATTTGATGATGATTCGTCAGGATTTCCCTGACTAGTATGACCATATTTTACTCTTAACTGCCTTTCGTAAGTATTTATGTCAGGCTTATAAGGAGTGAGTGGGGCCTTACCGCTTCTGGTCATCAACTATCGAAAAAAGAAAATAACTCGAAATTGATAAATTAAAAATTGGTAACTTACCTATAAGGTAAGTACCAACGAAAAATAAAAAAGAAATGTGATAAGAAGAGTGTTGACTTATCCTCGAGAATTTTGAGCTAATACAAGTAGTAAGATTGGTTTTTGAGTACCACAAACTTGACTTAACGCCCGGTTCAGGTCAAACAGATAGATATGAAGTTATACTACTGCATAAAAGAAAGATTACACTACTCGGAATTCTAAACAATTAAAAGAGGTATGGCCGAACTACGATCCAACGGATTACTTTACCCTCAGAAAGATTACCCCGGGAGTGTGTCTTACTCTACCATGCCGTCTAACGAAAACTCCGTATTGGAACTGGACTTGATGACTAGGGCGTCAACCTAGTACACGGGTAGGTGTCAGACTACCTTTCAAACCCAAAACTTCTACGGTCCCGAAACCCCGTTCCCACACGTCACTGCAACATACATTTATAAGCTAACGTGTGTGCAACAATGAACAATTTTGTCAATATCATTCAAAGCTATTAAAATAATCAAAACAAGTTTCGTGATGTGGATTATCGATTAGAACGTTAAATTACGCACTACACTACCTCCCGGTTCATCTCTCTAATGGTGTTTCACCCGCATTCACGTGGTTCGACCATACGACAAATCTAGCTACTCATAATCAAATCTAAACAATACAAACAAGAGAAAAACATCACAACAACAATAAAATAACAAGAAAACATACTTACTTTACTCAACTTGAAGGAGGTGCCAAATGTGCTTACAAAAGATCGAATTTTTGCTAAGTGAAAAGTTACGGATCGAAGCTAAAAGTTAGTAGATCAAAGAGAGGATTGAAAGAGGATTCTAATGATATATAACACTTGATCTAACTCTAAAAGACGAAGAAAATCGCCCAAAATCTCCAAACTATCTAATATTATCGTCCCCTCTTCCTCTACCTGGCTGCTGTGAGAAAATGAGCTGCCTTATATAGAAAAGCCTCTGTCCGTCCGGATGCCATCAGTGTCCGGCCGGACTGTTCTTGATTCTACATGTGTCCGGACGGATGCATAGATGTCCGTCCGGATGTCTTGCTTTTGTCTGTCCGGATACTTCCTCTGTCCGTCCGGATACTTCTCTGTCCGTCCGGATATTGATTCTGTCCGTCCGGACGGGTTCTTCATCAAATAATCTTCCAAAAACCAGTGAGTTAGCCGTCCGGACACAACAACTTGTCCGTCCGGACAGCCATCTTGCAGCCCAAATCTTCATTTTTTTCACCTCCAACCTCCGTGTTTCGCCTCGGACACGTCCAAACTCATACTTCTCGTCTTTCAGGCTCTCGAGACACCCTAGTCCTGCATCCATATGAAAACAACACGAAAACGCATAACCCCGCAAACTACGGGTGCTCGGGGAAAACGAGTATAAAATGCTAAAATAAGGTCGAGTTTACGGAAAACCGACAGTCACTCGCCGTGCAATAAATCCTCATTTAATACTCAAGATAGGGTCTAAACTCACCCGAAACATGCCAGAAATGTGATAATCGTGTGCCGAACCGTACAGAAATGTACTTGTAAAGTTGGTTCCTATCACCACCACACACTTAGCCTTTACTCGTCCTCGAGTAAATCAGGCGTTCAAACAATACCAAGGAAACAACTTTACGGTACATGCATGTATTTCAAAATATCGAGGTAAAAAGAACTTAGTTAAGTGAATGCATTACTTTGACTCTACTAGATCATGACACGGGGTGAGTGTGTGTTGAATGACGACGACTCGTGCTTAATACGATTTCGGGTTTGGAATACCGGACAATTGACTTTACAAAATCCTGCCCTTCCTAGAATCTCCACTAATCGGGACTAACCAAGGTTAAACACGGTCCAACAGGACTTGAATGGTTATAACGTTAGGCTAGGGTAAATTCGGTTAATCGAAAAAGGGTAATTTGGGAAACTGGAGAAAAGAAATACGAGTGAACAAAATCCAAACACGTACCACGTCTTCTTTACCAAACAAACCCACCAAACTCCTTTTTGATCAATTTCACACTTTGGGGACTATAGGACACTAAGATACCCGAACTCATTACCAAACTCGACTATGTTTCAAGTGTCGTGAGATGAGCTCGAATACTTAGTATCTATCTGACTACCCCAACCCTAACATCATCATTGCTTTAAGCTCATTGTTTTTTTTTTCAACCCTTTATTTCTATATACAGCACAATTATTTGATTTTTTTTTTGAAATAAAACCCGAGCATCCAGCCCCAATGAGCTCCTCCTCTCCTTATAGCTCTAAAACTGAAGAAACAACACCCCGACTCAACAAAAACATCTCCCCCACCACACACTTGCCTTGGCAAGTGTGGTTTAACAAAAGACTAAGTCCACTCGTAGGGTCAAATGAAGGGAATGTGACCAAAATAAGGCTCAAGGGTAGGTTTCTGACTAAGTAACGAAACGGCTAATAATGCGAATGGTGGTCAGACCATTCTATCAAGGCTGAGAGGGGCTACGAAGGTCAAAAGTTCGGCTCAGGCTTATTTGGCTAAAGTAGGGTAAAAAAGAACGCCAAAACTGTCATCCCGTGTTCCTACCAAGGCTAATCCTTCTATTTCGCCTCAAAACTAGGGGTACAAGTGTGTAAAGCAATCGTGATAACCAAAAACGTCGTCAAACGTGTACTAAAAAGATGTTCCGTATCATGACAAAGTAGACTCACTGTGAGACATTCACAAAACTAAAAACCTTTCACCACTCAATTGTGAACAACATGCATATATCGTGGTGTTAAAACCTTGGATAAATTTTGAAAAACGGCCTAAAAATCGACTCGGAAACGAGTAAAAACCAAGTTTATCACATCACGGCATAATACTTTTACGAACATGCGAATAAGCTAAGTCGTCTCCCCCCTCCCTTTTAAGTGAAGCACCGTCCTCGGTGTGTGAACGAGAAGGAAAAAAAAAAGAAAGACTGAGCTTATGAGCCCGGCAAAACGGCGCGGTCAAGTCCCGTAACGGTCGTGAAAGTAGTCCATCCCGAAACCCTAATCATTGAAAACATCCAAGAAATACATGCACGGGACATGGTCCGCGTGCCAAAACATAAAATATGGGGGATTCCGGGGATAATAAAAAGAAAGACCTCGTCACGTCAGAAAACTTGAACAAGTATGTCACAAAGATAGTCAAATATGATTCAAACATACAATAGCAACCAATCCACAAATCCAAGAAAAGTCACAGAAAGTATGAAAAGGTGAAAAAGTAGCAACAAAGTCATCTCAAAGCAAACTAGAAAGATAGGGAGCATGTCCAATAAAAACAGGGGGTGACAATCTAAGGAACGACGCAAAAGGAACAGCATAAACTCTACGCGCTCGTCTGATCCTCAGATGTAGGTGGTACTGTGCCTGCAGCATCTGTAGACATAGTAGGAGGAGGCTCAGAAATCGAAACTGGAGTGGCCTGAGATGTCGGAGCTGGAGCGATCCGAGAGGGCCACCTCATCCACCGGAGCGAAACGGCGGCTCTAAAAGCTGTCTCAACCGCATCCTCCTCGAGACAAATTGCTATGGCCTCCTCGAGGACCGGTGTAAACTCGTAAGATCGTGTGTCTAGAGGAAGCTTTGGCATAGCCGGTACAAGTGTCCCAAGTGCCTGCAAACCCTGAATAACTGTGTTCAGCTGCACCCTCTGTCGGTCTAACATCTGACGCACTCCATCCATCAACAAATAACGATTCCGAGCAGCGATGGGGATGGTAGGAATAAAACCAGATGCAGGCTCCGCTACTGGCTCGGTAACCGGGCCCTGAACCCTTGGCTCCACTGGCTCACTTTCACCCTCGACGGGTGACTTCCCCGGGCCTGACTCGTGCTGAGGACTCAAGGAAACGGGCTTCTTCAGATAACGTTCATCCTCGTCGTACTCCTTCACCCCGGCTCGCAAACACAACCCATTCAACGAGATGAATACACACGAGCTTCGTACGTTGATCCTTTCGAGTTCGGGTCGGCCTCTCGTATAAAACCCGGCCAACATCAATCGGTATCTCAAAGTGTAGTGCATACAGCATCGCCAAATCTATCATGATGAACTTGTGAAAATTATCCTTTGGGAGTAGGCGATTCTGTACAAACCGAGCCTTAACCTTCCAGTCCCGAGAAAAATTAGTCGTCTTAAGCATATACCGGACATCAGTGGCCCCATGTGGGTCTCGTGGACCAAGGAATCGCAGGGCTGATTGCTAACCGAAGCTCCTCAAACGGATCCTCTCCCTTGTCTTGCTTCTCTTTTATAACATCTAGGTAATCCGTAGCGACAACCGGAGCCTTGTAAAAAGCAGAAATAGCCTTAGGGGTGAAAGGCACATCCACATTTCTAACTCGAACTACACCCGTGTCTAGGTCCACCTCACTCAAATTGGCCACAAACTCCCGGGCCAACGTGTAATTCGGTTTCCTCAATTTGAAATCCGGTATCTTGACAAAATCAACCCACTTCCGCTTTATCAGATTGTCCCTGAAGCTCTTCTCAACCTTCTCTATGTCGACCTCCCTTTCTAGGATCTCTCTCCCCATGAACCTCATCCTAAAAGCCAGTTCCGCACTATCATTAACGAACCTCTCTCGATAGGGCACAACCCCCCCAGGTGCCTTCCTAGCCGTAGCTTTCAAATCTGAAACTCGAACCCTCTCGGGAGTCACCACTTGACCTCCCGGGGCTGTCCTAACCTCACTAGGCTGCCCAACAGGCCCACTTGCACCCGCAGTCGGTTCAATCGTACTAGACTTGGCCCGTCTCGGGTCTACCAAAGGTACCTCCTCATCATCAGAATCATCGTCTGAATCCCCATCAGCCTCATCTACCAAATCTCCATACAAGGGCCTTTTCCTAGCCTCTCTAACAGGTCTACTCTCCCTATCTCCACCTATGACTAAGGGCTGATTCAACGAATCAACCGGAATATCCTCGAACCTTTTCTTTTTCTGAGGGGGTTCTACAGCCTTCCCTTACCCTTTCCAAATCGTAAACTTGACTTTAGGAGCCATTCTCACACAAACCGAACCAAAACAAACCACCACAAACAACACAATCAACCCAAAACCGCAATCCAAAACCGTAATCCAAAATAATCAAAACCAACAACCAAACCAAATTTCAAAACAACCATGCGACGTAGCCACAACACCCAACACCGCCAACAATAACAATGAACAACCAAAACGAGAAAAAGAACAAAATCAGTAAAAGCTCGATCGAGGCTCGACTCGAAAAATCGACCCCGATAAAAAGTTGAAGAAACTCAAAAAAAGTTTGTTGATACTTACCAAAATCGGTGTCAGGAGTGCAATGGTGCAGTCGGAATCCCCGAACGATCCACGAATGGGCAAAAAATCGGATTTTTGTAGCGGAGCCAAACGAAGGTGAAATCCTTGATTCTCCAAAATGAGTGTTTGTTTGATGATTTTGGTTGGAGAATCGAAGAGAGGGGGTGGTAAGGTGATTATAGCAACGAAAATGGATGAAAACGGTGAAGAAATGAGGATTTGGTGGTTTGGGGTGGAGAGGAGGCGGTTATCGCATCGTTTGTGTTGAGGAGGGAAATGGAGAAAATGGTGAAGAAATCGGTGGTTATAGGGGGTTCTGAGGGTGTCCGGACGGACAGGGAAGAACTGTCCGGACGGATGAAAATGCTGTCCGGACGGACAGGTGCTCTGCTTAGACAATAAGAAAACCAGTGATATATCCGGACGGATGGGTGTTTGTGTCCGTCCGGACAAGGGTAAAAACAGGGGCAAAGTGATTTTTTTTTAGCATGAAGGCCCCTCGGGATCATCCGGATTCAATCCTCAACACCAAAACACAACAAAACAAGTTCAAAACCAGCAAAAACACATGAAATGATGGGTTGCCTCCCATTGAGCGCCTTTGTTTTATGTCGTTGGCTCGACATAGTGACTTATACTATATCGGTTTTTTCAAGATTATACTACCGATACGAGCGAGGAAAACGAGGTGTAGAAAGAGAAACGAACGGTGAGTTATAAGGTGAAAATGTCATGCATTGGAGTCCATGACGGGACTAAACACTTGGCTTCCTCTATCTTAGGATCCTCCAAAATCACCACTTCGAGCTTCATCAAACGGTAACTTTTCATACTTCTTCAAACGAAGGCCATTTGTGATTGAAGTCCCATGCTTGGGGTGCTTTATTTCTACAGCCCCTGAGTCAAAAATCCTCTCAACTGTGTAAGGTCCCGACCATCGAGACTTCAGCTTTCCCGGGAAAAGATGCAAACGAGTATCATACAACAGAACCTCATCTCCTACCTCAAACTTCTTTGGCTTTATCAATTGATCGTGGAGAAGCTTGGTTTTCTCTTTGTATCTTGCTGAACAATCATAGGATCGTAGTCGAAACTCCTCCAATTCAACTAACTGAGCCATCCTTCTCTCTCCAATAAGAGTCTCGTCCATATTTAACTCTTTAATAGCCCAATGCGCTCTATGCTCAACTTCCACTGGTAAATGACACGTTTTTCCAAAGACAATCATGTACGGCGACATACCAATTGGAGTCTTGAATGCGGTTCTCGTGAGCCCAAAGAGCGTCATCCAACTTTTTAGACCAACTCTTAGAATTTCTATCAACGAGTTCGTTCAAGAATCCTTTTAATACCTCGGTTTGAAACCTCCACTTGGCCACTCGTTTGAGGGTGATAGGCCGTTCCCAACTTATGAGTCACCCCATACTTAAGAAGTAGCTTATCTAAGGCTCTATTCGCAAAATGAGTGCCATTGTCAGAAATGATAGTTCTAGGTACTCCAAACCGTGTGAAAATGAACTTTTTTAGAAACTTAATGACCACGTGTCTGTCATTAGTGGGGGTTGCAATCGATTCCACCCACTTCGAGACGTAATCACAAGCTACCAAAATGAACTTGTTGCCAAATGAAGAAGGATAGGGTCCCACAAAGTCAATTCCCCAAACGTCGAAAACCTCACAAACAATGATAGGTCGTTGAGGCATCTCATTTTTCTTAGAAATTCCCCCCGAACGTTGACACGCGTCACAGGTTTTTACATAAGCATAGGCATCCTTAAAAATTGTCGGCCAATAAAGCCCGCTTTGCAAAACCTTCAATGCGGTCCTTTGTCCTGAGAAATGGCCCCCGGCCTCTCTATCATGGCAAAAGGATAACACGCTCAATCTCTCGCCCTCAGTTATACATCTCCTCAGAACGCCATCAGCACACAATCAAAACAAGTAGGGATCCTCCCAACCGAAGTATCTAGCCTCACTCACTAACTTCCTCCTCTGATTCTCGTCTAACTCCGACTCGATAAATCCACTTTCCAGGTAATTCACTATCGGTGCAAACCACGGAGCTCCCTCCTTTCCTTTCTTCAGAAAATTCCCTCGTTTTTCCGGTAACATAGTGTCTACAACAAAAAGTCGCTCATCCGGGAACGAGTCATCTATTTCAACCCTTTCTGATTCGTCACCCTCAACTGGCTCAATCCGACTAAGATGATCGGCTACCACATTCTCACAACCTTTACGGTTTCTAATTTCCACATCGAACTCTTGAAGGAGCAAAATCCATCTCAACAAACGCGGTTTCGCATCCTTCTTAGCAAACAAATATTGCAATGCGGAGTGGTCCGTATGGACAATCACTTTAGACCCCACCAGATAGGATCTAAACTTGTCGAAAGCAAAAACTACTGCCAACAATTCTTTCTCAGTCGTGGTGTAGTTCTGTTGAGCCGGATTCAAGGTGTGACTTGCATAGTAAATCGGTCGAAACAACTTATCCACCTTTTGTCCTAACACTGCCCCTACCGCCAAATCGCTAGCATCGCACATGACCTCAAACTCTTGCTCTCAATTTGGAGCTATCGAAATCGGAGCCTCAGTCAAAAGCTTCTTAATCTCCTCGAAAGCTTCTACACACTCATCATCAAAAGTCACATTTACTCCCTTCTTCAATCTAGAGGTAAGAAGTGTAGCCTTTTGGGCAAACTTCGTGATAAATCTACGATAAAACCCCGCATGCCCCAAGAAAGATCTTAACGTTTTCAAACTAGTAGGCATAGGCAACCTAGAAATAGCATCTACCTTAGCCCTATCAACCTCTATCCCCTCAGCTGAAATCTTATGACCTAGGACAATTCCCTCAGTCACCATAAAATGACACTTCTCCCAGTTCAAAATCAAATCGGTCTCCTCACACTTAGCGAGCACCCTATCTATAGTCAAGCATGCATCAAAACTGTCCCCAAAAACTGTAAAATCATCCATAAACACCGCCATACACTTATCAATCAAATCAGCAAAAATGGCAAGCATGCATCTCTGAAATGTCGCGGGTGCGTTACACAACCCGAAAGGCATTCTTCGAAATGCAAAGGTGCCATAGGGACAAGTAAACGTGGTCTTTTCTTGGTCATTGACATCGATGTGAATCTGATAATAACCACTAAATCCATCGAGAAAACAATAAAATGCATGACCAGCAAGCTTATCTAACTCTTGATCAACAAACGGGAGTGGGAAATGATCCTTCCTAGTCTTTTCATTCAACATGCGAAAATCAATGCGGACTCGATGACCGAATGGGGCGTACGAAAAAGACTCACCTTGCTCATTTGTTAGCACCGTAATGCGCCTTCTTAGGTACCACATGTGTGGGACTCACCCACTCACTGTCCGAGATGGGGTAGATGATGCCCAACGTCAACATCTTCACCACTTCCTTTCTTACCACTTCCAGTAAATGCGGGTTCAGTCTCCTTTGCGGTTGACGCTTCGGTCTCGCCCCATCCTCGAGGATGATTTTGTGCTTACATATGTCGGCACTAATCCCCTTGATATCCACCATTTTCCATCCAAAAGCTCGTTTCCTCTTCTTCAAGACTTGAACTAGCTTTACTTCCTGCAAGGCGGTGAGTGAAGCAGATATAATAACTGGAAGTAAATCACTACCTTCAAGGAAAACATATTTTAGGTGTTGAGGAAGCGGTTTCAACTCCACATCTGTCGGTGGTTCCTCGATGGATGGCCTTGGCATATCCTCTGGCGAACCGAGATCCAGTTTCTTAGTCCAGCTGGCTTCTATGAACTCTCCCGCCTCGAGATGCATGGCATAAACTCGCATCACCCGGCTGTCGTCAGTCACCTTGCATGATTTCATCAAACATTTCTCCAATGGTTCCTTGTGCCCCTGCAAATTCACATTCTCCAAAACACACGGGTGGATAACATCTATCGAGAAACAATCATTCATCTCATTCTCAGGGTGTTTCATGGTTTTGTAAACATTAATCTTAACACTATCTTGACCAACTCTTAAAATTATATCCCCCTCTTAACGTCTATCAAGGTCTCCCCAGTATTTAGGAAAGGCCGACCTAACAAAAGAGGTGTCTTAGAATCAGAGTCCATATCAAGAACCACGAAATCAACCGGAAACACAAATTTATCAACTTGAACCAACACATCCTCGGCTACTCCTAGCGGTGTCCTAACTGACCTATCCGCCATTTGCAAAGTCATGCCCGTTGGTTCTAATCTCCCTAGGCCCAGCTTATCATAGACTGACTTTGGCATCAAACTAACTGATGCCCCCAAATCGCAAAGCACATTTTTGAAAACAGTCTCTCCTATGGTTATTGGGAAAGTAAAACTGCCCCTATCTTGAATTTTGGGAGGGATTTTATTCTCAAAAATGGCGGAACATTCATAACTCAACTGGACCATATGTTGCATTTTCTCTTTGCTTGAAAGCATATTCTTTAAAAACTTGAAATATGATGGGATGTTAGCAATGATATCCAACATTGGCATGGTCACTTCAAATTTCCTCAACATTTCTAAAAATTTGGCTTGACTTTGGGTCAAGACCTCCTTTTTAGTTGTTTTGGGAGGAAATGGTAAAGTGGTCACGTCAAAACCCGGGGGAGGAGGGGGAATTTTACCTTTACTACCTTTAGGCCTGAGTGGTGGCGATGGCTCTTCTTCCTTTACATCAATGATTATCGTATCCGACTTTGGCCTCGACGCTTCTTCCCACTTTTGCTTGTATTCTTCCACTTCCCTTTCCAACCTCGAGATTCTCTCTTTTTCAGCCCTTTTTTCAACATCCTCATCAAAACCTTCTTGCTCACCCAACGGCCCTTTGTAATCACAAAATTTCTCTTTCTCGGAGTTTGGCGTCATCTTCTCAAGTTCTCGACCTTGTTGATCCGTTTCTTTACCGCTCCGGGTGACTACCGCACAAACATCTTTCGATTCCTTGGGGTTCCTCTCCGTGTTACTAGGCAGCCCCATACTCAAAGGCGGTTGAGATCTATTCTCGGTCAACTGGCCCATCTGAATCTCCAAATTCCGTATGGCCGCTCTCTGTTCAATCACAAGCTTATTCAACTGATCAAGCCCTTCTTCCGAAGACTTCCTTTGACTTCCCCCTTGTTGATTATTGGAGCTGTTTTGCTTATGGGCATTCGGATGTTGGTAAGTCTCAGAATTTTGGTTCCCGGCTTGTTGAGTATTATGTTGGTTGCTGCCTTGTTGCCCTTGCTCTCGACTCTCATTATCTCTATTCTGATTATTGCCCCATTGGCTTTGTCGATTCTGACCCCAACTCTGGTTACCTGAACTTTGATTTTGGCTTTCATAACCTTGGTTGTTGAAGTTTTGATGTTGTCGACCCCAACTACCTTGATTATTCTCTCTCCAACCACCTTGGAAATTCTGAGGGTTCCCTTGCTCTCTATTCTGATTCCAACCTCGGTTGACTTGGCCTTGATTATTTTGGTTCCACCCTCGGTTGCCTCGGTCCCAATTCCCTTGGCCACCTTGATTTCCTTGGTTCCAATTTTGGCCTTGCTGGTTGTTATTCCATGAATTCCCAAAATTTTGGTTCCTCCCATTATTCCCAGAATTGTTGTGATTCCAGCTTCCTTGGTTGTTGTTGCCCTGATTCCAATTCCCTCCAGAATTATTTCCAATGTAATTCACATCATTCGGTTGCATCTCTTCTTCCATGCCAAGTCCCATCGATGATTCAAAATCTTGATAGTATGGTGGAGCCTGCGAGCTTGGATTATTACCCCACTGATTGTTTGGATTCGCTGGCCCACCAAAACTCTGCTGTTGCCCAAACTGAGGGTTCTTCCCGGGACTTTGTTGACTACTACCACTCGAGCTTCCCACTCCCAATCTGTTGAGTGCGGCTACCAACTCTTCCACCACTGCAACTGGTTGTGGCTGAGACACACTTGCTATAGGTTGTTGAGGAATCGGCTGTGGGACCGGCTGTGGTGTCTGTCGAGGTAACTGTTGAGGACAAGCCGACCTACTCGGATTCGAACAAAACTGAGCCGAATGATTACCTCCACATAACTGACAAACCTGTAATGCTTCTTCCATTTTCTTCACCTTGGTTTGCAGTGCCAACAACTCATTGTGTGCAACTGTCTCTTTGTCCAACTCGTTCTTCAAGTGCCTTGACAAGCTTGGTGAGACTCATTCGGGTTGTCCGTCCCGAACTTGAGACCCATTCATCATCCCTTTCAATTGCATCATTGATATGTTGCATAGCCAACTCGGGATCAATCCTTGTCAAACCCTTTCCACTTGCCGCATCCAAAAGATTCCTATCCGATTTATCCAAGGCTCGATAGATTTTTATGACTTGTTCAACCGTACTCAAATTGTGGGGAGGGCACTTTTTCATCAAAGCTCTCAACCTCTCAACTGTCTCTTTCATAGTCTCTCCTTTTCTCCCACTAAAGTTATGAATTTCACGCTTCAAATCTTCAATCTTTGCCGGAGGAAAATACTTTTTCAGAAAAACATCGGCCACTTCCGCCCAAGTAGATAGGGAGCCATTTGGTAAGGTATTAAACCATGTTTTTGCAGCCCCTCTCAAAGCAAACTGAAACATCATCAACTTGAGTGCCTCCTCGGTCACTCCATTATACTTCAATGTCGAAATTATTTGTAGGTAATTGTCCAAAAACTCATTAGGATCCTCATTCCTTTGCCCATAGAAAACCGCATTCTCACTGATAAGATTTATGACATTTTGCTTCGGTTCCATGTTGTTAGCATGGACAGCGGGAATTCTGATTGGATTGTGGCCAGTCCCTTGGTATGGAGTAACCACATAATCTCTCGCTGAAACAAACCCTTGATTGGCGGTGGGTCATTCCGTTGCTTGTTGATTCGCGTTATTCGATTAGCTTGAAGAAGCCGATTCTGTGCCGCTAATTGTTCAACCAACTGAAGTAAGTGCTGATTGTCCTGACCCAGTGCTTGTTGTTGAAGTTGTACATTCCCTTCCAAGGCGGGATCGAACAAATTCTTCCCATCTGTCCTTGCAACCAAATGAGGATTTCTTTCACGTGGAGGAGGGGTGTTTAGATGGCCCAATCCTCCAACTTGAGATGTATCATCACCATTCAGCCTATATATCTCTTCCGCTGGTCGTCATACTTTCTTTCTCTGAAGAAAAATCTGAAGCTTCTTGTCCGTCCACGGTGTCTGAAGCCGAGGCAGACGATCTTTTCCTCAATTGGCTTGCGTGCCTATCAATCTCCGGGTAGAAAGGCTCTAGAGGAGTCCCAGAACTCCGGGTCATACACTGCAAGTCAAATCAAACAACAAGAAAACAATAAAAGAAAACGACCTAAGCCCAAGCTTTCGGTCAACTTTTGTGATATCAAAGCGTTACCAATCCCCGGCAACGGCGCCAACTTGATAAGAGGATTTTCTACGGTCCGGTTAAACAAGTAAAAACTCGAAACCTTAGCAAAATCTACTTTCTAACCGGCAGTGGACCGGGTCGATTGTAGGATAGTGCTTTAGGAGTCCGAGGTCGAACCCACGAGAGATTGGTTTTTGAGTACCACGGTTGACTTAACGCTCGCCTTCGGGTCAAACGGATAGATATGAAGTTATACTACCGCATAAAAGAAAGATTACACTACTCGGAATTCTAAACAATTAAAAGAGGTATGGCCGAACTACGATCCAACGGATTACTTTACCCTCAGAAAGATTACCCCGGGAGTGTGTCTTACTCTACCATGCCGTCTAACGAAAACTCATAGGTCAAATCCCGTATTGGAACTGGACTTGATGACTAGGGCGTCAACCTAGTACACGGGTAGGTGTCATACTACCTTTCAAACCCAAAACTTCTACGGTCCCGAAACCCCGTTCCCACACGTCACTGCAACATACATTTATAAGCTAACGTGTGTGCAACAATGAACAATGTTGTCAATATCATTCAAAGCTATTAAAATAATCAAAACAAGTTTCGTGATGTGGATTATCGATTAGAACGTTAAATTACGCACTACACTACCTCCCGGTTCATCTCTCTAATGGTGTTTCACCCGCATTCACGTGGTTCGACCATACGACAAATCTAGCTACTCATAATCAAATCTAAACAATACAAACAAGAGAAAAACATCACAACAACAATAAAATAACAAGAAAACATACTTACTTTACTCAACTTGAAGGAGGTGCCAAATGTGCTTACAAAAGATCGAATTTTTGCTAAGTGAAAAGTTACGGATCGAAGCTAAAAGTTAGTAGATCAAAGAGAGGATTGAAAGAGGATTCTAATGATATATAACACTTGATCTAACTCTAAAAGACGAAGAAAATCGCCCAAAATCTCCAAACTATCTAATATTATCGTCCCCTCTTCCTCTACCTGGCTGCTGTGAGAAAATGAGCTGCCTTATATAGAAAAGCCTCTGTCCGTCCGGATACCATCAGTGTCCGGCCGGACTGTTCTTGATTCTACAGGTGTCCGGACGGATGCATAGATGTGCGTCCGGATGTCTTGCTTTTGTCCGTCCGGATACTTCCTCCGTCCGTCCGGATACTTCTCTCGTCCGTCCGGATATTGATTCGTCCGTCCGGACGGGTTCTTCATCAAATAATCTTCCAAAAACCAGTGAGTTAGCCGTCCGGACACAACAACTTGTCCGTCCGGACAGCCATCTTGCAGCCCAAATCTTCATTTTTTTCACCTCCAACCTCCGTGTTTCGCCTCGGACACGTCCAAACTCATACTTCTCGTCTTTCAGGCTCTCGAGACACCCTAGTCCTGCATCCATATGAAAACAACACGAAAACGCATAACCCCGCAAACTACGGGTGCTCGGGGAAAACAAGTATAAAATGCTAAAATAAGGTCGAGTTTACGGAAAACCGACAGTCACTCGCCGTGCAATAAATCCTCATTTAATACTCAAGATAGGGTCTAAACTCACCCGAAACATGCCAGAAATGCGATAATCGTGTGATGAACTGTACAGAAATGTACTGTAAAGTTGGTTCCTATCAGTAACCATAGACACAATGAATTAGCATCGTTTCCCCGGCAACGGCGCCAAAAAGCTGACGGACGTTTTCTAGGCTATACAATCTTTACCGGCAGTGTACCGGGTCAAATTGTAGTTCTAGTCTGGTGAGTCAGGTGTCGAATCCTCAGGGAAACATGTGGTAATTCAGAGTGTGGTTAAACACCAAAAAGCTATTATTAACTCGATCTAAGTCGCAGTTTTTACCTTTTATAGGGTTAGATTGTTAGAGTTAGATGTTAGTAAAACAGTAAATAAATACTTATATAATATACAGATATATATATAAATATAATATATAGAAACTAGCCATGATAATGTTATTGAACCATGATCCCTTTTTAGTTAATAGATGAGACAGATCTTTCTTTTTCAAGGTGTAATTTATGTGAAACGGTGCACTCCTCAGCTCAACAGTTCCCTCTCACACGAGCGTACGAAACTGTCATATGTCTCCTCAACTGTCCAATGTCATCCAAAAGATTGGGTACTCCGTTTTGTCATGCGGTCAATGTCAAGGATCTCGATCAGAACAGGTAAATTAACGTAATAAGATCTTGAGCACAATTTTAATAAGATTTGTTTCTCTCAAAACAAATCTGCCACCGGGTAGGAAATAGGATTCCGTTGTCACGTTTTCACTCGGCCATTTTTACCCTCCGGTTTTTCTACCTTTTTTTCTCATATCCTAACTTCACCGTTTAGTTCGTCATTAGGTTACGATTCTCGTTTATATTGATTAGCTATGTTAACGTTTCATTAAGCTCAAGTAGAAAAAGATTCATCATATTCAACTTTAATCATTTTTAACATAGTCAATCATCCATTTTACCAAAAAGATTAAAATAGTTCAATTACATATTTTGGCTAATATTACTAATACTAATATATATATATATATATAAATAGATAGAAATAATAAACATAATAACATTAGAATATATTACGATTACAATCTGTTGAATCGGTGTTGTTTCCACCGGATAGAGCATAACAAAGCTTCGAAATCAACAATCTTCGATAATTATTCCACTATTACAACGATACTATAACTACTTTATTTATATATATATATATATATATAAAAACATATACATATATATATATATATATATATATATATATATATATATATATATATATATATATATATATATATATATATATATATATATATATATATATATATATATGGCCCAAAATGATGAAAACAAGAAAAGAGAAGAAAGGAGATGGAAGAAGAGGGGAAATGGAGGAAATGGGAAGGAGATGAGAAGAGAGGGGCAAAGGATTGTGATGGATTTGGGGAGGTATTTATAGGGAGAGATATATAAATATATATATATATATATATGGCGATGGATAAGCTAGCAAGTTTGTTAGAAGATGGTGGGTGTAATGATGAGTCCTCACATGCACCATTAGATGGTTAAAATCAAGTTGAGAAAATATCTTCACTTTTCCCGGCGTTTCTATTGCGGCGCTTATCGATAAAATAGCCATAACTTGAGTTGTAGATCTCCAATTGACGTGATTAAAAATGCGTTGGAAAGCTCATTTGAATATCTACAACTTTTATGAAGAACTCTTCCCCAGAAAATGCCTCTAAGTTGGGTCAAATATCTTTCGAAGATATTTTACGGTATAAGTACGTAGGAAAATCGACCCTTTAAACTCGTAAGCTTGTGGCATCTTCTTCTTTCCCTCAAAATCCATCTTTTAGTGCTCAAAACATGTCGTTACGTGGAATCTTGGTCAATGTATAATCCTGCAATGAACCACCAAAACACCAAACGTAAATCCGACACGACACTCCGGTTACTAAACCGGTACAAAATTTATAAAAACATAATAAAAACACGATAATTTATATAATAATTACTACTCATACATTTGGATGAAATGAATAAATTAATGACTTAAATTGGTACAATAATGCTCAAAGTGTTATCAATATTAGGGTAAAATGTCATAATAATGATTGACAATTTGTCGCTCATCACTTTTCAAGGGACCAACACGCTTCCACCTCATTTGAAGTATGTTTTTCTTGAAGATAATGATTTAATTCCTTTGATTATTTCTGCTACACTAACGGCTTTACAGGAAAAGAAGTTGGTGAATGCTTAAGAAGCAAAAACGTGCTTTTGGGTGGAAGCTGTGTGACCTCAAGGGCATAAGTCCTTTCATTTGTCAACACAAGATTATTCTAGAGGATGGAGCGAAGCCGGGGAGGCAACCTCAAAGAAGGCTTAATCCACATCTCCAAGAGGTTGTGAGGAAGGATGTGATCACAATGTTAAAGCTTGGGTTCATTTATGCCATCTCGGATAGCAAGTGGGTGAGCCCCACTCAAGTGGTACCAAAGAAGGGAAGCATGACCGTTCAAATCAACGAAGAAGGTGAGGCGGTGCCTATGCGTTTGTAAGTGATTATAGAATTTGCATTGATTATCGAAAATTGAATGACTAAACCCGTAAAGACCATTTCCCCCTCCCTTTTATTGATCAAATGTTAGAAAGATTGAGTGGTCATGCTTATTATTGTTTTCTTGATGGGTTTAGTGGGTATTACCAAATACATATGGCCTTAGAGGACCAGGAAAAGACTACATACACTTGTCTTTATGGCACCTTTGCTTTCCGTAGAATGCCGTTTGGGTTGTGTAATGCACCCGCGACATTCCAACGGTGCATGGTTGACACATTTGCAGATATGATTGAAAGATTCTTAGAAGTCTTTATGGATGATTTTAGCATTTTTGGTGATTCCTTTGAGGAATGTCTAGATAATCTAGAAATGGTGTTGAGTAGATGTGAAGAGACAAATTTAGTGCTAAATTGGGAGAAATGTCACTTGATGGTCACGAAAGGGATAGTCTTAGGGCATAAGATATCTAGTAAGGGTATAGAAGTTGATAAGGCTAAGGTTGAAGCGATAGCTAAGCTTCCTATGCCCACTAACCTAAAAACTCTTAGGGGTGTTCTAGGCCATGTGGGGTTTTATCGTAGGTTCATCAAGGATTTCTCGAAAATAGCCCGTCCTCTTACCCTTCTTCTTGGAAAAGACGTTCCGTTTGATTTCGACCAAGATTGCATTGAAACATTCTTGTTGCTCAAGCAATTGCTTGTATCCGTTCCTATCTTAGTTGCTCCAGTCATATTTTGAATCCGGCCCAACAAAACTACACCACCACTGAAAAAGAGCTTCTAGCGGTCGTCTTTGTTAGGAACATTTTATTATGTTTTGATGATGGCCATACTAGCTGTTATAGCAAGCCTGAAATAAGTTAGAATTCTCTGTATAAGTCTTTAATTAGAGTCTGACATATTGTATAAGTTAAGTCTGACAAGTATTGTGCTAGTTGGTAGGACGGCAAAGTAAAATAGACATTCGGCAGAGTGAAGCCAGCCAAGTACATGCAGAGAAGCAATGAAGACTTAATGGTATGACTTATAACCAAGGAAGTCTGTGATGACCTTGGATAAGTCTAAGTTATGGTTCAAGTGATGAAACTTAATGTTCAAATATGGTGTACACTGATCTCACCCAAACCAATGATCAGTGAAGTACAAAGATTCTCCTTAAACTGAAGTAATGAAGGAAACAGTGAATCGGCAGAGTAAACTGACTTTCGGCTAAGTGAAGGCAAAAACAATGAAGGAAGATCTAAACGGCAAAGTCAGATGGATCACTCGACCGTTCAGAGTGCGGCGAAGTAATCCTTATCAGAACAAAATTGAAATATGATGAAGATTCAGAGGATCATGCGTTTAATGCACAATCAATAGAGGATCAATCAAGGACGGATTTTCTGCTATACATTTGAAGAAAAATTAGATCACTGAAATCAAGGAGAATGTAATTAAGGGGGAATCAAGAATAAAATCAAGGATTATTCCCCTAATTAATATAGCCAATGGACGAAATTTCAAATCAAGGATACTCAAGGCTATAAATAGAAGGCATTGACAGACAGATAAAAACAACGATCAAGAAAAAGAAAACCAAGCAGAAACTCTGTCAATTTGAAAAGTCTTCTCTCTGAACTTACAAGGATTCATCTAGAGATCAACTCAGACATCAAAACTACAATTTTATATTTAGCACTGAGATTGATCAATCAAGCTTGTGAATCTCATTCACAATAAACTGAAGCAACTGAATCAGAAGTCATCTGAGAAGGAGTTGTGTTTGTGATAGGCTATTTGAAGGATTTGATCTCAAGGAGCAGTGAAAGAGGCTGAATCACTGAAGCTGTTGCAGCCAAGGAGTGATAGTCTTGCAGATTGTGAAGCTTGGGAAGTCAAGGACAATCTTACTATTGTATCTGTGAGAACAATAGTGAATTCCTCCAATCATCACAAGAGAAGAGTGGATTAAGGAATTACACCACCCTGAACCACTATATGCCTTGTGTCAATTTACTTTCTGCAATTTACTTTACTGCATTCATTTAAATTGCCTAGATTATAATCTATATCTGTGATTGTCTAAATTGCTTTGAAATAACATAGTAAGAAGGGACTTATCCGCTACCCAAAAGCTTTTAAACACAAGAAAAGTTTTTGAAACTCCACTATAGTCATTCACCCCCCTCTGACTATAGTTTTACCCTTTTCTGGGACCAACAATTGGTATCGGAGCAGTGTTCCTAGTATCAGAACCTCGTTCAGATCTAATTTCTGGTAACAAGGAGATCACATATTTTCAAAGTAGTTTTCAAATATGAGTTTTCTATACATTCACATATAGATCTCTTATTTGTACTTATGGATTCCTCAAACTTTATGTCAAAAGTACCTGTTTTCAATGTTAACAATTTTTATGAATATAAAATAAGAAGGTTGTCTCATCTTGCAGCAACTCATGAGGAGATGATGGATGTAATTAATGATGGCCCAATCACAATCATGACAGTAGTATTCACAGGAGCAGATCAAGGGAAGGAAGTAGACAAACCCAAGAAAGATTGGACCAAGGATGACAAGAGAAGAGCAAATATAGACTTTGTTGCAAAAGATATGATTTTGAAGACTCTATATAGCAACATGTTCATGAGAATCAAAGATTGCAAAATAGCAAAGGAGATGTGGGACAAGCTAGCATTGATAAATGAAGGATCTGAAGCAGTTAAAGAAAACAAATTATCTGTTGCAAAACAGAAATTTCAAAATTTCAAAATGAAGGTTGGTGAATCCATTGATCAAATGGACAACAGATTCTCAAGCATCATCAGTGAACTGCAACAGCTTGGTCACACATATCCCCGGAAAGAAGTATGCTTAAAGATCTTGAGAGGCTTACCTGAAAGATGGAAGATCATAACATCAGTAATCAGAGGAACCACAAACCTTGCAAACACTGACACTCTGACACTGATGTCCCAACTTAAGCTCATGAATTCGAACTGAACGGTGAAGATGGTGCTCCGGCAGAGACACAAAAAGCCACTGCACTGGTAGCACCCCAGCAAAGTAACTTGGCCGACTGCATCAACAAAGAGACACATGAACTTAAAGAACAGGTAGCTTTATTAGTTAAACGTTTTGATAGGTTTAGCAAAAAGAAGCCATTCAAAGGAAACTCATCATCAAACAAGAGGTCAAGCTCAACCAAAGACATGAAGAAGAAAGATGATGAATACAGGTGCTTGAACTGCAACAACAAAGGTCACTTCAAGGCTGATTGTCCTGAAGAAAATGATAAAAATGATGAAAAGAAGAAATACAAAGCATCCAAAAAGAGGAAAGGCAAGAAAGCACTCAAGGCTGAATCTAGCAGTGAAAAGAATGAAGAATCATCTGATAATAACTCAGATAACAGTGATGAAGAAGACAACTCAGACAATGAAAAAGCATGTCTATGCCTCATGACCAAAGAATTAGATGAAGATGAAGGTGATAGCTCAGACATTGAGAAAACAAGCCTATGTCTAATGGCCAAAGAATCAAATGAAACTGAGGTAACATCTAGCTCTTACTGTTCATCAAATGCATCCACATCTAACACTGCACAATCTCCTATTCTCCCTTTAGATCCAGCAGACCTAGTCCAAAATCTCATGACTAAATTTGAGGAAATTGAGATGAATCATGAAATTCTGGAAAAGGAATGCAAGGATCTAAGAAAGGAAAATAAAAGATTAAAGAAATAACTGGATAAAGCAAAATCTGAACTAACTAGTAAGGAGACCTACTCAAATGATCAACAAACAGCAGATGTTCATACATCTGTTGTTGACAGATCAGTTGAGAAGATCCCTCTATCATATAAGACCACAAATGAACCAGCTTACAAACCCTCAAAAAGGTTTGGATCCAGATCTGGTCCTGGCTACAACAGTCAGGATGAGAGTAGAAACAATGGTCAACACAATTCTGAATTCAGGATTAACAATGAACCAAAATTTAGAAAGGGACAGACCATAGTTTCAACCATTCATCCCGTACCGGTGAAGTCAAAACCCAGTGCAGTAAAACAGCAGACTAAATCATCAATCAAGTCAACCAAAAGCAAGGACTTTCTGAAAGGTAAAGGAAGACTTTATCCTTCAGAGGATGATTGGAATGTTGCACCTCCAAAATACAAGAAGAAACCATTCCATAATATGCATCATGTGTTTAAGAAAAATCAAACTAGGTATGTTCCTAGACACATGAAGCAAGTTAGGTTTCCCACTGCATATTGGAAAGTGAAGAAGGATGCAAATGCACCAAAAAGTAGAGAAAAGTATCTGAATACCTTCAGTAGAAATACTAGAAGCTATTCTGCCATGCCTTATATATATGAAGTTGATGACTTTAACTATCCAAAAAGAAGACCATTTGGATATACACTTGGAGTATGAGGCATGATCAAGCTAACGGTATGGACCCAAACAAGTGTTGGGTACCTAAACTTAATTAATTTGTTTTGTATGATGTCTGGTACATGGACAGTGGATGTTCCAGACACATGACAGGAAACAAGAGATGGCTCATTGACTTTAAAGCTTTTGATGGACCCAAAGTCACATTTGGAGGCAAAGAAAATCCTGGCAAGATTAAGGGGGAAGGCACAATGCTCAAGAACAATCTGAAGATTCAAAATGTGGCATATGTCAAAGGGACTTAATTTCAATCTGATGAGCATTAGTAAATTTTGTGACAAAGGCTACAATGTGCACTTCAACAAGGAAGGATGCAAAGTCATTCACAGCCAAACCAACACAGTAGTGCTTGCAGGAAGAAGAAAAGATAACATGTATGTGGTGGATTGGAAAACGACCAAAGCAGAAACATGTTTGTTTGTCAAAAACAAACAGTCAACTAGCTGGTTATGGCATAGAATACTAAATCACCTAAATTTCAAGACCATCAACAAATAATCAAAGAACAAGTTAGTTGAAGGCCTGCCAGAGATCATATTCAAGAAAGAAAGTCTATGTGATGCATGTCAGAAAGGGAAACAAATCAAAAGTTCCTTCAAGTCAAAACCCTATCAATTTACAACAAGAATTCTACATCTGTTGCACATGGACCTGTTTGGACCAGTCACACCAGTAAGTGTAAGTTGTAAGAAATACACCCTAGTAGTGGTGGATGACTACTCAAAATACACCATGACCATCTTCATGAACAAGAAGAAAGAGACACTCAAAAAGGTACCAGATTTGTTAAGAAGACTCCAAAATGAGAAAGAACTAAAAATCATCAAGATCAGATCAGATAGAGGCACTGAATTTGTTAATGAAATTATCAGAACCTATTGTGAAGAAAATGGAGTACTGCATCAATTATCAGCAGCAGGAACCCCACAGCAAAATGGTGTGGCAGAAAGAAGAAATAGAACTCTCAAAGAAGCAGTCAGAACAATGATTGCAGAAGCATGCTTGCCAAAGAGATTTTGGGCTAAAGCAGCAAACACGGCATGCCATACACAAAACAGATCAATCATCAACAAACATCATGGAAAGGCTCCATATATATGAAATATGGAATGGTAGAAAACCTAATATCTCATATTTGCATATGTTTGGATCAAAATGCTTTGTTTTGAACATGAATCAGCTGCATGCCTTTGATGAAAAGGTTGATGAAGCAATCTTTATGGGATACTCGGACACCAACAAAGCATTCGAGTACTCAACAAAAGAACATTGGTGATTGAAGAATCAATACATGTAGTCTTTGATGAACCAAATACAAACGGTGAAAGTCTTCAAGAACAAGAAGAAGCAAGAAGACAAAGGCAAGTGTATATGAATACAACAAGATACCGGCAAACTATTCGCATCACAATTTTGGAAATCAAGATGACCCACAAGTCAATACAACAGAAGAAGAACCAGAACTTGAAGCTCATGTACAACATGAAATTACAGAAGCACCAAGTGAAGAACAACTTCAGCCCGACCTAAATTGGCTAAGAGATCATCCTGAAGAACAAAGTTATTGGAGAGGAGTGAGAACCAGAAGACAACTGGAGCATATGTTAACATGTTTTCTATCACAAGTGGAACCCAAGACAATAGATGATGCAATTCAAGATGCAAATTGGATCTCAGCCATGCAAGAAGAACTAAATGAATTTGAAAGAAATGAAGTCTGGGAACTTGTTGACAGACCAGATATGGCCAACATTATTGGAACAAAATGGGTATTCAGAAACAAGATGGATGAGCAAGGAATTGTTGTCAGAAACAAATCAAGGCTAGTTGCAAAAGGCTATTCTCAAGCAGAAGGAATAGATTATGATGAAACATTTGCACCAGTAGCAAGATTGGAGGCAATCAGACTCTTTCTAGCTTTTGCTGCACACAAAGATTTCAAAGTCTATCACATGGATGTCAAGAGTGCATTTCTGAATTGACTTTAGGAAGAAGAAGTATATGTGGAGCAACCCCCTGGTTTCCAACTCAAAGGAAAGGAAGACAAAGTATACAAACTAAAGAAAGCTCTTTATGGACTCAAACAGGTACCCAGAGCCTGGTATGAAACGCTATCACAATTTCTGATCAAGAATGGATTCAACAAGGGAACCATAGATAAGACTCTATTCAAACTAGAGGAAGGAACAAGCACATTGCTAGTACAAATCTATGTTGATGACATCATCTTTGGATCAGAGGATGAAAAGTTAAGTGAGAAATTTGCAAACCTGATGAAGAGCAAATTTCAGATGAGCATGAAGGGAGAATTAAATTATTTTCTTAGCCTTCAAGTAAATCAAATGAAGGATGGCATTTTCATTAGTCAAGCCAAGTATACAAAAGACTTAATACACAAGTATGGTATGGATACAAGTGGCACAGCAGATACACCAATGTGTGCAAGAGTCATTCTTGGAAAAGATGAAACTGGAAAGGATGTTGATCAGAAAATGTATAGAGGAATCATTGGATCCCTACTATACTTAACTGCAAGTAGACCTGATATAGCATTTGCAGTAGAAGTATGTGTAAGATTTCAAGCTCAACCAAAAGAATCACATCTTCTAGCAGCCAAAAGAATAATCAAATACTTGAAAAACACTATCAATGTAGGAATTTGGTATCCAAAAGATGGAGGATTAATTCAAGTTGATATCATATTCAGACTCTGACTATGCTGGATGCAAAATAGATAGAAAAAGCACCTCTGGAACTTGTCAAATGCTAGGCAGCAGACTAATTTCATGGTTTAGCAAAAAGCAAAACTCTATATCTACATCAACAGCTGAAGCAGAATATATAGCAGCAGGCAGTTGTTGTGCACAAGTACTTTGGATTAGACAACAGCTAAGGGATTATGGAGTGGAGGAGAAAACAATTCCAATCATGTGTGATAACACAAGTGCAATATCTATTACTGAAAATCCAGTGTTGCATTCAAGAACAAAGCACATTGATGTGAGACATCATTTTATCAGAGACCATGTTGAAAAAGGAGATGTCATTCTAAAACACATACCCACTGAAGACCAACGGGCTGATATTTTCACTAAGCCACTCAGTCATGAAAGATTTAGCATGTTGAGAACTGAGTTAGGAATGATTGAAATCGACTAAATACCAAAGAGCGGCTAACTGGAGTAATCGACTAAGTGACTTCATCAGCTGTTTAAACCTTTGCCATTACAAGAGATGTAGTAGGTAAGGCACTGGTACTCGGCAAATTTAACTTCACTGATTGTTAGGAACAGTCAAATAAAGCAGCTCAGTGAAAGAATCACTACACCGGCTAAGCCAAGGCACTTCACCGAAATATAGATAGGAGTCATGGGTAAATTAAAGTGTGAACATAATCAACTTTTATACACGTGGAGAATAAGGGAGCTATAGAAGATTATTCTGTGGATGATTACACACGTGGAGATCAACTTATAATCATGGAGGTAACCATATTACATTTTCGAATTACGAACGCCTCGATTCCTGGGCTCTATCATTACTTACCACAATCCACTCCACCATTTCACTCGAATATCGCGATTTACATACACAAAATCACGCCATTATGTCATAAAATCCTTCCATATTCAAACCACGTTCACACTACCCAAATCATCATATATAAACTGCACTTAGAAATTTTTAGAAATCTTTATACTCTTTTGTAAAATTACGAACCCTACTTTAGATTCTCTCTGAAAACTCAAAGTGTTCTCCTCTCTAAACATCAATCACTTATCAATGGCTTCATCTTCCACAATCTCTCCCACTAAAAAGTTCTATGAAAAATCAATCATCACTAGTTCGTTTATCAAACCTGAACACTATCTCTCCTTTTGTGACAATAATGCACAAGCTCAACGCTTGGTTGATTGCTGTACAAATCTGGGGTTAATGACTTTTCTAAACCCCTTAATAACCGGAATTTGTTATGAAAATTTGATTGCATTATGGAAAAATGCAAATTTTGTGCCTAGCACAAAGAAGACTGAAGTCGATTTCATAAAAAGCTCAATCTTTGGAAGAGAAATAGTCATCACGCCCGGTACTCTCAACAGATTCCTACAGCTACCCATAATAGGTCCGGCTAAGAAATTCTGGGCTGAGATAGCCAAGAACCCCAAAAGAAACAGCAAAACATACAACCTCCCTAGATCAACACTAAAACTTCCGTTTGCCGAATTTGCACCTGTCATAACCAAAAACATCGAAGGAAGAAAAGGGTCGATGGAAAATCTAACGGAGTTAAGGATCAAGCTAATGGCAATCATCTACGAAGATACTAAATTTGACTGGGCAACATTTGTTTTCAATAGGTTGAAAGACCAGATTCGAAAGGAGATTGATTTGTCCATTACGGCACCAAGCAAGGGTTTGGAAAATAAGGTTGATTTCTGGGAGAGGAAATCTTATGGGTTCCCTCTCCGACACCTGTTTGACGTATTGAAAGTACAACCCACAAATCTGCAGGCTCTACACAAATCAAAGGTAATGTTTACATACATTAAGGCATCCATGAAACCCAAACCAACTGTCGGAAGAAAGAGGAAACAACCTGAAAGTAGCAGATCAGGAGTGGGACAAAGAACCAGATCCCAGAAGACACAAGAAAACATCACTGTGATTGGTACCAGCAACTTAAATGAACCTGTGACAATCAGTGATGATACAGCAACAGAAGAAGAAAAACAACAAGAGGAAATCACCTACCTGGAGGAAGGTGAGGAAGGATATGGAATTACTTCATCTGAAGACGAAGATATGGATGAGGAAGAAGCTGAGGCAGAGGATGAACATTCTGAAGGTGACCATCTTGAAGCTGATCCGGAAACCATGGAGACATTTGATGATGATCTAACTCTTCAAGAGGTACTTTTCAAGAGCCTCAGCAAAGTTGACGAACAGCCGAGTGAGCCAGCTGATCAAACTCACTTCGCTGAACTTGTCAACACCCCCACTATTGACCAAGGGGGAACACCAGCAGAAGAAGATGGAAAAGCAAGCATTCCTCCACAACCTCTCAATGATACTAAGGTAAAGGAGAAGAAACAGAAGGTAAACAGGAAGAGGAGGATGAGGAGAAAAACGAGAAAGAGGAAGATGGAGATGAAGAGGAGGTTAATGTGGCACCAGAGGAAATCAATCTAGAAAGAGTCTTCAACCTGGACATTCAACCCCTCATTGTGGATATGGAAAGGCAATATCACAGCAGGAAAAACCTGAAGACTACCTTAAGGAGTGGAGCAACCTCCTTCAACCACAAGATTGAAGCTCTCATCAGTCATATCAAGATACAAGATGAGGTCATGGAAAGACAAGGAAACTTGCTTTGCAACCTCCAGCAACTTATCCCTCATCACGTCCAAACCAACCTTGAGTTTCATGCTGAGACGATTGACAACAATCTCAAACCTTTGGTGTACACTTTAAATGCTCACACTCATCAAATTCAGCATCTGGATGAGATCATGGAGAACTCTGGGCAACAACTTGACACCCTTCTCAAAATTGGGGAGGTGATGAGCGAAAAATTCACCCACTAAAAATACATTTATAAAGACTCGCAACTGTGGGTAAACTAACTCTCTAACTGGCAGAGTACCAGGTCGATTGCTAGGATAGCTACAGGGAGTACGAGGTCGTCCCAAGAGAAATGTGGTTGTGAGTACCAAAATGAACGTCGAACTTAGTCTAGGCGATCAAAGTTTAGGTGGAGTGTTTTATACTAATGCGAAAAATAAATTTTAACTAACGAGATTAACTAGGTGATTAAAAAGCATAGCCGAGCCATGATCCAACAGTTATCTCCCCACAGAAAAACTTGATAAGGAGTGTGTTTTATCGATTCGGTTCATATGATATTCACGGGAGTCAACTCTTTATTCTTGCGTTAAGATCCGAACGGCTCTCACTTAACCCCCACACTAGGTTTATTAACCCTCCCTTTAGAGAGCTAACTCACCTAACATGGTTGACCGGAATAAAAAGCCGTTGAAAAACCTCACAAAAACATAATTTTAACGTATCACTTAGGTTGCCAATCTAACGATTAAGACTATGGTTTAGTGATTTTAAAACATGTTTCGCACATCTCGTAAAAATAAGAATTTCACTTAGGCATAGTCCGGATCGTCACTTAGATTGTCAATCTAACAATCAGGACTATGATTAGTGATATCCATATCTCACATCTCACCGCAAAATACATTTATAAGCTCGATGTAACCGTGAACAAAGTTGTCAATTTTATTCAAAGTTAGGAAAATGATCAAAACGGGTTTTAAAACATGAGTTTATCATACGAACGTTTAATTACGCGCACACAACTCCCATCTCGTCTCCCGAAGGTCAATTTTACCCGTTTTCACATAATTCGGCTATGTTTAGTTTAACTACTCATATTAACGAAAATAACAAAACGAAAGAAAACAAAACGAAAAAAGATAACTACAAATATATAGATATACGTATAGATATATATATAGATATATATATAGATATAGATATATATATAATATACGTATATATATATATTTATACTAATTGCATAAAATAAAAGAAAGCAATAAAAAGCGGAAACGAAATTATATTAAAACTATAACTAGTCGGGTTATTACACCGACATTATAACTACATATATAACTACATATAGGCCCCTCCATAACATAAATAAAAGAAAGAAGAAGGAGAAGAAGAGAAATGGGAGAAGAGAGGGGCAGCGTCCTCTGTTTGCTGTGCTCTGCTATATATAGGAAAATAGGGGAGCCGGATCGATCCGGGAAAGGGCCGGATCGATCCGGTAGTGATCATTGCTTATCTGGTTCTAGATCCTTCTGAAATTTCTAAAATTCATATCTTGAGTTGTAGACCTCCAAAAATTATGATTCAAACGTCAAAATTAAGCTCTCGGAAAATTCTTCAACTTTCATGAAGGACACTTCTTCAGAAAACGCCTTTTTGATGGGCCATTCCCATTACGTGTCGTTTTCGGGATTTTCACTGATACGAATCGATTAGCCACTTGACCACCATTTGAGTTGTAGAAGTCCGATTGACTTGATTCAAAATCCATTGGAAAGATTTCTTGAAGATATACAACCTTTATTAAGGAAACTTCTTCAGAAAATGTCGTTTTGATGAGCCATTTCCATTACGTGTCGTTTTACGACATTTTACTGATACGAATCGATTAGCCACTTGACCATAACTTGAGTTGTAGAACTCCAATTTACGTGATTCAAAGTGCGTTGGAAAGCCTATGTGAAGATCTACAACTTTCATTAAGAAGTCATCCCCTGAAAATGCCTCCAAGCTGGGTCAAATCTCCATCGAAAATAAATTACGGTTTAAGTACTTAGGAAAATTTGCTCCGTTGAACTCGTAAACTTGTGGCACCTTCTTCTAACCCTCTAAACACCTCTTTTAGGGCTCAAAACATGTCGTTATGTAGAATCTTGGTCCACTTATGATTCTGCAATAAACCACCAAAATACCAAACGTAAATCCGACACGACACTCCGGTTACTAAACCGGTACAAAAACTAGTAAAAACACGATAAAAATACGATATTTTACATAATAGTTACTACTTATATATTTTTATGAAACTTAGGAATTAAATACTCGAAATGATACAAAAGTGCTCAAAATGATATCAGAAACGGGGTGAAAAAAGTTATAAAAATAACTGTGAATTTTTCCGTTATCAGGAGGCAACCAACAAGATACTGGAGAAAAAGTATGGTCCTCTCACTGAATCTGATGCAGCAACTGCAAATCTTGAAGCACGTTTTGGAGCTGCCAAAAAGGGGGAAGGAAGCTCAAAGCCTGAAAGCTCCAGTGGAAAGGAGGCAAGCCCAACAGAAAAGGGCAAGGGCAGCAAAGGCAAAGGCATCAAGTTTGGAGAAATGAAGAAGTAGACATTATACTTAATTTGAATTATATCTTTTTGCCTCTGTCTTTGAATAAAAAGATGCAATATCTTATTGCCCTTTAATGGATGAATAAAATTGCTGAGTTCTTATTCTGTTAATTATTATGAAAAATTTGGCTTACTTATATTCAGGCTTATGAGGGTTTTGGCATCATCAAAAAGGGGAAATTGTTAGGAACATTTTATTATGTTTTGATGATGGCCATACTAGCTGTTATAGCAAGCCTGAAATAAGTTAGAATTCTCTGTATAAGTCTTTACTTAGAGTCGACATATTGTATAAGTTAAGTCAGAAAAGTATTGTACTAGTTGGTAGAACGGCAAAGTAAAACAGATATTCGGCGAGTGAAGCCACCAAGTACATGCAGAAAGCAATGAAGACTTAATGGTATGACTTATAACCAAGGAAGTCTGTGATGACCTTGGATAAGTCTAAGTTATGGTTCAAGTGATGAAACTTAATGTTCAAATATGGTGTACACTGATCTCACGCAAACCAATGATCAGTGAAGTACAAAGATTCTCCTTAAACTGAAGTAATGAAGGAAACAGTGAATCGGCAGAGTAAACTGACTTTCGGCTAAGTGAAGGCAAAAATAGTGAAGGAAGATCTAAACAGAAAAGTCAGATGGATCACTCGACCGTTCAGAGTGCGGCGAAGTAATCCTTATCAGAACAAAATTGAAATATGATGAAGATTTAGAGGATCATGCGTTTAATGCACAATCAATAGAGGATCAATCAAGGACGGACTTTCTGCTATACATTTGAAGAAAAATCAGATCACTGAAATCAAGGAGAATGTAATTAAGGGGGAATCAAGAATAAAATCAAGGATTATTCCCCTCATTAATATAGCCAACGGACGGAATTTCAAATCAAGGATACTCAAGGCTATAAGTAGGAGGCATTGACAGACAGATAAAAACAATGATCAAGAAAAAGAAAACCAAGCAGAAACTCTGTCAATTTGAAAAGCCTTCTCTCTGAACATACAAGGATTCATCTAGAGATCAACTCAGACATCAGAATTACAATTTTATATTTAGCACTGAGATTGATCAATCAAGCTTGTGAATCTCATTCACAATAAACTGAAGCAACTGAATCAGAAGTCAACTTGAGAAGGAGTTGTGTTTGTGATAGCTGCTGAAGGATTTGATCTCAAGGAGCAGTGAAAGAGACTAAATCACTGAAGCTGTTGCAGCCAAGGAGTGATAGTCTTGCAAATTGTGAAGCTTGGGAAGTCAAGGACAATCTTACTATTGTATCTTTGAAAACAATAGTGAATTCCTCCAATCATCACAGGAGAAGAGTGGATTAAGGGATTACACCACCCTGAACCACTATAAGCCTTGTGTCAATTTACTTTCTGCAATTTACTTTACTGCATTCATTTAAATTGCCTAGATTATAATCTATATCTGTGATTGTCTAAACTGCTTTGAAATAACATAGTAAGAAGGGACTTATCCACTGCCCAAAAGATTTTAAACACAAGAAAAGTTTTTGAAACTCCACTATAGTCATTCATCCCCCTCTGACTATAGTTTTACCCTTCTCTGGGACCAACAGTCTTTGCGTTTGATAAGTTTCGGTCTCACCTTGTAGGCTCTCGTGTAGTTGTGCAAACGGATCACGCTGCTTTGCGTTACCTCTTTCCTAAGAAAGATGCCAAGCCCCGCCTTTTGAGGTGGATCTTGCTCTTGCAAGAGTTCGATCTTGAAATCCGTGATAGAAAAGGGTGTGAGAATGTCATAGCGGGCCTTTTGAGTCGCATGGAGCTTAGTGAGGAGTTGATTAAGGCACAAAGGGAGATAAATGATTCTTTCCCGCATGAGCAACTTTGTGCAATAGACACCCTTCTTCCGGTTAAGAAAGGTAATTTTCTAAAAGTTGGTAAGGAAGGTAGCCCTTGGTTCGCACCTTTTGTCAACTACCACAAGTGCGGTTTTATAGATCCCGACTTTGACTCAAATCAAAGGCGTAAATTCCTTAGTGAGGTTGGTAAGTATGTTTGGGAGGATCCTTGCTTATATAGGTTGTGCTCAGATGGCATCTTGAGGAGATGCATCCCAGAGAGTGATATTTTGAGTGCACTTTCTTTTTGTCACGATAAAGAGGCCGGGGGCCACTTTTCGGGGTAAAGGACCGCTTTGAAAGTGTTACAAAGTGGGCTATGTTGGCCCACTCTATTCTGCGACGCACATTCCTATATGAAATCTTGTGACGCTTGTCAAAGGTCCGGGCGTATATCTAGGAGGAGTGAGATGCCTCAAAGCCGATCATCGTTTGTGAAGTTTTTGATGTGTGGGGAATTGACTTCATGGGCCCCTATCCTTCATCGTGCGGTAACAAGTATATCCTAGTCGCTTGTGATTACGTGTCAAAATGGGTTGAGGCCTTAGCCTCGCCCACCAATGATAGGAATGTTGTTATCCGTTTTCTCAAAAGAAACATCTTTTGTCGGTTTGGGGTACCCCGGGCTATAATTAGCGATAATGGAAGCCATTTTGCCAATAAAGCGTTTGACAAACTTCTAGTGAAGTATGGGGTGAAACACAAGCTAGGTACCGCTTACCACCCTCAAACAAGTGGTCAAGTTGAAGTCACGAATAGGGGTATTAAGCGTATCTTAGAGAGGACGGTAGATGCGAATGTTAAGAGTTGGTCTTTAAAGTTAGATGATGTTCTATGGGCCCATAGGACCGCCTTTAAGACACCCCTAGTCATGTCACCTTATATGATAGTCTATGGTAAATCCTGCCATCTTCCCATGGAAATCGAACATAAGGCTTATTGGGCCATTAAAATGCTAAACCTTGATGACGCTTTAGTTGGTGAGAAGCGTATGGCCCAATTGAATGAATTGGATGAGTTTCTCCTTTGTGCATATGATCTTTCGATGAAGTATAAAGAGAAGACTAAGTTACTCCATGATAAGTTGATCAAACCTCGTGTTTTCAATGAGGGTGACGAAGTCTTATTCTACAATACTCGTCTTCATCTTTTCCAAGGGAAGTTGAAATCTAGGTGGTCCGGTCCCTACGTGGTGTTGAAAGTCTATCCGTCCGGTGCTATTGAAATTACTCATCCTAAGCTTGGCACGTTTACCACCAATGGCTTACAGTTGAAAAGGTATGAGAGGTTGCCTTACGTCGAAGCACTAGAAATAGTGAACCTTAAAGACCCCATACCCTGTGATGAATCGTGTAAGTCTTGTCATGGACTCCAAACCTTGACCCGTATAATCTCTAATCCATCCTTTCATCTCTCTTTCTACCCTTTCTCGCCTCGTACCAACGGTATAACTTGAAAAAGTTGGCACCGTATAATCCATCTTGTCGAGCCAACGACGTAAAACAAAGGCGCTTGGGGGAGGCAACCCACCATTTCGTAGTTTTTGAGTGAGTTTAGTGATTTTAGTGGTCTCAGGGTGGTAAGAATCAAGTGTGGGGTGAAAACCTTGAGTTAACCTTTTTCCAGGTCTCAAACGCGCGTTTAGACCCATTTCAAACGTGCGTTTCAGCTGCCCTTTCCAAACGCGCGTTTGAACCCATTTCAAACGCGCGTTTCAGCCCCCAACTCTCTGTCCTTGCAACCCATTTTCGAACGCCCGTTTCAGACCTCAAACGCACGTTTGGGTTATGCGAAACGCGCGTTTCAGCTTTCCAAACGCGCGTTTGGATGCATCTTCTTTTTAAACCCTGCGTTCAAACCAGCGTTTCATTCTTCCCTTTCTCCATACCCTAAAACCGCCGGCGGCCCTCCTTCACTCTTTCATTCGAAAATCACTCATTTCTACTCCATTTTCAGTGATTCAAACGCCAAACAACACCTCTCGATCCCTTCTCTTGCTTCTACTAATCCATTCCAACAACGAAATCCCTGTTTTCTCGATTCGATCTTGACCTTGGCCAACTTTTTGGCAAGGCCGATTTGGGCTTCAATCAGTATTTTGGGACTCGTGCTTCGCTCCAAATCATTCGTCTTATCTCGTTTAAACATAGTACATGTATAATTTGGTTTTACGTCTAAGTTTCGGTTAGGGTTAGTTTTAGCCTTTTTGGTTTAACACCCCTACCCCGTTTATTGACTGTTATTAATCATATATCATGTTTGTGTCTTGTTTTGTTTGTCTTGTTGTGACGATGAATGGTGTGGCTTTCGTGGGTGATTGAGGTCAAGTTAAATTATTAACTCGATTCCTAAATAACCACTAGCAAGTGAACTAGGTTCAATCGCAGTATAGCTAGATAGAGTCGAGGTCGATCCCACCGAGAATCAATTTGTGGATCCTAACTTAAATAGTCAACCTATTTATTTCGTTTGACAAAGACGGTCTACGACCAACATAGAATACGAGAAAAGAAAGACACACTCAAACATATAAACAAATAACATGTAAACAAATAACGTAATCAACTGCCCAATTATAACCGTAATCATCTGGATCTGGACAATTTATATAACAACAAGACTCATCAACTATTAATCCGTTCATATCTATTTTAGATTGGCTACGGGAGTCATCCCCTAAAACTTGATGTAGCACCGGTAGGTCACTAGATCACTGTGGTATTGTTACGTGACTTCGCCTTTTGGTGCCTCCATCTCATATAACTCACACGCTTACGACTCTAAGGATGCCGATATTAACCGTACACCTCGTCCAGGCAACATTCCTATGGTTAGGCGTACTTCCCGAACGATCACTCAAACTCTCGTCCAACTAACAATTACCAAGTTATAGTCTCATGCTAGTTTACGATTAGTTTACGATCTACGTATAATAAGGTGCGCGCAATTCCCTAATATAAACCTACCTAGATAACGCTGAACGTCCGAAGATCAATTCATGAGCCTACCTAAGAGTTTTACATCGGTATTTCCTTTTTACACGTTTTAATTAAATTAAGCGAGTGACGTAGCCATAGCCATACCTACCGAGATAACGATTCAATTAAGCTAACCTAATCATAAAGACGTGACTGATTAACGGATGAAACAGGCTTGACAGCTCTCGGTCGACCGAATAGGGACACTCGGTCGACTGAGTGACACCTCTCGGTCGCCCGAGTACTTAACTCCCCTGATTACATCCCCGAATATATTTCTCAGCGTTTCACATACGAATCGGATTATATAGTGAATCATTGATGAGAGACAAATTAATGATCATTATTACGACATTTTACCCCAATATTGATACCACTTTGAGCATTATTGTACCAATTTAAGTCAATAATTACTTAATTTTATCCAAATGTATAAGTAGTAATTATTATATAAATTATTGTATTTTACTAGGTTTTATACCGGTTTAGTGATATGTGATAAAAATATGATAAAAATTACTATATTTTATAAACGTTTTATTTTTCACTATTATGTTAAAACTAAAAATATCATAACTAAAGACTGTAATATTAACCTAAAAAGAGTCGGTAAAATTCAACGCAGTTTACGAAATTTTATTGTCAGATTTACTCACGGTTCGTTTCTTTGTATTCAGGTAAGAAAGATAAGATTTACTACGGAGACAGAACTAAAGACTGGATAACGAGACGAGAATTTTGCCTGACTGAAAAAGGATTACTTGGAACCCAATGCCATACTTGGAGCCCAAGGCCATCAAAATATTCCACGTAATGACATGTTTCAAGCCTAAAAAGATGTATTTTGATGGATGGAAGAATGTGCCATAAGCTAACGAGTTCAAACGGATCAATTGTTCTGAATGCTTCTACCGTAAAATATCTACGACAGACATTTGACCCAACTTAGAGGCATTTTCTGGGGAAGAGTTCTTCATAAAAGTTGTAGATATTCAAATGAGATTTCCAACTCATTTTGAATCATATCAATCGGAGGTCTAAAACTCAAGTTATGGTCGTTTTACCAAACAGCTGTGAAGAATCTTTATAAATCGTCAAACGTCGCAAAAGAGCTTTTACTGGCGCAAACCGGCCCTTTAGCGGCGCACGCCGGAAAAATGCAGATTTTTGCCCAATTTGATGCATGTTACTTGCAATGATGATCAATATTCCCTAAAAATCCTCCCACATGCTATATCTACCTATATATACTCCCCCATTTCCATCTCTTCTTCTTGCCCCCCTTCTTTCCCATTTTTTTTCTTCTTTCTCGTCCCTCCTCTTCTTCTTCTTTTTATTTTTTTTTGCAAACACTTTGTATATATATATATATATATATATATATATATATATATATATATACACACACACACACACACGCCCCATATATATGTATCTATACATATATATCTTCTCCTCATCTTTCTCTTCTTCTTCCATTTCCCTCTTCTTCCATCTCCTTTCTTCTCTTTTCTTGTTTTGGGCCCTTATATATACATATGTCTATGTATGTATATATATGTTTATGTGTATAAATAAATAGAGTAGTATCGTTGTAATGCTTGGATTTATTATCGAGGATTGTTGTCTCGGAAGCCGTTGTTACTTTCACGAGGATTAGGCTCCGATTCAATAGGTTGTAATCGGTAATTTTCTAATGTTATTATGTTTATTATTTCTATCTATTTAAATACATATATATATTAGTAGTAGTAATATTAGCCAAGATATGTAATTGAACTATTTTAATCTTTTTGGTAAAATGGATGATCGACTACGATAATAATGATTAAAACCAATTATAATGAATCTCTTTCTATTTACACTTAAATGTACGGATAGAAAAACCGGAGGGTAAAATTGGCCGTGCGAAAGCGTGACAACGGAATCCTATTTCCTACCCGGGGGCGATTTGTCTTGGGAAAGATGAATCTTATTAAATTTGTGCTCAAGATCGTAATAATGTTAAAATCAACGGTTTAATTGAAACTAGCACCGGAAAGTTAAATCGATCCGCCTGACAACCGGAGCCTTTTGAATAACATCGGCCGTCTGACAAACGGAATAACCTCTTTTATCCGGGGTAGATTTGTACTTGGTACCTGTTCAGACTAACTGAGATTAGCATGGGGCAGTTGTGGAGATTAAACTGATGACAATTTGACAAATGACAATTTCATACGCTCGTGTGAGGAGGAGTTGTCTAGCTTAGGAGTACACCGGTTCATATATAATTGACCTCCTTGCATCAAGGAAAAGATCTGTCTCATTTATTAACTAAAAAGAGATTATGGTTTAATAACATTATCTTGGTTAGTTTCTATGTATTATATTAGTTTCTATACATTATATTATATATATCTATATATCTATATATATTTATGTCTATGTATCTATATATGTATTTATATATTTATTTATATATATATATATATCTATATATCTATATAAGTATTTATTTACTGCTTTACTAACAATCTAACTACTAGCATAATCTAACCCGATAAAATGGTAAAAACTGCGACTTAGATCGAGTTAATAATAGCTTCTTGGTGTTTAACCACACTTTGAATTATGCCTTCATTTCCCTGAGGATACGACCTGACTCACCGTACTAGCACTACAATTTGACCCGGTACACTGCCGGTAAGGATTGATAGCCTAGAAACAGTCTGTCAATCATCAGGACATCATATAAATTAATCTAAACACACTTAAATTAAACACGCAGATTCATCCATAGATAATAGGTAGAGGACGTAGGGTATGAGATCCTCATAGACAAGATATCATCACTGCCCTAACGTCATATCCTAGATCTACATCATCTAGATATGAATAACTACTCAAACAATCAAAGCATAATTGGGAAATTGATTACTAAAAGAAAACAAGATCAAGAACTAGGGCTTACATATTTGCGCCCTCAGCTCCTCCACAATCCTTGTTTGCTTATTTGTATATATGAATTGATATTGGTGAATGCTTAATAAAAAATACAAAGGACTTGTGTTTATATAGAGCCTCAGCCGACATAGAAAACCGACTTAAATGCCGAAACTACTGAACCCTAACCGCCTCAAACAATGTGCCGGACTTCTGCTGGGCTACAGGCCCACTCGGTCGACCGAATGCATAGGCTCGGTCGACCGAGCCTTATGTGCTTGTGGGCTTTCTTCTTTTTCCGTCTTGGGCTTTCTGCACTTGTCTGCGATCCATTAAAGCTTCTCCGAAATCCATCCTTGTGCTCCCAAATGAGTTACTACAAATATAGCATGAAATACAGTCTGTAACATCAAATAATATAATAAAACCTCCTAATACATAATAACGAATCGTAACTCTCGGCATATGCAAATTAAGCGTATTACGACTTATTATTGCTCTATTATAGCTCCTCTAAACTAGAATCGGGGATAAAGATCATAGAATAACGGGCACAAAATGACCGTTATCAGTGGGATGATTCGTTGTTTGGGTTAGTTTGTCTTGAAATCCCGGTTGGATGTTAACCAGGTTGGTTTGGATTGTTTTGAATCGGTTGATTGGTGGTGTTTTGGTGAGTGTAGAGAAAATGAGAGATAACAAACGGAAAGAAACTGAGAGTAAGGGCAAAGGGAAATAGCCGGTGGTGAAACACATGCCCAAGAAGCAGAAAACCCTAGTTTTTCCCAGAATACCTAAGGGTGGTATCCAGATTAGTGATACGGGCTGTACTGAGAGTAGGAACCCTAGAGCCCTTAAGCCTTTTAGACAGTTACGGGATGAGACATCTAATGAGGATTTTGAGCCGGATAGCGAGGGGAGGAACTCGAGCAGTGACAGTGACAGTGACAGTGAGGAGGTAACAGACCATGATAGTGAGACTGTGCCCCTAGCACAGATGCGAGCCAAAACCACAAAAACACCTGTTTCACTCCCTCCACAAAATCTCCCCGAGCAAGATCCTCCACAAAACCCTCCTCCTCAAGACCCTATACCTTTTGAGCAGCGTTTTAATTCACCCGTGGCCTTGACCAACTATAATGAGTATATCGCCATTAAGAACATGTGTTTTGAGCGGGGGTTAGATCTCATGTCGGCTCCTAAAACCTTCGTAACCAACTTGACGAAGAGAGGATGGAATAATTTGATATATGAGCCGGAGGGGAACCTTAATCTCACACTAGTTCGGGAGTGGTATGCGAATTTTAGTGTCGCCAATTTGGAGTCGGGGTTCATAAGAGTAAGAGGCGTCAATGTCCCATGGTCTGTCAAGGCAATAAATGACTATTATCGGATACCAACTTTCGAGGGCCAGGATTACATAAGTTGGATTGCGGAAAAACAGCACTTGGGTAATACTGAAGATCCTTTAGAGACCATGAGGAGGGACATAAATCCGGACTTACAGTGGATATCTAAGGGGGGAATGCACGGAGCCAACTGGTGATGACTACATGGCTTGATGAGTGGAAAGTAGAAGCTAAGTTCTCCCAAAATCGACTACTACCGAAGGACAACATCAAGCGTTTCCACATCAAGGACTAGCAATTGTTGTATGCTTTACATTATGATCTCAAGGTGGATGTTGGGAAGACAATTTTCGAGGAATTCAGGGAAAACCAGAAGGTCAAGCGCCGTATACTCATATGCCCTTACCTTATCAACGCATTGTGCAGGCAAGCTCCGGTTGAGGAATACCCTGATGATCAGATTTTGAGAAAGAAAAATCATCCCTTGGTCCCAAAACCATTCAATGCCCGCACTGCTCAAAAGCCTCCTAGGCCCACCCCATGACCTATCCACACAGTCCTTCACCCCACCACCTCGACTACATCCACTACACTACCTATTCCTCTACCTTTCATCTCCTCTACCACCACCACAATACCCCCACCTCCTCCATTCACTACTGGACCCTACACTACACCTACACCTCCACCTTTTACACCGACAACCGGGGGACCGTGTCTTAGTGACCGTCAGGGGCTACTGATTGCTCACAAACAACAAGATGGGATGGACAGTTTGCGGCTGACTCTGAATGGACTCGTTGAGAATCAGAGGGTATTTGCTCAGGCCAGACAGATTGACCTTCCTCCATTGGATTTGGATACTTCAGCGTTTCAGTATACCCCAGAGATAGAGGCAGACTTGCAGAGGGTATCAGAGGATTTGATTGTTGATGAGCCTGAGGAGGGGTTTGATGATATATCGTTAGACGAGCTGATTGGGACAGCGGGGGCTGAGACAGAGCCAGAGAGGACAGGTGCTGCGGGGTCTACACAGTCGGAGAGTGCAACTTCTGTGGCTGCACTAGCTTCTACCACACCTACTCCTGACGGACAGGGCACTGAGGCAGATTAGCCAGTTTTTCATGCATTTAATTTATGCTTCTATTTATGTTGCTAGTCTGCTTCAGCTACTTTTGATACTCTTTCACTATTCTGTTGATACACTTCACTTTGCATGCACGCGCACTTATTTTTGTGCCCCTGAGGCCTGCTTGACCGTGCATGTTTTCCTTTTCTTTGATTGATACTTTAGGATGACGTGGATTTTTTTTTCTATTAGTTTTTATCTGATGAATGGATGTTCTGTTTTTATTGATTCTTTTCTATCCTTCCATTGCATATTCCCGTATCCCCCCTCTTTATGCTTTGATCCCGTTACTGTGGCATGGACTCGTTATTTTACGCACCCGTTTACCTTATTGCTTGCTTTCTAGCACGTGGATTCAGTCCCGTGCATGCTCTTTCTTTATTTTTGTTGATCTCGCTTTAGGTTTGGGGAAGGATTTATACGAGGGTGTCACGAGTTTCTAGTTACGATTGCGCCTTTCTGCCGGGTTTTGGTCAAACAACTAAGTCTTTTACTCTTTTTATCTCTCACACACTAAGGACAGTGTTTCGTTTAAGTGTGGGGTGGGAGACTTAGCCGTTTTCTTGTTTTCGTTGTTAAATGTGCTTAATATGTGGTATGCTTAGCCTATGACCGGGCTCGAGTCGATTTTTGGGTAATTTTTAAAAATTTTCAAGGGTTTTGAACACCGTGTTGTGTGTGTTATTTTCACATTCGAGTGGTGACCACCTTAGTAGGGACCCCGAACGTGTACACTGCGGTTTGATATTATCTTGAGAATGGAGATTATTAATTTCACGTAAGCCACACTTTGTGCACAATTTGATTACTACTACTTCTCATTCCACTAGTCTCGAGGCGAAATAGAAAGGTTTACCTAAGTAGGATACGGGATGACGGTCATGGCGCTTCTTTGACCCGACCAGAGCCAAATAAGCCTATCCCCGAATATTAGACCATCTTAGCCCCTCTCAGCCTTGATAGAATGGTCTGACCACCATTCGTTTTATAAGCCGTTTTGTTACTTAGTCAGAAACCTACCCTTGAGCCTTAATTATGGTCACATTTCCTTCATTTTTACCCTACGAGTGGACCTAGTCTTTTGTTAGACCACACTTGCTAAGGCAAGTGTGGGGTGGTTGATGGGAGTCAACTTTACGTGATTCCGGTGCATTCCCCACCCCCATTTGCCACATGTTTAGCACGTTTTTGGTTGGTTTAGACCGTTTTCGGGGTAATATCGTGAGTTTATGGCACGGGGAGTAAATCCGTTACTTTGATGGATTATTACCCTTTTTTGTTGATATTAACCCTATTCCCGAGCACTTTTACCCTCCGGAATTGTTTGGATGTTTTGGTCGTTCATGATGTTGTAGGGTATTAGTGTCTTGAGGACCCGGAAGGTGATGATTCATGGTGAAAGGCATGATCGAGGTGATAGAAGTGATCAAAAGGGGAGAAAAGTTGAAGTTTTGGAGCAAATGGGGTTCAAACGTGCGTTTGAACCCCCAAACGGGCGTTTCAGAAGCTATCATCTTGATCAGAGTTCAACCTCCCTAAACGCGCGTTTCAAACTGCCCTAAACGCACATTCCAAGTCCTCTAAACGCGCGTTTCAACCCCCAAAACGTGCGTTCCAGTTGAAGATCAGACAAGAGCCTACCCAGAAATGAAGCAAAACGCGCGTTTGCCTTATGCGAAACGCGCGTTTGAAGATGTGAAACGCCAAGTTCAACTGCCCAAATGTGCGTTTGAAGCCGGAATTCTACAGATTTTCCCCCACCTATAAATACCCCCCTTAGACTATTTCTTGAGGAATAACCATTCTCTAGCAAAACCTACCCCTTTTTAGCTCGAATTTTGTAATAGCTTTGAATACATTTTCTTAGCTTAAATCAGTAGAATCTTAGCTTAATCTTTCCATTTTCTAGCTCAGATTTCTACTTCAAACACTAAGACACCATCTTTTAATTAGTTCTTCATAGTGTACTTTTTGGATCTAAATTTCGAAATTCTCACTTCTATGGTATATTTCTTCTTCCTTTCACTTATTATGTCTTTAATTTACTGTTTCTTTTATGTTTCAACTAGTATAATGAGTAGATAATCCCTTTTCATAGTCGAATCATGTGAAATTTAGTGAAATCACCCTTTGGGTGATGAAATTGGGAGTGGGTAGTGCTTTTCATTGCTTAATCTTGCTTGTTTCATGTCGTAGAACTTGTTATAACATCACTAGATTAGATTGATCACCTAATTTAGTATTCTCACATACCAATCTTATATATGTATTTTGCGGGGAGGTATTGGAAAAGGGGTTCTAAGATCGCAGCGTAGACTCGGCTTAGTTGTTAAGCCCGAGCCCAATGCGAGGTTACTCGTTTTAACGTTTAAGCGGCTCTAGTGCATAACATGTCTTGTTAGTGAATCTTATTTAGGGAAGGGTAGTTAACATGGCATAAGGTGTTAAGAGAGAGTTGTTCAGACCTTAGCACCGGGATTAGGAGTACGCACCCGTGAAATTGATTGCGAGAGTTTGTTTGTTATAATGCACACTCCCGGTTTTGTCTACCTTGAGGGTTGAAACTAGCTACTTCGATCATGGTTCGGCTATGTCCCTTAGCATAACGTTAAAAACCGAGTAGTTAATCTTCTTTCTTCCTTTTCAATCTTTAGACTTGTTAGTAAAAATCCCCTTAGTGTCGTTGTAATACACAAGCACTTTAAAAAGATTGATCACCTAGACTAAGTAAAACGTTCGCTTTGGTACTCACAAACACTTTTCCCTTGGGTTCGACCTCGTACTCCTGTAGTTATGCTAGCAATCGACCCGATACACTGCCGGTTAGAGAGTTAGTTTGCCCACGGTTTCGAGTCTTTATAAATTGTTTTTGTTGGGGTAAATTTTAGCTCAATCAGTCATCAAAGTCCTCCTCGAACTCCAGATTTACCTGTTCATATTCTCTCCCCCAAACACATAAATAAACATGCATTTGAAGTAAGTACATTGTATATAGTAAGAAGTAGAAGCTACAATTTAATTAGGCTCCTTAACAGTTTTTTTATAATAATTATCCTTATGAGAGCGACTCAATCTAAGGTTTATTCCGTGCCCATCGACACTTCACGACTATAAGTTTCTAGCTTAGCTTATCTGGGTTACGTCATCACTCAAGGACACTACGCATGGCGTTCATCAGCCTGAAGATATACTTGCTAACTAACGGTGATTAGCACCGATTAGCTCCGGGGTCTCCCCGGTATTCGTATACGTTAGATGAATTTCCTCTACTACCCTTCATCCTTTTGAGCCAGTAACGGTGTTCACCTTTTATGAACATATCACATCGCCGATGTGAAATAGCGCCTAACCGAGAATAAGTGACGTTTTATCTTTTACTACACTTATGTAATTATTATTGTGAATTAACTAGCCACCTAAGTGTTTTCAAGGCAAAACTCACTTATCAACTCTACTCCCTCACTTAGACATCTAGACATCATATCCTATCAAGTACACAGACATTGATGAACTCTAGATCATCAAAGCACAAGCCCTTTCATGCCTTTCCGACGGTCCCGAACTTCAACTCCCTTTAAGAGTACGTCCGGTGCCGGAACCAAACGCATCAGAAATTCAATCGGGGCTTGTTTACGTTTAATTCATGTTATAAGATCAAAGGTTAACATTTAAAACTCATTACAGAGCTTAAAATCACATTTTCCCTCAAAACAGGAGTCGGTGCGCCAGCACTGGGGTTCAGTGCGCTCGCACTGAGCCTCTGTATGTAAAATTCAAAATCTGCTTGACCAATGTGCCCGCAGTGGGTCTGGTGCGCCCAGTGCGTCGGCACTGGGCTTCGGTGCACCCGCACTAACTCTCTGAATGTAAAATTCAGGTTTAGAGCCTCTAGTGCGCCCGCACCAAGCGCGGAAACTCTCCAAAAACTCAGTTTTTGAACCCTAATCGATCCCTAATTGTTCCCAAACTTATTCAACATCAATATACTCAGAAAATAGCAGAAAAACTTGACTTTTACCAGGCCCTAACATCCAATGATTCATAAACAACTCGTAGCATGAATTCTAACCATTAAACCTATTAGGAAATCTACGCGGGAACGCAGCGGAATTCAAAATTTTGATTTCATTTTACCCAAAATCAACTTTGTTTAAGAAACGAGCATAAAAGAAGTAGACAAAATAATACCTTGGTTGATCCAATTGGATCGACGCTTTGTCTACGGTTGTAGTTTCTACATGAAGCCGCCCAAGCGTTCAGCCTCTACCGGTGATCCACACGAACACCTCGCCGGAATCCCATCATGGATAGCTACCAGAAAAACTCGGCTGCTAGACCGACTTTGTCTCTCTCATAAATCTCTCTCTAGGAAGCTCTCTATTTTCACAAGAACTGTTAGCTCTTGGAATTGTGTTTTTCAAAAGACCTAGCCAAGCCCTCCTATTTATAGGAGTAACATGCGCCTCTTTGCTATCCCAATCTGATTGGAATTAGCTTCCTTGTATATAGGGTAGAAAGAAAACATTTTCCTAATAAAATAAAGAAAATCCCTTTGATTGATTTATCTCATTAATATTCAATATCTTATATTAAATATTTTTCAAGATATTGTCAATATCTAATATTGACTATCTTTATCTTATTACCATAAATCTATTTTTTTCAAAATCAAATAATATCCAATATTAATATTATGGTAATCTTATTAATTAAATTACACAACTCAAATGTATATGGTATGCGCCCCTTTTGCCAAAGACTTGGCATCCGGAATATTCTTTAATTAATGTAATACTATGATTAATTAATTTGCAAAATACATGTATATCATATATACATATTTCGAAATTATATGTATCAATATACATATTTAATTAATCAATATAATTAATGTCTTGTATTATATTTATTCATAATAAATAAATACCACCATATTAATTTACCACTATAACCTTTATAGTCGTGAAATAAATTCCTTCCTTATTTGGTTATCAACTATAACCACATTTTAATCCGGCTAGATGTTCTTATGTGTGTGACCTGATAGGCTTCCGAATATGTTGGCCGTAGACACAAAGTGCAAATTACAAAAATGCCCTTCATGCCTAACGATCATGGGATAGCGTCTAGCAACACACCGTGACCCCCAATCTTCGGAAGAGCCAAATGCAATGACTACTACCTTTCATGTGAAATAATTACCGTGCAACTTACAATCCAATCGCTGTAATAATATTCATACAGTCGTTTGTCGAGTGTCAAACATCAACGACCGTATCTTATAATCTGGACATCATGCTCTCTCGAAGTAACTCATTTACTTCCACTTTACAAAGATTCACGAGAGTAAGACAATCCTTATAAGAAGGCCATTTCGGATATTCAATCATAATCATAGGATACGCGATTCCCGGATGACCAAACATGTATACTCCGCATGCTTCAATATCATACCCAAGCACTACCACATGATCGCCCCGTGGATAGGGGAAATCTCAATAGTGTCAAAGCATGACAATCCACACCGTGATGCCATGAAGACTCTGGTCTTAAGGATAATTACACAACCACCACATAGTGTGACACTTAATGTAAGTGGGTCTGTCTAACGTACGCATTCTCTAATACACATCCACGTACAGTCCAAGTGTCTCTACACTTCGATAGGAGAGATCTATCCCTACCCTTAAAGACTGAAGACATCTAATACATGCTAGCCTGTTTATACTATCAATGCCCTGTTTAATAGTACATCGCCCTAGAGACATTTAAGTATCAAACTTATTAAAGTGATTAGAGATCTCATCAACCATAATCGCCTATCATGGTTTCTCTATCACAGTTTAATACTAAGGACGTTATCATATAACAATTCATAATTGGTTCTTTAAAAGACATATATATGACAACGGAACATCCATTTAGTATATATATATAAACACAAAGAAATAGTGGAAATGATCCGACCCGGTCGGATCCGGTCCAACCCGATTGGGTTTATGACACTATTTCAACAATCTCCCACTTGGTCTAAAACCAATTACTCGCACACACAAGACCAAGTTGAAACACTAGAATCTCATACAATACTCGCAACCACACCTAGCCATGAACGGATCACTATCCGTGGGGACTCAGACTATCTTCATACCATGCTCCAAGTGACCAAGTCAAAGGAACCGCCTCAACACACACACGGATCTTTGATGAGACCCTGGTCCTTGCTTCAGGCAATGAATCTACCTATTATATCAACTATATAAAAAAGGTGGAAGAACCATACAAGGTTCAGGAATGAACCTTCTAGATCCATGTACTGCGCCTCCAAGGCACTACTGTGCTTTGGCTAAGTTGTAGAATTTACAGTGACTCATAGCATGGAACATTTCCAGCTCACTGTATCACTTAATCCAAGTGACTGCAAACCCAGACTGTAGCTCCTACTCGCCTTCATAAGACTCAGGATATATGTTGTATAACTATATTTATCTGATTCCAAGTTTTGATAAACTAGGAAACCATCCTTAACTTGTTTAAGGATATTCTCGACATTCACCAGATTTACTTTCATACTTGCTCATGACAGTTCATGGACTACGAACATCTGGCATTACTTTTATGATGGTTCCTATCGCTGTAGAAAAGGAAACCTCTATAAGCATCATCTTTCACCTTATCTTTAGGACCGACGTCCTAACATAGATAGATCTTGAGAACACCGGCTAGCAGTGTCTCCTATCGTGATCTATGCTAAACTTTTTTAGCATCACATCTACATAGGTAAACTATAAACCAACAGCAGTTAAATCTATCATTATAGATTCTTATTTCTAAAATAAGAACTGCTAATCCAAGTGCTTTCGTAAAGACCTTGAACTACCAAACATTAATTGGCTGTGACATGGGGTGATAATTCTTGAGAGAGATATCCAATACCTTACTCAAAAATCGTAATACACTCCCACTATTAATCTTGCACATTGGGCATAGCCTTCTTTTGACTAAATCAAAATCCTTTGATTATCAAACAAAGAAATCGTTTAGAGAAACTTGTTTGAGTCCATAAATGGATCTCATGGGCTCACATATCATGTTATCATCTATGAACATCGAGATGTTTGCCCAACGTCCTCAACACTATCATATAGCCATGATACGAAGTTATAACAAGTATAGTCTGAATAGAACTAGGCTCAGCTGGCGGCTTAAAGATAATTACAAGGTTTACACCCCATACCCTTTAGCCGTCACTATAGCCTTATGGTAATCATATTACTATCCATGTCAGCCTTTCAGGGACATTCCCCTTAGGTAAGAGAGACTAGGTTCACAACCTGGTTGTCACTGATGGAATCTAATTCAGATATTATGGATCCTGGCCATATCTCTCAATCTTGCCTTTCAAACATTCCTTCATAAGTCGTGAGATACTCCTTCTTCAAGATGAACATACCAGCAGCCCTTTCAGGCTTAGGTTATCCACAGACTTACAGAACTTTTGTGTGCATTGAGCAGTGTTCTACACCTCATCGCTATGCGGTGTCTGCTCATGTTCCAATGGTTGAATGTATCTTTGTGGTTCTCAAACTCTTTTGAGATCTTATTTACATCGCGGTGGTCAATGCATCGGGGTGGTCATTGCTTCGCGGTTGTCAGTGAATCGCGCTGTCAGTGAATCGAGGTGTCTCTACATCGCGGTGTCTCTGCATCGGGGGTGGTCACTGCATCGCGGTATCTCTGCACTGGGGGTGCCCACTACATCGAGGTGGTCACCGGAAAAAAAAAACATTTTTTAGCGTCCAAAAAAAATTTTGCGTCCAGAAAAAGAAAAAATAACATTTTTTAGCGTCCAGGGAAAAAAAAAATCAACGCTGTTTTTTTTTTAATTATGGGTAGTTTGGTCTATATACTAATTTTATGTCCTTATAACCAATTAAGATTTTAGTGTATCCTATTTGCCTAATTAAGTGTAAATCCTTATGTACCCTTGCCCCTATTTTCGAATGTTGATGCCGGTGTCAGGGGCGGACCCAACATGGTAAGGGTGGGGTGTATGGACTACACTCAAATTTCCGGGCGAAGTTACTAATATACCTGACTAATAATATTAAAACTGTGTATACATATTATTTCAGACAATTTTTAGTGTAATTCTCCATTTAGCTCAACTGGTTGTAAATTTGAATTCTATTGTTTTAAGCAATATATGCAGATAATCTCGGAGCATCTAATGGTTTTGTGAACAAATATGTCATCTAATGGTTGTCCGCCCCTGATTCGTATGGGTTTTATGCGTCAGTTTTGTAATTGCAATACACATTTATCTTGTTTATTGTTTTATGCTAAATTAAGTAATCTATTCAACATTTAGCATTTTAGCACTCCAACATATTGTTTGCTTCAGATTATTAGGCCAATTAAACCTGTTTCTATGCTGTGCTTAGGGGGCAGTTTAGATCTCTGTTTTTAAAGCTCCCACAATTCTACATTATCGTGTGCTAGATATTCTGTTGACATCCTTTCAAAAAAAGAAAAAAAAAAGATATTCAGTTGACATCAACTTTGATATATTCTTGTGTGTCATCTAATTAAGCTAAGCTGATATCTATGAAATTGTTTGCTTCAGTTATATCTATGCTATTTATTCAACGAATTTGTGAATATAAGCGGCAAGACATCTCCCATGTAAAAGGTCATGGATCAAAAGAGCATGTTCCAAAATGATCTATTTTTTCTGAAATTCTTGGAGCAAATTTACTTGCTTTCTCTTCTAATCAAAGAGTTTCAAATCATCGATATGCAGGTGTCTCTCTGTTTGAATCAGACTTATTGAAATGGCCAAGTTTTATCGAGTTTGATGATGTAAATGGATAAGTTCTCAATTATTCTGTAACGCCTCGTTCCCGGATACCGAGTCCTTATCCGGAAAAGAACGTTCGGCACGTACATATTAAATAAATTCAATATTATACGTAAGTCTCTACTACGTCGTATCGAGTTTTGCAAGAACGGAAGGTAAAAGACTCCGGTGAAGTTCATTAAAGCTACTAGAGTAGAAATTCAAACATACTAAAGATAGAAAGTTTAACTTACAACAACGAGAACTTACAAAATACGATGTCTTAAAGCATTACAACAAGTCTGAAAATGAAAGTACAACATGTCTTGAAATCAAAATACAACAAGGTTTGATACTACATGTATAATGAAAGTGAAATGAAAACGTCAAGTAAAACATCCTCAAACATCGTCCTCAAAATCCTCATCGAGCTCATGATCAACCTGTTCATCTTCTCACCCCACAAAGCATACAAAACGAAATGCAATGGAGGTAAGTACATAGGTACTTAGCAAGAGGTAGAAGATATTGATTAAATAAGTTTTACATCGAAGGTTCATATCATTATTAAGCTATCTTTATGAGACCGACTCAACTCTAGGGTTCACTTCATGCTCATCAACATGTCGTGGAATCCTACTTGTTTCTAGCTTAACTTATTTTTGTTACATCAGCATTCAAGGGCACTAAGCATGGTGCTACTCACCACGAAGTATCGATTGCAACCTATTAGTGAATCACACCGATAGCCACGGGCTAGCCCCGATAGTGTACATGCTCGGCGAAGTCCCTCCGTACTCTGGGTCTTAGTAACCCATGGAGTTATTCACTTTTACTGACCCCCACACATCGCGATATAAACTTGTGCCTTACCAAGAATGACATGATGTTTAGTCTTTTAACTACTCAAGTACGTATGTTATTAGTCATTAACTAGCCACCTAAGTATTTTCAAGGCGAAGCTCTCTTAATAACACTACTCCTTCACTTAGGCAACTAGACACAACATCCTAAACACATACACATACATTAATGAATACTAATTCATCATAGCACAAGCCAATCATACTCTTCCGATGGTCCCGAACTTCAACTCTTAGTAAGAATCCATTCGGTGTCGGAACTAAACACATCAAAAGCTAATCATGGCTTGTTAACATTCAAAAATCAACTCAGGGCTTAAAACAGGAAAAAAACACCAAACATGGCCTTTTGGCGCGCGCTGAACAGCTTTAGCGTGCGCTGAAACAAAAGCAGAAACACACAGCTCTCTAGTTTAGTTTTGGCGCACGCTAAAACTCTCTGATCTGGTGAAGATCAAATACTGAAGGCCACCAATGGCACTTATGTATAAATGAGGCTCTTGCATGACAGTCCTTTGCGTGGGAGTCAATTGCTTGCCTGTCACTATTGAAGTAGGGCACTCTTCCATATTAGCAAATTTCAACATGTCCAGCAACTGTTGGGCATAATAGATTTGTGACAGGAATGAGCCAATCTGATCCATGTAGACCTCCATACCAAGAAGATAGGGAACATGCCAGAATCCTTCAAGGAAAATTGTAGTTGAGAAGGTTAATGAACATTCTAATAACAATAGATGATGTACATTTCATAAGAGTATCATCAACATATGCAAGAACTATAATAAGCAACCCAGGTTTTCTGCTACAGATTATTTAACTCCATACTGATGTGTATAATTCATCAGAACTTCAAACCATGCACCAGGGGCTTGTTTAAGACCATAGAGTTCCTTATTCAGTTTGCGCACAAACTTTGGATGATTAGGATCCACAAAGCTCTCTGACTTAGGCAGATAAATAGTCTCCTGGAGAGGTCCATTGAGAAATGCATTGTTAATGTCTACTTGATTGATCTCCTAGTTGAAATTATCTGCAAGAGCCAACACAACCATAATAGTAGAAGCTCTTGCAACTTGACTGAAGGTCTCTGTGAAGTCAATGCCATGTTGTTGGTGAAATCATTTAGCCACCAACCTAGCGTTGTATTTCAGGATCGAGCCATCTGGTTTAGTTTAAGCTTATACACCCATCTATTGCAAATGAAATGTTAGTGGGAGGCAGGTGGAACCAGGATCCAGGTATTATTAGTGCGAAATGCTTTATACACTTCTTCAATAGGAACTTTCCACTCAGGACTACACAAGGCTTCTGACGCACTTAAGGATTCTATTGGGTTAATGATGAGAAGCTGAGGATGAGAAATAGAGAATATGGGACTTAGGCTTGAAGATAACACTTTTTGCCCTAGTTTGCATTGGATGGGAGGGGGAAGATGGTGCTGGAATGGGTGGAGCAGGTGGTGCTGTGAGAACATGATCATAGTTGACAGCAACATGGTTTGGATTGGTCTCAAAGGAGGCACAACTTTGGGATGCTTGATCATCAGAAGAGATAGGACCAAGGGTTGGATTGGGGGAATGAGGAGGAGAGGTGGGTGGTGTAATGGTAGAATGTTGTCCGTAAGATGTAGGACTGTTAGAGTATGTGTTTGACTGACGAATGAAAATGGATAATTCAACATTAGGAAGTATGGGAACTGGAAGGAAGGTGGTAGAATCTTGAGTGGACACCCTAGGATCAAGAAGGATTTCCTTAGATTGTCCTTGTTGAAAACAATTTTTGAAGGGAAATGAGACTTCATCAAACACAACATATCTAGATACGTATATTCTTCGAGTCTCATCTAGACATTGATAGCCTTTGTGCTTAGGGGTAAGCCTAAGATTAACACGCTAAATGGAATGGAACTTGAACTTAACAAAGGAGAAAGCCCTGGTGTGAGGATATCAGGCACATCCAAAGGTTTTGAGTGAGGTGTAATCAAGCTTTTACTTGAAAATAACTTCAAAGGGCGACTTCATATGAAGAACCCTAGTTATTGTTGATCAAACACACACTGTACTGGAATGCTTCCCACCAGAACCTTAAAAGCATGAAAGCATGTGCTAGAAGGGTAAATCATAGATCTACAATATGTATGTCTTTCCTTGATGCACTATCATTCTGACTACACACCACACTCCTTAAGATAGTTTTCAAAGTTTTTATATTCACCTCCCAATCCGATTGAAGGCATTTAATCTTGGTGACAAACTGTTAAGGGTGATTTTATACGTTTTATAAGGATATATTTTATATCAATATTCCCCATATATGGATGTTTTTCATAGAAATCGAGCTTATAATCGATTAATTGAGTAAATGATGTTTTTAATAGCTAAATCTCAAAACGTAACGAATTATGTGCTTAAATGATGATTTTGTGTTATTTTGGAAATACGTTACGCTTTGGTATGTTTTCCTATTGTTGTAGATACTCATTGATGATGGAAGAGAGGATTTTAGAGAGCCAAATTCGTGCTTGGAAAGGATCAATCAAAGTTATGGAAGATTGAAAGATATAAGGAAAGAAATCAAGCAAGATAAATGTCGGAAAATCAGGATTCCGAGTAGTGACGACCTTGCAACGCAGTTATTGATATGATAAAAACCGATTTGACCCTGGACCTCAAGAGAAGAGTTGTAGGGCTTGAAGAGAGGATTCTACAGGATTTTGAATCACTCCATTCCGACTTACGAGGCCCGAGATATGAGCGTTACAAGTTTGGATGCTGTTGCTGAAAATAGTGGACGGGCGTCCGACCTTGTGAACGGGCGTCCGGCACCGTTACTGTAGCAACCGCCTCGGATTTTCTATAAATAGCAGCGCGATTTCAACCCTAATTCAGACATAATTCGATTCCTATTGTTACCCACACATAAGAGAGGGACCCTAGGCCGCCCCCACCCCTTTTGGGAGGGGCCGGGGTGGCAAGTTAGATTAGGTTTTCTTTTTCGTTTTCTTTTCTTTTTGTTTCTCCATTGATGAACACGGTTGAGCAGCCATGAACACGGCGTTGTGAAACATCTTTTCCAAATGCGACTTGATTTCTTTTTCATGGATGATTTTGTAAGTTTTAATTCAAATTGTTTCTTTCCTTTGTTTATTTGTATCTTGCAATTTATATCGGAAGATTATTGCTTGTTGATGCTACCGTATGACGGAAGTCGGTGTAGTTTAGATCACCATAGGAAAGATTAGATCTTTAACCTATACATAACGGAAGTTCGTAGGTTAAATATCTAGGTTTACGAGAGAACCACAATTTAATTAATTCGATGCAAGATTTTCTTAGAATTGAATTGAGGGATATCACCGTTACCGGAAAGATAGGATTTTTCATGTGTTTAATTCATTATGTTGTTCTTGTTCTCTTTCATGTTTTTATGCCGCATGTTAATCGAATTTAGATAACGGAAGTTATTAGATTCATTAGATTATCGTGAGGGAGATTGACAATAATTATTCCAACAAACGGAAGTTGAGGGATAATGTTGTTAGGTTAGGATTCAATCCATATCTTTGATTTGTATCGATATTAGTTAAGACCGGAAGGTAAACTAATTAATGGCGTGATAAATCGGAAGAGGAAACGCTTCATTAGAAAAGATAATAACCCAAGATAACTAATGAATGAATGTTTGTCTATCTTGTTGATTTCGGTGGGGTGATGGTTGTTGGGAATAGGCTGATCATGGTTGTTCATGTTTGTTCCGTTGTTAGTTAGTTTTACTGTTTTCGTAGATGTAGTTTTATTTATGTTTTTATCGCTTTTATCCTTCCTGGCTTTGGATTAACAATCCTCTGTCCAGTTTACTTTTCCGTTTTAGTTTAGGTTTAGGTTTTAGTTAATAAAGGAGGAATTAATGAAGTTAGATTCGACATCCCAATTCCCTGAGGATTGATACCCGTACTTATTCAACTTTACTAGCAACTATCCGGTATTCGGCCGGTTAGGAGGTAGTTTTGCATGGTAGTATAGGTTTATAAATTTTCTTTTGTTTTAATGATGCAAAATCTCCCCAACAAAAGTGGCGCCGTTGCCGGGGAGATTTTGCATCATTAAAACAAAAGAAAATTTATCTAATGCGAATAAACAAGTAATAATATTTATAAACCGGTTAACCTCAAGTATAAGGATCGTAGTGTAGAGGCTATGCCGGGTCGATCTTACGGGGAACTAGACGAATGTGAATCCTAGCTTTTGTTTTAAACTAACTATGTCACGGATCTAACCTAAACAAATATGCAGAAAAAGTAACTAGACAGAGGAGATTAATCCAATGCTAGGCAAGATTGAAAGCGATAAAAACTAAACTAAAGTGCAGAAAAGTAAACTAAAGCTAAACAATTCAAGTTTTAAGGATTAAAATCAGGTATAACGAACGAACAAGCAATTGATCCACCTATCCTATCAACATTCAATTCCAATTCGGATTATTTCGTGATCTCTACTCAAGTCGTGATTCACCTAATCGAAGGCATAAACTCCTACTCTCGTAGACGAGTTCGTTTCCTAATCTTTTATCTTTCGATGTTAAAGATTACGTCTTTCTAACCTAGGCGTGAAATCTTTCAATTTCTAATCTGGACAATCAATCTAATAACTTTCGTTTTATTTAGGTCAAAAATCCAATCTTTTATCATGGTGATCTAACATTAACATGACTCTCATCAAGTTAAAACAATCATAAAAGCAACGATCTTTCGATGTAATTGCAATACATAATAATAAACAATGATAAAAGAAACAACTTCGAAGTAGAAACTCACAAATTAATCACGAACAAAACTGAATTGTTGAATTGGACGGCTTCACAACGCTCGTTCAAGGAGGATTTAGCCTCCTAGCATCCTTATGCAAACTCCAATTGATGGAATAAAGAACATAAATCTAACTATCTAATCTAGATGTTTTATTGCATAAAAACTGGAAAATAAAGGAGTAAAAACGCAGCCAAGCTGCTCCCTAGGGTTTAGGGATCGAATTGTATGTTTAGGGTTTGGTGAAACGCGCCTATTTATAGATTTTTAGGTCGGTTTCGCTGAGTCGGTGCCGTGGACGCCCGTCCACTATCTTGGACGCTCGTCCGGCCTCTATGAACGGAGAATGAACGCTCGTTCAGAACGCGTCTGAACTCTCTGAATGTAAAATATGGTTCTGGACGCTCGTTCGGTTGAGCAAACGCCCGTCCACCATGGACGGACCGTGGACGCTCGTCCATCGATGCTGGAACTCGATCTCTTGAGCATTATCTCTTCCTTCTTCCATCTCTATCCTTCTTTTCTCATCTCTATCTCGATTTAGCTCGAATTATATCAACATTTGATCATCAATTTAGCCTCCAACATGTATCTACATCACATTAAGACATCGCAAAACGTAACACAATCCAAATACTCATAAAACCATAATCAAAACACGTACACAACCTCATTTTGCGAATAAACTAATTAAAATCTCACTTGCTTAATAAATCATTTAAAACCACATTTCCTATGCAAATCATATGAATTATGGGGGAAAACATCATAAAATACAACGTTATAAAACGTATAAATTCACCCTTAACAACTCCCCCACACTTAAACTTTGCTCGTCCCGAGCAAAACAAAACAAGATAAAGGCTCGGAAAGAATATAGACACCTCAACACATATACCACATAGTCAATAAATTAGAAGTTCACCATCGTGTGTGTGCATAGCCATAGAGAACTTCCACTAAATCCAAACTTGAGGAACTCAAAGCAAAACTAGCTAATACCCCATCGTAGACTAGTAATAAGTGACACTCATAAGGTGTACCCTACAAACGTGACATATCCCGAGAAGAATGATCGAATATATCTAGGGCCTTTCGAAATACTCGAGAGGATAATCCCTACAAAGATATCCGTCGGTTTCTACTTTTGGGGATAAGATAGACGATAACTTAGTCTTATATACATTTCATAACACTTCTTTAGTTGATTGAATTCATTCACTTTAAACACACATCAGAATGAGCTATTGCCCTCATAGCGAATAGGACATTTCGAGATAATACCCTATCTTACTCCAATCATAAGGCAGCTTTTCCTAACTGTCGTGAGCTCTTAGTCATCATAGTGGTATAGGACATACGTGGTATACCCTACCTCACTCAAATCATCGACCAGCTTCCGACACACACTATTGATTTCATTATTAACTCAACTTTTTCAAATGACATTAGCTACGTATTACTTATCACATTCAAACTTCTAGATATTCACAGTATATCATACTTCGGAACTAAATACAAACTATCATAAATCTCATGATATGCACGTAGCACTAAGCACATGACTTATAAGATAATCAAAAATCACTAATCCAAAACGGGGTATAACTTTATAAAAATAGCTCTTCATTCACTATGGCTCGTGAAAAATAATTCGGGTGAATCAACTAACTTACGGAACATATGGCATATAGCATCGATGAATATAACAAACCGAACAAAAACATGCATTGCCTACTCGGGACAAAACTAAAATTTGAAAATTTAGCATCATTTTAGCATAGAAAATAATATCATGTAATATCATGTATTAACCAAATGGTCGATACATAGCGACCATTCCCCTCCCCCACACTTAAATGACAACATGTCCTCATGGTGTGCAAAAATAAAAGGAAAAGAAAACTTAGCTGTTCGTATGTCGAAAGAGGCAATTCTGGAAATGGTCCGGAGCCAGGTCCAAAAATGTTGAGGAAATCGGTAGACTGTGGACCATCCACCGGAAAACTGACTTCATCTGAAACTCACAAACGCTACCGAAAATACCCTGCACACTTGAAAAGCCAAGAAATACCTCGGGGGATACAAGGGATTAAACCATATCGCGCAAAAGTGATAGAGATAAAGATAAGAGGAAATCGTAAGCAAAACAACACTTCGACCCTTTATAAGCCTAGGACGGCTGACTGACAAAAACAACACAATCCGAGTAAGACTAAAACAACTAGAACAAGAAAAAATAACTAAAGAAAGAAACTAATATAATAAGGGATATCTAGGATGCCTCCTAGTAGCGCTAATGGTTATTGTCGTTAGCTCGACACATTTGAAGCTCAGCCTGGATCAGGCCATTTAACCTTTCTGCCAGCCACTACCTCGTGTAAGCTTTGGTCAGTAGTGTGGCCGCAGAAACAGCACTTAACACATGGGGTTAAATCCTTTATAGCTTTCCAAATACGTTTAAACTTCCCCATGGTTGACCTCTTCGTCTTCTGAAGCTTTTGATGACATCTGCGTTGACGATCCTTCCAATACTCTTCCATATCCCAACTACCAGCTAGAACCTCCTCAGATTGATCACAACCGTCATCCTTAGAAAACAAGTCGGGCGAAAACTCGTCAGACTCGTCGACTTCGGAAGTCCCACACCCGAGGATTTCGAGGAATTTAACAATCAAAGGCTTTTCTTTATGTTCACCTATATAGTGCTTGCACCTCTGACCATTAACTCGGAACGGTTGATCACCATAACCTCGTAATTCTAGCACACCTCCAGGAATGATTTGGAGAATCTCGAAAGGACCGGACCAACGTGTCCTCAACTTGCCAGAAACAAATGCAACCCGGAATTGTAGAGTAACACTTGCTCACCGACCTTGAATTCTCTCTTCTTTATCTTGGCATCGTGGAGGAGTTTCATCTTCTCCTTACTAATCTGGCGCTTTCGTAAGCTTGGAGTCCGAATTCATCCGGCTCATGCAACCTAACTGCGGCGGTGTTTGCCACGGGATTGGGAATCGAAGTTAAGAAACTTCGTAGCCCAAGTACGCCCCCGTGCTCTAACTCGACCGGCGATGGCATGGCTTACCGTAGACCATTTGATATGGCGATGTACCCATAGGGGTCTTATAGGCGATCCCATATGCCCAAAGTACATCGTCCAACTTCGGACTCCGCCTTTTCTATGACTATTCACCGTCTTCTCCAGGATTTTCTTCGGACTCTGTTGCTTCGCTCAACTCGACCACTAGTCATCGGATGATATGGTGTGCCGGTTTATGGCGAACACCATACTTCTCGAGGACTTTTTCCAAAGGTCGGTTGCAAAAGTGTGTCCCTTCATCACTGATCAAGGCACGTGGACATCCAAACCTCACAAAGATGTTCTTCTTCAGAAATTTCATGACCGTTTTATGATCATTGTGAGGAGTGGCTACTGCCTCCACCCATTTCGAAACATAGTCAACGCGAGACTAAGATGTATTTGTTGCCACAAGATGATGGGAATGGTCCCATAAAATCGATGCCCCAAACATCAAAGACTTCGCATTCAAGGATGGGTTTCAAAGGCATGTCAAATCGCCTTGTCAAAGCTCCGGTTCTTTGACAACGATCACAAGCTTTACGAAAAGCTTCGTGTCTTTAAAGATCGTTGGCCAATAAAAACCGGATTGAAAGATCTTCGCAATCGTTTTCCAAGGACCAAAGTGACCACCTGTGGGTCCACTATGGCATTGCTCGATTATATCGCGTTGCTCGGATTCTGGAACACATCTCCTAAGCAAACCATCTTTGCAGATCTTGAAAAGGTAAGGTTCATCCCAAACGAAATATTTCATATCAGAGAAGAACTTCTTCTTCTCTTGATAAGACATTTCAGGATCAAGGTATTTGGCATGAAGGTAGTTTACAATGGAGGAGTACCAAGGAACATCAGGAGAACGGCCATCGATCAACATGATGTTTTCTAGAGGAAAGTAAAGATCTATATCATCTGGTTCATTCTTTTCCTCATTTAACATCCTAGAGACATGATCCGCCACTACATTCTCACTGCCCTTCTTATCTTTGATTTGAACGTCAAATTCTTGGAGGGTCAGTATCCAACGCAGTAAGCGCGGTTTAGCTTCCTTTTTGGTCATGAGATATCGCAAAGCAGCGTGGTCAGTCCACACAATCACTTGAGCACCTAGCAAGTAACTACGAAACTTATCCATAGCAAAGACTACGGCTAATAATTCCTTTTCAGTGGTTGTGTAGTTAACTTGAGAAGGATTCAGTGTGTGATTTGGCATAATAGATAGGTGGAACTTTCCATTAAGCTTTTGCCCTAAGACCGCACCAACAAAGCATAGTTGGATGCATCGCACATAAGCTCAAAGGGTAGGTTCCGGTCGGCGATATAAGAATTGGAGCGAGAGATCGCCTACTCTTAAGCTCCCAAACGCGCGCTTGCAATTCTCATCAAAATCAAAAGTAACGTCTTCTTTGAGTAAAGTAGACGGGGGTTTGGCAATCTTGGAAAAGTCCTGGATGAACCTCCTATAGAAGCCGACATGTCCGAGAAAACCTCGGACTTCCCGAACATTCTTAGGATAACTCATCTTCTCAATAGCTTCAACCTTGGCCCTATCTACTTCTATACCTTTGGTGAGATCTTGTGGCCAAGAACTATTCCTTCATCTACCATGAAATGGCATTTTTCCCAATTAAGTACTAAGTTCTTTTCCACACATCCGGATAACACCGATCAAGATTATCGAGGCGATCATCGAAGGATTGACCAAAGACGAGAAATCATCCATAAAAATCTCCATGCACTTTTCAACTAGCCCGTCAAAGATTGCCATCATACACCTCTCGAAAGGTAAGCGGGGGCATTGCATAGACCAAATGGCATCCGCCTATAGGCGAATGTACCATAAGGGCAAGTGAAAGTGGTCTTCTCTTGGTCAACAGGATCGATGGGTATCTGGAAGTATCCTGAATATCCATCCAGGAAGCAGTAGAATGCGTGCCCTGCTAGACGCTCAAGCATTTGATCAATGAATGGAAGGGGGAAATGATCTTTCAGTGTGACCTCATTGAGCTTTCGATAATCGATACATACTCTGTATCCCGTAACGAGCCTCAATGCTATCTCTTCGCCCTTCTCATTCTTTTCAATAGTAATTCCACCTTTCTTGGGGACCACCTGAGTCGGGGACACCCACTCACTATCAGCAATGGCGTATATGATACCCATATCTAGAAGCTTAATGATTTCCTTCTTGACTACTTCTTGCATGTGAGGGTTGAGCCTTCTCTGCGAGGTCGTCTAACTCGTTTTGCACCCTCCTCGCCTTGATCTTGTGCATACAGATGTTGGGAGATATCCCTCGGATATCTCCCACCGCCATCCAAAGGCTTTTTCATTTTTGCGCAAGACGTTTAACAATTTAAGCTCTTCTATACGAGATAGCTTGGCGAGATGATCAAAGGAAGCTTGTCACCTTCTCTTAAAAACACATACTTAAGATGTTTAGGCAACGGCTTCGAACCATGTCTACGGGGGTTCCTCTAGACTTGATTTAAGATCACCACTCTTCAACTCAACATCGCCGAGCTTACTTAGTGGTCCTACGCCAAGGCTTCTTCTCTTAGCTCATCCTCAAAATCACCGCTAACCGGTCTAGATTGACCACACCATGATTATTCGGATTATCAATCAATCGCTCATATTCTCGCCTACGACCAAGACTTGCTTATCCATGAAGTCATTGAAGTCATCGACGTCTCCTCAATGGAACGACCGGTTGGAGAACCGGATGGTACTTGAATAGATTTAGAAACGCTATAGCTCACCTCTTGGTCACCAACTCGGATAGTTACTTTCCCACCATCACAATCGATGAGGGCTCTAGCTGTAGATAGGAAAGGTCTTCCAAGAATCAGAGGGACATTTTCATTTTTCTCCATATCTAAGACATACCAGTCAACGGGAAAGGTAAACCTACCCACTTGAACCAATACGTCCTTTAGGATCCCTGAGGCTTTCTTTGAAGATCTATCAGCGAACTGCAAGTTCATGGTAGTGGGTTCTAGAAGATTCTGCAAACCAAGCTGATTGCAAACGGACAATGGCATCAAGCCGATGGATGCACCCGTGTCACATAAGGAATTCGGGAAGACTAGGCCTCCCATCCGCAATGTGAGCACAAATTTGCCCGGGTCGCTTCTCTTGGTTGGTAAGTCCGGATAATTGACCATAGAACACTCCTTACCAATTGCTTGATCCATTCCCGCTAACTTCTTCTTGGAAGATACAACATCCTTGATGAACTTCGTATACTTAGGCATCTCGACCAAGACCTCGGATAATGGAAGATTTACCTGAGTATTTTTCAACAAATTAAGCACCTTTTCATACTTCTTATCTTCATGCAATGGGATGTTGCTCTTTCTCGGTGGAAATGGAAGCTTTTTCAAATCATCCTCGGAAAATACTTTCTTCGAGGACGAACTAACTGCTTTGTCTTCCACATCTTTCCACCTCACCGTCTTTTCATTCTTTTTGCTAGTCAGGGGATCAGCCACCGACTATCATTTAACTCATCACTCCTCGGGGATCGGCCACCGAGGACTTCCAATTGATTCTTTATTCCTCAGGGATCAGCCACTTGAGGAATCTCAACTCTTTCTTCTATCGGGGATCGCCACCGATTTGCCTTCTGCGGCCGAGGGAAGATGGGTGCTCAATTTCCCCTCCCCGCCTTATCGGCGGCGGGAGGGGGCTAGTGGTTTCCCTGGGAAGCCGGGGGGACCACCAACTTGAGAACCACTTCTCAAATTCATCGCACCGGCCTCCTCTTTACCGTATTGCATTATTGGCACGAGGTCGGTGCATTGGCGTTGCTTAAATCGGCGTGAGCGACTTGACCGCCTTTTGGGTTTTTCTCGCAAAACGGGCGGATGCCCCGGGGTCTTGACGCTAGGCCGCTCGGCCAATTGCCCTATTTGTCTCTCAAGATTTTTTATTATCCTGCTTTGCTCCTCCAACTTGGTTTCGAAATTGTTGGATTGGGAGGGTCCTTGAGAGTTCTGATGATTTTGAGGGAGTGGCTGACTTGGCTGACTTTGGAATGCAGAATTAGAATTGGCGGGCCAATTCCGATTGAACCTTTGTTGTGGATTGGAAAAATTATAGCTTGGGTTCGATTGTAACCGGGTTTCTATTGAAGTTCGAATTAGGATTAAATCCCGAAGACTGATTAAACCCTTGGTTTTGGAAACTGTTCTGGCCAGAGAATTGGTTATTGAATCTCTGATTTGTCTGGCCAGAGAAAGCATTGACTTCCGCATTCTGCCCAATCATGGGACAGAAGCGAGCTGTGTGCCCCATGCTGTCACACACTTGGCATGTGATTGGATTATGCTGTCCATAGTCATGAACAACATTGACTTGCTGAGCAGAGGGGGAAGAAAATTGACATTGGCCAGTCATATGGCCAGTCTGACAGCATGCTTCGCAATACAGAACCTGAGAGTTCTGTGGAAACGAAAGAGTCTGATTACTCAGATTAGGAACAATTTGGGATGTTGTCTGCTGAGAATTAGCCATTTGCTTTTGCAACACGGCAATCAGATTTTGCATAGTCACTTCCTCGACCTTGGGAGGAGGAGGAGGTGCTTGAATGGCTTGATAAGAGGGGGCATAATTATACTTGGCAATGTCCTCGAACAGCGCCCACCCCTCATCAGGTGTTTTCTTGAGAAATGCCCCACCAGAGGAACTATTGACCATGCCCTTGGTGAGCTCGGTCAATCCGTCGAAGAAAGTATGGACTTGCCTTTGCTTTGGCAAGCCATGATGGGGACACTTTCGCGGGAGAGACTTAAACCTTTTCCACGCCTCAAAGAATGACTCATTTTCCACCGACGGAATGTGAAGATTTCGTTCGGACATGGGGTCGTTTTTGAAGGAGGAAAGTATTGACTTAGAAATTCCTTCTCGAGCTCCGCCCACGTAGTGATGGATTCGAGAGGGAGAGAGTGATACCACTCGAGTGCCTCCCCCCGTAAGAAAAATGGAAATAGTTTAAGCTTGATGGCGTCCTCACTTACACCTTGGATACGGGTAGTACCACATATTTGCAAGAATGTGTGTACGTGAGTGTGGGGGTTTTCAGATGGAAAACCATGGAAAATTGATGCATGCTGCATCATCTGAATAAGTCCGGGTTTAAGCTCGAAGTTTGGAGCAGTAATGGTAGGCATGACGATAGCCGGGTTGATGGTGACTGTGCCGGGCATGGCATAGTCGGCCAACGTCCGTCTATCTTCCGCTGCCATTATTACTATTCTTTCGATTTCTCCTGAAAGATATTGCTCAAATTCTTGATCTAGAGCGTTTCCTTCGTCGAAACGAAGTCTCCGCCTATTGGGTCGGACTATGGTCCGCTCGGGGTCAGGGGAATAGATTAGTGATCCCTTATGACTACGAGTTTGCATAAACCGAACACCAACTCAAGGTGTTGAGCAAGAAAGGATAGAAAGTGACGAAAGGACGGATCGGACGGAGAGGAAAGGATAACTAAACCTAGAGGAATCAAAAACTACGAAACTTAACTACGAAAAATTTAAAAACAGAAAAACAGGAAACACTAAAAACGTGTTGAAATCTTCTGAGCCCAAAATGGAAGGGAAAACAGTGGATTTTGACCTCAAAAACGGTGTCGGACGGCCTCCGGCGGTCTGCCACGTCGTCGGCGTCGAAACGAGCTTTCCGAATTGGGGTCCTGCGCGCCAATCCGACACTCGAGCCGAAAGTTATGGCCAAAATACTATCAAGTGCTAAAACGGACCCTTTTTCCCTAAAATTTGATCGTGAAAGGCGTGGAGTCAGATGATTCAACCTAAGAAACCTACCTACGACACTTACCTACGAAAAAAACAGAAAACCTAATTGAAATAAAAATAAAAACTGATGGCAGACAGGACAGACGGGCGTCCAATTTGGATGGACGTTCGTCTGACCAGTTTTCAGAATGGACGGGCGTTCAAAATTTGAACGCTCGTCCGCTTGTCAGAATTCCTGTGGACGGGCGTCCAGAAGTATGAACGCTCGTCTGCGGGTCGAATTTTGATTCAGGATTGAGGAAACTTCGGCGGACGGGCGTCCGGTAAAATAAACGCTCGTCCGACGAAACAAGAACCGGACGGACGTTCGGTAAAACGGACGCTCGTCCAAGCTGAGGCGTAAACGGTTAGAAAAACAGAGCGTGATAGACAGAAAACAGAGTATAGACTTAGAAGCTAAAATTTATACTAACTACTGACAGAAACACGACAGACAAACGCACTAAAACGACTAAACTACTAACTACAAAAAGAGACTGAAAAGATCTAACCTAAAAACAAGAATTGAAAACAAACTAAAAACAAAAACAAAAACAAGAATCGGTGTTTTGTTGAATTTAATTGAATTAATTTCTCGATTTTGTTACGTTTTTTTATTTTTTTTATTTTATTATTTTTCGATTTCAATAAAAGTAACGTTGAATAAATCGAGAGTTTTTATTTTTGCCGTGTTTCGATGACCGTTAGGTTAAGAATGTGCAAAAAGTTTTTTACTCGATTTGTGAGACGTGAATTATATGTTTAGATGTAGTCTAGTCTAACCCCCTGTGCTATAATTTGATGTGGCTGCTCTGTGATATATGATGTATGTGCTGTGAGATAATTTGATGATCTGAAGAAATTAGGGTTTGCTGTGTTTCCTGCGTTTTCTATGCAAATTCGACTGTTGGACGAGCGTTCAGGTAAGTGAACGCCCGTCCAGTCCCTAACATGCAGGTGAACCAGCGTCTGGGTTGTTGAACGCCCGTCCTGTGCAAAAACTTCAGCTCTGTTCTGTTTTCAAGAACCAGACGGGCGTCTGTCTTCACTGAACGCCCGTCTGGCCTGCATAAGTGTTGAACGCCCGTTTGGCATTCAGGACGGACGTCCAGGTTCAAAAATTTTATTTATTTGATTTTAATGCTTTATTTGATATGGATTTCTTTCATATGAGCTTCTGTGGCTAAGTAATTTTACATAGATGTCCTGAACTTATATGTTTTTACCTTTCCATCTATGAATCCATGTTAGGTAATTGATCAATTCCTTATATATGATTCATCTAGGCATGTTATAGTGACTGTCGGTTCTCGTAAGCTATAACTGTTCTTATAGTTAGTTAGTAGCTAATGTCGGTTTCCGTATGCTACATACCGCTGTGATGAATCTTTTAAGCTTTTAAGACTTATGTGCTTCCTTGTTGTTTTTGTAACTCATATGGGTAGCTACTGTCGGTTTTCCGTATGCTACGTCCTTTTCCATATGAGTTATATCTGTTTAGTATAGCTAAATGTTGGTTTCCATAATGCTATCACTTTCAATGAGTCTTAAAGCGCGTCTACACTGCATGTAATAAACAGTACTGTCGTTTATCGTAACCTGTCATTATTTGGTAGACGTTTATTTTATACATGTCGTGTTGCAAATGAGTGGGCTAGTTTTCTTTCTTTTATTTTCTTTTATTTTTGCATATCATATAGGTGCATATCATTTAGTTGCATGTCATCTAGTTGCATTGTTTTTCTATTTTTCTTTTATTTTTCCCGAGTGTAGTTAATCGTCGGTTTCCGTAATACTACCTCGTTTTTTTTTAGTTTCTCGCATAGGCCGTAGTCACCGTAGGGTTGTCCTCGAAACCCGCTTTCGGCCTAAGCTCGTCGAATTTATTTTTATTTATTTAATTTTTAGAATTGCGGATCACGTAGATTGCATTGTAGTATAATTTCATATAGTGCACCCGGCCCCGCTATTTTGTAATGTTCCATGTATCATTATTTTTGTATGCACATGTGGACTGTATTTGTATTATAAGCTTCTGTGGCTTATTTGATGCTTAGGTGTCCTGTACTTTCCCTGTGTGGTGATTTTTCCATCTGAGCCGTTATATCATGTGCTTACGTCCTAAGTTCGCAATTTGTTATTCCCCCGTGTCCCCGAGATACTGCCATGTTTCGTCGAGTGGTGCAGGTACATTTCTAGATGTCTTTGTTAAGCTAGCTTTGGATTTGAAGCTGGGAAGGACTCCATATGACATCACCATTGTTGTCCTCTTCAGCCAATTTTCGGATCATCACGAAATCAGCTAAGTTCTTTTATCTTTTCTTTATTTCTGCACAACATGAGGACATGTTGTAATTTAAGTGTGGGGGAGGGGAATGGCTTATGTGTTATCTACATTCATTTGCCATACTTTTATATTTCTATGAAAAGTGCTAGATTTTAAAATTTTTGTTTTGTCCCAAGTAAGCATTGCATGTCTTCATTTGAGTTCTTATATCATTGATGCGTTATTCTGCATATTTAGTAATTTTAGTTGTTTCACCCGACACTATTTTTCACGTGCCATAGTAGATAATGAGCTATATTTTAAAGCTATGCCCATTTGATTAAAGATTTTTTGATGATTATCGCATGATTCTTTGCTTCCATACTAATTTTGGAAATTTTAATAGTTTGTATTTAGAATTAAAGTATGACGTACTGTGAATATCTGAAGGTTTGAATGTGATAGGAGGGATATAATTTAAGGTTTGTATACCAATCTAAGATGAATAATATGAATTATATATATATAAGTGTCGGAAGTAGCTGCCGATGATTTGAGTGCGGTAGGGCATTATCTCGAAATGTCCTATACCACTATGAGGTTAATAGCTCCCGACTGCCTGATGATAGTAGTCCAGCTAGGGTGTTATCCTGAAACATCCTATTGCTGGGAATGAGGGCATATATGCTATATATGTGTGGAATTAATAGAACTTTAAAGAAAATTAGTGAATGGCAATGTGGAAAGATGGTTGAAAACCTTAGTTATCTTCTAACTATCCCCAGTATAAACTGAAAGATATGTTGTAGGGATTATCCTCTAAGTATGTCGGAAATATTTTAAATGCTCCCTATTATCTTTTCGGAATGTGTATGTTTTTGTGAGGGGCATGTTATAATCATTTTTATATTTCTAATTTAAATGGGATGTTGGCTAGTTTTGTTTGAATCAATTTCAAGTGTGGATTTAGTGGAAATTTACTATGGCTATGCACACACTCACTTGGGTGAACCTCTAAACTACTTGAATATGTTTTATATTTGCTAAGATGTTTATTTGTCTCGAGTGATGATTATGTTTTGTCTTGCTCGGGACGAGCAAGGTTTAAGTGTGGGGGAGTTGTTAAGGGTGATTTTATACGTTTTATAAGGATATATTTTATATCAATATTCCCCATATATGGATGTTTTTCATAGAAATCGAGCTTATAATCGATTAATTGAGTAAATGATGTTTTTAATAGCTAAATCTCAAAACGTAACGAATTATGTGCTTAAATGATGATTTTGTGTTATTTTGGAAATACGTTACGCTTTGGTATGTTTTCCTATTGTTGTAGATACTCATTGATGATGGAAGAGAGGATTTTAGAGAGCCAAATTCGTGCTTGGAAAGGATCAATCAAAGTTATGGAAGATTGAAAGATATAAGGAAAGAAATCAAGCAAGATAAATGTCGGAAAATCAGGATTCCGAGTAGTGACGACCTTGCAACGCAGTTATTGATATGATAACAACCGATTTGACCCTGGACCTCAAGAGAAGAGTTGTAGGGCTTGAAGAGAGGATTCTACAGGATTTTGAATCACTCCATTCCGACTTACGAGGCCCGAGATATGAGCGTTACAAGTTTGGATGCTGTTGCTGAAAATAGTGGACGGGCGTCCGACCTTGTGAACGGGCGTCCGGCACCGTTACTGTAGCAACCGCCTCGGATTTTCTATAAATAGCAGCGCGATTTCAACCCTAATTCAGACATAATTCGATTCCTATTGTTACCCACACATAAGAGAGGGACCCTAGGCCGCCCCGGCCCTTTTGGGAGGTCGGGGTGGCAAGTTAGATTAGGTTTTCTTTTTCGTTTTCTTTTCTTTTTGTTTCTCCATTGATGAACACGGTTGAGCGACCATGAACACGGCGTTGTGAAACATCTTTTCCACTGCGACTTGATTTCTTTTTCATGGATGATTTTGTAAGTTTTAATTCAAATTGTTTCTTTCCTTTGTTTATTTGTATCTTGCAATTTATATCGGAAGATTATTGCTTGTTGATGCTACCGTATGACGGAAGTCGGTGTAGTTTAGATCACCATAGGAAAGATTAGATCTTTAACCTATACATAACGGAAGTTCGTAGGTTAAATATCTAGGTTTACGAGAGAACCACAATTTAATTAATTCGATGCAAGATTTTCTTAGAATTGAATTGAGGGATATCACCGTTACCGGAAAGATAGGATTTTTCATGTGTTTAATTCATTATGTTGTTCTTGTTCTCTTTCATGTTTTTATGCCGCATGTTAATCGAATTTAGATAACGGAAGTTATTAGATTCATTAGATTATCGTGAGGAGATTGACAATAATTATTCCAACAAACGGAAGTTGAGGGATAATGTTGTTAGGTTAGGATTCAATCCATATCTTTGATTTGTATCGATATTAGTTAAGACCGGAAGGTAAACTAATTAATGGCGTGATAAATCGGAAGAGGAAACGCTTCATTAGAAAAGATAATAACCCAAGATAACTAATGAATGAATGTTTGTCTATCTTGTTGATTTCGGTGGGGTGATGGTTGTTGGGAATAGGCTGATCATGGTTTGTTCATGTTTGTTCGTTGTTAGTTAGTTTTACTTGTTTTCGTAGATGTAGTTTTATTTATGTTTTTATCGCTTTTATCCTTCCTGGCTTTGGATTAACAATCCTCTGTCCAGTTTACTTTTCCGTTTTAGTTTAGGTTTAGGTTTTAGTTAATAAAGGAGGAATTAATGAAGTTAGATTCGACATCCCAATTCCCTGAGGATCGATACCCGTACTTATCCAACTTTACTAGCAACTATCCGGTATTCGGCCGGTTAGGAGGTAGTTTTGCATGGTAGTATAGGTTTATAAATTTTCTTTTGTTTTAATGATGCAAAATCTCCCCAACACAAACTGAATTTCAACTAAGGTTTTAAACTGAATCAAAGTGGCCAAGGCATTTGATTTGGATTTGAGAGGGTAAATCCATTTGAACTTGGAGCTATCATCTATAAAAAGAATGTATTAGATAAATCAAGATACAAATTTAATAGGGGTCGGCCCCCAAAAATCAGTGTGAACCAATCCAAGAATTTGACTAGCATGAGAATCAGAGAGAGAATATCGCAAAACATGTCCCTTACCAAACTGGCAGGGTTCACAAAACTTTAAATTATCATCCAATGAAACATTATGTTGTTTCAAAACATAACTCAGAACATTCTTAGAAGGATGCCCAAGTCTTCTTTGCCAAACATTGGGATCCTTATCTAGACAGACATACTTGACATTATTCCTGAAGGACCGACTAAAATAAACAAGAACACTCTAGGAACTGAGAGTGGATTAGGAGTGAAGAGAGATCTATGATTTTGTGAGAAGAGGAAGATCAACCAATCTAGAGACCATCATGGAGATCACCCCAAAGAAGATTTGTCCCCGACTTCTGGTCCTCAACAAGACAAACATATGATTCAAACAAAACATTAACAAGATTATCCAGAACAAGTCAAGAGATACTAATAAGGTTTTCTTAATATTGGGAACATGCAAAAGATCATTGAGATACAGAGGAACATGATTAGTGTGAATTGTGCTAGAACCAATGTGTTTGATACTTAGTTTTTCACATTACCTACAGTAAGTGCATCATTACCAAGATAGGATCCGAATTGATGTGCAGGTTGTTCACATTAGCAGTCGCATGATCAGATGCTCCACTATCCAGATACCATGAACTTTTTCCCACACTTTTTCCCACACTATCCAGATATCTGTATGGGTGAGTTGTTGGGGCAGGTGGAACAAAGTCATGTTCAAACCTATGCTAGCAGGAGGTTACAATGTGACCTAATTTACCACATAGGTAACATACCATTATGTTACCAGAGTTCACACTGTTACCAGATCTACCTCACCTACCTCTGTTAGACTGGACACCACTAAAACAGCTTCTCCAACCTCTATTACATTAGTGAAGCTTTGAGTTGCATGGATGGCGGGTTGAGCCACCGTCGACGGTGGTCCTGAGGCATCTTCCATGTGCCGGCTCTAATACCAACAGAGAATTTAGCTAAAGTGAATAAATATTCTTCATTATTTGTTCTGATAATGACAGCATTAGTAAATACAACACACACTTGAACAACCTTTACAAATTAGTAACAACTATTAAAGATAAAGTACCAGAGGAGATATTGATTATCAAAGGAAAGATAAATTTATATGTTTAGATATGATTTGTTTTTAAAATAAAGGATATTTCTTGTTTTTCAGTTATTTAGGATGAGATAGGATTAATTTTACAATTAAATGCAATATTTACCTCATTCCTCTTATATATAAAGAGAAACAATGTAATCATTTTTCATTCAACAAAAACCACAAGTTTAGGGTTTACGTTTTCGTGTGTTATTCTGATTTTCTTCATGGTATCGGAGCTAGGAGCAAGGCAGGACCGGCCCTGTAATTTTTTGGGCCTAAAGTCATTCGCTGAATTAGACCTTTTAGTTTGAAGTTGTTTTTATTTATTTATTTATTGAAAAAACATACTTATAAAATATTACTTCAACATCGCGTTTTTAACATCCGTAGATACAAAATTCAATTCATTGATAGCCTCAAAACATACATACAAACGTATTATTTTCTTAGTTTTCTAGCACATTTATAAACAAAAACCAAATTCATACATATACACAAAAAATACTTACATATTACTACTTCAAGATCGCTCTTGCACCACATTTGGATACGAAATCACTAATCAAAGTAGAATTGTCAATTTCATTAACAATATTCTACTTTCTTTTTTGATTTCCAGAAGGATACATATACTTTGGTGGTGACATTTTTCTACCTATAAAGAATTTATGTATATGAAAACGGAAAACCATAGACAACAAGCCCACCTCGTTACCTCAAATTAAAGATTCCTAAACTTTAAAAAAAAATTACAAACACAAAATAATATGACATCATTATAAAAGCCACCCCACTAGCAAAATGCAAAGGCTAAGCGCCTAAACGAAAAAAGAAAAAAAAAAAAAAAAAGGTAAGGCCGGCAAGGCCAATCACCCCATCAAGTAATGAAGTAAACAAAACATACCTGACTAATGTAATGACTATATGCGATTATCTTATTCAATTAAAATGAAAGTCCTCTTCCTTCCTTGCTATGCTAAAACCACTTTCAATCTTTCTACATACAAACCAATTAGACAAAAATTTGAAATATATACCTTTGGGTAAAAATAGTTTTTTTTTTGTATACCCTTATTTTTAAGTCTTACAAACATAACCCTCAGTAGGACGGGCAATTTGGCATTCAGGACGGGATATAATGTCACGTAGGGGACGGGTTATTTTTCATTGAGGTCGGACTAAAATAACACGTCCTCAATAAATTTTCTCACTCGGTCGTGCTTTAAAAAACCCGTCCTGAATTTTTTTTTTACAGATTATGTCGCTTATGCTGCTATTGAGCAGTTGGTTCTTGGTTCTTCACGCCATGGTTTTATCAAGTAAGCTTTAATTCCCTTTCTCCGCAAGTTTTATTTTTACTGTTCAATCAATTGTCTACAAAGATATACGGGACATGGTTTTTGTCTGGAGTGATGCAATGTAAAAGAGGAGGTTTGGGACTGGTGATGAGAGTTTTGCAGGTAAGGTGTTTGATTTTTGTCCTCAATAGCACATTTCTTTTGGGGACAATGGGTTCATATTATTGAAGTAAATAGAAGGATTTACCTTCATTCTTTTAGCGAACAATGGTACTCTTTTCGGATTGATTACGAGTATGACTTGCAGAGGTAGTCGTATAATGTAGCCACAGGGGACTGGATTTTCGACAAAAGAAATCGTAATTCACAGAGGAATTATTTATTAAAATGTCGTACCATTGCAAAAAAAAAAAAAAAAAAAAAAAAAAAAAAATTCAGGACGGGTTTTTTTAGCACGACCGAGTGAGAAAATTTACTGAGGACGTGTTATTTTAGTCCGACCTCAATGAAAAATAACCTTTCCTCATGACATTATATCCCGTCCTGAATGTCAAATTGCCCGTCCTACTGAGAGTTATGCTTGTAAAACTTAAAAATAGGGGTATACAAAAAAAACTATTTTTACCCAAAGGTATATATTTTCAATTCCTCCAAAAAATTATGATTTCCAAACTATTAATTTTGTCTACAAACTTACTGCTTATAAATAAGAAAATATCAAAAATCAAACTATCAAAGTATTAGAGCTTGTAACTATAAGAAAATTAATTACCTATTTACCTCCACTTAAGAACTTAGGGCTTGTGTTGTGTAGGGAAAGATTGATACTTGATATTATAACTTGAAGATTGAGATTAGAATTTGAAGGGAATGATGTATTAATATATTATTAATTGTGGGAAATTGAAAGAAGAAAAAAAATATTAAAAAAAAAGGAAGAAGAAAGCAGGGAGTGCTGAAGAGGCAGGGGAGGAGCCGAGGAGAGGCAGGGGAATAGGGGATAAGGAGGATGGCCGATTGGTTGAGAAGATGTTGTTTTTATTTTTGTTTGTTTGCTTAATCGCTTTTTCTATATATATATATATATATATATATATTTATATATATATATATATATATATATATATATACACTTTCTCTTACTTTCCAAACAAAAACAAAAAAAAAACTTGTTTTATGTATAAATATAAAATATGTGTTGTATGTCTAATTTTTTTGGGTCTTTATCGTTTCAAGTATATTTTTTTGGGGCCACATTATATTAGGTTGGATCGGATTGAATCTATACTGATTTTTTTTCTTTTAACGAAAACATGTAATGCTGGGTCTCCCCGGCACCGTTGGGCCTAAGACCGGCGCCTCGTTTACCTCACAGTTGGGCCGGCCCTGAGGTAAGGGTTCGAGTGCCTTAACATTGGTGAACCCTCGCCCGTTTTTTATTCAGTTGTAAAACGATTTTCTTCTATTCCTATGCCCGACCCATGTTCCACTTTTCAAACTTTTTTTCAATGTTCATCTGCATTTTCAGAAATTTGCGTCATCCCATATTTTTTTTTTCTAACGGGGTTCGAACACTGATCTCTATGTCAGGTTATAGTCAGCTCACCAGTAGACCGATGCACCTTGTGCGTCATCCCATTTTAGTTTGAATCTATCGTAGGAAAAAAAAAAAAACTTATTTTTTCCTCTCTCCATCAATTAGAGAAATTAATAAAATGCATCTCATATGCTATTGGCAGGGCTGAGCAGAAAACCCAGTGAACTCAATCTAACCCGAAACCCAAACCGAACCAACCCGAAAACCCAAACCAATTGAAACCCAATTTTTTTGGGTTGGGTTTGGACCCGAACCGAAAACATTTTGGTTTGGTTTGGTTTTTTAAATTTTTTATTCGGGTTGACACAACCCAACCCGACCCCCAATATATTTATGTATACACACACACACACACACACACACACACATATATATATATATATATATATATATATATATATATATATATATATTCCATCCAAAGTAAATGGCAGTTACCATATTACGGCTATCACTTCATTTTCGGTTTCTTTCTATGATTTTTTGACCTTTTTTCGGAAAACAAAATCCGTGTATGATGTTTTTATGTATGACTATTGAATTTTAATTATTATTTCTATATGTTGTTGGTTTGTTATATGTTGTTGGACTCTTTCCTAGAAAATTATTTTCTTTAACGATTACTGTTATAAACATATGGTATGGAGCTCGATTTTTGATATATACACGTGTGTTGATTTTATAGCATTAATGTTTAATTATAGATGCATGTTTTATTGCTGAAAACCCGAAACCCAATCCAGTCCAACCCGAAACCATCCGAACCAACCCATTGGGTTTTATAGTCATTTGGTTTGGTTTGGGTTTGTTTTTTCTTAAACCAACCCGACTAATACTATGTAAAAACCCAACCCAAATCAACCCAACCCAACCCAAGTTCAGCCCTAAATTGGTGCACACCTAATGCATTCGTTCCTTGATCAAATTCTTTTTTGTTAGTATTTTTTTCTTTTACTTCTTATTTGGTTTAAGTTGGTATTAATAAAGCGTACATAGTTCCCAATTTGCATCCAGATTTACCACTATATATCGCATATTTTGTCTGTTGCTTCCAATGTTACAAACATTAGCTTTGATTTCAAGATGCTATCCTATCCTGACAACAAAAAATTCACGAGCAAGGAGTCAAGACCCAGAAAGCCCAAGAAATCCTATCCGCAGGACGGAGAGACAACGATTTGTTCTCATAAGAGAAGATTAATTCAACAGTTTTTCGACATAAAAAAGAAAGAGCTACAGGTTAAAAAGCGGGAGCTTTGTCGATCTACCACTATTGAGACAAGAAAATTTCGGGCATACCACTCTCTTTGTCGAAATACCACTCTCATTTTTATTTTAAATCTAGTCCTTATCTCATTTACCTTCTATATAAATGAGAGTAATGTATCATTTTAATTCAATCACACTGAGTTCATAGTCTTGTGTTGTCTATTTTGATTTTTTTAAATCCATGATATCGTTTACCTTCTATATAAATGAGACGGGGTTCAATCACACCGAGTTCATAGTCTTGTGTTGTCTTCGATTTTCTTATGACGAACCCTCGCCCCTCGCATCTTCTTCGGCTTTTAAACCTTTCATTTTCTTTCCAATTAATAAAAGAAAAGACTGTTGCAAGCTAGCCTGTTTGCGCAGTCCTATTTCATTTCTTTAATTTTTCCTTTAGGCAAAATAAAAACACCCATTATTTGCTGTTGAGACTTAAGCATGTGCCTTTGAGCATCAACTGGAACGAGCCATTTGATCCGCATGAAGGATAAGATTCATAAGAAGAAAAACCCCTAGATGCTGCGGCCCAATATAAAACATTTTTTTTAAAAATCTTTTCTATGACAAAAACAATTTCTTTTCCTATGGTATTCTCGTTATGACAGCCTAGGAACAAAATGAGTAATTGTGCAGAGAAATTTCGACAGACATTTGACAAAAAAATCACGAGCCGAGTAGGGGCGGCTCCAGGAATTTAATAATACGGGTCGGAAATTTATCATATTGTACAATTACTAAACGTAATGTTACATATTATAGTTCAATACGAGGCAACATGGATCAATATCTCTACTATATTAAAAGTGTAAGTGTGTTTCTGATGTAGAAGATCTACAATAACGAGTAAAAACGAGCTAATCCAAGCTCAAATAGTTAATTCTCAAACGAAAAATGGTATTCAAGATTACATTCTGCCATAGTATCTGTTAAGGGTGAATTTATACGATTTATAACGCTATATTCTATGATAATTTCCCTCGTATTTGTGTTAATTTGCATAAGAAACGAGTATCTAATGGATTTATTGAGTAAATGATATTTAAAAAGAGTTAATCGCAAAATATGTTGATTTATGTGCTTTAATTATGTTTTTACGATTATTTGGACATTATTACATTTTTGCGATGTTTTTAATGTGTTATAGGTACGTGCTTGATGCTCGAATGATGATCAAAAGGAGATAAGAGTCGAAATATTTGATGAATAAAAGAGATAAAAGATTGACAAGATAGAAAAGATAAAGATCAATCGAAATTCTATCATATTGGACGGCGTCCGAGTCCCGTCCGGTGGACGGGCGTTTCTTGATGTAATTGAACGAGCGTCCGGGATGACATCTTTGATTCGAAAGTTTGGACGACGGGGTGGACGTGGACGAGCGTCCGGTCATGACTCGGCCCGATTCGAAGTTCTATTGAAGAGTGGACGGGCGTTCAAGATTCCGGACGGGCGTCCGGTAGCCGACTTTCTTTGAACCGACTTTAAAATCTATAAATAGCCGGTCGTTTCTCAACCCTAAACATACCATACACTCATTATTCAAAACCCTAAACCTAGGGGCGGCTTTAGGCTGCGTTTTTCTTCCTTTTATTCCGCTTTTATGCACTTTAGATTTAGATTAAACTAGTTACTTTTTATGCACTTGTTTCGCGAATTCGAGTTGCTGAGGATGTCTAGAAGCTAAAAGCTTCATCAAACGAGTATTGTGAAGCCATCCAACAATTGTTGATTTCGTTTTCATCGATCATACTGTGAGTTTTTATTAAAGGTTGTTTCTTATTCATGTTTATTATGTTTTAATTGCTTTTACATCGGAAGATATGCATGTGTTGATTGTTTATTGTTGATGGAAATCTTAATAAACCTTAGATCACCATGAATAAGAATAGTAATTTGAATCTATCATAACGGAAGTTAATAGGTTTAATTGCTAGATCATAATCATAAAGTTTACACCTTTGGTTAGAAAACGCGTTAATCTTGCATTGGAAGATAATAGATTAATAGATGAACTTTCTAAGGAATTAGGGTTCATGTTTAGATAAGGTGAATCACAACCTAGATAAAAACCACAATATAATCGAGATAGGAAATCAATGCTTGTTGGATAGGTGGATCAATCCTCGTTTGCTCGTTATACACTTGATTTAAATCCTTAAAACTTGAATTTGTTTAGTTAGTTTACTTTTATTTGCATCTTAGATTAGTTTAGTTTAAATAGGTTCGCAACCCGTATTCTTCCTAGCTTTGGATATCCTCTCGTCTAGTTTTATTTTCTCGTTTTGTTTTATTCGCCGTTTAGATTAGTTTCGTGACATAGTTTAAGTTAAACAAAAACTAGAAATCACAATCGTTTAGTTCCCCGTAAGATCGACCCGGCATTAACCACTATTACTACGATCCTTATACTTGAGGTTAACCGGATTATTACTTGTTTGTTTTGTGTTAATAAAATCCGTGACAAGTTTTTGGCGCCGTTGCCGGGGAATCGGTGCGGTTGTCCGGTTTCTTATTAATTTTTCTAAAGTTGTTATGTTTTGTTTTTCGTAGGTAGTTTGTGTTATCTAGTGATTATTAATTTTTTTCATAGGTTTGTGTCTAGGTTCCAATTAGGGTTTTGTTTAGTTTTCGTGTTTTGTTTGGACTGTTTTCATGTGCTTTATGTGTTTCGAACGTAAACGGGCGTCCCGAGCTATTGGACGTCCGTCCGTCCAAATCCGATCGTCTCTCGTTTGTGTTTTGCCCGGGCGGACGAGCGTCCGCAACTTGGACGCCCGTCCCGTTCTTTCTCCGGGCGGACGTCCGTCCGGTAACTTGGACGCCCGTCCGCCGTTGTCACTCGCTTTTTATTTATTTATTTTTGTTTTAGGTAGATATCGTGGTTTAGGGTTTCGTTTTTCGTAGGTAGGTTTCGTAGGTAGGGTTCGAGGTTGAATCATCGACTCCACGTTTTTCACGGTCAAAGTTTTGGATAAAAGGGATCGTTTTGGCACTCGTTAGTATTTTGGCCGTAACTTTTGGCTCGAGTGTCCGTTTGGAACGCAGGACCCCAATTCGGAAAGCTCGTTCCGAAGCCGACGACATGGTGAATGGCCGTAGGACGTTCCATGCCGTTTTCGAGGTCAAAATCCACTGTTTTCCCTTCCATTTTGGGCTCGAAGATTTCAACACATTTTTTTTTCCTTTTTTTAGTGTTTCCTGTTTTTCTGTTTTAAATTTTTCGTAGTTTAAGTTTAGGTTTCTGTTTCCGTACCTTTTTAGGTAGTTTTCAATAAAAATAGCGTTAAATAAATTGAGAGTTTTTTTATTTTTGCCGTGTTTCGATGACCGTTGGGTTAAGAATGTGCAAAAAGTTTTTTTAAACTCAATTTATGAAACGTGAATTCAGGTTTCATAGTTTTGTTTTCAATAAACACTAGGGTTTCTTTTTTTAATGATATGGTATTAGGTTATGATTTTAGGGTTGCTGCTGTTTTCTGGTATCAATCGAGTCTACTGTGCTTTTCTGCTGAGTCAGACGGGCGTCCATAGTAACTGAACGCCCGTCCGCGCTGAATATGGTTTAAACGTCCGTCTGTCTTGTCTGAACATCGTCCAGTGTGTCAGTTTCTAGTGACTAGAATTTGTTTCTGATACATGCTTTATTTCACGTGGATACTTTAATATGAGCTTCTGTGGCTAGTTATTTTTACGTGGATGTTCTGAACTTGCATGTTTACCTCTTTCCATCTACCGATCCATGTTAAATAATTGATTAACTTTTATATACATGATTCATCTATGCATGTTATAGTTAATGTCGGTTCTCGTATGCTATAATCGTTCTTATTGTTATTTAGTAGCTAATGTCGGTTTCCGTATGCTACATATCGTTGTGATGAATCTGTGAGCTTTGAGACCTATGTGCTTTCTTGTTATTTTTGTAACTCATATGGGTAGCTACTTGTCGGTTTTCCGTATCTACCATGTCTTCTTATGAGTTATATCTCGTTTAGTATAGCTAACTCGTTGGTTTTCCATAATGCTATCACCTTTGATGAGTCTTAAGGCGCGTCTACACTTGCATGTAATGGATAGTAATCGTCGTTTATCGTAAACTGTCATTATTTGGTAGACGTTTATGATATACATGTCGTGTTGCAAATGAGTGGGCTAGTTTTCTTTCTTTTATTTTCTTTTATTTTTGCATATCATGTAGATTGCATTGTAATATATTTTCATGTAGTTGCACCTAGCCTAACTATGTTGTAATGTTCCATGTATATGTTCCATCTTTATATGAGCTTAATCTGAAAAACTCTCTATGACTTCTTTTCCATGTGAGCCTCTGTGGCCTTTATATATGCGTAGATGTCCCGTTCTTTCACCGTTATGGTTTTCTTTCCATCTATTGCGTCCATGTTGAGTAATTCACCTAGTTAGACGTGATTCCAAATTTGATTTATCTTTGTTCCTTTTGTCATCTATCTAGGGTGTTAGGGTTGTTAACGGCACGTCTACACTTTACATGGCAAGCTTCTGTGGCTTTGCATAATCGAATTTTGTTGCGCTTCTGTGGCGTTATTTAGTAGATGTTTATATATTTGACCTCGCTTAGATTAGGGCGACATCTATGGAATTAGTTGGGCTAGTTTATTTTCTTTATTTTCGTTTTGCCTTTTTAGTATAGTTGCATATCATTTAGTTGCATTGTATTTTATTCTGTTTTTCTTATTTATTTTTATTTATCTTCTTAGTGCACCTAGCCCTGCTACTTTGTAGTGTCCTCTATCCTTAGTTCTTTATGCACATGTTGAGTTTATTTGTTTTGTAGAGCTTCTGTGGCTTTATATTTGACGCTTAGGTGTCCTGTACTTTCCCTGTGTGGTGATTTTTCCATCTGAGCAATTATACCATGTGCTTATAGCATTATTTTTGCCATGTTATATTCCCCTATGTTCCCCGAGATACTGCCATGTTTTTCAAGTGGTGCAGGTACATTTTTAGTTGTTTTTGTTAAGCTAACCAGGGAGAGAATCTGGAGAGGAATACCTATGACATCTCGTGCCTCGGAAACGCGGATCGATTATCTATCCTTCTTCAGCCTATCTTCATAACATTACCAAATCAGCTAAGTTCTTTTATCTTTTCTTTAATTCTGCACAACATGAGGACATGTTGTCATTTAAGTGTGGGGGAGGGAATAGTTGGTTATGTGTATCTATCATTTGCTTATATCATTATGTTTCTATGCAAAATGAGGCTAGAATTTTAAAATTTTTTTGTTTGTTTTGTCCCAAGTGAGCAATGCATATCTTTATTTGAGTTCTTATATCATTGGTGCATTATTTTGCATATTTAGTAAATTTAGATGTTTCACCCAACACTATTTTTCACGTGCCATAGTAAATGATGAGCTATATTTTAAAGCAATGCCCATTTGATTAGAGATTTTTGATGATTATCGCATGATTCTTTGCTTACATACGAATTTTGAAAATTTTAATAGTTTGTGTTTAGAATTAAAGTATGACATACTGTGAATATCTGAAGGTTTGAATGTGATAGGAAGGATATAATTTAAGGTTTGAATACCAATCTAGGATGAATTGTATGAATAAAATATATATAAGTGTCGGAAGTAGCTGCCGATGATTTGAGTGCGGTAGGGCATTATCACGAAATGTCCTATACCACTATGAGGTTAATAGCTCCCGACTGCCTGATGATAGTAGTCCAGCTAGGGTGTTATCACGAAACGTCCTATTGCTGGGAATGAGGGCATATGCTATACGTGTGTAATTAAGAGAACTTTAAGAAAAATTAGCAAATAGTATTGTGAAAAGATGGGTGAAAAACCGTAGTTATCTTCTGACTATCCCCGCATAAACCGAAAGACATGTTGTAGGGATTATCCTCTCGAGTATGTCGAAAGGTCTTAAAAACCCTCTATCATTCTTTTCGAATATGTATGTTTTGTGAGGTGCATGTTGTTGTTAAGGGTGATTTTATACGTTTTATAAGGATATATTTTATATCAATTCTCTCCATATTCGTATGTTTCTCATAGAAATCGAGGTTTATATTGAAATATTGAGCAAATGGTGTTTTTAATAGTTAAATTGCAAAACGTAACGAATTATGTGCTTAAATTGTGATTTTATATTATTTTGGAGTTATGTTACGCTTTGGTATGTTTTTTTATTATTGTAGATACACGAGATATGGATTAGAAGAGGATTTAAAGATGAATTAACTGAAGATTTATATGATGGAGAGGAGATAAAGATGGAAGGAAAGGATAAAGATAGAAGAAAATCGAAGATCAAGCCAGTGAACGAACGTCCAAGTCCCGTCCAGGCTGGACTGGCGTCCGGAGGTGCGATTTTGATACAGAGAGTTTGGACGCTGAGTGAACTGGCGTCTGGAGCAGTCCAAGGCACTTGGACGGGCGTCCATAAACTTGGACGGGCGTCCACGGCCGACTTAAGCAGCAGCCGCCTTACTTTTCTATAAATAGCAGCGCGATTTCAACCCTAAAACACACATTATTGACTCTTATTGATACATACTCATTAGAGAAAAACCCTAGGCGGCCCCAGCCCCCTTTGGGGAGGCTGGGGTTGCGGATTAGTTAGGTTTTTATTTTCGTTTTCTTTTCTTGTTCGATCTTGATGATGGCCTGAAGATATGAACTTGGAGCAGCCATGGGAAACTTTTCCAGCAGCGTTTTATTTCTTCCTTTGGATATTTTGTGAGTTTAATTTCAAGTTTGTTTCTTTCCTTTGTTTATTTGTTTATGCAATCGATATCGGAAGATGTATTGCTATTTGATGTTTACCGTATGATGGAAATCGGTGTAAACCTTAGATCACCATAGGAAAGATTAGACTTTTAACCTTGACATAACGGAAGTTGATAGGTTAGATTTCTAGGTTGTTAGATCTAATAAATCTTGCACCTTGTTTTGAGAGCGTTAATCTCTATAGATCGGAAGATGATGAGATTGATAGACGGATTACTTACGGAAGTAGGAATTCATACCTTTGATTAGGTGAACCACAACTTTGATTGAATCATCATAAGATAATCTAGGGAAGAATTAAGGGTTGCGGGATGGTGGATCATGTTTGTTCTATGTTGATTTGCTTCGATCATTATCATGATAGTTAGTTTTATTGTTTTCTTAGTTGTAGTTTTATTTTATTTGCTTTTGTTCGCAACGATATTTTCCCGGCTTTGGACCGACAATCCTCTGTCCGTTTATTTTCCGTTTTAGTTTAGGTTTAGAATAATTTGTATCAACCTTAGGAAAATTAATGAACTAGATACCCCGATTCCCTGTGACCGACTCCGGTATTAATCGCTGTACTACGATCCCTACACTTGGGGAATACCGGATTTATAAATTTATTACTTGTTGTTTTCATTAGATAAAATCCGTGACTATCTGAGAAGCTTAGGCTATTTATAGGGTAAAAATCGCACTTAGGTAACCTACACTAGAAAAGCCCATAAGGCTATCCACTTAATTTTAAAATATTAATAAAACATTATTAATTAAGTTGAACGTGCTACATCATCTCCATCTCCCCTACTCGAAAAGCTTGTCCACTAGCGATTCCATTGATGATGACGATTCCCGCACGTTACTCTTCTGAGCTCACCATGAATCCCTTCGGTAAAATTCTCTCAATTTGTCCATTTTTGCCCAAAATGCTCAAACATAAGAAAAGATAGTAACAACACTTCGCTTAGTCATTACGGACTCGTTGGAGTTGTTCTCATCAGTTCCATCCCTCCCCAAGAAAAACTCGTCCACGAGTTTCACAGCGGTGTCGGCTCCCGTGTACACTTGATAGGTAGATGCTGCTCGATCTTGTGTCCAGCTGTTGGATAGTAAATCTTCCAATCATTCTTCCAAAACTGTAAGAAATAGTCCAATCAACACAAAACTCAACACCATCAATTTATGCTGGACGACCATACATTCGCCTAAAAGCTTCACACGTTCAAGATTTCCTGTCAGCTCTGCATTCGTTCCTGCGAAACTCACCATAACGTATTGCAGTACCAACAGATGAATGCTTGCTAAGACCAGCAAAGGAACATCTTCTTCCCACCTTAATTACAAGGATGGGACATTAAATTAGTTTGTCAACAACCTTTAACCAGGGCCGGCCCTGGAAATTTTACGGCCTTCGGCGAATCGGCGAATTAGGCCTTCTAGTTCGAAGGTTTTTTTTTTGTTTGTTGAAAAAACATATTTATAAAATATGAGAAAAGGTTGTGGAGAACTGTTTTTTAATCTAAAATGGGAGAAAAGGACAAGAAAAAAAGATAGTTGTTGAGAATGACAAAAACGCGCATGTTACTACATGTGGTTGTAGCAACATTTAGTAACACGTGTAGTAACAGGCGTGTTTTTGTCATTCTCAACCACTATCTTTTTTTCTTGTCCTTTTTTCCTATTTTGTATCTTATTTTGTCCTTATAGCCCGCGACCTATAAAATATTACTTCATTATCGCGTTTTTAACATCCGTAGATACAAAATCCAATTCATTGATAGACTCAAAACATACCTATAAAATAGTAAAATTAATCATCATTTTTGTAGAATATTTAGGTCTTTTAGTTCGAAGTATATAAATATATATATACATATATATATATATATATACATATATATATATATATACATATATATATATATATACATATATATATATATATATATATATTGGAGGTGCTAATATATCATAAAAAAACGGTCAAAAGACCCAAAATATTGGATGTTTAAATGAGTTAATGAATTAATAAATTTTGGAATAATAAATACAAAATAAAAAAACGGTGTGAGTAGTAATTATGTAGTGGCAATAAAACCACATATATATTGGAGGGTTATAATATATGAGGTTCAAAAGTATTTTCGAGAACTCGCTCAAAGTTGTTTAAGGAATCAATAAATTAATTGGAATGGCCGGGACAAAAAAAGAGCCAAAGTGATTTAAAGAAGTCAAAAGAAGGCAAAAAAAAAAAAATAAAATCTGATGTTGCCCTTCCTTTTGATGAATCATCCTCATCAATATATGCTACCTCCAGAATCATTTTCCTCTTGTTTTAAACACTTTTCATCATTGTTGTTACCTTGAACATTCTCTATAATAGTTTTTGTAGCTATGGTTGATTCCTTTTTAGTAACAACAGTAGTATGACAAGGTCCATCAAACATGTTGAGCACATTTTTACCATGTCTACTGCAGTAAACTTCAAGTGGACATTTTGTCGAACACTTGGAGGGCACAAGACTATCGGCCTTTATTGGTGCAGAATCTTCACACTTTGAGGTTATAGTGTAATCAACTTGAGCAGCAATGTTGCCTTCCTCTCCCTCCACGTTTTTGTGTAATCTCGTTGAACACTTGGCATGCTTCACGTTACCCTCATTCTCTTGCTTGTAGAAATATGTCAAACGTGAAGTGTGTAAAAATTTCTTCATCAATAGCTTACTCATTCTGGGCAATGACGTGATTAAATCCTTACCTTCTGAAAATCTATGGTTTTGTAGCTCCTTCCACCAAAAATGTGCTTCACCCTTTAACTTGCACTACAAGAAAACAGGTTAGAAGGGACGACATTGCCGTCCCAAAAATTGTTTAAAGGGACGACACGTCGTCTCTATAAAGCCGTCCCTTCCGCTTGGTCCCTTTAAACAACTGATACATTTAAAGGGACGACAAAATCGTTCATTTAAAAGAATTTTTGGGACGACGTGTCGTCCCTTTAAACAATTTTTAGAAATCAACGTGCTGACATGGCATGATTTTTAGAAATCAACGACACGTTCAAAGAAAATTCAACGTGCTGACATGGTATGATTTTAAGGGACGACATTGTCGTCCCTATAAACATGATTTATTTAATTTTCAAAAATTTTATTATCAGGAGGAAAAAAACAAAAATTTATAAAAAAAAGTTTTTTTGGGACGACAATGTCGTCCCTTAAAAGATTTTATATTAAATTTTCATACGAAAAAATTTATTTATTTTAATAAACATGTTTTTTGGGACAACAATGTCGTCCCTTAAAAGATTATATATTTAAATTTCATAATAAAATTTAATACGAAAAATCAAATTTTTTTTATATAAAGTATTTAAAGGGACGACATTTGTCGTCCCTTAAAATATTTTTTGGTAAAAATTAATTTTATAAAATTTCATTCTTGTTTTTTCCAAAATCAATAACAGATGTGTTTTATAAAATTAATTTTATAAAATTTTATTAAATCAATCCAATCCTGTTTTTTCCAAAATCAATAACAGATGTGTTTATAAACGGGGATTCATAAGAAAAAAAAATGTATAAACAAAAAATGTTACGTAAAATACAAAGTTGTTCAATGTTTCCAAAAGTAAGAATAGTTTCCTCTACAATGTCTACGCATCATCGTCAAGATCCACTTGAGAATCATCTTCAGAATCGTCTTCATCTTCATCGTAAGATGATGAGCTAACCTCTATTTGCATAACCGGTTCTTTAGCGTTAAGATTAGTCAACAACAATTTGAGAAGAGCCCTTTGTTTTTTGTTTCTCTTCTATTGTTTTTTGGTTAACTTCACCAACTGATCATGAGACTTTCTAAGTTCTTCAATCTGCATGTTGCATCCTTGGTGGTAAGAAGATGACGATGCTGAAGACTGGACCGATTGTGATGAATTGGATATGGAGGAAGATGGCGTAGGGCCAAGGCCAATCAAATAATCTCGCCTAGTTCCTAAGGTGCCCTGAAAGATTGCCTCCTCATCTTCAAAAGTCATCTGTCGACCTGGTGCAATCATAGTACGCCAATCCTCCAGCCTCCTCTAAACACAACATATATCGTTGGCAGTTAAGATAAGGAAAAGGAAAATGTACAACGTATTGAATTGAAATATATACAACGTATATCACTTACGTAAGCAGCCTACGCATCACTGTTCAGAAACGAACCGTCAGCATTCTTATGCTTGCTCGCCCATACATGGATAGGATCTTGCCCTGTAGGATCTTCACTCAGACTCACATTACCCTTGAAAAAAATGAAAGTATTATTTATGAAAATCCAAAAAAATGAAGTGATAGGGATTTATTTCCTAATACTTACCCTTCTTAACCTATCCCATCTCACTACGGCCATAGGCGTTCGTCCTTGGCGGCCTACATATTTACTCCCGGCGCGATTCTTCTTATTCTGATCAGATCTTTTCTGCAAAAAAATAGTACTTTTGTATTATATATAAGCAGTAACAAGTAATAATAATCGAATCTACGTAACACTTGTAATGGAATAAAAGCTTTACCTTAAAAGCAGCACTACTAAGGTGGCGGAGAAACACTTCCCATTGTTGCTATGAAAACACATCCCTGGGTCGGGGACAAGGCCCTGGAAACCCCTTGTTGTTGTGTTCATCTACATCCTCCCTTAGTCTAGCTTTCCATTTTCTGAATGAAGTACCGGCGCTTTTCAGCACGGCATCGCGGTGAATAGGCTCAAGGGGTTGGAACGATGACTGAAAACACAAGAAATGAAACGATTGGTTTCTAAATTAATATAATGAAAATTACAATTTGAAAGTGTTAACAATTTGATTAGCTAAGTACCCGAAGTTCTTCCCAAATTAATTGTTTAAGTCGGTCTTCCACCTTTTGCTAGGTCGGGACGTAACAGGGAACATGGGACCTCACGACTTTCCCTATCTCAAACTCAAAATCCTTCGCGTATCTTCCCAATACCTTTTGAACTTTGGGAAATCTAGGATCCCATTTAAGAGGAACAAGCCCCCTAACTTTATCTTGAGGGCTTGGACGGTGAAACCTTTTAAAGGTCCACGTTCACCCTGCTTCTTTTTCGGGGATGGAGGTGACGGTATCAATTCCTCATACTTATTATCTGCTATATGATCTGTAGTATCGGTGTCAAGTTAATTCAACAAAATAAGAATAATCATACTAGACAAAAAAAAATGAAAGTTAATTAATTACCGTCATCGCATTGGCCCGGTAGCCTAAATGGATGCTCGTGTGGTGGTTGAGAACCACCTTCCGATCCCGCGCAAGCCATTCACCTATATGATCAAGTATTTGAATATAATAAAAAATTGATATAAAGAACACATTTATGTTGTTGTAGTATAAGTAAAGCACTAGTATTATATAAATTTTAAATTCAAGTATATGTGAATGAACTTACTAAAAGAATATTAGATTTATAACATCATTCATCATCACTTGCATAGTTTGGTGGGATCGAGTCGTATATGTCATCATCTACACAGTTATTATCATCATCGCAATCCGTTGAAGCATAATCGTTATTATCATCCTTTTCATTTTGATCGAGATCGTTTTCATGATTTTCATCGTTTTCATCGACATATGTTTCTACATCATTTGCACTCATGTAGAACGGTTCCATAGGTGGCAGTTCAACAACAAGTCGGAAATTTCCGTGGGTTGTTTCGTCGATTACCAAATCATCAACAACCACATCACCATTAATATTTGGTGCGTCTACGATATGACGGTGTTGAAAATGCTCAACAACTTTCCAGTCACGTCCGTTATACAAATCATCTATGTAGAACACTTGTTCTACTTGTGAAGCAAGAATGAATGGATCATGTTCGTACCAGGTGTTTGTAGTGCGTATACTTGTTGTATTCTTATATACACGGACTAGTATCGAACCATGTACATTTGAAAAGAACAACAGTGTTATCATTTGGATAGCTTACGACATATATGTCTTCTAAGACTCCATACCATGTAGTGCCTTCGGTACATTTGACAGCAACCCCACTGTTTTGAGTTGTGCGTGTGCGATCCCGTTTTTGTGCATTGAATCTGACACCGTTCATCACACAACTCTGATAGGATTTGACCGTTGAAAAAGATCCAGTGGAAAGTGCTAACAATTGGTCATTCAAGTCTGATGGGTTATGTTTACTCAATACAATCATCTGCATAATGTACCATACATAAGTATTTATGTAACGCTCATAAAAGTGCACAATAAGTGTATGAAGCTTTATTTTGTACCTTCGAATTAAACCAATCAGTAAATTCTTGGCGGTGCACTTTGTCCAAGTTCTGTTTCTTGCAATAACTTGATAGTTTTGTACGATGTTCACTGCTCCATGTGTAGAAGACTAGTTAGCTTTAATGGAATTATAAAAAACAAAAGAATTAAGTTTGGACACTTACACGAGGTATTCATCAATCTCATGGCAGTTTTGCAACACATACCACTGAATTTTTTCTCTCTCAAAGTAGTATTGAATGTCAAGCATTTCATCGATCCCATTGATCAAAAAGGAGTCTTGAATACTGATATACGGTTCTTGATTGTATCTTCATTCTCAACCCAGTTCCTTTTGGGCCTATTGAACTTTGTCTCATTTCCCGAAAAATACAACGAGAAAAACATCAATGTCTTGTTAGCCACGTATGCCTATGCCTCTGCGATGGATCCTTCCGGCCTGGCCCGGTTTCTAATATACATCTTTAACTTACCTAGAAAACGTTCAATCGGATACATCCATCTCAAAAGAATAGGTCCACCCCTAATCGCTTCTTCAGGCAAGTGCATTATCACATGTATCAAAATATCAAAGAATGCCGGTGGGAATATCGTTTCTAGTTTACACAAGATTTCCAAAACCTTCTCTTTTGCATTCTCTAAATCACTAACCCTCAACGTGCACGCGCAAATCAATCTGAAAAAATCACTTAAATCAATGATAGTATCAGAAATTTCCTTTTTCAAGAATTTTCGTACCCCAACTGGTAAAAGTCTCTGTAGTATGATATGAAAATCATGAGATTTTAGCCCGCTAAATTTGTCTTTACCAGTCAACTTCTTTCTTAGGTTTCCTGCAAAACCATCGGGAAACCGAACATTTGTTAAGAAATCATAGAATTTTGTCCGATCTTCTGGTGCCAACGTGAACAAGGCAAGCGGTTTTAAGGTCTTAGTGCCTTGTTTAATCACATGTAGTTCCTTTCTCACTTTCATGTTTGCTAGATCCTTACGTGCCTTGATAGTGTGTTTGGTCTTACCATCAATATTCAATACCGTGGACAATAAGCTATCACACACCTTCTTGTCAATGTGCATAACATCTATATTATACTTGAGTTTTTTCGGCATCCAATAAGGCAATCTATTTAGTATGGTGTTTTTATTCAAACTCAAACAAGATTCAGGACGCTTATAAGTTTTACCGCCATACTCTTTGTGTTTCCCCGGCAAACATTCGGGTAGGTTACTAATTTGTTGAAGAATTTCCTCCGTGGTTTTCTCAACTGGAGGGCTTAATGTTTCGATTTTACAGTTAAACCCCTTATTCTTTCGCATCGGGTGGTACGCCTGCAGCCATCTACGATGTCCGACGTATCCAGTCTTACTCTCTAACCGTACCGAAGGTGTATCGTCGTTGCAAGTTAGACATGCTTTATATCCTTGACCAGTCCAACCTGAGAGATAACTACGAGCGGGAAAATCGTTCGCCGTAAACATAACTGCAACTCGCATTCTGAAGGTAGTATTTGTAGCAACATCAAGCACAACTACCTCTTGTGACTACAATTCTTCCAACTCATCAATCAATGGCCTCAAATAAACGTCCAAGTCATTGCATGGGGATTCTGGTCCTGGGATAAGTAAACACATGTGTTTATACAGTTCATTGTTGCAAACCCATGGTGCTGGATTCAACACTTGTGTTAGAATAGGCCACATGCTGTATGTTTGACTCGTAGTACCAAACGGGCAAAAACCGTCTATAGCCAGATTGAGACGTACATTTCTAGGTTCGATAGCGAAGTCCGGGTGTTGCTCGTCGAATTCTTTCCATTCTTTACCATCGGTTGGATGCCTCATCACATCCTCATCTGTAGAACGCCACGTCTTATGCCATGTCATTGCCTGAGCTGTGTGATGGGAAGCATACAAACGTCTCAAATGATGCTTTAACGGAAAATAACGAAGCACTTTCTGAGCTACCTTTTTTCCTTTATACTCCTTATACCGGCTCGTTTTGCACACTGGACATAATTGTAAGTCAGCAGTCTCCTTATAGTAAATGCAATAGTTGTACAAGCAAGCATTGATCTTTTCATACCCCAGACCCAATTTGTTCAGAAGAGTTTTTGGCTTATAGAATGAATCGGGTAAATTTGACCCTTCCGGCAAAACTTCTTTCAGTTTCGCTAAAAAAACTGTTGGACTTATTTCTATGTTTTGATGATGAGTGCCAGACTAGCTGTTATAGTGCAAAGGCAAAAAGGTGTCTAGATCAAATGTATAGGTTTATTAGAGATTGATTTATGAATAGGTTTGATCAAACAAGCACTGTAATGGTCAGCTGATTTATATCAGCAGACTGGTCCATATCGCAGGGTAGATAGGTCAGTAGACTTTTCTGGAACCAGCCGAAGACTGAAGGCTGAGGGCTCAAACTCAGTTACAGAAGGCTAAGGGATCAAACTTAGTAATTAAAGTCAAGGATATGGAATCAGAATTTAGGCAAGTATGTGATGACCTAAACTGATTACATATACCTTGTGAAGAAGGTCTAAGTTCCATAAGTTGGATGATGTTTGGAACTTGGTTATAATTAAAAATGTGTAATCTAACTTCACAGATAAAAGTTAGATAAAAGAAGTCAGCTGCATTGTATTTTATACACAGCAAATTGCAGTTCAGCAGACTGATAAGTATCTCAGCAGACTGATGAACCTGCTGATAAAATACCTCGGTTAATTCAAGATTATATTGGAAGATTACATGGATAAGGACAGCCAACTACCTCGACTTATCAAACAAATCAAAGGCCGAGATTAAAAGAACGTTGGGATGATTCGAGATCTTTATCCAATGGTTATAAGTCAAAGGGTGGACATCGCACCTTGTCAAAAGGAATTCGACGAGTGTCGATCCTATGAATAGTGAAAGAATGCAAATCAGATGGGACAAAAACAAGGAACGGTTACATTTGAATTTCAATTACAAGTCACATGCATTCTTGCCTATAAATAGAGGACTTTCAACTCAGAAACAAGATGATGAAAACTGATAAACTTTGAAGAGATATTTTACTGAGCTGAAAATCACCCTGCTGAACTTACTGAACTTAAAGCTACTGATCTAGAGAAATTCTTCAAGTGTATTCTGCATTCAAAAGCCACATCAAGTATACACACTTGAAGTCTGCAAGCTGCTGATTATTTCATCCTAATCAAGCTGCTACAACTGAATCATTTATTTGATTCAATCTTTATTTCATAAAGAACCCGCTGAAGACAGTGAAGCACAGCTGTGTGAAAGACTGTTGTTTGTGGTGGAGCTGGTGAAGAGGCAATCCTATTCTTCAAGGACCAAGTGGAAGACTCGGGAGCAACAATCCTACCGTTCCCGCTTTTTCGGTTGTGAAGCCATAGTTATTGGTGAAGGACAAGCAACTTAGAATCTTTGTAACGACTAAATCAAAGATCTCTAGTGAATTTCCTCCAACATCACGGGAGAAGAGTGGACCGACAGGATTACACCACCTGGAACCACTATAAAATCTCGCCTACTTACTTTCGCATTTACATTCGCACTTAGTTTATTTTACACATCAACCTACGAATCGAGCAACCGAAATCACACACTTGCACTACGAGTATCTAATACTTAGTATCATATTTAACAACAAGTATTAAGGCTTAATTTTGATATAATTCCGCCGCACAAATTCAAAAACTCAACTATCGGTAGACTACGTTTATCGGCGGAGCTGCGAGGTATCGCGGACTATCGAAGTATCGCGACCGCCGAAGTTGCAGAATTTGTTAACTCTAAAGTTTTAAGTGTTAAGTTTATTAACCCCCCCTCTACACTTAACCAAAGCCTTTTCAAGGGACCTACAATTGGTATCGGAGCTGTGCTTCTGTTCTGAAGAAATCCTACTTGTTGTACTTGTGAAAATTCTTTGTAAACTTTTTCAAATCACTGATTTTCAAAGTCTTGCATCATGGATAACACTCAGTATGCTAGAACTATGCTGATGTGTTCTCTGGATAGATTTGATGAATATAAACGTCGAATGCAGGCTTACCTTGCTGCAACTCATGATGAGATGATGGTTGTACTAACTGATGGACCATTGGAGATTACCAAGGCAGTAACAGTGGGTGATACAACGGAGTACATTCCTAAACCAAAGAGAGAATGGAATGCAGAAGACAGAAAAAGAGCAAACCTCAACAATATTGCTATTGACATCATTTATAGAACCTTGGATAGCAATATGTACATGAAGGATAAAGATTGCAAAACTACAAAGGAACTTTGGGACAAGATACAGTTGATCTGTGAAGGCACTGATGCAATAAAGAAGAATAAAATCAGTGTGGTCAAAACGAGGTTTCAAAAGTTCAAGATGCTACCAAATGAAACCATTGAGCAAATGGAATCAAGATTTAATGCAATCCTGAATGAACTTACCCTGCTGAGTGTAAGTTATTCAAAAGAAGAAATAAACACCAAAATCTTGGAGGCTCTACCTGCAAAAGATGTTTGGAAAATGAAGGTGACTGCAATAGAAGAAATGAGAAAGTTGTATGAAGAATACACCTTCAAGTTGTTTTCAGATTTCAAGGCTTATGAATTTAGCAAAAAGCTTGTACCTAAAACTAAAAAAGAAGAGCCAAAGACCACTGCATTGGCTGCTTCACATCAAGAAGAAACATCAGGAGGACAAGATGATCTGTTGGATGAAATGCAGGAGCAGATTGCCCTCTTGAGCAAGAAAATCAGGATGATGAAGACAGGAAAGGCCCCTGCAAGAAACTTCACAAAAAGGCCTACTCAAAGAAAGAAATAAGAATCAAAGAAAGATAATGACTATCTGTGCTTTCATTGCAAGAAACCAGGACACTTCAAACCTGACTGTCCTGAGTTAAAACAAAGTAAGGAACCTGATTATCTTTGGTTCAACTGCAAGAAGCTCCGGACATTTTAGACCTGATTGTCCAGACCTACTGAAGACCAAGAGTCAACAAAGAAGACATGGCAAAAAGGCTATGGTTGCTGAAGATGAATCAGGGTATGAAGTGGAATCGGAAAAAGGAAATGAATCAGATGACACAGCACTGGTTGCTGATATGGAAGATTATGCTTTGATGGCCAATATGGATGAAACTGAAGAGGTATACAATACTGTATCCATCAATACTCCTGCTGGAAGTGATTGTGAATCAACTTGTTGTTCAAATCCTAGAAATTCTGACAATAATGAGACTTTGGATGCCATCCTTAATCAACTGAGGAAAATAAAATCTGGTTATGAGATTGTGAAGGCTGAAAAAGAAGCTCTTGAATTAGAAGTTGGAAGATTGAAAGCCGAATTAAGAGTTCTCAAAGGTAAGGAAAAAGATGTTGGACGGGAATCGGTGTAAGCTCGTCGATCATCCAGCGGCCCCGAATCCGCTTGAACCATCTTGCTCCACTACTGCATACAAATCTGGAAAGCCTTATGGTGATAAAACAGGGCTTGGATTTGGAACTCAACAATCCAAAAAGAGTGGATCCAGTAAGGTTACTGAACCTAGCACTAGAATTGGTCCTAAGTTTGTACCAGCACAAGATCCAACTCCAAGTAAGGTTGCTGAGGCAGTGAAACCTACTGAAAATACTTCAAGGAAGCAAAATCAGAAGTCAAAGAAGTCAATAGCTCCTAACAAAAAGAACAAATCTAAAAATAGGACTGCTGGACCTTCTAGACCTACTGATAGATGACCTGCTACCAAGTCTGCTGGACCACAAAAAGGTAAAGGTCAGAAATATTCCAAAGATAAGAATCCCAAATCTAAAAATGTTAATCATTCAAGGGATACTTATCTCAGGGGGAAAGGTAGACTGTTCCCTGCTGACGATGATTGGAATATTCATGTACCTGCTGATAGAAACAACCAGTATAACCATGCTGCTAGGGTAAAACATAAGCAATGGATTCAGCAAAGGACTCAGCAGAGGACTTATAAAAGCCCTCAGCAGGGACCTCAGCAGACTCCATACTACGGGGTTGTTCCTAACGACAAACAAACAAATGATTATACTAATGCTTCTAACACCAAAAGTCACTTCAAACAGCATTATAAACCAAAAGTCCAGAAAACATATGTGAATCCTACACAACCTACTATTAGGACTTATGGATATGTAGAATACATGCATGAACCAAAGTATGACACTTTTAGGAGAAGACCTTATGGAAACTTACCAAAAGTCATGCTTACTACTGACCACTATGGACCCAAACAGGTTTGGGTACCTAAAATGTATTAACTTTGTTTTGTAGGGTGTCTGGTACTTTGACAGTGGATGTTCCAGACATATGACAAAGAATAAGCACTGTTTATTATACTTTGTGGCAAAAGATGGTCCAAGGGTGAATTTTGGCAACAAGAATACACCTGGATACACAAGAGGATATGGCACACTTGGGAGAAATGGACTTACAATCAAGAATGTTGCATATGTGGAAGGACTGGACTACAACTTGCTGAGCACTGGACAATTCTGTGACATGGGATACAATGTCACTTTTGACAAAAACAATTGTATTGTCATTAGTGAAAGAGGTGATCAAGTTGTACTTGCTGGTAGAAGACAACAAAACATGTATGTTGTGGATTGGTCTTCTTCGTAGTTCCGAAACTCGCTCGATTGTGCATACCAAGTCCGAACTCAATTGGTTATGGCACAAGAAGTTGAATCATTTAAACTTTGATGATATCAATCGGTTGATGAAGAAGAAGTCTGGTGATTGGTTTACCCGAGATCACATTCAAAAAGGATGCTATATGTGATGCATGTCGGCGGGGTAAACGGATAAAGTCAAGCTTCAAGTCAAAAACTAAACAATCAACTAATAGAGTGTTGGAGCTTATGCATATGGATCTTTTTGGACCAATAACTCCAACAAGTGTAACAGGAAAGAAATACACTTTAGTGGTTGTGGATGATTATTCAAGGTACACTTGGGTGGTTTTTATGAACAAGAAAAGTGAAACACTCAAAAGCATGCCTAATCTTTTAAAGAGATTACAAAATGAGAAAAGTTTAACAAGAAATAAAAATAAGATCGGATCGAGTACCGAATTTCTCAACAAAGTTATAAGAGAATACGTGAACGTAATGGTGTACTACATCAACTTGTCGTCTGTGGGTACATCTCAAAGAAAATGGGGTTGCTTTGAAAGAAGAAACATGACTTTAAAGGAAGCAGGAAGGACAATGATATGTGAAGCGTTGCTACCTGAAAGATATTGGGCTGAAGCAGTTAATACAGCATGCTATACACAAAACAGAACATCAGTGAACAAGAAGCTGCTGAAGACACCTTATGAGATTTGGAATGGAAGGAAACCAAACATTTCCTATTTCCATCCATTTGGAAGCAAGTGTTTTATCTTAAATCACAAGGTTCATCTGAAAACATTCCAACCAAAGTCAGATGAAGGGATTTTCTTGGGATATTCTTCAGTCAGCAAGGCATTCAGGGTACTGAACAAGAGGTCACTGAAACATGAAGAAACAATCCATGTTGTGTTTGATGAACCTAAGTTCATTGGTATGGAAGATGAAGATTATGAACCTGCTGAGAATCAACAAGTCATTGATCCAGATTGTGTAGAAGTTTTGGAAAGATTCAATGACTTAAAAGTTTCTGATACTGCCCCTGTTGAACACCCTGCTGGTGACATTACTGATGCAACAACTGAAGCAATTCAAGGATCTGTTGAACCCCCTGTTGTTGAAGAAGCTACAGCAGACCCTACTGAAGATGAGGTTCCTGATAATCAAACTAACCATAATCCACAATGGTTAAGGAATCACCCTGCTGAACAAGTTATTAGCAACGTACAGCAAGGTGTAAGGACTAGAAGACAACTGGAAGCTATGTTTACTTGTTTTCTATCTCAAATGGAACCAAAGAGTTGTTGAAGAAGCAATTTCAGATCCAGATTGGATAATTGCTATGCAAGAAGAATTGAATGAATTTGAAAGAAATCAAGTTTGGACACTAGTTGAAAGGCCAAGTCATGCAAATATCATTGATACTAAGTGGGTATACAGAAATAAACTTGATGAATCGGTACCATTGTAAGGAATAAGGCCGACTAGTTGCAAAAGGCTATTCTCAAGCGAAGGAATAGATTTTGATGAAACTTATGCACCCGTTGCAAGATTGGAAGCTATCGATTATTCTTGGCACATGCTTGCATATAAGAACTTTAAAGTATATCAAATGGATGTCAAAAGTGCATTTCTGAATGGCATTCTAGAAGAGGAAGTGTATGTACAGCAACCTCCTGGATTTGAAGTTAAAGATCAAGAAGATAAAGTGTATAGACTTAACAAAGCACTTTATGGACTGAAACAAGCACCAAGAGCATGGTATGAGACTCTATCTCAATTCCTGGTGGACAATGGTTTTACAAAAGGCACTATTGACAAGACACTTTTCAGAATCAGTGAAGGGAACAGCACCCTGCTGGTACAGATTTATGTGGATGACATAATATTTGGCTCTGAAAATGATTTACTTTGTGAAAAGTTTGCAAATCTAATGAAGAGTAAATTCCAAATGAGTATGATGGGAGAAATGAACTACTTTTTGGGATTGCAAGTTAAACAGATGAAAGATGGAATCTTCATTCATCAAACCAAGTACACCAAGGAGTTGCTGAAGAAGTTTGTTATGGATAACAACACTAAGATATCAACTCCAATGAGTACAAACATCAGATTGGATGAAGATAAAGAAGGCAAAGATGTTGATCAGACCTTATACAGAAGGATAATAGGCGATCCGTCGTACCTACTCGCCACGGACTTCGATATATCCTTTGCTTGTAGGTGTTTGTGCAAGATTTCAATCTAAACCTAAATAAAGCCACTTAGGTGCGAAATAAGAGAGTTCTCAAGTATCTAAAGGAGACTTTGGGAGTAGGGATATGGTATTCCAAGGATGGAAGCTTCAAAGTTATATCCTACTCAGATTCTGATTATGCTGGATGCAAAATTGATAGAAAAAGCACAACAGGAACTTGTCAGTTAATGGGAAGTAGATGGTCTCCCGGTTCGACAAGAAACAAAATTCAATATCAACTTCCACCGCCGAAGCCGAATATATAGGCTATTTTTGAAGTTGCTTTGTGCACAAGTACTATGGCTAAGACAACAATTAAGGGATTATGGAATTGAAGAAAAAGAAATTCCAATTATGTGTGACAACACAAGTGCAATTGCAATCATAGAAAATCCTGTTTTGCACTCAAGAACCAAGCACATTGATGTAAGACATCATTTTATAAGAGATCATGTTGAAAAGAAAGATGTGGTGGTTCTATATATCCCTACTGAAAATCAACTTGCTGATATCTTCACTAAACCACTTGATAGTGAAAGATTTGCCAAATTAAGGACTGAACTTGGAATTATAAAAGTTGACTGATATTCAGCAATGTACTGGAATTCACCAAGGGGATTAGTCTTTGCTATGTTGGGTGAGCTCACTTAGCGATTTTTTAGTCATTGGTATCAACAATTCCATGTACTTATGTTTGGACAATTGAGCAAATGAGGTTGCCAAGGGGATTGGTCTTTGTCATGTTGGGTGAGCTCACTTGACGGATCGGTCATTGGTATTAAACTTCATCTTGTATTATCAATTGAACAAAACTAGAAGAAATCAAGGATCAGCAGAGTCACTTTGTCAGCAGGCTGCTGAAGCATCTTTATCAGCAGACTGCTGAGCCAACCCTGCTGAGGACAACCCTGCTGAATGGAACGTTATTTAGTCAAACTTTACTAAAGTCAAAAAGCAGTTTGGCGGGATATTTATCCTACCCTTTATTACCATAGTTAACACGATCCAACGGTTACAAAGCGTTATTGGGGAGTTATGGAACACGTGTCAAGACAAAATTCACTCAGATTAATCGTGGTTGACATGGATGTACGTGCACTGACAGTTACAACTACCGTATGTCTATTTATACAGACCTACACACAGCAGATCTTCTCTACTTGCAAAAATCTCAGATTCATATCTCTTTTTTTATACTGTGTGAACATAGATTTACAATCTATCTTCTTCATTTTTTATTTCTCTTAACAATGGCGGAAAAGATTGATGTCCAGATTGAATCAAGCCAAAGTGTTAGAGGCTTCGTTGTTGATGCAAACAAAACAGATTTGGCCATCAACATTGGTCGAAGAATAAGGAGGTTTGCAGGTTTGGAAAACATACTCAATATCGATTGTAAACAATATCATACACAAATGTTATTGATTTTTGGAAAAACATGGTTGTGGAAGAAGGAAGTGAAGCATTCAAGACAACTCGTGAATGCTTTGAGGAGATTGAAGTTTCCCTAGTCTACGAGGGAAGTTTTTGGATTTGAAGAAGTAGTGGATGGTCCAAGAAATCTGAAGCAATGGGACTATCCAAGATGGCTTTTGTTGATCAAATCAAAACAAATGCAGCCACCAAATCCATTCCGGGCATCAATTGCGTACATATTGGGAATGAGTACGATCTGCCGAGCAAACTCATTGCAAAGAACATACTTGGACTGGTTGGAAGTATGGACACTCTATCAGGACCCAAGATAGAGCTGATGATGATCATTTGCAGAAGCATGAAGTTTGATTGGGCTGGTTACTTCATTCATTACATGAAGAAGGTAGCCAAGGAAGAAAAATATGGAAAAAGGAAATCCAAGGCCTTGCTGAATCACTTGAAGGTTCCTGATATTGAACCTGAGAAGATTAACCAGTCTAGATACAAAAAGGAAATTGATTATGCTATTCCCGGTCTAGATGATGATGAAGATGTTGCCGACCATGCTGCTGATGATGATAGTGATGGAGATGATGGTGATGCTGGTGGTGAGCAGGTCAAGCAAACTAAGAAGAAATCAACTAAACCTGCTGCACCAAAGAAGACCACTGAGAAAAGAAAGGTCAGTAGATACAAGGAAGATCACCGAGATCTTAAAGCCAAAGAAGACAAAGAAGCAAACAAAGACACATCGTTGTGTCCGCCGAAGGTCCAAATGAATTTGAAGGTACCGACCCCGCTCGTTGCTGCAAGAAAAACTGTTGTTGAGATTCTGAGGGAACAACAGAAGGAAGCTAGTAGAAAGAGAAAGTCTACTAAAACTGATGATGATGAACCCCTCTCCAAGAGGATGAAGGAGATTGCCACAAAGAAAAAGTATGGCAAAGGAAAGGAATTGAAAATCCTGGAAGACCAAAGAATCCAAGAAGAAGCATCAGTAGAAGAGGAAGAAGAGGCTATTGAGGCTGAGCCCTTAACTATCATCAAGCCTGTGGAAATTACCGAATCCTCACCAGAAGAGGTTGTTAAGTCTACTGAAGCTGCACAGGTTGTTGTTGAGCAATCTGTCGGAGATATACAACGAGCCTACCGACCCCGAGCCAGTATCTACGAAGACCCACGACAAACCACCGAACCCGAACCCGCTTGTGGTAGTTGAAGAATTGGTTGAAGACCCCGCAAGTGTTGCAAGAACTCGGGGGAAGAGCGATCCGTCGCTAACCCCGCTGATGAGCATGTAAGCCAGGGGGAACCAAGTGTTGTACAGATGGAAGTAGTAGGTACAAACATACCGTCTCAGCAACCTACTGACTTTGAAGCATTTGTTGAAGAAACAATGAATTTACTTGTGGGAGCTTTTGGAGGTCAGCAAGCTACTGAACCTGCCACTAGAAAGCCATCTATGCCATATGAGAAGGCATCTAAGAAGGACATAGTATATCCTAACTTCAAAAAGGTGCAAAACTACTTTCAGTGGAAGTTTGGATTCTACAAGAAACAGAAACCAGCTGCTGATCCAATGAGTGGATTTGAAGAATGGGCATTTGAGCAGCTGGGTGTGGACAGCCTGTTGGATTTGTTAGACACTAGCATGCTGCAATCTAGGCTGATGGATCTTTTGGAAGAAGGAAAGAAAAGTGGAGGAATTATGTTCAGAGATCCAAAATGCACACCAGACAGTGATTCATCAGATTCTGATGATGATTCCCCCATGTTCCCTGGGGAGACCAGTGGAGTGGCTAGAGAAACATCAATTGAAGCTGCTGGTCAATGAGCCATTGATGGCATAGAAGCTGAACCCACTGAGACTGGTAAGTCTGCTGAGGGCCAGCAGACTGGAGAAATGGATGAGGATCTGCAGGATCTCACCATGGATGATCTGGAGGCATTAATCAATGATGGAGTCAATTTAAGTGCTGGTAGGCTAGTTGATGAATCTTTTACATTCCATGTTGTAGAGCCTACTGCACAAATTGAAGCTCAACAGAGTGAGGATTTGGATGAAGAGAAGGTTACTGATTAAAGTGAACCTAGTGCCAGCTTAGAGGAATCTATTGAATATCAAGATGGATTTGACTTTGAGGGCATTATTACTAAAACTGCCATTATCCTGACCAAGATTGGTCATGCTGAAGGATTCCAAGTGGATAACGAGGCTATATTCATTCCACAAAGAGTTGAAGAGGAGGTACAGTTGCTGAGTTACAAACGACACTGGACACAAAGGAGTTGGAACGGGAGGTACAGTGGCTGAGTTACAAACAGCACCTGGAAAAAGGTTGGAACCAGTTTTGGGTTTGGAGGAAACCCCTGCTGTTCAAGAGGCTGCTGTAGTGGAGTCTACTGGAGTCAAGACCACTAAAGGGAAAGATGGTCAGCAGACTACTGTTAATATGGATGAGCAGCTGCTGGACTATGACTTTAGTGATGAGGAGTTCCAAATGCATGAAGAAGAAAATATTGATGTTGATCCCCCACAGGCATTTGTACCTATTTTTGAAGAACCATCCATTGATCCTATCTTAGAAGAGTATCAAGGACCTAATCATGCTGGATTAGATAGGAGTTGGGCATTGGTTGTGAGCAATCAGAGGCCACAATACAATGTTAAGGAGCCTGCTGATGAGGCTACTGGTGGAAGAATGACCAGTGATGTGCCAGTTGAAGTTTTGAATGAGTTAAGGACTGTGAGGCATGATATGCAACAGTTACGAACTCAACTGGATAGACAAGAAGAGAGATTTGAAGAACTGGATGAAACTGGTGAATGAAAACAGACAATCTACTGATACAATTTCTTCAAACTTCACATCTACTCAAAATGCTGTGAATAATCTAATACCAGATGTGAAGGGAATCAAGGTAGGAAACACAGCAAAAGAGAAGTTTCTGAAAGACCAATTTATATCCATTCATCAGAAACTTGACAAGCTTGCGGAAGCACCTAAGCCTGCTGAAGCTGCTGGAACATCCCAACTTGCTGGATTGGATCCTAAAGTTACTGAAAGGATCAATCTACTGGAAGAAGCCCTGCAATCAAGGATTACTGCAATTGATACCAGAACTGAGATAATGGAAGGACAACTGAATAATCTGGTAATCTCACAGGAGGGTGTTCATGGCCTAATGTCCCGATTTGTTGATGATGTCACTAAGGGGGAAGAGGGCCAAACAGCAGTAGCAAAAGAGGGCCGCAAGACTCTTTGCAAAGAAAAGATGGGAGGATGAGACTAATTCTTACGGACAACCCGCACTGCGAGTTCAACTTACGATGATCTCCTCGGACAATACAAGAAAGAATACTATAACGTAAGGAAACCTTATCATGACAAGGGATATCATGAAGGTCTAAATTCTTTCTTGGGATTAAAATTTTGGGAAGCAAGAGTCAAAGCCTTAAGGGCAACTTACGAGAGGTGGAAGAGGTGGAAGAGGTGGAAGAAGTGGCGAGGGTGATAGGACTTTGCCTATCACAAAAGCAAAGGACTCACTTGATGAATTCAAGGAACTATACATGAAGTTTGGATTCGAGTGAATCAGATTAATCTTCTCCTGCCTGAAGCATGGAAGTGGTGGAAAGATGTAAATCCGTACATTGATTTCACACTGATCGAAAATTAATGGATGAGGGACATGATAGAAGAAATCAGGGCCTACCAAGAACAAGTGGAGAAGGGCAGACAAGAAAGAGAAAGAAGACGGAGATCGATACTTTAACTGCATTTTGTTTTTGCGATTCTAGACCGTAATATCTTTGAACAAATGATTATAATGAAAGATGACTATATTTGTTCTGTTCTTGTTTTTATCTTTTTGCTTTGCTTTTAGGTGAGGGTAGTGGCATCATCACCAAAAAGGGAGAAATTGTTGGACTTATTTCTATGTTTTGATGATGAGTGCCAGACTAGCTGTTATAGTGCAAAGGCAAAAAGGTGTCTACATCTAATGTATAAGTTTATTAGAGTTTGATTTATGAATAGGTTTGATCAAACAAGCACTGTAATGGTCGACCGATTTATATCGACGGATCGGTCCATATCGCAGGGTAGATAGGTCGGTAGACTTTTCTCGGGACCCGCCGAAGACCGGCGAAGGCCGAGGGCTCAAACTCGCTTCTGAAGGCTAAGGGATCAAACTTAGTAATTTAAGTCAAGGATATGGAATCGAATTTAGGCAAGTCTCGTGATGACCTAAACCGATTACATATACCTTGTGAAGAAGGTCTAAGTTCCATAAGTTGGATGATGTTTGGAACTTGGTTATAATTAAAAAGGTGTAATCTAACTTCACGGATAAAAGTTAGATAAAAGAAGTCACCGCATTGTATTTTATACACAAGAAATTGCGGTTCGATAGACGATAGGTATCTCAAGACGATGAACCCGCCGATAAAATACCTCGGTTAATTCAAGATTATATTGGAAGATTACATGGATAAGGACAGACCAACTACCTCGACTTATCAAACAAAGCAAAGGCTGAGATTAAAAGAATGTTGGGATGATTCAGAACTTTATCCAATGGTTATAAGTCAAAGGGTGGACAGACTGCACTGTCAAAAAGGAATTCTGACAGTGTCAGTCCTATGAATAGTGACAGAATACAAATCAGATGGGACAAAAACAAGGAACGGTTACATTTGAATTTCAAATACAAGTCACATGCATTATTGCCTATAAATAGAGGACTTTCAACTCAGAAACAAGATGATGAAAACTGATAAACTTTGAAGAGATATTTTACTGAGCTGAAAAACACCCTGCTGAACTTACTGAACTTAAAGCTATAGATCCAGAGAAATTCTTCAAGTGTATTCTGCATTCAAGCCACATCAAGTATACACACTTGAAGTCTGCAAGCTGCTGATTATTTCATCCTGATCAAGCTGCTACAACCGAATCATTTATTTGATTCAATCTTTATTTCATAAAGAACCCGCCGAAGACAAGTGAAGCACGAAACCGTGTGAAAGATCGTTGTTTGTGGTGGAGCCGGTGAAGAGGCAATCCTACCCTTCAAGGACCGGTGGAAGACTCGGGAGCAAAGAATCCTACCGTTCCCGCTTTTCGCCTTGTGAAGCCATAGTTATTGGTGAAGGACAAGCAACTTAGGAATCTTTGTAACAGCTACATCAAAGATCTCTAGTGAATTTCCTCCAACATCACAGGAGAAGAGTGGACTGACAGGATTACACCACCTGGAACCACTATAAAATCTGCCTACTTACTTTCAGCATTTACATTCTGCACTTAGTTTATTTTACACATCAACCTACTGAATCTAGCAACTGAAATCACACACTTGCACTACTGAGTATCTAATACTTAGTATCATATTTAACAACAAGTATTAAGGCTTAATTTTGATATAATTCCGCTGCACAAATTCAGCAAACTCAACTATCAGTAGACTAATGTTTATCGACGGGCTACGAGGTATCGCCACACGACTACGAAGTAACAACAGACTGCTGAAGTTGCAGAATTTGTTAACTCCAAAGTTTTAAGTGTTAAGTTTATTCACCCCCCTCTAAACTTAACCAAAGCCTTTTCAAGGGACCAACAAAAACATCAAAGCTTTCATTTGGCCACTTATACAACACTTTTATATGCATTAAATCCGCTAAGAACTCCAAGGCGGATGAGCTTTTGCATCCCGGATAAACATGTTCGTGCAATTTGGAGAGGAGTTCATCAATGTTGTCATCCTCCTCTGTCTGTAAAACTTCTTCTTCTAATGCTCTACCAAGGAAATCATTTATAACCGGAGCCATTTCGTCTCCGGATTCAACTACCAATTGAGTTGTTCGTGCACGTTTACGGGATACAACGTCTTCACCGTGGTGAAACCATGTTGTATACCCAGCTGCCCATCCCCAAAAGAAACAGTGATCATACACGTCCTCCAAAGTTTTGAAACCAATGTTGAAACACTTTTTGCATGGGCAACGAATCTTACCTTCATCATTAAGAAATTGCCGTGCGTATTCAATGAATTCACTCAACCCTTTATCAAACTCGAGTTTCATTCTGTCAGTATACAACCATGACTTGTTTAGTTCCATTTGAAATCACTGCTGCACAATAACTTGACATACCATATGTGTTAGGTGTTAATACCATTTCAAGGGATATTCTCATACTAATATAGTATACTTAGTTTCATTTGTATACTTTTTTTCATCAAGGCACAAGAAAAAGTTAGTGTCTCACTTAAGGCACAAGGTCATGTCTAGTTCCATATGTGTTAGGTGTTAATACAATTTCAAGGGATGTTCTCATACTAATATAGTATACTTAGTTTCATTAGTATACTTTTTTTCATTAAGGCACAAGAAAAAGTTAGTATCTCACTTAAGGCACAAGAAAAAGTTAGTACTTACTTTCATTAGTATACTTTTTTTCATCATGAGTATACTTTTTTTTATTAATCGCTTAATATAGTATACTTTTTTTCATTAAAAACTAATACTATTTCAAAAAACTAAGTCTTTAACACTTACCACTCATAGTTCTTCAATGTTAGACAACACTAGTTTATGTTCTTCATCATCATTCTAGACATATCATCATGTTCTTCAACACTTTTCCAACATATATACATGGCCAAGATTCATACACTACTAGCTACTTGACGAAATAAAATTTCAAGTCAATAACACACATATACTAGTCAATCACACGCTTTATACACTAAGATTCTTCAAACAAGGAAACAAAGACTTTTAACACTTAAAACACTTTCACTCTAAGTGTAAGTGTGATCAATATTTCCAATAACAATGGTCTCTGAAACAGAGCCGTTTTCAGTACCATTTTGGGTAGGAACAGCACCCTTATGCACGATCAAACCATCAATATGGACAATTTCATTACCACCATCAAGCCTCAATCAAACCAATGTAATCTCACCATACCAAAGTTTACTCATACACTATCAACTTCCATGTCCCAATGTAAACTTACCTAGCCCAAAACCAAACAACACCAAACAACTCACCATCAAACCAAACTCACCACATAACCTTGCTCCAATCAATTTCAACTTTCAACTTTCATCAAATAATACACAATTTGGAAATAAACTTAACAAAATAAAAAAAAAACTAAGTCTTTAACACTTACACTACTATCATCATGTTCTTCAACACTTTTCCAATACATACATGGCTAAGATTCATATGCCTCATTTCAACACACACACTACTATCCCTTTATCCATCAAAAACTACTAAATTACTACACTACTCACTACACATCATTCACTACACTACACTATCCCTAATTAAAAGCAACTAATTTGACAAAAAAATAATTGAACTAAAAGCAATTTTGAAGCAACTAATCTAGGTCACAATTGAACTAGTTTGACAAAAAGAAGAAGAGAAAAGCAACTAATTTGACAAAAAAAAGACTTACCGGAGCTGTGGCGGGGATGTTGTTGTTGTTGCTGCGGCTGGGATGTTGTTGTTGCTTGCCGGAGGAAGGAGGAAATGGGTGGTTGAAGGAGTGGTGACCGGAGGAAGAGTGGGGGTAGGGGTGGTGACCGGAGGAGCGGAGGGGCGGGATTGATATCAGGCGGGGGGAGGGGGGATTTTCTACAAATTGGATTTTTGGAGAAGAAGAATGGGGCTGCCCGATTTATTACTGGTATTAAGTTTAATGGGACGACATGTTGTTTGTTGGGACGACAATGTCGTCCCACTGAAGAATTAATTTTTTTTAAATAACATATTTTTAATATTATATATTAAATATTAAATATATAATTAAAGTATCAATATAATTATATAAATTACATATCAATTTGAAATCACTTAATCGATTTCGGATCTCGGGATTGAGATCAATCGCTCGTTAACGAACCTCGAGATTCAAATCAATCGCGCGATAACGAACTGACGATCTATAGTAGATAGTACTGTCAGAATGATGTGTAAGGAAAGATATCGGTTTGAAATCACTTAATCGATTTCGGATCTCGGGATTGAGATCAATCGCTCGTTAACGAACCCCGAAATTCAAATCAATCTCTCGAAAACGAACTGACAAGCTATAGTACATAGTACTATCAGAATGATCTGTATGGAAAGATATCGGTTTGAAATCGCTTAATCGATTTCGGATCTCGGGATTGAGATCAATCGCTCGTTAACGAACCCCGTGATTCAAATCAATCACTCGATAACGAACTGAAGATCAGATAGTACTATCAGAATGATCTGTAAGGAAAGATATCGGTTTGAAATCGCTTAATCGATTTTGAATCTCGGGATTGAGATCAATCGCTCGTTAACGAACCCCGAGATTCAAATCAATCGCTCGATAATGAAGTGATGATCCATAGTAGATAGTACTATCAGAATGATGTGTAAGGATAGATTTCGGTTTGAAATCACTTAATCGATTTCGGATCTCGGGATTGAGATCAATCGCTCGTTAACGAACCCCGAGATTCAAATCAATCTCTCGATAACGAACTGACGATCTATAGTACATAGTACTATCAGAATGATCTGTAAGGAAAGATATCGGTTTGAATTCACTTAATCGATTTCGGATCTCGGGATTGAGATCAATCGCTCATTAACGAACCCCGAGATTCAAATCAATCGCTCGATAACGAACTGACGATCTATAGTAGATAGTACTATCAGAATGATCTGTAAGGAAAAATATCGGTTTGAAATCACTTAATCGATTTCCGATCTCGGGATTGAGATCAATCGCTCGTTAACGAACCCCGAGATTCTAATCAATCGCTCGATAACAAACTGACGATTTATAGTAGATAGTACTATCATAATGATGTGTAAGGAAAGATATCGGTTTGAAATCACTTAATCGATTTCGGATCTCGGGATTGAGATCAATCACTCGTTAACGAACCCCGAGATTCAAATCAATCGCTCGATAACGAATGGACGATCTATAGTAGATAGTACTATCAGAATGATCTATAAGGAAAGATATCGTTTTGAAATCGCTTAATTGATTTTAGATCTCGAGATTGAGATCAATCGCTCGTTAACGAACCCCGAGATTCAAATCAATCACTCGATAACGAACTGACGATCTATAATAGATAGTACTATCAGAATGATCTGTAAGGAAAGATATCGGTTTGAATTCTCTTAATCAATTTTGGATCTCGGGATTATGATCAATCGCTCGTTAACGAACCCCGAGATTAAAATCAATCGCTCGATAATGAACTGACGATCTATAGTAGATAGTACTATCAGAATGATGTGTAAGGAAAGATTTCGGTTTGAAATCACTTAATCAATTTCAGATCTCGGGATTGAGATCAATCACTCGTTAATGAACCCCGAGATTCTAATCAATCGCTCGATAACGAACTAACGATCTATAGTAGATAGTACTATCAGAATGATCTGTAAGGAAAGATATCGGTTTGAAATCGCTTAATCGATTTCGGATCTCGGGATTGAGATCAATCACTCGTTAACGAACCCCGAGATTCAAATCAATCGCTCGATAATGAACTGACGATCTATAGTAGATAGTACTATCAGAATGATTTGTAAGGAATGATATCGGTTTGAATTCTCTTAATCGATTTTGGATCTCGGGATTGAGATCAATCGCTCATTAACGAACCCCGAGATTCAAATCAATCGCTCGATAATGAACTGACGATCTATAGTAGATAGTACTATCAGAATGATGTGTAAGGAAAGATATCGGTTTGAAATCACTTAATCGATTTCGGATCTCGGGATTGAGATCAATCGCTCGTTAACGAACCCCGAGATTCTAATCAATCGCTCGATAACGAACTAACAATCTATAGTAGATAGTACTATCAGAATGATCTGTAAGGAAAGATATCGGTTTGAAATCGCTTAATTGATATCGGATCTCGGGATTGAGATCAATTGCTCGTTATCGAACCCCGAGATTCAAATCAATGCTCGATAACGAACCGAGAATCTAGGGTAGAGAGTACTATCATAATCACCTGTATATTATCGTTAGATAAAGGAATTTTATAAAAAATAATGTATTTTTATATTAGAATATGCATATTAAAAAAAATTGTTTTCATTTAAAGGGACGACTGTGTCATCCCTTCAAATAAGATTTATATATAACCGAATCTTATTTATTAACACAACGTTTTATATTTCAAAAATATTTAATTTACTTTAAAGGGACGACATTTGTCGTCCCTATAAGATTTTTTTTTTATAATTTCTATTATACACTTATTATTTTCTGGAAAATATTTAATTTCCTTTAAAACGACGACATTTGTCGTCCCTAAAAACAAAAAATCTTATATATTTTTCCACATAACATATTTTTATCTGAAAAGGGTTTAATGGGACGACATTGTCGTCCCTTTAAATTGTTCTGTCCACGTGGAAATCCAACCTGACACGCTGGGGTTAATATTTTGTTTTTTGGGACGACATTGTCGTCCCATTAAAGTTTTCCTCCAAAAAATCTGACCAAAACTTTGACTATGTTTGAATTAATTTAAAGGGACGACACAGTCGTCCCAATAAAGATGTATAAAGGGACGACAATGTCGTCCCTTTAAAGGTTGTCCCTTTAAACACATTTTCTTGCAGTGTTGGATGCAACCAACTTACATTTAACAGCCTCGGGTGGGTTCACGGTCTCAAAATAGTCCTCAAAAGTATCGATCCAATCCAAGAAATCCAACGTACGAGAAGAACCATCGAAGGTTGGTAATTAATCTTCAGTCATTATGCTACTAAATTCAGCAATTCTGCTTTCCTTTGAGATTTTGCTGCTTGACCGGATATTCATTGCTCACACCGAACTGTGTTCTTGAGTCCAAAGAGCATTGCTTTTGATAACCTTTGCTGACTTCACCTTGCTTGGGACGAGGAAAGACTCGCCCATTGTGATGAATATCAAGCTTGGCTGCAAAAAGGTTGTGTCTTGGTTCGATCATTGCTTGACGAGCCTCCACCATGAAGCGATCAAACTTTTGATCCAACTTTGACATCTCCTGAAGGGACTTCGGATCTCGAACTACGTCGGAGATCCGGCGGGCTTCTAAATCGTCACTTGTCATCAGCGGAACCAATGAGAAACCAAGGCTCTTGATACCAAATGATGTAGAAGATCTACAATAACGGGTAAAAACGAGCTAATCCAAACTCAAATAGTTAATTCTCAAACGAGAAATGATATTCAAGATTACAATCTGCCATAGTATCTAAGAAGCTTTGGCTATTTATAAGGTAAAAAGCCCACTTAGGTAACCTACACTAGAAAAACCCATAAGGCTATCCACTTAATTTAAAAACATTAATAAAACATTATTAATTAAGTTGAACGTGCTACTTCAGTTTCTCCCAAAATGTGTTTCCCCCAAAAAATGTTTCTCCCTAATTAATAATAAATTGAATTATTAAAAAATCAAACATGGCAAAATTCAAAACAAAAACACGCTCTACTATATATATATATATATATATATATATATATATATATATATATATATATATATATATATATATATATATATATATATATATCTTATTATTAATTTTGTAAATTAAAAGTGTGAGTGTGTTTCCCCCAAAAGGTGTTTCTCACAAAAAAAAGTGTTTCTCCCTAATAAAAAAGCAAAAAATAAATTGAATTATTAAAAAATAAAACATGGCAATTCAAAAGAAAATAAACACGGTGGCAATTATTAATTTATTCCCCAATATAATAATAATAATAATAATATCAATAACAATGACAACAACAATAATACTACTATAATTTTAGTATACAGGTAATTGATAATAAACATGGCGATTTTAGGTTCCTTTGATGGTAATTTTACGGTTTTCTCCGTTTACGCAATGCTTGCCGGCGATCTACATTTCTTTTCAACGTATCCCTTCGGGTTGGAAGATAGCTTCCTTCTACTCATCGCGCTACATATTGGAGTTGCCATGGAGGCCGATTCTCCACGTGTTGGTGATGGATCTCTCAACACTATATCTTTCGTGAGAACAGTATAAGGGTTGTAAATTCCTAACGGTCTGTGTTTTCTGTCAGTCTATAAGAGAAAGCCTGCATTGAGACGAGTTCTCGGTCTATAGGCCAAACCTTTAACATTTGTGTAAGTTTTATCTTCGTCTAGGGTTAAATCTTTTTGTCTTATGTCATTGCTTGACAAAAAGCATGTCTTGATTAAACCCGAGTTTTTCTATCGACGTTTTTTGGCCTGTTACTAAAAATCCAATGAAATTATCTAAATGGTTGGTTGATTTTTTCGCCTTAATCGAGAGGCATCTTTGGCCCCGTTTGGATGGATCCTACTGAATTATCTCTCCCATTTTTCTAACAAAGATTGTATAATTCCGAATTTCCCTTTGTTTGATTAATATTGTCTATGCCGAATTGCATCTTTGTTGGCCGCCCTCTTCAAATTGACTCCGCTACTATTGAACTAAGAAGGCATTCTAACGCGCGTGTGATGGTTGAAGTTGATTTTCTTATTTTTTGAGGTATCACAAACAAATGTATGAGACTAATCCTCCTAGGTATTGTTGGGCATCAAAGGTGGGCAACTCTCCTAAGAAAGTTTGTTGTATCCGCAAGGACTCTGACTTGAGATCTTTTGCTTAACCGACCAATGCCTATTCCACTTAGGCTCATGTGGTTTGTATCTGGATTGGGAATTAGGATTATTGATTTCAGCAGATGATTATCGATGAATTATGACCTTCATACTGTCATTTTTGCAAGTGTATTAAACATCATGAGCAGCGGTGCCTTAAGAAGCATCATAATATGATGGTAAATACTAAGGAAACTCAAACTAATCCTCGACATGAGTATAGTAGAAGAGATATTCAAGGAACATTTCATGAAGAATGAAGGGTAATTAATGTGAAAGAGGTTAATGATGGAGCAAGAGAACAATTTCGCAACCAGGACAAGAGTTTCAGGTCTTCAAGCAAAGAGCTGAAAATTCAGAAGATTGTGTTGAGAACTAAAAGCATAGTAGTTGGGGATCAATCGGTAAATAGAGAGGTTTCAAGCTGCATGGGAAAATGGAATGAGACTTTACCGGTTTTTACATGTATTTCAAATGAAATGCAATTCATTATAAACGTTCTTTTACTAAAGGCTTAAGAATGATTTGATTATGACCTTGTTATTGACTGGGCTTTCTTGGAGTATAGGCGTAGGGTTGAAGAAGTATAGCATGAAGCACTCGGCCTCGCAACATGTTGTGGTGTCTTCGGATGAGGATTCAAAGGATGTGGGCATGAGGGATGTAAAAGGTTGCAACATGTATCAATTGATGATTTATGCTTTATATCAGATGCACATTTGAAGGCCATTAAAACGTCTTTCCTCCCATATTCAATGTCAATGAATAGGAACATAGCAAAGGTCAACTTCATGGCAATGAAAGACCAACAAGATCGGGATAATTAAACCATGTTCACTGATGGTTTGTCCTTGGATGGGGGTCTTAGGATTCTTTTGGAGATTCTGTAGTTGGATCATCTTTTAGAATGAGACTAATGGTTGTGAAGGTAAACAAAAGATAGAGTTTTACAACATATTTTACAAGAGGTAAATGACCATGATCGGGACACTTCTTCGCAATCAGAATCACAGGGAAACCCAAATGCAAAAAAAAGGATCTTGTAGGGGGAAAATAAAAATATCCACTTTAAAACAAAATTTGTGGTTTTTATTTTGGGGGAGTAGTTTAAAAGGACAAAAAAGAGGGAAAATGGGAATCAGAACATTGAAAATATAAATTGGGTGATAAAGACAAATCCACTGTTCATAACCCCAAATCCACTGTTTGCTGCAGTGGAACTGACCCCAAATATAATGTTTCACTATCACAGTGGAATAATGATATGTCTTTTTTACCCAGAAAAATATTCCCTGTCCTCTTTACATATTTCTATGTTCAAATTGTCTTTTTTTTTTACTATAAACCCTTTTATTTTTTGTGTTAGTTGCTAACATAGATGAGTGATCTTCAGTTTTTATTCAATTTTTGCTCAATAACCGTACTATTTCCTCTTATTTGTTTCTTCCCATGAGGGTTTTCTAATACGAGGTTTTAATTAGGAGAGGTCAGTGTTTAGGAGGTTTAGAATTGTTTGAAGGCGGGTTGGGTCGTTTGTTGTACCTGCTTCTTTCTTTTCATATATCTGTTAATTTGATTCTTTTAAATAATAATAATAATAATAATAATAATAATAATAATAATAATAATAATAATAAATATTAATATAAAAATTGTGTTGAATTAATTTGTTGATGATTATTATACAAGGGATATAAATGTGTGGTTATTATAGATATAATAGATACATAGATAAGTATAATTGATTGCTATAATATTATAAATCACCCCATCTTACGTCATACTTTTTAAAGTTCACTACGGTATTATAAAATCCCCTCATCTAACATCATAATTTTTATAAGCTTTATTTGTTAATTATGATTGTAAACTTTTTTTTTTATTTTAGTTTTTAATATGTTCCTTGATTTATATGTTAGATTCACTAATGATTTTTATGATGGTATGTTCTTCTGCAAACCAAATACCCAAAGGTATTGCTTGAACGTATTCACCAAAAGAATCCGATTGGAATGGATTTGACGGGTAGAATCAATTATGTTTCAAATTTAGTTACTTCTCACCAAAGCTTGATAAAAAAAATGAGTTACTATCATCATTGATAAGCCATGATTTAGGGGGGTTTGTTTCGAGAAAAATGACGACTTGAATTATATTCTTCATCACTGGTGTTAAATTTATAATAGCATTTACTAGATTGTCCTAAATGTCAAACTCTTATAAAGTTGTCATATTTGTCTAAGAACACCTACACTTAGTTCTTATTCCTCTTATCGCTAAATAAAATTCATGTTACATAAAAGTATGGTAGATAATTAAGTTTGTTTTTAATCTTTATTTAATCAGAAAAAATTAAGTTCATATACAAGAAAGAAATTAGAATTATTTATATTAATTTATAGTTTAAGCTTATTTGTATATTAAAATATATAAAAATCATTATTCATCATTTTCCAAATTAAAATTAAAAATGTATCATTTTAACATTAAACAATATTATATAGTTATGAATAAAAGAAGTAGATTACTATTATACTCATGTAGCTAGAATAATTACCGTATAACAATTGAAATGATGTTGTAATTATGTAATATAACTGATAATTATTAAAACATAAAATATAATTCTCGATGTAACATATAACTGATAACGTCAGTTGATTATCACTGTAAAACATTTCTCATTATTTTTGGATCAAATTGAACTATGTATTAAATAATTCATTTTACTATGAACAATATAGTGAATTTTCATCCATTATTAGCGAGTTTAAGATGTAAATTTTTCTAGCTTATTGTAAGTGATTGATCATTATACAAAGAATAATAAATGTGGGAAGGGGCCAGAAGGACAAAGAAAACCATAAATGGGGATAGAAGGACGTTACTACATTTTATGTGATTAAAAAGGACAAATTCATAACAAATGGACAAAAATACCCTTTTACACATTAAACACGTAGTAACGCTAGATAAAGTGTAGTAACAGCCAAAAAAAAACAAAAAGTAACAACTAAGAAACAAGTAGTAACATCCCATAAAATGTAGTAACATCCAATGAAAAAGTAGTAACAACCAATAAACAAGTAGTAACAGCCAAAAAATAAGTAGTAATATCCAAAAAACAAGTAGTAACAACCCATAAAATGTAGTAACGGTCAAATAAATAAGTAGTAACAACCCATAAAATGTAGTAACGGTCAATAAACAAGTAGTAACAGCCCATAAAATAGATAAAGTTACATAAAAAAATGTAGTAACGTTAAAAAATTAATAGTAACAACCATAAACCCTAAAATTTTTCAAAAAAAAAAGTCCAAACTGGTGCGCCGTCACCCCTCCTTCTCCGCCGGAATCATCTGCAACTTCCGGCGGCACAGTCGTCACCCCTCCTCCTGCTCCCCAAAACCTAATGCCCATCATAAACAGAACCGAATCGAGACAATAAAGCTTCGAATCAGCCGAATATGGAAAGATATCACCGAGATGGTCAGCCATCACGTTTCAAATCCGTAAAGAATCAGGCTGCGATTGCTCGATTGAACACATAAGAGGTAGGAGATAAAGCAGCAGCCGGATTTTCTGGGTTGAGCATTGAATTACAAAGATGAAGCAACCGGATTTTCAGGTAGGAGATGAAGCAACAGCCATTTTTTCTGGTAGGATTTTGATCGGTGATCAAGCAGCGGCCGCAATTTCTGGTAGGAGTTTGATCGGAGCTGAGATAATAGGGAGAAGTCGGATCGATTTTACCTTCATTGTCCGCCACTGATGCTCACAGTAAGCACGCTGGTGTTGCTGTGCAAGGACAGAAGAAGAAAGACCAAAAAAAAGGGTTTAATGATTTAGTGTATTTATCACGAATATATGTTCTACAATGCTGCATAATTGTGATTCCATCTCTGTTCTTCTTTGTTGATTTAAGGGTGGACGAATGCTGCATAATTGTGATTCCATCTCTGTTCTTCTTTGTTGATTTAAGGGTGGACGGCAGCTTCTATAATTATGTAGGCTGACAAAGATGGTTTTTGGTAAGTTTAGGTAGGTTTTGTCCTAATTAATAATCAGTTTCCTTGGATCTTGATAAACACATTAGTCCGTCCTTTTTGGCAAAAACATATAACTATTAAACAACAATACTCATGTTAATAATTTGCCATCTTCATGTCTAATAAATTTGACTGACACTAATTCTTTTTAACAAATACTATATGCAGTTATAATAGAATGTTAGTCTAAAAATATATGTATTTAAGACAACACATGACATTTTGGACATACAATATTTTAATGATATTATTTAGGTTAGAAAAAATTGGAAGAATGTCTATAGATTTACCAGAGACACGAGAGAAATCTTTTACTATAGCATTTGAATACATGATTTCGTAATCAAGAATACTTATCATATTTAAAAGAATGATAGTTGTAAATAGCTAGTGTGATTCAATGCATTATGCATATGAATAAGAGAAAAAAAACAAGTCTACCAAGCATGAAATCTTTTTATAACAATAATAATAATTATTTATTATAATATTTCTATTTTATAAAGATTAAAAACATAATTAACAATATATGTGTAAAATTAAACTAAATTGTTATTTTTTAAATATTAAAAATATTAAGTTAACCAAACACGTGTGAGGCACGTGCCTTTTAGTAGTATATAAAAATAAGGGGGTCGGTACACATATAAAATGTGTATATAAAAAAAATTCCACTGTAATATTTTTTTAGCGGGTCGGGTGACCCATTTTCTCCTACATGGAGCCGCCCGTGGAGCCAAGAGCCAAAAGCCGTGACCCATGAGTCAAAGCGCCATGTGATCTTCTCTCAACAAGACAAACGTTGTCACCAACCCCGACAACGTTTGCGGGAGGTATTAAAGATAAAGTGCCAGAGGAGATATTGATTATCAAAGGATACACAAAATTATATATTTAGATATGATTTGTTTTTAAAATAAAAGATATTTCTTGTATTTCAGTTATTTAGGATAAGATGATGATTTATTTTACATTTAAATGCAATATTACCTCATTTCTTTTCTATATAAAGAGAAACAATGTAATCATTTTTCATTCAACAAAAACTACAAGTTCAGTGTTTATGTTTTCGTGTGCTATTCTGATTTTCTTCAACAACTATTTGATCTAAGGGATAAGGGTTCTAAAAGACATAATATGGAAGGTATTAGACAAAAATGACTATAAGAAAAGATTTTTGTCAAAAAGGACATTTCACCAGTGAAAGTGAATTACATTGATTTTCAGCACAAAACCAAACGTAATTCACTTTCACTGATGAAAGGTCATTTTTAAAAAAATCTATTATTATAGTTCTAAAATCCTGACATCTTTCTAAATGTGTCATAATTGACAATTAACTATTGATCTAATGGCTGGAAATGGACCACAAACAACAATCCTAGCCATACACATAGATCAATAGAACTAAAGGGGTATTTATGTAATCATCTCAACATCGACTCTTTCCCTTCACGCTTATCTTCATGTTTCAGAGGGTTCTTCTTCCAACACATAATTTCACCGTAGCCAATATGTCTATAAAAGTCACAGTAATTAAGACATGTTTTGCTATAGTACATTGCCAGAAACCATAATAAACATATTCTCCAATCCAGATACGTTGGCACCTCGGTTTCGAAATGAATACATTCAGTACAATTATTTAATCACCATCATTAATATTATAAAATTTGCTCTTATTAAGTAATCGTTACATCTAAGACATATTCGAATCTAAGTAGCTTTACTTCACGAAATTCCAAAGGGCTTTCCAAAATTCAAATGATTCCATTGAATCCAGACAACTGAGTAGAGTAGAAGTTTCCAACATTGTGCCTTGTAAAATTGGCCTGTTTAACCCATCATCAGATGTAGAGAAGGGTTCTGTCATCATACACATAGAGTCGTGTGTTTCCAATCCAGAGATGTAGTTACCGGTGGGGAAATTCATCCACGTTGGACAAAAATCAAAATTGGTGGATGACAAAATTGAGTTGTCCACGAGAAAGGGCACCGTATTAAAACTATCTGGAGTTTCAGAAAAACATTCTTCTGAATTCATGATCAAATCTTCTTCTTCCAGTGTACTAAAACTGGTGTATGTGGTTGGTGCCTCTTCGGTGTTTGATGAATTTACTAAGAGAGGTTCATACATTAAGCTCCAAAATGTATCACCATATGATGCAATCGTGTCAATACTAGAAAATGTATCCCGCGATAGCACACCATCACCATATGAGTCTGTAGAATGAACGTTTAATTTGGGAAAAACATTATCGTTGTCTGATGCACCTATCCACGTGGTAGAGGTCATTGGCATCGGATCCTCGAGACTCATGTATGTCTCTGTGGTTGTTACTAATGGACCGTTGATTGTGAATGGTTCACTACCAAATCTCGGATTGGGAACTGCAATCGCATCCAACTTTGATTGTGTTGAATTGCATGTTGAGAATAGTGTTTCACTCAAGCAATCAACACTAGAAACATTAATACAGTCGTGTTTTCTTTTTTGGGTAGGTTGAGGCTCATCAGAAACATTTTCAGTTTGCTCTACAACATGCATTTCTTCTGATTTTTTATGAGAATTTCCCATAAATTCATTTGAGTTTTGATCTTGCTGCTGCTTGATCCGCTTTGACAAAATTGTGTGCCAATAATTTTTAATTTCATTATCAGATCCTCCCTATCATTTTGGCGTAAGTGACCATCTGCGCGGAATCAGTAAAATATTGGTCATTTTTGTAATAATTAATGTTGGAAAATCAAACAATGGTTCCATGTTGTCAAAACACATATATTTTTATAACAAAAAAAAAAAAAAACACATATATTAAGGAGGTGAAATAATGTTTTAACTAAATTTAGAATCAAAATGACTAAAAAATCCATTCAGAATAATTAATACAATGTCCTTTTATTCTCTCATCATTGAATAAATAAAGCAAGATTTAGGAAAAACACAATAAATAGTATTTTGAAAATGAAATTGCTTCAGATTAAAAAAAAAATGAAATCAAATCCTTTTTGGCAAGTCCAATAGATATATTGAAATGGAGGGAGAACATTAATATGTTTTCCTATATGTAAATTAGAGTACATACTTGTTACCATGCTTTTTTTGCATTTTCAAGATAAGTTCCTCCTCCTCTTTGCTAAACCCTCCTCTTCTCACACCTGGCTTCAAATAATTCTCCCATCTCATTCTACAACTTTTACCACATCGAGCAAGGCCTGAAAAAACACAATTAAGTAAGATCACACAACTTTTTTCAAGCCTTAATTGTATTTGTTACCCTCGATGTTTCTCATTATCGGTGCAATTGTAAACCATCTAACATTATATGTTGGGCTTTTGCTGATATATACGAATTACCTTGACGAATTGAAGGGCAAGGAACAAAGAGTGAAGCATCACCAATTACCACAATCAACTTATTGTGACATCGTATTTGTCTGACAATACACTATAAATTGACTTCTAAAAAGTCGGGCATGTCTGATTGACTTTTGAAAAATTGAATATATATATATACCATATAATCAGCATTTCACTTTAGTCACTGACCACAATCTCCAAATCAATGCCCATTTCATTGGCCTAAGGCCAACAGGTACGTAGACCAAGGGACTACACATGGATTCAAGCACTTGGGGTCGTTTTCGATTCCAACACGTTCTCTGTTGAGGCCACAAAGGCAACAACTTGGGATCAAGAAATCAATCATCTTAGATTCAGTTATAAGATGATTGTTACAGATTGGGTTGAGCTATATATATCTCCCTAAAGGCCAAGGATCCATGTGGGAATCCAATGGCTCGAATCAAGTTAAAGTCCAAAGAAGTTCTGACAAGAACGTACAGTGCTATTATTTACATCCCTGAAATTGCAGAGATTTCAGTGACAAAAGAAGATGATAGAATTCCCAACTATCAAATACCTTCTGATGATTGCTTTGCTCATTTGGAAATACAATTTCGTTTTATCAAATTGTCTGAACAGGTTGAAGGTGTTATTGGAAAGACATATCAGCCAGATTTTATTAGCAATGAAAAAATATAAAGAAGAGATGCAATTCCTAGCTAGCTACCTGCAAACCTGGGCAGGTGATTCCAGTTCCAAGCCTTGTATCTTAGAATATAGGCTCTCAGCTTGTTATCTTCTTCTTCACTCCAAGCCCCTCTTTTTAATCCTTTTTTATCTATATATGGTGCCCTCACCATTTTTTCTAGACTTTCTGTTTATATAAGTAAAACCCTTAAAGATTGGGTGATCAGTGTTCTTTGCTGCATGCAATAATGATAATAATCCCTTTTTATAATTAGATAGATAGACTTCCTGTTGAAAACTCCAAAACCCTTGTGGGGTATGTTATTCTGTGGACTTTTCCTGCAATATATGTTGCTGCCTGCACCTATCACATGGAAATGTTTTAACGTCAAATTAAGACAATTTTAAATTGTAAATTAATAGCCACCTTTCACGTTCTAGGGAAAACCGGAGTAACTACCTTTATTTTGAAGGAAGAGTAATAATACTGACCAATCGTTATCTCACAACGAATAATACAAATGTTATCTGCATGCATTGTTGATATAAATTAAGTTCTTTAACATCAGCTTAAAAAAAAAAAACCTAAATTAATATATATATTATAAATATATATTTGAAAGGAAGATTTAACCCGTTTACCCGTAATTATCCGACTCAAACCCAAAACAAAATAATTTTTTTTTGAAAAGAAATAAAGTATATATCTAAACTAAACGCAACAGAACAAACTTTTAAATAAAAAACTAATACAATCTAAACTAAAAAATACTAATAAAAAAACTCCACAAATCTGGAGCAGAGATATTAATCCCTACAGATCGTAGCCTTTTTTTTTCTCCCGATAAGTTACAGATTTGATTTACCAATCTTCCAATCACTTATAGATTTATTCAAATTTACGATGTAACAAAATATAGTAGGGATTAATATACATGCTCAGCTCCGATCTACTGCATGCGACTCTGGCTTCCGTTTTGGATTAATTCGTCTGGAGGTAGACTTCGAAATCGACTCCCGATCGGTTATAGATTTGACCTCAGTGGGTGATTCACACCGACACATGATCGATTCTCATTCTACAAATTTGCATTGTGAGAATAACAATCAGGTTTCGATTTCATTGTATTTCAATTCATAAACAATACGGTAGAATAACAATCAGGTTTCTCTTTCGTTGTATTGCAATTCACAAACCGTCATTTTTGTGCTGATTTCAATTCAATTCACAAACCGTAAGACGTTTTTCTGCGAGTGGATCTTTGTTCAATACACAAACCATAGGCCATTTTCTGCAGGATGATTTTTGAATAAATTTTGATTTTATGTGTTCATTGAATATTACAGGATTGTCCATGATGGTAGATTATGAAGGCGATGATGTATGAAGGCGATGGGTATGGCGGTGGCCTCAGGCAATGGGAATTATGATGGGAATTTGAATGAGACGGATGAGACTGTTATTTTTATAATGGTTTTTTTAATTGATTTTCTAGACTCCAGTTCGCTAAATTCATACTCCAATTTGTTTGATCACTTGAAATATAATTTTGCGTAAATGTGTCACCGATTCTTCATAATTTGTTCTACATTTTAGTACAATTACATACATGGATGTTTCATATTTTTATTCGGTCAACTCATTTCATTTAATTATTCATTTGTTGATTAATTTAACCATAAAAATTGTTTATGTTTTCAATTTTTCCCCAAGCAGTGATGAGTGCTTTTTGAGTTTGACGTTAGTCATGCTGAAATCTATTGACAAGAGGGAGATAGGTTATGTCGTTTTGGTCCAAGATCAGGATCATTGTTATAAGTAAGTTTAGCTGTTTTTTATAACTTTTCTTTTTGATGTTTTAAATGTGTAATTTTTCTTCCTGACGATGGTTTTAGAGGATTTACCCAGCGTTTTCCCATTTGTGTCATATGTTTTGTGTTCAGGTTCATCTCATTATTTATTGATGGATTACTGATACATATAAAACTTGAATTTCGTTTATTTTGTTTGATCACTACTTATCAGATCTCTTTACTTATTCCGGTGAAATTGTAGAATATGATTATTTTCTTGTATTGTCTTTTGCTAATTCAAAGTTTATTATATTATGGAATGAATTAGAAGTTCTCGAGCAGCAAGGACGTAAGATTATGTAGGGAGCAATATTAAGCGTTAAAACATGTAGTCCTTGCATTCCTATTCAACTGAAACTGTTGTCAAAATCATTTGCTGTTTGTTTCCTTTTCAGGATCAATCCACACTATTTCCCCAGATGATTGAAATTCCTTATACGCAACGCCGCTGCCTGGCCACTTTTTCATCAGGTCGTGTTCTTAGCTTCTTTACTATGGTCTATATATGTACAAAAATATATTTGAAGCCAATATGTCCGGTTACTTGGTGGATGATTTAAAGTGATATTTTATTCCTATGGGTTAAAGTTTTTGGCATAGAATTTTGAAGTTGTGGTTGGTGGTGGTAGTTTTTAGATGAGATATCTTAGTATAGATTGAATTACATTCATTTTATGTTGCTGCCTGCACCTATCACATCGAAATATTTTCACGTCAAAGACAATTGTAAATTAATAGCCAACTTTCACGTTCTCGGGAAAACCGGACAATTGTATTTTGAAGGAAGAGTAATAATACAGACACAATCGTTAACTCACAACGAATAATACAAATGTTATCTGCATGCATTGTTGATATAAATTAAGTTCTTTAACCTCAGCTTAAAAAAAAAAGACCTAACTTGAAGGTGTATATATATATTTGAAAAGAAGATTTAATCCGATTACCCGAAATGATCCGACCCAAACCCAAAACAAAATATTTTTTTTTTGAAAAGAAATAAAATATATATCTAAACTAAACGCAGCAGAACAAACTTTTAAATATAAAACTAATAAAATCTAAACAAAAAATACTAATAAAAAAACTCCACAAATCTGGAGCAGATGATATTAATTCCTGCAGATCGTAGCCTTTTTTTTCTCCCGATAAGTTACGGATTTGATTTACCTATCTCCTGATCACTTATAGATTTCTTCAAATTTAGGATGTAACAAAATATAGTAGGGATTAATATACATGATCAGCTCCGATCTACTGCATGCGACTGTGGCTTCCATTTCGGATTAATTCATCTGGAGGTAGACTTCGAAATCGACTCCTGATAGGTTACAGATTTGACCTCAGTGGGTGATTCACACCGACACATGATCGATTCTCTTTCTACAAATTTGCATTGTGAGAATAACAGTCCGGTTTCGATTTCATTGTATTTCAATTCATAAATAGTACGGCAGAATAACAATCAGGTTTCTCTTTTGTTGTATTGCAATTCACAAACCGTCATTTTTCTGCGGATATCAATTCAATTCACAAACCGTAAGACGTTTTTCTGCGAGTGGATCTTTGTTCAATACACAAACCGTAGACCATTTTTTGCAGGATGATTTTTGAATAAATTTTGATTTTATGTGTGCATTGAATATTACAGGATTGTCCATGATGGTAGATTACGAAGGCGATGATGTATGAAGGCGATGGGTATGGCGGTGGCCTCAGGCAACATAAATTATGATGGGAATTTGAATGAGATGGATGCGACTGTTACTTTTATAATGGTTTTTTTTATTGATTTTCTAGACTCCGGTTCGTTAAATTCATACTCCAATTTGTTTGATCACTTGAAATATAATTTTGCGTAAATGTGTCACCGATTTTAGAAATTTGTTCTAGACTTTAGTACAATTAGATACATGGATGATTGATATATTTATTCGGTCAATTCATTTCATTTAATTATTCATTTGTTGATTATTTTAACCATCAAAGTTGTTTATGTTTTCAATTTTTCCCCAGGCAGTCATGAGTACCTTTTGAGTTTGACGTTAGTCATGCTGAAATCATTGACATGAGGGAGATAGGTTATGTCGTTTTGGTCCAAGATCAGGATCGTTGTTATAAGTAAGTTTAGCTGTTTTTTATAACTTTTCTTTTTGATGTTTTAAATGTGTAATTTTCTTCCTGACGATGGTTTAGAGGATTTGCCCAGCGTTTTCCCATTTGTGTCATATGTTTTGTGTCCAGGTTCATCTCATTATTTATTGATGGATTACTGATACTTATAAAACTTGAATTTCGTTTATTTTGTTTGATCACTACTTATCAGATCTCTTTACTTATTCCGGTGAAATTGTAGAATATGATTATGTTTTTGTATTGTCTTTGCTAATTCAAAGTTTATTATATTATGGAAAGAATTAGAAGTTCTCGAGAAGCAAGGACGTAAGATTATGTAGGGAGCAATATTAAGCGTTAAAACACGTAGTCCTTGCATTCCTATTCAAATGAAACTATTGTCAAAGAAAATCAGAATACTAGCAGAAATATAAAAACATTGAAAGTGGTTGTTTTATTGATGAATAAAAATGATACAATGTATCTCCTTTATATAGGAGAGAAAATGACATAATAATTCAATTCAAAATAAAGCTAATGATAAATCATAAAATCTAAAATTAATCTATCATTTATTTAAAAATAGATTCATCTAAATATAACAACTCTATCATTTTGTTGACATTCATATTTATCCCTGACTTATCTTCTAATACCCTCTATCAAACGTTGCTGGGGTTGGAGGCAACGTTTGCCTGTCAACGAAGAAGATGATACAACTTTTTGACACCCACGGCTTTTACCTCCTGGCTCTTAGCTCTTTTGGCTCCTGGCTCTTGGCTTTATCCCGAGGCTCTTTCTTTTTTTGTCGAAAAATATTTTCAATTTCCTCTGATGACCGCAACGTTGATTTATCATTTGCAACGACCGATGAAGGGATTTGTCTTCATTTCTGAATCTACTATCTTCATTTTGAATCTAATTAACCCGATAAGATGGATGCCAAACAAAATAGGGTTGTTGCTATATGAAATAAAAAGATTATTTATTTATATGTAATACCAAGAAATCTGGACCAAAAATGGCATAGATGCAGCTCGACAATTTATTTATTTTATTTTTATTTTTTTGGACACAAAATGAAAATAATGGATGCTATATGCAAGAGTATTTATTATTGAAAAAAACTAAAAAAATCAAGAATCTGAGAACAATATAGTGCAAATTATTTATGCTAGACACGAAAAAAAAAAAAAAAAAAACTGAAATTTTTTTTTTTTTTTTGGCGCAATGATGAGGACATAGTATGGATGTACTGGACGACCATTTGATGGACAGAAAAAAAAAAAAAAAGGGATGATGGGACTAATTAAACAAATAGTGGGTTTAAAAATTAATGCATGGTATATGGAAAAATTGATCGGGGAAATTGTTGTTGGGATCATGGGCATCGTTAAAAGCGGAAGAAGGATCGGGCGAGAGTTCACCAATGTTAAGCGCACTTGAACCCCCGCCCTCGTCTCGATACCATAAAGAAAAAATCAGAATACTAGCAGAAATATAGGACATTGAAACTGGTTGTTTTATTAATGAATAAAAATGATACAATGTATCTCCTTTATATAGGAGAGAAAATGACATAATAATTCAATTCAAAATAAAGCTAATGATAAATCATAAAATCTAAAATTAATCTATCATTTATTTAAAAATAGATTCATCTAAATATAACAACTCTATCATTTTGTTGACATTCATATTTATCCATGACTTTATCTTCTAATAGTTGTCAAAATCATTTGCTGTTTGTTTCCCTTTCAGCACACTCTTTCCCCAGATGATTGAAATTCCGTATACGCAACGCCGCTGCCTGGCCACTTTTTCATCAGGCCGTGTTCTTAGCTTCTTTACTATAGTCTATATATGTACAAAAATATATTTGAAGCCAATGTGTCCAGTTACTTGGTGGATGATTTATAAAGTGATATTTTATTCCTATGGGTTAAAGTTTTAGGCATATATAGAATTTTGTTGTGGTTGATGGTGGTAGTTTTTAGATGAGATATCTTACTACCAAAGCATACCTTTTCTTTTGGTACTACCAGACATTAGCTTGCTTTGCAAAGTTTCATTAACATTTTAAATATGGCAATTTCATGCACTCTTTGCAGGGTCCAACAAGATTATCTTGGCATGAAGGTATTGAAGTATCACTGTATCAGTAACTGTGGGTTGACTTCACATTTCTATGGGATTTCCATGCTCAAAACAATATGTTTGCTCAAATGTTAACAATTCAACGTTCTCGAAATAATTTTTTTTTGACTTTCTTGTATGAATTTTGACATTTGATAGATCATACTTGGGCATCTTTTCTGTTCATGGTTCTTGGTTATAAATTTTTAATGCTATTTCCATGACCTGTTCTGCAGCAGTACGTTTTATTTGCGAAGTCTTTGCTATTTTATGGCTCAATGGTCATGCAATATCAAATCTTCTTTATCAACATTGAATGACTGAAATATCAAACACTATTATTCACATTGAATTCATTTAACTGTATCATCATACGCTGAATTTATTTAATTATTTATTTATTAATTGTGTTCAATTCACAATTTTATTTCATACTTAATCACTCTCTCCGTGCATCGCACGGGTAAAAGACTAGTGTGTGTGTATATATATATATATATATATATATATATATATATATATATATATATATATATATATATATAGGGTGGGTGGACGCAGATCCCGGGTAACGGAGGGGCGATAATTCTAAAGATTTTTTTTACAATCGAAAAATGTATAGTGGTGTTTTTTGGTCCCTTGGATCCACAAGGCAAGAAAAAACTAATGTATATCGCAAAAAGACACAACTATATATTATGCGCTATATAAATAAAAATAACAATAGTATATATCAAAGAATCCGAACAGAATAACTCTTTACTACCATCAATAAAAACTTCAAACACTAAAAGAATTGTTTTTTTTCGAGAAGCAAACATTTCAAATATTATTATTATTTTGTTTAAAATGTACCACTTTGGTAAGAGTTATATATTTTTATTTACATGATAAAAGTTTTATGTCAAAATATCGATTATTAGGGGCGAATATAAATTTTAGGAGGTGAATAAAATACATATAATACACATAATAGTGTTATTCTTTGGATCGGGAGCGAGTGCCCTCGGGAAAAGGGTGCATCCGCCCTTATATGTGTGTGTGAGAGAGAGAGAGAGAGAGAGAGAGAGATACATGTACAATTTAACAATCCAATTCAAGAATAAAATACGGATGAATGCTCGTTACGATATTTAGTATAATTTAAGTGTTTTAGTTTTGATTTGGGATTAAAGTTTGGCTTTTTAATTGTTAGGGTTTGGAGGAATTATGATTATGGTTTACCGGTGATCGTTTCATGGGTTTTAATGATGTAGATGGTTAGTCGGCCTGCTAAAGACCGTTTAAAACGACGAGCTAAAAATCTTATAATTTCTCCTTCGGTTAGGGTTTTAATTAAGGTTAGGAAACCATAGTTTAATGTTCATCTCTTCCTTTTATATAAAAAAAATCTTTGTATGGTAATCGATTTAGATCTAACTAGGGCTTCGGTTCGTTGTTAGATTCATGTAGAGTAGAAGATTCTTAGATCTTGCATTGACAAAACCGACACCGAGCTAAAAGGTTATCTCATCAATATATTAATATGATTTTAATTTTGTAAATCTATTTTTACTACTTTACGTTGCGAAATACATACTATTACTTAAAAGTCTGCATATGTACATGTGCTATGTGCTCGAACCAATTCAAGAATTTGACTAGCATGAGAATCGAAAGAGAATATGGCAAAACATGTCCCTTACCAAACCGACGGGGTTCACAAAACTTTAACTTATAATTCAAAGACACATTATGTTGTTTCAAAACATAACTCGAACATTCTTAGAAGGATGCACAAGTCTCTTTGACAAACATTGGGATCCTTATCTTCACGTACATACTTGACATTATTCTTGAAGGACCGACTAAAAAAACAACAACACTCTTCGAACTGAGAGTGGATTTGGAGTGATGAGAGATCTTGGATTTTGTGAAAGAGGAAGATCAACCGATCTAGAGTGACCATCATGGAGGTCACCTTTAAGAATATTTGTCCCCGATTTCTGATCCTTAACAAGACAAACATATGATTAAAACGAACATTAACAAGATTATCCAAAACAAGTTTAGAGATACTAATAAGGTTTTTCTTAATGTTGGGAACTTGCAAAATATCATTGAGAAACAAATGAACATGATTAGTGTGAATTGTGCTAGAACCAATGTGTTTGATACTTAGTTTTTCACATTACCTACAATAAGCGCACCATTACCAAGATAGGATCTAAAATAGATGTGCGGGTTGTTCACATTAGCGATCGCATGATCGGATGCTCCATTATCCAGATACCATGAACTCTCTCCCACAGTTTGAGGACTAGAAGTGAAGGCAGATATCTGTCTGGGTGAGTTGTTGGCAGGTGGAACAAAGTCATTTTCAAACCTATTCCAACAGGAGGTTACAATGTGACATGATTTACCACATAGGTGACATACCATTATGTTACCAGAGTTCACACTGTTACCAGATCTACCTCACTACCTTTGTTAGACTGGCCACCGTTAAAACAACCTCTCCTACCTCTATTACCTTAATGAAGCTTTGAGTTGCAGAGATGGTGGGCTGAGTCACCATCAACGGTGGTCCTGAGGTATCTTCCATGTGCCGGCTCTAATGCCAACGAGAATTTAGCTAAAGTGAATAAATATTCTTCACTATTTATTATGATAATGATAGCATCACTAAATGCAACACACACTCGAACAACCTTTACAAATTAGTAACCATTTGATGTAATGGTTGGAAATGGACCACAAACAACAATCCTAGCCATACACATAGCTCAATAGAACTAAAGGGGTATTTATGTAATCAGCTCAACATCGACTCTTTCCCTTCACGCTTCTCTTCATGTTTCAGAGGGTTCTTCTTCCAACATATATTTTCATTGTAGCCAATATGTCTACAAAAGTCACAGTAATTAAGCCATGTTACTGCTATAGTACATTGCCGAAAACCATAATAAACATATTCTCCAATCCAGATATGTTGGCACCTCGGTTTCAAAAATGAATACATTCAGTACCTTAATTAAATGTCACCATCATTAATATTATAAAATTTGCTCTTATTAATTAATCGTTACATCTAAGACATATTCGAATCTAAGTAGCTTTACTTCACCAAGTTCCATAGGGCTTTCCAAAATTCAAATGATTCTATTGAATCCAGACAACAGAGTAGGGTTGAAGTTTCCAACTTTTTGCCCTGTAAAATTGGCCTGTGGAATCCATCATCATATGTAGAGAAGGGTTCGTCGGTATACACATAGAGTCGTGTGTTTCCAATCCAGAGTAGCTACCGGTGGGAAAATTCATCCACGTTGGACAAAAATCAAAACTGGTGGATGACAAAATTGAGTTGTCCACGAGAGAGGGTAAATCCATGTGAACATAGAGCTATCATCTATAAACTGAATGTATTAGGTAAATCAATATACATATTTAATACGGGCTGGCCCCCAAAAATCAGTGTGAACCAATTCAAGAATTTGACTAGCATGAGAATCGAAAGAGAATATGGCCAAACATGTCCCTTACCAAACCGGCAAGGTTCACAAAACTTCAAATTATCATTCAAAGACACATTATGTTGTTTCAAAACATAACTCAGAACATTCTTAAAAGGATGCCCAAGTCTTCTTTTCCTAACATTGGGATCCTTATCTAGATAGACATACTTGACATTATTCCTGAAGGACCGACTAAAATAAACAACAACACTCTTGGAACTGAGAGTGGATTTGGAGTAAAGAGAGATCTTGGATTTTGTGTGAAGAGGAAGATCAACCAATCTAGAGAGATCATCATGGATATCACTTCTAAGAAGATTTGTCCCCGACTTCTGATCCTTAACAAGACAAACATTTGATTCAAACATAACATTAACAAGATTATCCAAAACAAGTCAAGAGATACTAATAAGGTTTTTCTTAATGTTGGGAACATGCAAAAGATCATTGAGATACAGAGGAACATGATTAGTGTGAATTGTTCTAGAACCAACGTGTTTGATACTTAGTTTTTCACATTACCTGCAGTAAGTGCGTGCATCATTACCAAGATAGGATCTGAATTGATGTGCAAGTTGTTCACATTAACAGTCGCATGATCAGATGCTCCACTAACCAGATACCATGAACTCTCTCCTGTAGTTTGAGGACTAGAAGTGAAGGAAGATATTTGCCTGGGTGAGTCGTTGGCAGGTGGAACAAAGTCATGTTCAAACCTATGCCAGCAGGAGGTTACAATGTGACCTGATTTACCATATAGGTGACATACCATTATGTTATCAGAGTTCACATTGTTACCAGATCTACCTCACATACCTCTGTTAGACTGGCCACCACTAAAACAACATCTCCTACCTCTATTACCTTAGTAAATCTGTGAGTTGTAGGGATGGTGAGTTGAGTCACCGTCGACGGTGGTCCTGAGGCATCTTTCATGTGCCGGTTCTAATGCCAACAGAGAATTTATCTAAAGTGAATAAATATTCTTCATTTTTTGTTCTCACAATGATAGCATCACTAGATACAACACACACTTGAACGACCTTTACAAATTAGTAACCACCATTTGATCTAATGGCGGGAAATGGACCACAAACAACAATCCTAGCCATACACATTGCGCTCAATAGAACTAAAGGGGTATTTATGTAATCATCTCAACATCGACTCTTTCCCTTCACGCTTCTCTTCTTGTTTCGAGGGGTTCTTCTTCCAACACATATTTTCACTGTAGCCGATATGTCTACAAAAGTCGCAGTAATTAAGCCATGTTTCTGCTATAGTACATTGCGCGAAAACCATAATAAACATATTCTCCAATCCAGATACGTTGGCACCTTGGTTTCAAAAATGAATACATTCAGTACAATTATTTAATTAAATATCACCATCATTAATATTATAAAATTTGCTCTTATAAATTAATTGTTACATCTAAGACATATTCGAATCTATGTAGCTTTACTTCACGAAATTCAAAAGGGCTTTCCAAAATTCAAATGATTCCATTGAATCCAGACAACTGAGTAGGGTAGAAGTTTCCAACTTTGTGCCTTGTAAAGTTGGCCTGCTTAACTCATCATCATATGTAGAGAAGGGTTCCGTCAGCATACACATAGAGTCGTGTGTTTCCAATCCAGATATGTAGCTACCCGTGGGAAAATTCATCCACATTGGACAAAAATCAAAACTAGTGGATGACAAAATTGAGTTGTCCACGAGAAAGGGCACCGTATTAAAACTATCTGGTGTTACATAAAAACATTCTTCTGAATTCATGAAAATCAAATCTTCTTCTTCCAAAGTGTACTAAAAAGCGGTGTATGTGGTTGGTGCCTCTTCGGTGTTTGATGAATTTACTAAGAGAGGTTCATACATTAAGCTCCAAAATGTATCACCATACGATGCAATCGTGTCAATACTAGAAAATGTATCCCCCGATAGCACACCATCACCATATGAGTCTGTAGAATGAACGTTTATGTTGGGAAAAACATTATCGTTGTCTGATGCACCTATCCACGTGGTAGAGGTCATTGGCATCGGATCCTCGAGACTCATGTATGTCTCTCGTGGTTGTTACTAATGGACCGTTGATTGTGAATGGTTCACTACCAAATCTCGGATTGGGAACTGCAATCGCATCCAACTTTGATTGTGTTGAATTGCATGTTGAGAATAGTGTTTCACTCAAGCAATCAACACTAGAAACATTAATACAGTCATGTTTTCTTTTTTGGGTAGGTTGAGGCTCATCAGAAACATTTTCAGTTTGCTCTACACCATTCATTTCTTCTGATTTTTTATGAGAATTTCCCATAAATTCATTTGAGTTTTGATCTTGCTGCTGCTTGATCCGCTTTGACAAAATTGTGTGCCAATAATTTTTAATTTCATTATCAGTCCTCCCTATCATTTTGGCAGTAAGTGACCATCTGCGCGGAATCAGTAAAATCTTGGTTATTGTTGTCAAAACACATATATTAAGGAGGTGAAATAATGTTTTAACTTAATTTAGCATCAAAATGACTAAAAAATCCATTCAGAATAATTAATACAATGTCCTTTTATTCTCTCATCATTGAATAAATAAAGCAAAGATTTAGGAAAAACATAATAAATAGTATTTTGAAAATGAAATTGCTTCAGATAAAAAAAAAATGAAATCAAATCCTTTTTGGCAAGTCCAATAGATATATTGAAATGGAGGGAGAACATTAATATGTTTTCCTATATGTAAATTAGAGTACATACTTGTTACCATGCTTTTTTTGCATTTTCAAGATAAGTTCCTCCTCCTCTTTGCTAAACCCTCCTCTTCTCACACCTGGCTTCAAATAATTCTCCCATCTCATTCTACAACTTTTACCACATCGAGCAAGGCCTGAAAAAACACAATTAAGTAAGATCACACAACTTTTTTCAAGCCTTAATTGTATTTGTTACCTTCGATGTTTCTCATTATCGGTGCAATTGTAAACCATCTCACATTATATGTTGGGCTTTTGCTGATATATACGAATTACCTTGACGAATTGAAGGACAAGGAACAAAGAGAAGCTACGAGTGAAGCATCACCAATTACCACAATCAACTTATTGTGACATCGTATTTGTCTGACAATACACTATAAATTGACTTCTAAAAAGTCGGGCATGTCTGATTGACTTTTGAAAAATTGAATATATATATATATACCATATAATCAGCATTTCACTTTAGTCACTGACCACAATCTCCAAATCAATGCCCATTTCATTGGCCTAAGGCCAGCAGGTACGTAGACCAAGGGACTACACATGGATTCAAGCACTTGGGGTCGTTTTCGATTCCAACACGTTCTATGTTGAGGCCACAAAGGCAACAACTTGGGATCAAGAAATCGATCATCTTAGATTCAGTTATAATGGGGTTGAGCTGTATATATCTCCCTAAAGGCCAAGGATCCATGTGGGAATCCAATGGCGCGAATCAAGTTAAAGTCCAAAGAAGTTCTGACAAGAACGTACAGTGCTATTATTTACATCCCTGAAATTGCAGAGATTTCAGTGACAAAAGAAGATGATAGAATTCCCAACTATCAAATACCTTCTGATGATTGCTTTGCTCATTTGGAAATACAATTTCGGTTTTATCAAATTGTCTGAACAGGTTGAAGGTGTTATTGGAAAGACATATCAGCCAGATTTTATTAGCAATGCAAAAATATAAAGAAGAGATGCAATTCCTAGCTAGCTACCTGCAAACCTGGGCAGGTGATTCCAGTTCCAAGCCTTGTATCTTAGAATATAGGCTCTCAGCTTGTTATCTTCTTCTTCACTCCAAGCCCCTCTTTTTAATCCTTTTTTATCTATATATGGTGCCCTCACCATTTTTTCTAGACTTTCTGTTTATATAAGTAAAACCCTTAAAGATTGGGTGATCAGTGTTCTTTGCTGCATGCAATAATGATAATAATCCCTTTTTATAATTAGATAGATAGACTTCCTGTTGAAAACTCCAAAACCCTTGTGGGGTATGTTAGTCTGTGGACTTTTCCTGCAATATATGTTGCTGCCTGCACCTATCACATGGAAATGTTTTAACGTCAAATTAAGACAATTTTAAATTGTAAATTAATAGCCACCTTTCACGTTCTAGGGAAAACCGGAGTAACTACCTTTATTTTGAAGGAAGAGTAATAATACTGACCAATCGTTATCTCACAACGAATAATACAAATGTTATCTGCATGCATTGTTGATATAAATTAAGTTCTTTAACCTCAGCTTCAAAAAAAAAACCTAAATTAATATATATAAATATATATTTGAAAGGAAGATTTAACCCGTTTACCCGTAATTATCCGACTCAAACCCAAAACAAAATAATTTTTTTTTGAAAAGAAATAAAGTATATATCTAAACTAAACGCAACAGAACAAACTTTTAAATAAAAAACTAATACAATCTAAACTAAAAAATACTAATAAAAAAACTCCACAAATCTGGAGCAGAGATATTAATCCCTACAGATCGTAGCCTTTTTTTTTCTCCCGATAAGTTACAGATTTGATTTACCAATCTTCCGATCACTTATAGATTTATTCAAATTTACGATGTAACAAAATATAGTAGGGATTAATATACATGCTCGGCTCCGATCTACCGCATGCGACTCGGCTTCCGTTTTGGATTAATTCGTCTGGAGGTAGACTTCGAAATCGACTCCCGATCGGTTACGATTTGATCTCGGTGGGTGATTCACACCGACACATGATCGATTCTCATTCTACAAATTTGCATTGTGAGAATAACAATCAGGTTTCGATTTCATTGTATTTCAATTCATAAACAATACGGTAGAATAACAATCAGGTTTCTCTTTCGTTGTATTGCAATTCACAAACCGTCATTTTTGTGCTTGATTTCAATTCAATTCACAAACCGTACGTAAGACGTTTTTCTGCGAGTGGATCTTTGTTCAATACACAAACCATAGGCCATTTTCTGAAGGATGATTTTTGAATAAATTTTGATTTTATGTGTGCATTGAATATTACAGGATTGTCCATGATGGTAGATTATGAAGGCGATGATGTATGAAGGCGATGGGTATGGCGGTGGCCTCAGGCAATGGGAATTATGATGGGAATTTGAATGAGACGGATGAGACTGTTATTTTTATAATGGTTTTTTTAATTGATTTTCTAGACTCCAGTTCGCTAAATTCATACTCCAATTTGTTTGATCACTTGAAATATAATTTTGCGTAAATGTGTCACCGATTCTTCATAATTTGTTCTACATTTTAGTACAATTAGATACATGGATGTTTCATATTTTTATTCGGTCAACTCATTTCATTTAATTATTCATTTGTTGATTAATTTAACCATAAAAATTGTTTATGTTTTCAATTTTTCCCCAAGCAGTGATGAGTGCTTTTTGAGTTTGACGTTAGTCATGCTTTGAAATCTATTGACGGGAGGGAGATAGGTTATGTCGTTTTGGTCCAAGATCGGGATCATTGTTATAAGTAAGTTTAGCTTTGTTTTTTTATAACTTTTCTTTTTGATGTTTTAAATGTGTAATTTTTCTTCCTGACGATGGTTTTAGAGGATTTACCCAGCGTTTTCCCATTTGTGTCATATGTTTTGTGTTCGGGTTCATCTCATTATTTATTGATGGATTACGATACATATAAAACTTGAATTTCGTTTATTTTGTTTGATCACTACTTATCAGATCTCTTTACTTATTCCGGTGAAATTGTAGAATATGATTATTTTCTTGTATTGTCTTTTGCTAATTCAAAGTTTATTATATTATGGAATGAATTAGAAGTTCTCGAGCAGCAAGGACGTAAGATTATGTAGGGAGCAATATTAAGCGTTAAAACATGTAGCCCTTGCATTCCTATTCAACTGAAACTGTTGTCAAAATCATTTGCTATTTGTTTCCTTTTCAGGATCAATCCACACTATTTCCCCAGATGATTGAAATTCCTTATACGCAACGCCGCTGCCTGGCCACTTTTTCATCAGGTCGTGTTCTTAGCTTCTTTACTATGGTCTATATATGTACAAAAATATATTTGAAGCCAATATGGGATGATTTAAAGTGATATTTTATTCCTATGGGTTAAAGTTTTTGGCATAGAATTTTGAAGTTGTGGTTGGTGGTGGTAGTTTTTAGATGAGATATCTTAGTATAGATTGAATTACATTCATTTTATGTTGCTGCCTGCACCTATCACATCGAAATATTTTCACGTCAAAGACAATTGTAAATTAATAGCCAACTTTCACGTTCTCGGGAAAACCGGAGCAACTACCTGTATTTTGAAGGAAGAGTAATAATACGACACGATCGTTAACTCACAACGAATAATACAAATGTTATCTGCATGCATTGTTGATATAAATTAAGTTCTTTAACCTCAGCTTCAAAAAAAAAGACCTAACTTGAAGGTGTATATATATATTTGAAAGGAAGATTTAACCCGATTACCTGAAATGATCCGACCCAAAACAAAATAAATTTTTTTTTGAAAAGAAATAAAATATATATCTAAACTAAACGCAGCAGAACAAAATTTTAAATATCAAACTAATAAAATCTAAACGAAAAAATAATAATAAAAAAACCTCCACAAATCTAGAGCAGATGATATTAATCCCTGCAGATCGTAGCATTTTCTCTCTCCCGATAAGTTACGGATTTGATTTACCTATCTCCCGATCACTTATAGATTTCTTCAAATTTAGGATGTAACAAAATATAGTAGGGATTAATATACATGATCAGCTCCGATCTACTGCATGCATGCGACCGTGGCTTCCATTTCGGATTAATTCGTCTGGAGGTAGACTTCGAAATCGACTCCCGATCGGTTACAAATTTGACCTCAGTGGGTGATTCACACCGACACATGATCGATTCTCTTTCTACAAATTTGCATCGTGAGATTAACAATCAGCTTTCTATTTCATTGTATTTCAATTCATAAATAGTACGACAGAATAACAATCATGTTTCTCTTTCGTTGTATTGCAATTCACAAAGCGTCATTTTTCTCCGGATTTCAATTCACAAACCGTAAGACGTTTTTCTGCGAGTGGATCTTTGTTCAATACACAAACCGTAGACCATTTTTCTGCAGGATGATTTTTGAATAAAATTTGATTTTATGTGTGCATTGAATATTACAGGATTGTCCATGATGGTAGATTACGAAGGCGATGATGTATGAAGGCGATGGGTATGGCGGTGGCCTCAGGCAACATAAATTATGATGGAATTTGAATGAGACAGATGCGACTGTTACTTTTATAATGGTTTTTTTTATTGATTTTCTAGACTCCGGTTCGTTAAATTCATACTCCAATTTGTTTGATCACTTGAAATATAATTTTGCGTAAATGTGTCACCGATTCTTAGAAATTTGTTCTAGATTTTAGTACAATTAGATACATGGATGATTGATATATTTATTCGGTCAATTCATTTCATTTAATTATTCATTTGTTGATTAATTTAACCATAAAAGTTGTTTATGTTTTCAATTTTTCCCCAGGCAGTGATGAGTACCTTTTGAGTTTGACGTTAGTCATGCTAAAATCATTGACAGGAGGGAGATAGGTTATGTCGTTTTGGTCCAAGATCAGGATCGTTGTTATAAGTAAGTTTAGCTGTTTTTTATAACTTTTCTTTTTGATGTTTTAAATGTGTAATTTTCTTCCTGACGATGGTTTTAGAGGATCTGCCCAACGTTTTCCATTTGTGTCATATGTTTTGTGTCCAGGTTCATCTTATTATTTATTGATGGATTACTGATACTTATAAAACTTGAATTTCGTTTATTTTGTTTGATCACTACTTATCGATCTCTTTACTTATTCCGGTGAAATTGTAGAATATGATTATGTTTTTTTTTTGTATAGTCTTTGCTAATTCAAAGTTTATTATATTATGGAAAGAATTAGAAGTTCTCGAGAAGCAAGGACGTAAGATTATGTAGGGAGCAATATTAAGCGTTAAAACACGTAGTCCTTGCATTCCTATTCAAATGAAACTGTTGTCAAAGAAAATCAGAATACTAGCAGAAATATAAAAACATTGAAAGTGGTTGTTTTATTGATGAATAAAAATGATACAATGTATCTCCTTTATATAGGAGAGAAAATGACATAATAATTCAATTCAAAATAAAGCTAATGATAAATCATAAAATCTAAAATTAATCTATCATTTATTTAAAAATAGATTCATCTAAATATAACAACTCTATCATTTTGTTGACATTCATATTTATCCCCGACTTATCTTCTAATACCCTCCATCAAACGTTCTTTGGGGTTGAAGGCAACGTTTGCTGTCGTCGAAGAAGATGATACAACTTTTTGACACCCACGGCTTTTACCTCCTGGCTCTTAGCTCTTTTGGCTCCTGGCTCTTGGCTTTATCCTGAGGCTCTTTCATTTTTTGTCGAAAAATATTTTCAATTTCCTCTGATGACCGCAACGTTGATTTATCATTTGCAACGACCGATGAAGGGATTTGTCTTCATTTCTGAATCTACTATCTTCATTTTGAATCAATTAACCCGATAAGATGGATGCAAAACAAAATAGGGTTGTTGCTATATGAAATAAAAAGATTATTTATTTATATGTAATACCAAGAAATCTGGACCAAAAATGGCATAGATGCAGCTCGACAATTTATTTATTTATTTATTTTTTTTTGGACACAAAATGAAAATAATGGATGCTATATGCAAGAGTATTTATTATTGAAAAAAACTAAAAAAATCAAGAATCTGAGAACAATATAGTGCAAATTATTTATGCTGGACACGAAAAAAAAAAAAAACCTGAATTTTTTTTTTTTGGCGCAATGATGAGGACATAGTATGGATGTACTGGACGACCATTTGATGGACAGAAAAAAAAAAAAAGGGATGATGGGACTAATTAAACAAATAGTGGGTTTAAAAATTAATGCATGGTATATGGAAAAATTGATCGGGGAAATTGTTGTTGGGATCATGGGCATCGTTAAAAGCGGAAGAAGGATCGGGCGAGGGTTCACCAATGTTAAGGCACTTGAACCCCCGCCCCTGTCTCTGATACCATAAAGAAAATCAGAATACTAACAGAAATATAGGACATTGAAACTGGTTGTTTTATTGATGAATAAAAATGATACAATGTATCTCCTTTATATAGGAGAGAAAATGACATAATAATTCAATTCAAAATAAAGCTAATGATAAATCATAAAATCTAAAATTAATCTATCATTTATTTAAAAATAGATTCATCTAAATATAACAACTCTATCATTTTGTTGACATTCATATTTATCCCTGACTTTATCTTCTAATAGTTGTCAAAATCATTTGCTGTTTGTTTCCCTTTCAGCACACTCTTTCCCCAGATGATTGAAATTCCGTATACGCAACGCCGCTGCCTAGCCACTTTTTCACCAGGTCGTGTTCTTAGCTTCTTTACTATAGTCTATATATGTACAAAAATATATTTGAAGCCAATGTGTCCAGTTACATGGTGGATGATTTAGAAAGTGATATTTTATTCCTATGGGTTAAAGTTTTAAGCATAGAATTTTGAAGTCATGGTTGATGGTGGTAGTTTTTAGATGAGATGTCTTAGTATAGATTGAAATAGATTATTTTTATGGTGATACTTGTTGAATTTCATGATGTTTGAGTTTAGGTGTCCTAATTCATTGGATGCTTATTGAATCCATGGGTTTATTTCTGCTCAAATCGGGCTAAATTTATTTTTATATGGGAGTGTATATATATATAGGGGTGGACGCAGGATCCTGGGTGACGGGGGCGATAATTCTAAAGATTTTTTTTACAATCTGAAAAATGTATAGTGGTGTTTTTTGGTCCCTTGGATCCACAAGGCAAGAAAAACTAATGTATATCGCAAAAAGACACAACTATATATTATGCGCTATATAAATAAAAATAACAATAGTATATATCAAAGAATCCGAACAGAATAACTTTTACTACCATCAATAAAAACTTCAAACACTAAAAGAATTGTTTTTTTTCGAGAAGCAAACATTTCAAATATTATTATTATTTTGTTTAAAATGTACCACTTTGGTAAGAGTTATATATTTTTATTTACATGATAAAAGTTTTATGTCAAAATATCTGATTATTAGGGGCGAATATAAATTTTAGGAGGTGAATAAAATACATATAATACACATAATAGTGTTATTCTTTGGATCTGGGGAGCGAGTGCCCTCAGGAAAAGGGTGCATCCGCCCTTATATGTGTGTGTGAGAGAGAGAGAGAGAGAGAGAGAGATACATGTACAATTTAACAATCCAATTCAAGAATAAAATACGGATGAATGCTCGTTACGATATTTAGTATAATTTAAGTGTTTTAGTTTTGATTTGGGATTAAAGTTTGGCTTTTTAATTGTTAGGGTTTGGAGGAATTATGATTATGGTTTACCGGTGATCGTTTCATGGGTTTTAATGATGTAGATGGTTAGTCGGCCTGCTAAAGACCGTTTAAAACGACGAGCTAAAAATCTTATAATTTCTCCTTCGGTTAGGGTTTTAATTAAGGTTAGGAAACCATAGTTTAATGTTCATCTCTTCCTTTTATATAAAAAAAATCTTTGTATGGTAATCGATTTAGATCTAACTAGGGCTTCGGTTCGTTGTTAGATTCATGTAGAGTAGAAGATTCTTAGATCTTGCATTGACAAAACCGACACCGAGCTAAAAGGTTATCTCATCAATATATTAATATGATTTTAATTTTGTAAATCTATTTTTACTACTTTACGTTGCGAAATACATACTATTACTTAAAAGTCTGCATATGTGCATGTGCTATGTGCTCAGAACCAATTCAAGAATTTGACTAGCATGAGAATCAGAAAGAGAATATGGCAAAACATGTCCCTTACCAAACTGACAGGGTTCACAAAACTTTAACTTATAATTCAAAGACACGGTATGTTGTTTCAAAACATAACTCGAACATTCTTAGAAGGATGCACAAGTCTCTTTGACAAACATTGGGATCCTTATCTTCACGGACATACTTGACATTATTCTTGAAGGACCGACTAAAAAAACAACAACACTCTTCGAACGAGAGTGGATTTGGAGTGATGAGAGATCTTGGATTTTGTGAAAGAGGAAGATCAACCGATCTGAGTGACCATCATGGAGGTCACCTTTAAGAATATTTGTCCCCGATTTCGATCCTTAACAAGACAAACATATGATTAAAACGAGAACATTAACAAGATTATCCAAAACAAGTTTAGAGATACTAATAAGGTTTTTCTTAATGTTGGGAACTTGCAAAATATCATTGAGAAACAAATGAACATGATTAGTGTGAATTGTGCTAGAACCAATGTGTTTGATACTTAGTTTTTCACATTACCTACAATAAGCGCACCATTACCAAGATAGGATCTGAATAGATGTGCAGGTTGTTCACATTAGCGATCGCATGATCGGATGCTCAATTATCCGGATACCATGAACTCTCTCCCACGGTTTGAGGACTAGAAGTGAAGGCGGATATCGTCGGGTGAGTTGTTGGCGGGTGGAACAAAGTCATTTTCAAACCTATTCCAGCAGGAGGTTACAATGTGACATGATTTACCACATAGGTGACATACCATTATGTTACCAGAGTTCACACTGTTACCAGATCTACCTCACTACCTTTGTTAGACTGGCCACCGTTAAAACAACCTCTCCTACCTCTATTACCTTAGTGAAGCTTTGAGTTGCAGAGATGGTGGGCCGAGTCACCATCAACGGTGGTCCCGAGGTATCTTCCATGTGCCGGCTCTAATGCCAACGGAGAATTTAGCTAAAGTGAATAAATATTCTTCACTATTTATTATGATAATGATAGCATCACTAAATGCAACACACACTCGAACAACCTTTACAAATTAGTAACCATTTGATGTAATGGTTGGAAATGGACCACAAACAACAATCCTAGCCATACACATAGCTCAATAGAACTAAAGGGGTATTTATGTAATCAGCTCAACATCGACTCTTTCCCTTCACGCTTCTCTTCATGTTTCGAGAGGTTCTTCTTCCAACATATATTTTCATTGTAGCCAATATGTCTACAAAAGTCACGATAATTAAGCCATGTTACTAGCTATAGTACATTGCCGAAAACCATAATAAACATATTCTCCAATCCGGATATGTTGGCACCTCGGTTTCAAAAATGAATACATTCGGTACCTTAATTAAATGTCACCATCATTAATATTATAAAATTTGCTCTTATTAATTAATCGTTACATCTAAGACATATTCGAATCTAAGTAGCTTTACTTCACCAAGTTCCATAGGGCTTTCCAAAATTCAAATGATTCTATTGAATCCAGACAACAGAGTAGGGTTGAAGTTTCCAACTTTTTGCCCTGTAAAATTGGCCTGTGGAATCCATCATCATATGTAGAGAAGGGTTCTCGTATACACATAGAGTCGTGTGTTTCCAATCCAGAGAGTAGCTACCGGTGGGAAAATTCATCCACGTTGGACAAAAATCAAAACTGGTGGATGACAAAATTGAGTTGTCCACGAGAGAGGGTAAATCCATGTGAACATAGAGCTATCATCTATAAACTGAATGTATTAGGTAAATCAATATACAAATTTAATACGGGCTGGCCCCCAAAAATCAGTGTGAACCAATTCAAGAATTTGACTAGCATGAGAATCAGAAAGAGAATATGGCCAAACATGTCCCTTACCAAACTGGCAAGGTTCACAAAACTTCAAATTATCATTCAAAGACACATTATGTTGTTTCAAAACATAACTCAGAACATTCTTAAAAGGATGCCCAAGTCTTCTTTTCCTAACATTGGGATCCTTATCTAGATAGACATACTTGACATTATTCCTGAAGGACCGACTAAAATAAACAACAACACTCTTGGAACTGAGAGTGGATTTGGAGTAAAGAGAGATCTTGGATTTTGTGTGAAGAGGAAGATCAACCAATCTAGAGAGATCATCATGGATATCACTTCTAAGAAGATTTGTCCCCGACTTCTGATCCTTAACAAGACAAACATTTGATTCAAACATAACATTAACAAGATTATCCAAAACAAGTCAAGAGATACTAATAAGGTTTTTCTTAATGTTGGGAACATGCAAAAGATCATTGAGATACGAGAGGAACATGATTAGTGTGAATTGTTCTAGAACCAATGTGTTTGATACTTAGTTTTTCACATTACCTGCGCAAGTGCGTGCATCATTACCAAGATAGGATCCGAATTGATGTGCAAGTTGTTCACATTAACGGTCGCATGATCGGATGCTCCACTAACCGAGATACCATGAACTCTCTCCCCGTAGTTTGAGGACTAGAAGTGAAGGAAGATATTTGCCTGGGTGAGTCGTTGGCGGGTGGAACAAAGTCATGTTCAAACCTATGCCGGCGGGGAGGTTACAATGTGACTCGATTTACCATATAGGTGACATACCATTATGTTATCGAGTTCACATTGTTACCGATCTACCTCACATACCTCTCGTTAGGCGGCCACCACTAAAACAACATCTCCTACCTCTATTACCTTAGTAAATCTGTGAGTTGTAGGGATGGTGAGTTGAGTCACCGTCGACGGTGGTCCTGAGGCATCTTTCATGTGCCGGTTCTAATGCCAACAGAGAATTTATCTAAAGTGAATAAATATTCTTCATTTTTTGTTCTCACAATGATAGCATCACTAGATACAACACACACTTGAACGACCTTTACAAATTAGTAACCACCATTTGATCTAATGGCGGGAAATGGACCACAAACAACAATCCTAGCCATACACATTGCGCTCAATAGAACTAAAGGGGTATTTATGTAATCATCTCAACATCGACTCTTTCCCTTCACGCTTCTCTTCTTGTTTCAGAGGGTTCTTCTTCCAACACATATTTTCACTGTAGCCGATATGTCTACAAAAGTCGCAGTAATTAAGCCATGTTTCTGCTATAGTACATTGCCAGAAAACCATAATAAACATATTCTCCAATCTAGATACGTTGGCACCTTGGTTTCAAAAATGAATACATTCAGTACAATTATTTAATTAAATATCACCATCATTAATATTATAAAATTTGCTCTTATAAATTAATTGTTACATCTAAGACATATTCGAATCTATGTAGCTTTACTTCACGAAATTCAAAAGGGCTTTCCAAAATTCAAATGATTCCATTGAATCCGGACAATTTGAGTAGGGTAGAAGTTTCCAACTTTGTGCCTTGTAAAGTTGGCCTGCTTAACTCATCATCATATGTAGAGAAGGGTTCCGTCAGCATACACATAGAGTCGTGTGTTTCCAATCCAGATATGTAGCTACCCGTGGGAAAATTCATCCACATTGGACAAAAATCAAAACTAGTGGATGACAAAATTGAGTTGTCCACGAGAAAGGGCACCGTATTAAAACTATCTGGTGTTACAGAAAAACATTCTTCTGAATTCATAAAAATCAAATCTTCTTCTTCCAGTGTACTAAAACTGGTGTATGTGGTTGGTGCCTCTTCGGTGTTTGATGAATTTACTAAGAGAGGTTCATACATTAAGCTCCAAAATGTATCACCATACGATGCAATCGTGTCAATACTAGAAAATGTATCCCCCGATAGCACACCATCACCATATGAGTCTGTAGAATGAACGTTTATGTTGGGAAAAACATTATCGTTGTCTGATGCACCTATCCACGTGGTAGAGGTCATTGGCATCGGATCCTCGAGACTCATGTATGTCTCTGTGGTTGTTACTAATGGACCGTTGATTGTGAATGGTTCACTACCAAATCTCGGATTGGGAACTGCAATCGCATCCAACTTTGATTGTGTTGAATTGCATGTTGAGAATAGTGTTTCACTCAAGCAATCAACACTAGAAACATTAATACAGTCATGTTTTCTTTTTTGGGTAGGTTGAGGCTCATCAGAAACATTTTCAGTTTGCTCTACACCATTCATTTCTTCTGATTTTTTATGAGAATTTCCCATAAATTCATTTGAGTTTTGATCTTGCTTCTTTGCTTGATCCGCTTTGACAAAATTGTGTGCCAATAATTTTTAATTTCATTATCGATCCTCCCTATCATTTTGGCGGTAAGTGACCATCTGCGCGGAATCAGTAAAATCTTGGTTATTGTTGTCAAAACACATATATTAAGGAGGTGAAATAATGTTTTAACTTAATTTAGCATCAAAATGACTAAAAAATCCATTCAGAATAATTAATACAATGTCCTTTTATTCTCTCATCATTGAATAAATAAAGCAAAGATTTAGGAAAAACATAATAAATAGTATTTTGAAAATGAAATTGCTTCAGATAAAAAAAAAATGAAATCAAATCCTTTTTGGCAAGTCCAATAGATATATTGAAATGGAGGGAGAACATTAATATGTTTTCCTATATGTAAATTAGAGTACATACTTGTTACCATGCTTTTTTTGCATTTTCAAGATAAGTTCCTCCTCCTCTTTGCTAAACCCTCCTCTTCTCACACCTGGCTTCAAATAATTCTCCCATCTCATTCTACAACTTTTACCACATCGAGCAAGGCCTGAAAAAACACAATTAAGTAAGATCACACAACTTTTTTCAAGCCTTAATTGTATTTGTTACCTTCGATGTTTCTCATTATCGGTGCAATTGTAAACCATCTCACATTATATGTTGGGCTTTTGCTGATATATACGAATTACCTTGACGAATTGAAGGACAAGGAACAAAGAGAAGCTACGAGTGAAGCATCACCAATTACCACAATCAACTTATTGTGACATCGTATTTGTCGACAATACACTATAAATTGACTTCTAAAAAGTCGGGCATGTCGATTGACTTTTGAAAAATTGAATATATATATATATACCATATAATCAGCATTTCACTTTAGTCACTGACCACAATCTCCAAATCAATGCCCATTTCATTGGCCTAAGGCCAGCAGGTACGTAGACCAAGGGACTACACATGGATTCAAGCACTTGGGGTCGTTTTCGATTCCAACACGTTCTATGTTGAGGCCACAAAGGCAACAACTTGGGATCAAGAAATCGATCATCTTAGATTCAGTTATAATGGGGTTGAGCTGTATATATCTCCCTAAAGGCCAAGGATCCATGTGGGAATCCAATGGCGCGAATCAAGTTAAAGTCCAAAGAAGTTCTGACAAGAACGTACAGTGCTATTATTTACATCCCTGAAATTGCAGAGATTTCAGTGACAAAAGAAGATGATAGAATTCCCAACTATCAAATACCTTCTGATGATTGCTTTGCTCATTTGGAAATACAATTTCGGTTTTATCAAATTGTCTGAACAGGTTGAAGGTGTTATTGGAAAGACATATCAGCCAGATTTTATTAGCAATGCAAAAATATAAAGAAGAGATGCAATTCCTAGCTAGCTACCTGCAAACCTGGGCAGGTGATTCCAGTTCCAAGCCTTGTATCTTAGAATATAGGCTCTCAGCTTGTTATCTTCTTCTTCACTCCAAGCCCCTCTTTTTAATCCTTTTTTATCTATATATGGTGCCCTCACCATTTTTTCTAGACTTTCTGTTTATATAAGTAAAACCCTTAAAGATTGGGTGATCAGTGTTCTTTGCTGCATGCAATAATGATAATAATCCCTTTTTATAATTAGATAGATAGACTTCCTGTTGAAAACTCCAAAACCCTTGTGGGGTATGTTAGTCTGTGGACTTTTCCTGCAATATATGTTGCTGCCTGCACCTATCACATGGAAATGTTTTAACGTCAAATTAAGACAATTTTAAATTGTAAATTAATAGCCACCTTTCACGTTCTAGGGAAAACCGGAGTAACTACCTTTATTTTGAAGGAAGAGTAATAATACTGACCAATCGTTATCTCACAACGAATAATACAAATGTTATCTGCATGCATTGTTGATATAAATTAAGTTCTTTAACCTCAGCTTCAAAAAAAAAAACCTAAATTAATATATATAAATATATATTTGAAAGGAAGATTTAACCCGTTTACCCGTAATTATCCGACTCAAACCCAAAACAAAATAATTTTTTTTTGAAAAGAAATAAAGTATATATCTAAACTAAACGCAACAGAACAAACTTTTAAATAAAAAACTAATACAATCTAAACTAAAAAATACTAATAAAAAAACTCCACAAATCGGAGCAGAGATATTAATCCCTACGGATCGTAGCCTTTTTTTTTCTCCCGATAAGTTACGATTTGATTTACCAATCTTCCGATCACTTATAGATTTATTCAAATTTACGATGTAACAAAATATAGTAGGGATTAATATACATGCTCGCTCCGATCTACTTGCATGCGACTCGGCTTCCGTTTTGGATTAATTCGTCTGGAGGTAGACTTCGAAATCGACTCCCGATCGGTTACGATTTGATCTCGGTGGGTGATTCACACCGACACATGATCGGTTCTCATTCTACAAATTTGCATTGTGAGAATAACAATCGGTTTCGATTTCATTGTATTTCAATTCATAAACAATACGGTAGAATAACAATCGGTTTCTCTTTCGTTGTATTGCAATTCACAAACCGTCATTTTTGTGCTTGATTTCAATTCAATTCACAAACCGTACGTAAGACGTTTTTCTCGCGAGTGGATCTTTGTTCAATACACAAACCATAGGCCATTTTCTCAAGGATGATTTTTGAATAAATTTTGATTTTATGTGTGCATTGAATATTACGGGATTGTCCATGATGGTAGATTATGAAGGCGATGATGTATGAAGGCGATGGGTATGGCGGTGGCCTCAGGCAATGGGAATTATGATGGGAATTTGAATGAGACGGATGAGACTGTTATTTTTATAATGGTTTTTTTAATTGATTTTCTAGACTCCAGTTCGCTAAATTCATACTCCAATTTGTTTGATCACTTGAAATATAATTTTGCGTAAATGTGTCACCGATTCTTCATAATTTGTTCTACATTTTAGTACAATTAGATACATGGATGTTTCATATTTTTATTCGGTCAACTCATTTCATTTAATTATTCATTTGTTGATTAATTTAACCATAAAAATTGTTTATGTTTTCAATTTTTCCCCAAGCAGTGATGAGTGCTTTTTGAGTTTGACGTTAGTCATGCTGAAATCTATTGACAGGAGGGAGATAGGTTATGTCGTTTTGGTCCAAGATCAGGATCATTGTTATAAGTAAGTTTAGCTGTTTTTTTATAACTTTTCTTTTTGATGTTTTAAATGTGTAATTTTTCTTCCTGACGATGGTTTTAGAGGATTTACCCAGCGTTTTCCCATTTGTGTCATATGTTTTGTGTTCAGGTTCATCTCATTATTTATTGATGGATTACTGATACATATAAAACTTGAATTTCGTTTATTTTGTTTGATCACTACTTATCAGATCTCTTTACTTATTCCGGTGAAATTGTAGAATATGATTATTTTCTTGTATTGTCTTTTGCTAATTCAAAGTTTATTATATTATGGAATGAATTAGAAGTTCTCGAGCAGCAAGGACGTAAGATTATGTAGGGAGCAATATTAAGCGTTAAAACATGTAGCCCTTGCATTCCTATTCAATCGAAACTTGTTGTCAAAATCATTTGCTATTTGTTTCCTTTTCAGGATCAATCCACACTATTTCCCCAGATGATTGAAATTCCTTATACGCAACGCCGCTGCCTGGCCACTTTTTCATCAGGTCGTGTTCTTAGCTTCTTTACTATGGTCTATATATGTACAAAAATATATTTGAAGCCAATATGGGATGATTTAAAGTGATATTTTATTCCTATGGGTTAAAGTTTTTGGCATAGAATTTTGAAGTTGTGGTTGGTGGTGGTAGTTTTTAGATGAGATATCTTAGTATAGATTGAATTACATTCATTTTATGTTGCTGCCTGCACCTATCACATCGAAATATTTTCACGTCAAAGACAATTGTAAATTAATAGCCAACTTTCACGTTCTCGGGAAAACCGGAGCAACTACCTGTATTTTGAAGGAAGAGTAATAATACAGACACAATCGTTAACTCACAACGAATAATACAAATGTTATCTGCATGCATTGTTGATATAAATTAAGTTCTTTAACCTCAGCTTCAAAAAAAAAGACCTAACTTGAAGGTGTATATATATATTTGAAAGGAAGATTTAACCCGATTACCTGAAATGATCCGACCCAAAACAAAATAAATTTTTTTTTGAAAAGAAATAAAATATATATCTAAACTAAACGCAGCAGAACAAACTTTTAAATATAAAACTAATAAAATCTAAACTAAAAATACTAATAAAAAAACTCCACAAATCTGGAGCAGATGATATTAATCCCTGCAGATCGTAGCCTTTTTTTTTCTCCCGATAAGTTACGGATTTGATTTACCTATCTCCTGATCACTTATAGATTTCTTCAAATTTAGGATGTAACAAAATATAGTAGGGATTAATATACATGATCAGCTCCGATCTACTGCATGCATGCGACTGTGGCTTCCATTTCGGATTAATTCGTCCGGAGGTAGACTTCGAAATCGACTCCCGATCGGTTACAGATTTGACCTCGGTGGGTGATTCACACCGACACATGATCGATTCTCTTTCTACAAATTTGCATTGTGAGAATAACAAATCCGGTTTCGATTTCATTGTATTTCAATTCATAAATAGTACGGCAGAATAACAATCAGGTTTCTCTTTTGTTGTATTGCAATTCACAAACCGTCATTTTTCTGCGGATATCAATTCAATTCACAAACCGTAAGACGTTTTTCTGCGAGTGGATCTTTGTTCAATACACAAACCGTAGACCATTTTCTGCAGGATGATTTTTGAATAAAATTTGATTTTATGTGTGCATTGAATATTACAGGATTGTCCATGATGGTAGATTACGAAGGCGATGATGTATGAAGGCGATGGGTATGGCGGTGGCCTCAGGCAACATAAATTATGATGGGAATTTGAATGAGACGGATGCGACTGTTACTTTTATAATGGTTTTTTTTATTGATTTTCTAGACTCCGGTTCGTTAAATTCATACTCCAATTTGTTTGATCACTTGAAATATAATTTTGCGTAAATGTGTCACCGATTCTTAGAAATTTGTTCTAGATTTTAGTACAATTAGATACATGGATGATTGATATATTTATTCGGTCAATTCATTTCATTTAATTATTCATTTGTTGATTAATTTAACCATAAAAGTTGTTTATGTTTTCAATTTTTCCCCAGGCAGTGATGAGTACCTTTTGAGTTTGACGTTAGTCATGCTGAAATCATTGACAGGAGGGAGATAGGTTATGTCGTTTTGGTCCAAGATCAGGATCGTTGTTATAAGTAAGTTTAGCTGTTTTTTATAACTTTTCTTTTTGATGTTTTAAATGTGTAATTTTCTTCCTAACGATGGTTTAGAGGATTTGCCCAGTGTTTTCCCATTTGTGTCATATGTTTTGTGTCCAGGTTCATCTTATTATTTATTGATGGATTACTGATACTTATAAAACTTGAATTTCGTTTATTTTGTTTGATCACTACTTATCAGATCTCTTTACTTATTCCGGTGAAATTGTAGAATATGATTATGTTTTTGTATAGTCTTTGCTAATTCAAAGTTTATTATATTATGGAAAGAATTAGAAGTTCTCGAGAAGCAAGGACGTAAGATTATGTAGGGAGCAATATTAAGCGTTAAAACACGTAGTCCTTGCATTCCTATTCAAATGAAACTGTTGTCAAAGAAAATCAGAATACTAGCAGAAATATAAAAACATTGAAAGTGGTTGTTTTATTGATGAATAAAAATGATACAATGTATCTCCTTTATATAGGAGAGAAAATGACATAATAATTCAATTCAAAATAAAGCTAATGATAAATCATAAAATCTAAAATTAATCTATCATTTATTTAAAAATAGATTCATCTAAATATAACAACTCTATCATTTTGTTGACATTCATATTTATCCCTGACTTATCTTCTAATACCCTCCATCAAACGTTGCTGGGGTTGAAGGCAACGTTTGCCTGTCAACGAAGAAGATGATACAACTTTTTGACACCCACGGCTTTTACCTCCTGGCTCTTAGCTCTTTTGGCTCCTGGCTCTTGGCTTTATCCTGAGGCTCTTTCTTTTTTTGTCGAAAAATATTTTCAATTTCCTCTGATGACCGCAACGTTGATTTATCATTTGCAACGACCGATGAAGGGATTTGTCTTCATTTCTGAATCTACTATCTTCATTTTGAATCTAATTAACCCGATAAGATGGATGCCAAACAAAATAGGGTTGTTGCTATATGAAATAAAAAGATTATTTATTTATATGTAATACCAAGAAATCTGGACCAAAAATGGCATAGATGCAGCTCGACAATTTATTTATTTTTTTTTATTTTTTTTTTTGGACACAAAATGAAAATAATGGATGCTATATGCAAGAGTATTTATTATTGAAAAAAACTAAAAAAATCAAGAATCTGAGAACAATATAGTGCAAATTATTTATGCTGGACACGAAAAAAAAAAAAAAAAAACCTGATTTTTTTTTTTTTTTGGCGCAATGATGAGGACATAGTATCGATGTACTGGACGACCATTTGATGGACAGAAAAAAAAAAAAGGGATGATGGGACTAATTAAACAAATAGTGGGTTTAAAAATTAATGCATGGTATATGGAAAAATTGATTGGGGAAATTGTTGTTGGGATCATGGGCATCGTTAAAAGCGGAAGAAGGATCGGGTGAGGGTTCACCAATGTTAAGGCACTTGAACCCCCGCCCCTGTCTCTGATACCATAAAGAAAATCAGAATACTAGCAGAAATATAGGACATTGAAACTGGTTGTTTTCTTGATGAATAAAAATGATACAATGTATCTCCTTTATATAGGAGAGAAAATGACATAATAATTCAATTCAAAATAAAGCTAATGATAAATCATAAAATCTAAAATTAATCTATCATTTATTTAAAAATAGATTCATCTAAATATAACAACTCTATCATTTTCTTGACATTCATATTTATCCCTAACTTTATCTTCTAATAGTTGTCAAAATCATTTGCTGTTTGTTTCCCTTTCAGCACACTCTTTCCCCAGATGATTGAAATTCCGTATACGCAACGCCGCTGCCTAGCCACTTTTTCACCAGGTCGTGTTCTTAGCTTCTTTACTATAGTCTATATATGTACAAAAATATATTTGAAGCCAATGTGTCCAGTTACTTGGTGGATGATTTATAAAGTGATATTTTATTCCTATGGGTTAAAGTTTTAGGCATATATAGAATTTTGAAGTTGTGGTTGATGGTGGTAGTTTTTAGATGAGATATCTTAGTATAGATTGAATTACATTCATTTTATAGTGATACTCGCTGAATTTCATGATGTTTGAGTTTGGGTGTCCTGATTCATTGGATGCTTGTTGAATCCATGGGTTTATTTCGCTCAAATCGGGCTAAATTTATTTTTATATGGGAGTGTATTGATTTTCTGAATGCAATTAGCTTTGTTGGTGAAGTAAGTATTACTACCAAAGCATACCTTTTCTTTTGGTACAAGACATTAGCTTGCTTTGCAAAGTTTCATTAACATTTTAAATATGGCAATTTCATGCACTCTTTGCAGGGTCCAACAAGATTATCTTGGCATGAAGGTATTGAAGTATCACTGTATCAGTAACTGTGGGTTGACTTCACATTTCTATGGGATTTCCATGCTCAAAACAATATGTTTGCTCAAATGTTAACAATTCAACGTTCTCGAAATAATTTTTTTTTTTACTTTCTTGTATGAATTTTGACATTTGATAGATCATACTTGGGCATCTTTTCTGTTCATGGAAATGCCTATTAACTATGTTAGTTTATCTTACACGTACTTGTTCGTTACATTAATTACCTACTTACCTTGTTTAGCCTGTTGATCAAACTTACGTAAGCTATCTACTAACCCATACTTTATTTGTCTACTAACCATAACATGTTCGTGTCTTGCATGTCCAGTTCATACTTCATGTCTACTTACTTACTTAACATATCTTCGTTCTTGTCATGATCGTCATGTCCATGTTTCGTGCCGACTCTTCATGGGTCTTGGTGCAACACGGGTAGTATGACTAGCGTACATCCAACGTGGGTCCGGGTCATGATACCGCTCGGGCACATCGTCATGAGGTGACATAGGTAATACAACTAGTCATACATCCGACATGGTCTTACACTCGCACCATGATACTCCGCTCAGTACGCCGCAAGGTCACTAACTATAAAAAAGTAATAGCACATAAAACACATAAGTTCATGTTTAAGTACTTGTCTAACCTATGGGAACAAACAAAGGTCATAACAACACCATACTCCCAACATGTCTCTACTATTAACATGGAAACCAAAACGCATAAAACGGCTTACAAAGAAAGTAAATGGAAAGCGAATAACGTTCTAAAACCGATGTTTGGTAAATACCCGGCAAAGACATAATTATGTCTAGTTTCATGCGCTTTAACATAAAGCAATAATCAAAATAACTTATTAGGCATAATCTTTAAACTGAAAGATGGGACCTTTTGATAAGAAAAACTCCTTACCTTTTAGATGAGCCGAACCAAACAAAGGATGACGATTAACCTTCGAAACCTCGAGAACCTACGAACACCTTCTTGAAATGAGTCGAGATTCAAAACTCGAACCCGGATCAAGATCTCGCCTCAAAACTAAGTCTCTTATCCGCGGACACGTCCCGGACATGGTCGACGCGTCTTGGACGCCAAAACTCGGGCCGCTTAACCAAAAGCAAGGTGCTCGGTTCTACGATCCGAAGTCCCGGGCACGTCCCGGGCCGTCCGGGACACGTCTAAGACACGGTCCGGTCGCTTTACCGAGGGTGTTGCTTGGTTCAATGAGCCACCCGTTCGCAAAGAAGTACGTTTTATTTGCGAAGTCTTTGCTATTTTATGGCTCAATGGTCATGCAATATCAAATCTTCTTTATCAACATTGAATGACTGAAATATCAAACACTATTATTCACATTCAATTCATTTAACTGTATCATCATACGCTGAATTTATTTAATTATTTATTTATTAATTGTGTTCAATTCACAATTTTATTTCATATTTAATCACTCTCTCCGTGCATCGCACGGGTAAAAGACTAGTGTGTGTGTCTATATATATATATATATATATATATATATATATATAGGGGTGGACGCTGGATCCTGGGTGACGGGGGCGATAATTCTAAAGATTTTTTTTACAATCTGAAAAATGTATAGTGGTGTTTTTTGGTCCCTTGGATCCACAAGGCAAGAAAAACTAATGTATATCGCAAAAAGACACAACTATATATTATGCGCTATATAAATAAAAATAACAATAGTATATATCAAAGAATCCGAACAGAATAACTCTTTACTACCATCAATAAAAACTTCAAACACTAAAAGAATTGTTTTTTTTCGAGAAGCAAACATTTCAAATATTATTATTATTTTGTTTAAAATGTACCACTTTGGTAAGAGTTATATATTTTTATTTACATGATAAAAGTTTTATGTCAAAATATCTGATTATTAGGGGCGAATATAAATTTTAGGAGGTGAATAAAATACATATAATACACATAATAGTGTTATTCTTTGGATCCGGGAGCGAGTGCCCTCGGGAAAAGGGTGCATCCGCCCTTATATGTGTGTGTGTGTGTGAGAGAGAGAGAGAGAGAGAGAGAGAGAGATACATGTACAATTTAACAATCCAATTCAAGAATAAAATACGGATGAATGCTCGTTACGATATTTAGTATAATTTAAGTGTTTTAGTTTTGATTTGGGATTAAAGTTTGGCTTTTTAATTGTTAGGGTTTGGAGGAATTATGATTATGGTTTACCGGTGATCGTTTCATGGGTTTTAATGATGTAGATGGTTAGTCGGCTCGCTAAAGACCGTTTAAAACGACGAGCTAAAAATCTTATAATTTCTCCTTCGGTTAGGGTTTTAATTAAGGTTAGGAAACCATAGTTTAATGTTCATCTCTTCCTTTTATATAAAAAAAATCTTTGTATGGTAATCGATTTAGATCTAACTAGGGCTTCGGTTCGTTGTTAGATTCATGTAGAGTAGAAGATTCTTAGATCTTGCATTGACAAAACCGACACCGAGCTAAAAGGTTATCTCATCAATATATTAATATGATTTTAATTTTGTAAATCTATTTTTACTACTTTACGTTGCGAAATACATACTATTACTTAAAAGTCTGCATATGTGCATGTGCTATGTGCTCAGAACCAATTCAAGAATTTGACTAGCATGAGAATCAGAAAGAGAATATGGCAAAACATGTCCCTTACCAAACTGACAGGGTTCACAAAACTTTAACTTATAATTCAAAGACACATTATGTTGTTTCAAAACATAACTCAGAACATTCTTAGAAGGATGCACAAGTCTCTTTGACAAACATTGGGATCCTTATCTTCACAGACATACTTGACATTATTCTTGAAGGACCGACTAAAAAAACAACAACACTCTTCGAACTGAGAGTGGATTTGGAGTGATGAGAGATCTTGGATTTTGTGAAAGAGGAAGATCAACCGATCTAGAGTGACCATCATGGAGGTCACCTTTAAGAATATTTGTCCCCGATTTCTGATCCTTAACAAGACAAACATATGATTAAAACGAACATTAACAAGATTATCCAAAACAAGTTTAGAGATACTAATAAGGTTTTTCTTAATGTTGGGAACTTGCAAAATATCATTGAGAAACAAATGAACATGATTAGTGTGAATTGTGCTAGAACCAATGTGTTTGATACTTAGTTTTTCACATTACCTACAATAAGCGCACCATTACCAAGATAGGATCCGAATAGATGTGCGGGTTGTTCACATTAGCGCCGCATGATCGGATGCTCCATTATCCGATACCATGAACTCTCTCCCACAGCTTGAGGACTAGAAGTGAAGGCGGATATCCGTCCGGGTGAGTTGTTGGCGGGTGGAACAAAGTCATTTTCAAACCTATTCCAAATAGAGGTTACAATGTGACATGATTTACCACATAGGTGACATACCATTATGTTACCAGAGTTCACACTGTTACCAGATCTACCTCACTACCTTTGTTAGACTGGCCACCGTTAAAACAACCTCTCCTACCTCTATTACCTTAGTGAAGCTTTGAGTTGCATAGATGGTGGGCTGAGTCACCATCAACGGTGGTCCTGAGGTATCTTCCATGTGCCGGCTCTAATGCCAACAGAGAATTTAGCTAAAGTGAATAAATATTCTTCACTATTTATTATGATAATGATAGCATCACTAAATGCAACACACACTCGAACAACCTTTACAAATTAGTAACCATTTGATGTAATGGTTGGAAATGGACCACAAACAACAATCCTAGCCATACACATAGCTCAATAGAACTAAAGGGGTATTTATGTAATCAGCTCAACATCGACTCTTTCCCTTCACGCTTCTCTTCATGTTTCAGAGGGTTCTTCTTCCAACATATATTTTCATTGTAGCCAATATGTCTACAAAAGTCACGATAATTAAGCCATGTTCTTGCTATAGTACATTGCCGAAAACCATAATAAACATATTCTCCAATCCAAATATGTTGGCACCTCGGTTTCAAAAATGAATACATTCAGTACCTTAATTAAATGTCACCATCATTAATATTATAAAATTTGCTCTTATTAATTAATCGTTACATCTAAGACATATTCGAATCTAAGTAGCTTTACTTCACCAAGTTCCATAGGGCTTTCCAAAATTCAAATGATTCTATTGAATCCAGACAACAGAGTAGGGTTGAAGTTTCCAACTTTTTGCCCTGTAAAATTGGCCTGTGGAATCCATCATCATATGTAGAGAAGGGTTCGTCGGTATACACATAGAGTCGTGTGTTTCCAATCCAGAGTAGCTACCGGTGGGAAAATTCATCCACGTTGGACAAAAATCAAAGCTGGTGGATGACAAAATTGAGTTGTCCACGAGAGAGGGTAAATCCATGTGAACATAGAGCTATCATCTATAAACCGAATGTATTAGGTAAATCAATATACAAATTTAATACGGGCCGGCCCCCAAAAATCGGTGTGAACCAATTCAAGAATTTGACTAGCATGAGAATCAGAAAGAGAATATGGCCAAACATGTCCCTTACCAAACTGGCAAGGTTCACAAAACTTCAAATTATCATTCAAAGACACATTATGTTGTTTCAAAACATAACTCAGAACATTCTTAAAAGGATGCCCAAGTCTTCTTTTCCTAACATTGGGATCCTTATCTAGATAGACATACTTGACATTATTCCTGAAGGACCGACTAAAATAAACAACAACACTCTTGGAACTGAGAGTGGATTTGGAGTAGATGTGCAGGTTGTTCACATTAGCAGTCGCATGATCAGATGCTCCATTATCCAGATACCATGAACTCTCTCCCACAGTTTGAGGACTAGAAGTGAAGGCAGATATCTGTCTGGGTGAGTTGTTGGCAGGTGGAACAAAGTCATTTTCAAACCTATTCCAGCAGGAGGTTACAATGTGACATGATTTACCACATAGGTGACATACCATTATGTTACCAGAGTTCACACTGTTACCAGATCTACCTCACTACCTTTGTTAGACTGGCCACCGTTAAAACAACCTCTCCTACCTCTATTACCTTAGTGAAGCTTTGAGTTGCAGAGATGGTGGGCTGAGTCACCATCAACGGTGGTCCTGAGGTATCTTCCATGTGCCGGCTCTAATGCCAACAGAGAATTTAGCTAAAGTGAATAAATATTCTTCACTATTTATTATGATAATGATAGCATCACTAAATGCAACACACACTCGAACAACCTTTACAAATTAGTAACCATTTGATGTAATGGTTGGAAATGGACCACAAACAACAATCCTAGCCATACACATAGCTCAATAGAACTAAAGGGGTATTTATGTAATCACTCAACATCGACTCTTTCCTTCACGCTTCTCTTCATGTTTCGAGGGTTCTTCTTCCAACATATATTTTCATTGTAGCCAATATGTCTACAAAAGTCACAGTAATTAAGCCATGTTACTGCTATAGTACATTGCCGAAAACCATAATAAACATATTCTCCAATCCAAATATGTTGGCACCTCGGTTTCAAAAATGAATACATTCGACCTTAATTAAATGTCACCATCATTAATATTATAAAATTTGCTCTTATTAATTAATCGTTACATCTAAGACATATTCGAATCTAAGTAGCTTTACTTCACCAAGTTCCATAGGGCTTTCCAAAATTCAAATGATTCTATTGAATCCAGACAACAGAGTAGGGTTGAAGTTTCCAACTTTTTGCCCTGTAAAATTGGCCTGTGGAATCCATCATCATATGTAGAGAAGGGTTCTGTCAGTATACACATAGAGTCGTGTGTTTCCAATCCAGAGAGTAGCTACCGGTGGGAAAATTCATCCACGTTGGACAAAAATCAAAACTGGTGGATGACAAAATTGAGTTGTCCACGAGAGAGGGTAAATCCATGTGAACATAGAGCTATCATCTATAAACTGAATGTATTAGGTAAATCAATATACAAATTTAATACGGGCTGGCCCCCAAAAATCAGTGTGAACCAATTCAAGAATTTGACTAGCATGAGAATCAGAAAGAGAATATGGCCAAACATGTCCCTTACCAAACTGGCAAGGTTCACAAAACTTCAAATTATCATTCAAAGACACATTATGTTGTTTCAAAACATAACTCAGAACATTCTTAAAAGGATGCCCAAGTCTTCTTTTCCTAACATTGGGATCCTTATCTAGATAGACATACTTGACATTATTCCTGAAGGACCGACTAAAATAAACAACAACACTCTTGGAACTGAGAGTGGATTTGGAGTAAAGAGAGATCTTGGATTTTGTGTGAAGAGGAAGATCAACCAATCTAGAGAGATCATCATGGATATCACTTCTAAGAAGATTTGTCCCCGACTTCTGATCCTTAACAAGACAAACATTTGATTCAAACATAACATTAACAAGATTATCCAAAACAAGTCAAGAGATACTAATAAGGTTTTTCTTAATGTTGGGAACATGCAAAAGATCATTGAGATACAGAGGAACATGATTAGTGTGAATTGTTCTAGAACCAATGTGTTTGATACTTAGTTTTTCACATTACCTGCAGTAAGTGCGTGCATCATTACCAAGATAGGATCTGAATTGATGTGCAAGTTGTTCACATTAACAGTCGCATGATCAGATGCTCCACTATCCAGATACCATGAACTCTCTCCTGTAGTTTGAGGACTAGAAGTGAAGGAAGATATTTGCCTGGGTGAGTCGTTGGCAGGTGGAACAAAGTCATGTTCAAACCTATGCCAGCAGGAGGTTACAATGTGACCCGATTTACCATATAGGTGACATACCATTATGTTATCAGAGTTCACATTGTTACCAGATCTACCTCACATACCTCTGTTAGACTGGCCACCACTAAAACAACATCTCCTACCTCTATTACCTTAGTAAATCTGTGAGTTGTAGGGATGGTGAGTTGAGTCACCGTCGACGGTGGTCCTGAGGCATCTTTCATGTGCCGGTTCTAATGCCAACAGAGAATTTATCTAAAGTGAATAAATATTCTTCATTTTTTGTTCTCACAATGATAGCATCACTTAGATACAACACACACTTGAACGACCTTTACAAATTAGTAACCACCATTTGATCTAATGGCGGGAAATGGACCACAAACAACAATCCTAGCCATACACATTGCGCTCAATAGAACTAAAGGGGTATTTATGTAATCATCTCAACATCGACTCTTTCCCTTCACGCTTCTCTTCTTGTTTCAGAGGGTTCTTCTTCCAACACATATTTTCACTGTAGCCGATATGTCTACAAAAGTCGCAGTAATTAAGCCATGTTTCGCTATAGTACATTGCCGTAAAACCATAATAAACATATTCTCCAATCTAGATACGTTGGCACCTTGGTTTCAAAAATGAATACATTCAGTACAATTATTTAATTAAATATCACCATCATTAATATTATAAAATTTGCTCTTATAAATTAATTGTTACATCTAAGACATATTCGAATCTATGTAGCTTTACTTCACGAAATTCAAAAGGGCTTTCCAAAATTCAAATGATTCCATTGAATCCAGACAACTGAGTAGGGTAGAAGTTTCCAACTTTGTGCCTTGTAAAGTTGGCCTGCTTAACTCATCATCATATGTAGAGAAGGGTTCCGTCAGCATACACATAGAGTCGTGTGTTTCCAATCCAGATATGTAGCTACCCGTGGGAAAATTCATCCACATTGGACAAAAATCAAAACTAGTGGATGACAAAATTGAGTTGTCCACGAGAAAGGGCACCGTATTAAAACTATCTGGTGTTACAGAAAAACATTCTTCTGAATTCATAAAAATCAAATCTTCTTCTTCCAGTGTACTAAAACTGGTGTATGTGGTTGGTGCCTCTTCGGTGTTTGATGAATTTACTAAGAGAGGTTCATACATTAAGCTCCAAAATGTATCACCATACGATGCAATCGTGTCAATACTAGAAAATGTATCCCCCGATAGCACACCATCACCATATGAGTCCGTAGAATGAACGTTTATGTTGGGAAAAACATTATCGTTGTCGATGCACCTATCCACGTGGTAGAGGTCATTGGCATCGGATCCTCGAGACTCATGTATGTCTCTCGTGGTTGTTACTAATGGACCGTTGATTGTGAATGGTTCACTACCAAATCTCGGATTGGGAACTGCAATCGCATCCAACTTTGATTGTGTTGAATTGCATGTTGAGAATAGTGTTTCACTCAAGCAATCAACACTAGAAACATTAATACAGTCGTGTTTTCTTTTTTGGGTAGGTTGAGGCTCATCAGAAACATTTTCAGTTTGCTCTACAACATGCATTTCTTCTGATTTTTTATGAGAATTTCCCATAAATTCATTTGAGTTTTGATCTTGCTGCTGCTTGATCCGCTTTGACAAAATTGTGTGCCAATAATTTTTAATTTCATTATCAGTCCTCCCTATCATTTTGGCAGTAAGTGACCATCTGCGCGGAATCAGTAAAATATTGGTCATTTTTGTAATAATTAATGTTGGAAAATCAAACAATGGTTCCATGTTGTCAAAACACATATATTTTTATAACAAAAAAAAAAAAAAACACATATATTAAGGAGGTGAAATAATGTTTTAACTAAATTTAGAATCAAAATGACTAAAAAATCCATTCAGAATAATTAATACAATGTCCTTTTATTCTCTCATCATTGAATAAATAAAGCAAGATTTAGGAAAAACACAATAAATAGTATTTTGAAAATGAAATTGCTTCAGATTAAAAAAAAAATGAAATCAAATCCTTTTTGGCAAGTCGAATAGATATATTGAAATGGAGGGAGAACATTAATATGTTTTCCTATATGTAAATTAGAGTACATACTTGTTACCATGCTTTTTTTGCATTTTCAAGATAAGTTCCTCCTCCTCTTTGCTAAACCCTCCTCTTCTCACACCTGGCTTCAAATAATTCTCCCATCTCATTCTACAACTTTTACCACATCGAGCAAGGCCTGAAAAAACACAATTAAGTAAGATCACACAACTTTTTTCAAGCCTTAATTGTATTTGTTACCCTCGATGTTTCTCATTATCGGTGCAATTGTAAACCATCTAACATTATATGTTGGGCTTTTGCTGATATATACGAATTACCTTGACGAATTGAAGGGCAAGGAACAAAGAGTGAAGCATCACCAATTACCACAATCAACTTATTGTGACATCGTATTTGTCTGACAATACACTATAAATTGACTTCTAAAAAGTCGGGCATGTCTGATTGACTTTTGAAAAATTGAATATATATATATACCATATAATCAGCATTTCACTTTAGTCACTGACCACAATCTCCAAATCAATTCCCATTTCATTGGCCTAAGGCCAACAGGTACGTAGACCAAGGGACTACACATGGATTCAAGCACTTGGGGTCGTTTTCGATTCCAACACGTTCTCTGTTGAGGCCACAAAGGCAACAACTTGGGATCAAGAAATCAATCATCTTAGATTCAGTTATAATGGGGTTGAGCTATATATATCTCCCTAAAGGCCAAGGATCCATGTGGGAATCCAATGGCTCGAATCAAGTTAAAGTCCAAAGAAGTTCTGACAAGAACGTACAGTGCTATTATTTACATCCCTGAAATTGCAGAGATTTCAGTGACAAAAGAAGATGATAGAATTCCCAACTATCAAATACCTTCTGATGATTGCTTTGCTCATTTGGAAATACAATTTCGGTTTTATCAAATTGTCTGAACAGGTTGAAGGTGTTATTGGAAAGACATATCAGCCAGATTTTATTAGCAATGAAAAAATATAAAGAAGAGATGCAATTCCTAGCTAGCTACCTGCAAACCTGGGCAGGTGATTCCAGTTCCAAGCCTTGTATCTTAGAATATAGGCTCTCAGCTTGTTATCTTCTTCTTCACTCCAAGCCCCTCTTTTTAATCCTTTTTTATCTATATATGGTGCCCTCACCATTTTTTCTAGACTTTCTGTTTATATAAGTAAAACCCTTAAAGATTGGGTGATCAGTGTTCTTTGCTGCATGCAATAATGATAATAATCCCTTTTTATAATTAGATAGATAGACTTCCTGTTGAAAACTCCAAAACCCTTGTGGGGTATGTTAGTCTGTGGACTTTTCCTGCAATATATGTTGCTGCCTGCACCTATCACATGGAAATGTTTTAACGTCAAATTAAGACAATTTTAAATTGTAAATTAATAGCCACCTTTCACGTTCTAGGGAAAACCGGAGTAACTACCTTTATTTTGAAGGAAGAGTAATAATACTGACCAATCGTTATCTCACAACGAATAATACAAATGTTATCTGCATATCATTGTTGATATAAATTAAGTTCTTTAACCTCAGCTTCAAAAAAAAAAAAAAACCTAAATTAATATATATAAATATATATTTGAAAGGAAGATTTAACCCGTTTACCCGTAATTATCCGACTCAAACCCAAAACAAAATAATTTTTTTTTGAAAAGAAATAAAGTATATATCTAAACTAAACGCAACAGAACAAACTTTTAAATAAAAAACTAATACAATCTAAACTAAAAAATACTAATAAAAAAACTCCACAAATCTGGAGCAGAGATATTAATCCCTACAGATCGTAGCCTTTTTTTTTCTCCCGATAAGTTACAGATTTGATTTACCAATCTTCCGATCACTTATAGATTTATTCAAATTTACGATGTAACAAAATATAGTAGGGATTAATATACATGCTCAGCTCCGATCTACTGCATGCGACTCTGGCTTCCGTTTTGGATTAATTCGTCTGGAGGTAGACTTCGAAATCGACTCCCGATCGGTTACAGATTTGATCTCAGTGGGTGATTCACACCGACACATGATCGGTTCTCATTCTACAAATTTGCATTGTGAGAATAACAATCAGGTTTCGATTTCATTGTATTTCAATTCATAAACAATACGGTAGAATAACAATCAGGTTTCTCTTTCGTTGTATTGCAATTCACAAACCGTCATTTTTGTGCTGATTTCAATTCAATTCACAAACCGTACGTAAGACGTTTTTCTGCGAGTGGATCTTTGTTCAATACACAAACCATAGGCCATTTTCTGAAGGATGATTTTTGAATAAATTTTGATTTTATGTGTGCATTGAATATTACAGGATTGTCCATGATGGTAGATTATGAAGGCGATGATGTATGAAGGCGATGGGTATGGCGGTGGCCTCAGGCAATGGGAATTATGATGGGAATTTGAATGAGACGGATGAGACTGTTATTTTTATAATGGTTTTTTTAATTGATTTTCTAGACTCCAGTTCGCTAAATTCATACTCCAATTTGTTTGATCACTTGAAATATAATTTTGCGTAAATGTGTCACCGATTCTTCATAATTTGTTCTACATTTTAGTACAATTAGATACATGGATGTTTCATATTTTTATTCGGTCAACTCATTTCATTTAATTATTCATTTGTTGATTAATTTAACCATAAAAATTGTTTATGTTTTCAATTTTTCCCCAAGCAGTGATGAGTGCTTTTTGAGTTTGACGTTAGTCATGCTGAAATCTATTGACAGGAGGGAGATAGGTTATGTCGTTTTGGTCCAAGATCAGGATCATTGTTATAAGTAAGTTTAGCTGTTTTTTTATAACTTTTCTTTTTGATGTTTTAAATGTGTAATTTTTCTTCCGACGATGGTTTTAGAGGATTTACCCAGCGTTTTCCCATTTGTGTCATATGTTTTGTGTTCGGGTTCATCTCATTATTTATTGATGGATTACCGATACATATAAAACTTGAATTTCGTTTATTTTGTTTGATCACTACTTATCGATCTCTTTACTTATTCCGGTGAAATTGTAGAATATGATTATTTTCTTGTATTGTCTTTTGCTAATTCAAAGTTTATTATATTATGGAATGAATTAGAAGTTCTCGAGCAGCAAGGACGTAAGATTATGTAGGGAGCAATATTAAGCGTTAAAACATGTAGCCCTTGCATTCCTATTCAACTCGAAACTGTTGTCAAAATCATTTGCTATTTGTTTCCTTTTCGGGATCAATCCACACTATTTCCCCAGATGATTGAAATTCCTTATACGCAACGCCGCTTTGCTGGCCACTTTTTCATCAGGTCGTGTTCTTAGCTTCTTTACTATGGTCTATATATGTACAAAAATATATTTGAAGCCAATATGGGATGATTTAAAGTGATATTTTATTCCTATGGGTTAAAGTTTTTGGCATAGAATTTTGAAGTTGTGGTTGGTGGTGGTAGTTTTTAGATGAGATATCTTAGTATAGATTGAATTACATTCATTTTATGTTGCTGCCTGCACCTATCACATCGAAATATTTTCACGTCAAAGACAATTGTAAATTAATAGCCAACTTTCACGTTCTCGGGAAAACCGGAGCAACTACCTGTATTTTGAAGGAAGAGTAATAATACAGACACAATCGTTAACTCACAACGAATAATACAAATGTTATCTGCATGCATTGTTGATATAAATTAAGTTCTTTAACCTCAGCTTCAAAAAAAAAGACCTAACTTGAAGGTGTATATATATATTTGAAAGGAAGATTTAACCCGATTACCTGAAATGATCCGACCCAAAACAAAATAAATTTTTTTTTGAAAAGAAATAAAATATATATCTAAACTAAACGCAGCAGAACAAACTTTTAAATATAAAACTAATAAAATCTAAACTAAAAATACTAATAAAAAAACTCCACAAATCGGAGCGAGATGATATTAATCCCTGCAGATCGTAGCCTTTTTTTTTCTCCCGATAAGTTACGGATTTGATTTACCTATCTCCCGATCACTTATAGATTTCTTCAAATTTAGGATGTAACAAAATATAGTAGGGATTAATATACATGATCGCTCCGATCTACTGCATGCATGCGACTGTGGCTTCCATTTCGGATTAATTCGTCTGGAGGTAGACTTCGAAATCGACTCCCGATCGGTTACAGATTTGACCTCAGTGGGTGATTCACACCGACACATGATCGATTCTCTTTCTACAAATTTGCATTGTGAGAATAACAGTCCGGTTTCGATTTCATTGTATTTCAATTCATAAATAGTACGGCAGAATAACAATCAGGTTTCTCTTTTGTTGTATTGCAATTCACAAACCGTCATTTTTCTGCGGATATCAATTCAATTCACAAACCGTAAGACGTTTTTCTGCGAGTGGATCTTTGTTCAATACACAAACCGTAGACCATTTTCTGCAGGATGATTTTTGAATAAAATTTGATTTTATGTGTGCATTGAATATTACAGGATTGTCCATGATGGTAGATTACGAAGGCGATGATGTATGAAGGCGATGGGTATGGCGGTGGCCTCAGGCAACATAAATTATGATGGGAATTTGAATGAGACGGATGCGACTTGTTACTTTTATAATGGTTTTTTTTATTGATTTTCTAGACTCCGGTTCGTTAAATTCATACTCCAATTTGTTTGATCACTTGAAATATAATTTTGCGTAAATGTGTCACCGATTCTTAGAAATTTGTTCTAGATTTTAGTACAATTAGATACATGGATGATTGATATATTTATTCGGTCAATTCATTTCATTTAATTATTCATTTGTTGATTAATTTAACCATAAAAGTTGTTTATGTTTTCAATTTTTCCCCAGGCAGTGATGAGTACCTTTTGAGTTTGACGTTAGTCATGCTGAAATCATTGACAGGAGGGAGATAGGTTATGTCGTTTTGGTCCAAGATCAGGATCGTTGTTATAAGTAAGTTTAGCTGTTTTTTATAACTTTTCTTTTTGATGTTTTAAATGTGTAATTTTCTTCCTAACGATGGTTTAGAGGATTGGCCCAGTGTTTTCCCATTTGTGTCATATGTTTTGTGTCCAGGTTCATCTTATTATTTATTGATGGATTACTGATACTTATAAAACTTGAATTTCGTTTATTTTGTTTGATCACTACTTATCAGATCTCTTTACTTATTCCGGTGAAATTGTAGAATATGATTATGTTTTTGTATAGTCTTTGCTAATTCAAAGTTTATTATATTATGGAAAGAATTAGAAGTTCTCGAGAAGCAAGGACGTAAGATTATGTAGGGAGCAATATTAAGCGTTAAAACACGTAGTCCTTGCATTCCTATTCAAATGAAACTGTTGTCAAAGAAAATCAGAATACTAGCAGAAATATAAAAACATTGAAAGTGGTTGTTTTATTGATGAATAAAAATGATACAATGTATCTCCTTTATATAGGAGAGAAAATGACATAATAATTCAATTCAAAATAAAGCTAATGATAAATCATAAAATCTAAAATTAATCTATCATTTATTTAAAAATAGATTCATCTAAATATAACAACTCTATCATTTTGTTGACATTCATATTTATCCCTGACTTATCTTCTAATACCCTCCATCAAACGTTGCTGGGGTTGAAGGCAACGTTTGCCTGTCAGCGAAGAAGATGATACAACTTTTTGACACCCACGGCTTTTACCTCCCGCTCTTACTTTTTGGCTCCCGCTCTTGGCTTTATCCCGAGGCTCTTTCTTTTTTTGTCGAAAAATATTTTCAATTTCCTCTGATGACCGCAACGTTGATTTATCATTTGCAACGACCGATGAAGGGATTTGTCTTCATTTCTGAATCTACTATCTTCATTTTGAATCTAATTAACCCGATAAGATGGATGCCAAACAAAATAGGGTTGTTGCTATATGAAATAAAAAGATTATTTATTTATATGTAATACCAAGAAATCTGGACCAAAAATGGCATAGATGCAGCTCGACAATTTATTTATTTTTTTTTATTTTTTTTTTGGACACAAAATGAAAATAATGGATGCTATATGCAAGAGTATTTATTATTGAAAAAAACTAAAAAAATCAAGAATCTGAGAACAATATAGTGCAAATTATTTATGCTGGACACGAAAAAAAAAAAAAAAACCTGATTTTTTTTTTTTTGGCGCAATGATGAGGACATAGTATCGATGTACTGGACGACCATTTGATGGACAGAAAAAAAAAAAAGGGATGATGGGACTAATTAAACAAATAGTGGGTTTAAAAATTAATGCATGGTATATGGAAAAATTGATTGGGGAAATTGTTGTTGGGATCATGGGCATCGTTAAAAGCGGAAGAAGGATCGGGTGAGGGTCACCAACGTTAAGCACTTGAACCCCCGCCCCCGTCTCTGATACCATAAAGAAAATCAGAATACTAGCAGAAATATAGGACATTGAAACTGGTTGTTTTCTTGATGAATAAAAATGATACAATGTATCTCCTTTATATAGGAGAGAAAATGACATAATAATTCAATTCAAAATAAAGCTAATGATAAATCATAAAATCTAAAATTAATCTATCATTTATTTAAAAATAGATTCATCTAAATATAACAACTCTATCATTTTCTTGACATTCATATTTATCCCTAACTTTATCTTCTAATAGTTGTCAAAATCATTTGCTGTTTGTTTCCCTTTCAGCACACTCTTTCCCCAGATGATTGAAATTCCGTATACGCAACGCCGCTGCCTAGCCACTTTTTCACCAGGTCGTGTTCTTAGCTTCTTTACTATAGTCTATATATGTACAAAAATATATTTGAAGCCAATGTGTCCAGTTACTTGGTGGATGATTTATAAAGTGATATTTTATTCCTATGGGTTAAAGTTTTAGGCATATATAGAATTTTGAAGTTGTGGTTGATGGTGGTAGTTTTTAGATGAGATATCTTAGTATAGATTGAATTACATTCATTTTATGGTGATACTCGCTGAATTTCATGATGTTTGAGTTTGGGTGTCCTGATTCATTGGATGCTTATTGAATCCATGGGTTTATTTCTGCTCAAATCGGGCTAAATTTATTTTTATATGTGAGTGTATTGATTTTCTGAATGCAATTAGCTTTGTTGGTGAAGTAAGTATTACTACCAAAGCATACCTTTTCTTTTGGTACAAGACATTAGCTTGCTTTGCAAAGTTTCTTTAACATTTTAAATATGGCAATTTCATGCACTCTTTGCAGGGTCCAACAAGATTATCTTGGCATGAAGGTATTGAAGTATCACTGTATCAGTAACTGTGGGTTGACTTCACATTTCTATGGGATTTCCATGCTCAAAACAATATGTTTGCTCAAATGTTAACAATTCAACGTTCTCGAAATAATTTTTTTTTTTACTTTCTTGTATGAATTTTGACATTTGATAGATCATACTTGGGCATCTTTTCTGTTCATGGAAATGCCTATTAACTATGTTAGTTCATCTTACACGTACTTGTTCGTTACATTAATTACCTACTTACCTTGTTTAGCCTGTTGATCAAACTTACGTAAGCTATCTACTAACCCATACTTTATTTGTCTACTAACCATAACATGTTCGTGTCTTGCATGTCCAGTTCATACTTCATGTCTACTTACTTACTTAACATATCTTCGTTCTTGTCATGATCGTCATGTCCATGTTTCGTGCTGACTCTTCATGGGTCTTGGTGCAACACGGGTAGTATGACTAGCGTACATCCAACGTGGGTCTGGGTCATGATACCCTGCTCGGCACATCGTCATGAGGTGACATAGGTAATACAACTAGTCATACATCTGACATGGTCTTACACTCAGTACCATGATACTCCGCTCAGTACGCCGCAAGGTCACTAACTATAAAAAAGTAATAGCACATAAAACACATAAGTTCATGTTTAAGTACTTGTCTAACCTATGGGAACAAACAAAGGTCATAACAACACCATACTCCCAACATGTCTCTACTATTAACATGGAAACCAAAACGCATAAAACGGCTTACAAAGAAAGTAAATGGAAAGCAGAATAACGTTCTAAAACCGATGTTTGGTAAATACCCGGCAGCACATAATTATGTCTAGTTTCATGCAGTTTAACATAAAGCAATAATCAAAATAACTTATTAGGCATAATCTTTAAACTGAAAGATGGGACCTTTTGATAAGAAAAACTCCTTACCTTTTAGATGAGCCGAACCAAACAAAGGATGACGATTAACCTTCGAAACCTCGAGAACCTACGAACACCTTCTTGAAATGAGTCGAGATTCAAAACTGAACCTGGATCAAGATCTGCCTCAAAACTAAGTCTCTTATCTGCAGACACGTCCTGGACATGGTCAGACGCGTCTTGGACGCCAAAACTGGGCCGCTTAACCAAAAGCAGTGCTCGGTTCTACGATCCAGAAGTCCTGGGCACGTCCTGGGCTGTCTGGGACACGTCTAAGACACGGTCTGGCTGCTTTACCGAGGGTGTTGCTTGGTTCAATGAGCCACCTGTTCTGCAGCAGTACGTTTTATTTGCGAAGTCTTTGCTATTTTATGGCTCAATGGTCATGCAATATCAAATCTTCTTTATCAACATTGAATGACTGAAATATCAAACACTATTATTCACATTCAATTCATTTAACTGTATCATCATACGCTGAATTTATTTAATTATTTATTTATTAATTGTGTTCAATTCACAATTTTATTTCATATTTAATCACTCTCTCCGTGCATCGCACGGGTAAAAGACTAGTGTGTGTGTCTATATATATATATATATATATATATATATATATAGGGGGGGTGGACGCCGGATCCCGGGTGACGGGGGCGATAATTCTAAAGATTTTTTTTACAATCTGAAAAATGTATAGTGGTGTTTTTTGGTCCCTTGGATCCACAAGGCAAGAAAAACTAATGTATATCGCAAAAAGACACAACTATATATTATGCGCTATATAAATAAAAATAACAATAGTATATATCAAAGAATCCGAACAGAATAACTCTTTACTACCATCAATAAAAACTTCAAACACTAAAAGAATTGTTTTTTTTCGAGAAGCAAACATTTCAAATATTATTATTATTTTGTTTAAAATGTACCACTTTGGTAAGAGTTATATATTTTTATTTACATGATAAAAGTTTTATGTCAAAATATCTGATTATTAGGGGCGAATATAAATTTTAGGAGGTGAATAAAATACATATAATACACATAATAGTGTTATTCTTTGGATCTGGGGAGCGAGTGCCCTCAGGAAAAGGGTGCATCCGCCCTTATATGTGTGTGTGTGTGTGAGAGAGAGAGAGAGAGAGAGAGAGATACATGTACAATTTAACAATCCAATTCAAGAATAAAATACGGATGAATGCTCGTTACGATATTTAGTATAATTTAAGTGTTTTAGTTTTGATTTGGGATTAAAGTTTGGCTTTTTAATTGTTAGGGTTTGGAGGAATTATGATTATGGTTTACCGGTGATCGTTTCATGGGTTTTAATGATGTAGATGGTTAGTCGGCCTGCTAAAGACCGTTTAAAACGACGAGCTAAAAATCTTATAATTTCTCCTTCGGTTAGGGTTTTAATTAAGGTTAGGAAACCATAGTTTAATGTTCATCTCTTCCTTTTATATAAAAAAAAATCTTTGTATGGTAATCGATTTAGATCTAACTAGGGCTTCAGTTCGTTGTTAGATTCATGTAGAGTAGAAGATTCTTAGATCTTGCATTGACAAAACCGACACCGAGCTAAAAGGTTATCTCATCAATATATTAATATGATTTTAATTTTGTAAATCTATTTTTACTACTTTACGTTGCGAAATACATACTATTACTTAAAAGTCTGCATATGTGCATGTGCTATGTGCTCAGAACCAATTCAAGAATTTGACTAGCATGAGAATCAGAAAGAGAATATGGCAAAACATGTCCCTTACCAAACTGACAGGGTTCACAAAACTTTAACTTATAATTCAAAGACACAGTATGTTGTTTCAAAACATAACTCGAACATTCTTAGAAGGATGCACAAGTCTCTTTGACAAACATTGGGATCCTTATCTTCACAGACATACTTGACATTATTCTTGAAGGACCGACTAAAAAAACAACAACACTCTTCGAACTGAGAGTGGATTTGGAGTGATGAGAGATCTTGGATTTTGTGAAAGAGGAAGATCAACCGATCTAGAGTGACCATCATGGAGGTCACCTTTAAGAATATTTGTCCCCGATTTCTGATCCTTAACAAGACAAACATATGATTAAAACAGAACATTAACAAGATTATCCAAAACAAGTTTAGAGATACTAATAAGGTTTTTCTTAATGTTGGGAACTTGCAAAATATCATTGAGAAACAAATGAACATGATTAGTGTGAATTGTGCTAGAACCAATGTGTTTGATACTTAGTTTTTCACATTACCTACAATAAGCGCACCATTACCAAGATAGGATCTGAATAGATGTGCAGGTTGTTCACATTAGCAGTCGCATGATCAGATGCTCCATTATCCAGATACCATGAACTCTCTCCCACAGTTTGAGGACTAGAAGTGAAGGCAGATATCTGTCTGGGTGAGTTGTTGGCAGGTGGAACAAAGTCATTTTCAAACCTATTCCAGCAGGAGGTTACAATGTGACATGATTTACCACATAGGTGACATACCATTATGTTACCAGAGTTCACACTGTTACCAGATCTACCTCACTACCTTTGTTAGACTGGCCACCGTTAAAACAACCTCTCCTACCTCTATTACCTTAGTGAAGCTTTGAGTTGCAGAGATGGTGGGCTGAGTCACCATCAACGGTGGTCCTGAGGTATCTTCCATGTGCCGGCTCTAATGCCAACAGAGAATTTAGCTAAAGTGAATAAATATTCTTCACTATTTATTATGATAATGATAGCATCACTAAATGCAACACACACTCGAACAACCTTTACAAATTAGTAACCATTTGATGTAATGGTTGGAAATGGACCACAAACAACAATCCTAGCCATACACATAGCTCAATAGAACTAAAGGGGTATTTATGTAATCACTCAACATCGACTCTTTCCCTTCACGCTTCTCTTCATGTTTCGAGAGGTTCTTCTTCCAACATATATTTTCATTGTAGCCAATATGTCTACAAAAGTCACAGTAATTAAGCCATGTTACTGCTATAGTACATTGCCGAAAACCATAATAAACATATTCTCCAATCCAAATATGTTGGCACCTCGGTTTCAAAAATGAATACATTCAGTACCTTAATTAAATGTCACCATCATTAATATTATAAAATTTGCTCTTATTAATTAATCGTTACATCTAAGACATATTCGAATCTAAGTAGCTTTACTTCACCAAGTTCCATAGGGCTTTCCAAAATTCAAATGATTCTATTGAATCCAGACAACAGAGTAGGGTTGAAGTTTCCAACTTTTTGCCCTGTAAAATTGGCCTGTGGAATCCATCATCATATGTAGAGAAGGGTTCTCAAGTCGTATACACATAGAGTCGTGTGTTTCCAATCCAGATAGTAGCTACCGGTGGGAAAATTCATCCACGTTGGACAAAAATCAAAACTGGTGGATGACAAAATTGAGTTGTCCACGAGAGAGGGTAAATCCATGTGAACATAGAGCTATCATCTATAAACTGAATGTATTAGGTAAATCAATATACAAATTTAATACGGGCTGGCCCCCAAAAATCAGTGTGAACCAATTCAAGAATTTGACTAGCATGAGAATCAGAAAGAGAATATGGCCAAACATGTCCCTTACCAAACTGGCAAGGTTCACAAAACTTCAAATTATCATTCAAAGACACATTATGTTGTTTCAAAACATAACTCAGAACATTCTTAAAAGGATGCCCAAGTCTTCTTTTCCTAACATTGGGATCCTTATCTAGATAGACATACTTGACATTATTCCTGAAGGACCGACTAAAATAAACAACAACACTCTTGGAACTGAGAGTGGATTTGGAGTAAAGAGAGATCTTGGATTTTGTGTGAAGAGGAAGATCAACCAATCTAGAGAGATCATCATGGATATCACTTCTAAGAAGATTTGTCCCCGACTTCTGATCCTTAACAAGACAAACATTTGATTCAAACATAACATTAACAAGATTATCCAAAACAAGTCAAGAGATACTAATAAGGTTTTTCTTAATGTTGGGAACATGCAAAAGATCATTGAGATACGAGAGGAACATGATTAGTGTGAATTGTTCTAGAACCAATGTGTTTGATACTTAGTTTTTCACATTACCTGCAGTAAGTGCGTGCATCATTACCAAGATAGGATCTGAATTGATGTGCAAGTTGTTCACATTAACGGTCGCATGATCGGATGCTCCACTATCCAGATACCATGAACTCTCTCCTGTAGTTTGAGGACTAGAAGTGAAGGAAGATATTTGCCTGGGTGAGTCGTTGGCAGGTGGAACAAAGTCATGTTCAAACCTATGCCGGCGGAGGTTACAATGTGACCCGATTTACCATATAGGTGACATACCATTATGTTATCGAGTTCACATTGTTACCGCATCTACCTCACATACCTCTCGTTAGATCGGCCACCACTAAAACAACATCTCCTACCTCTATTACCTTAGTAAATCATGTGAGTTGTAGGGATGGTGAGTTGAGTCACCGTCGACGGTGGTCCTGAGGCATCTTTCATGTGCCGGTTCTAATGCCAACAGAGAATTTATCTAAAGTGAATAAATATTCTTCATTTTTTGTTCTCACAATGATAGCATCACTAGATACAACACACACTTGAACGACCTTTACAAATTAGTAACCACCATTTGATCTAATGGCGGGAAATGGACCACAAACAACAATCCTAGCCATACACATTGCGCTCAATAGAACTAAAGAGGTATTTATGTAATCATCTCAACATCGACTCTTTCCCTTCACGCTTCTCTTCTTGTTTCAGAGGGTTCTTCTTCCAACACATATTTTCACTGTAGCCGATATGTCTACAAAAGTCGCAGTAATTAAGCCATGTTTCTGCTATAGTACATTGCCAGAAAACCATAATAAACATATTCTCCAATCCAGATACGTTGGCACCTTGGTTTCAAAAATGAATACATTCAAGACAATTATTTAATTAAATATCACCATCATTAATATTATAAAATTTGCTCTTATAAATTAATTGTTACATCTAAGACATATTCGAATCTATGTAGCTTTACTTCACGAAATTCAAAAGGGCTTTCCAAAATTCAAATGATTCCATTGAATCCAGACAACTGAGTAGGGTAGAAGTTTCCAACTTTGTGCCTTGTAAAGTTGGCCTCGCTTAACTCATCATCATATGTAGAGAAGGGTTCCGTCGGATACACATAGAGTCGTGTGTTTCCAATCCGGATATGTAGCTACCCGTGGGAAAATTCATCCACATTGGACAAAAATCAAAACTAGTGGATGACAAAATTGAGTTGTCCACGAGAAAGGGCACCGTATTAAAACTATCCGGTGTTACGTAAAAAACATTCTTCCGAATTCATGAAAATCAAATCTTCTTCTTCCGTTGTACTAAAAGCTCGGTGTATGTGGTTGGTGCCTCTTCGGTGTTTGATGAATTTACTAAGAGAGGTTCATACATTAAGCTCCAAAATGTATCACCATACGATGCAATCGTGTCAATACTAGAAAATGTATCCCCCGATAGCACACCATCACCATATGAGTCTGTAGAATGAACGTTTATGTTGGGAAAAACATTATCGTTGTCTGATGCACCTATCCACATGGTAGAGGTCATTGGCATCGGATCCTCGAGACTCATGTATGTCTCTGTGGTTGTTACTAATGGACCGTTGATTGTGAATGGTTCACTACCAAATCTCGGATTGGGAACCGCAATCGCATCCAACTTTGATTGTGTTGAATTGCATGTTGAGAATAGTGTTTCACTCAAGCAATCAACACTAGAAACATTAATACAAACATGTTTTCTTTTTTGGGTAGGTTGAGGCTCATCGAAACATTTTCGGTTTGCTCTACACCATTCATTTCTTCGATTTTTTATGAGAATTTCCCATAAATTCATTTGAGTTTTGATCTTGCTTCTTGCTTGATCCGCTTTGACAAAATTGTGTGCCAATAATTTTTAATTTCATTATCGAGTCCTCCCTATCATTTTGGCAAGTAAGTGACCATCTGCGCGGAATCAGTAAAATCTTGGTTATTGTTGTCAAAACACATATATTAAGGAGGTGAAATAATGTTTTAACTTAATTTAGCATCAAAATGACTAAAAAATCCATTCAGAATAACTAATACAATGTCCTTTTATTCTCTCATCATTGAATAAATAAATAAAGTAAGATTTAGGAAAAACACAATAAATAGTATTTTGAAAATGAAATTGCTTCAGATAAAAAAAAAATGAAATCAAATCCTTTTTGGCAAGTCCAATAGATATATTGAAATGGAGGGAGAACATTAATATGTTTTCCTATATGTAAATTAGAGTACATACTTGTTACCATGCTTTTTTTGCATTTTCAAGATAAGTTCCTCCTCCTCTTTGCTAAACCCTCCTCTTCTCACACCTGGCTTCAAATAATTCTCCCATCTCATTCTACAACTTTTACCACATCGAGCAAGGCCTGAAAAAGCACAATTAAGTAAGATCACACAACTTTTTTCAAGCCTTAATTGTATTTGTTACCCTCGATGTTTCTCATTAATTATCGGTGCAATTGTAAACCATCTCACATTATATGTTGGGCTTTTGCTGATATATACGAATTACCTTGATGAATTGAAGGGCAAGGAACAAAGAGAAGCTACGAGTGAAGCATCACCAATTACCACAATCAACTTATTGTGACATCGTATTTGTCTGACAATACACTAGAAATTGACTTCTAAAAAGTCGGGCATGTCTGATTGACTTTTGAAAAATTGAATATATATATATATATATATATATACCATATAATCAGCATTTCACTTTAGTCACTGACCACAATCTCCAAATCAATGCCCATTTCATTGGCCTAAGGCCAGCAGGTACGTAGACCAAGGGACTACACATGGATTCAAGCACTTGGGGTCGTTTTCGATTCCAACACGTTCTCTGTTGAGGCCACAAAGGCAACAACTTGGGATCAAGAAATCGATCATCTTAGATTCAGTTATAATGGGGTTGAGCTATATATATCTCCCTAAAGGCCAAGGATCCATGTGGGAATCCAATGGCGCGAATCAAGTTAATGTCCAAAGAAGTTCTGACAAGAACGTACAGTGCTATTATTTACATCCCTGAAATTGCCGAGATTTCAGTGACAAAAGAAGATGATAGAATTCACAACTATCAAATACCTTCTGATGATTGCTTTGGTTATTTGGAAATACAATTTCGCTTTTATCAAATTGTCTGAACAGGTTGAAGGTGTTATTGGAAAGACATATCTAGCCGGGTGTGGGGGAGCCAGATTTTATTAGCAATGCAAAAATATAAAGAAGAGATGCAATTCCTAGCTAGCTACCTGCAAACCTGGGCAGGTGATTCCAGTTCCAAGCCTTGTATCTTAGAATATAGGCTCTCAGCTTGTTATCTTCTTCTTCACTCCAAGCCCCTCTTTTTAATCCTTTTTTATCTATATATGGTGCCCTCACCATTTTTTCTAGACTTTCTGTGTATATATGTAAAACCCTCAAAGATTGGGTGATCAGTGTTCTTTGCTGCATGCAATAATGATAATAATCCCTTTTTATAATTAGATAGATAGACCTCCTGTTGAAAACTCCAAAACCCTTGTGGGGTATGTTATTCTGTGGACTTTTCCTGAAATGTTTTACGTCAATGACAATTGTAAATTATCAGTTAATAGCCACCTTTCACGTTCTACTGTCCTAGGGAAAACCGGAGTAACTCCAAACAGGGGAGGAACCACCCTATAGCTAGGGTGGCCTCAAGCTATGTTGAACGGACACTCCGTTTAGCCGGCGTGTCCCGTGTTGGACACGCACCGGACACGGACACGGCTCGGACACGCCGGACACCGTGTCGGACACACCATCGGGCTGAATTGGAATTTTTGAAAAATTTGGACACGCCATCGGGCCGAATCGGAATTTAAAAAAAAATTGGACACGTGTGTCCGAAAAAATAAACAATTTTACTATATTTTGGACACTTTTCTACTTAAAACGACATAGTTTCAGATGATGAAGATGATGTTGAAATATAACATTATATATGATGCTACTCTTCCATCTTTTGCAGTACTATTTTATGTATAAAATAGCTTTGAAATTTGAAGAAAGCTATGTATCTTGCATAGTTACTTTGAAAATTATAAGTATGATGTTTTGTAATTTGGAGTGTGAGCTCATGAAAGCACTAAAAGTGTTGAATGTATGATAATATTATTAGTTACTTGCTTGGAGTCAAATTTATCATTTAGTCCCTATATTTTTTGTAATTGCATTTTAGTCACTACATTTTTTGATAATTACATTTTAGTCCCTATATTTTTAATATTTTGACCCCCGCACCCGTGTCCTGTTTTTTTTAAAACTCCCGTATCCCCGTGTCGCGTGTCCTCGAATCCGTGTCCCCGTATCCGTGTCCGTGCAACCTAGGTCTCAAGCCCCCCCCGCCTCCCCCCCCCCATTTTTATTATTGTATTAGTAGTAGTGTTAATATTAGTATGTTATGTGTCTTTTTCATGAACAAAAGACTTTATATCCTAGTTGTTTAAGGACAAACCCTTTTCAATTTCCATAATTCTAGGTTGTAAGTTCAAATTCCACTACCAACATTTTTTATTTTTTCCCCGGATTTTGTTTAGCTTTGCAGTTTATATACTAAGACCACCCCGAAATTTTTTTCTGGTTCTGCCACTGACTCCAAAGGAGTATCCTCAGTATCCGTGGATTATCGGTACCGGATACGGGATACACGTTTGCAGGATGGAGTATATATACACCTACGTCCAAAAAAGAAAAAGAAGAGAGCACGAGGATGGTCCTGTGCGAGAGGAACGAGAATGGCCGACATGAAGGGTTTGTTGAGTTTCTGCATTTACAAAAATAAAATAAAATAAAATGCCTGTGTTAAAAAAATAAAATAAAATAAAATGTCTAATACTTTATTTATTTGAAGTATATATTCAATATGGATAGGGAATATGCATATGCTAAGAAGTAACATGATGTAAATCTTTGGTCAGTTGGCTCCAACGGAGAAGGGCGAATGACTCGGGCGAACTGTGGAACGCCGGAAAGAAAAGAGAACAGTTTAAAAAAAAAAAATATAACGAGATAACCGTGTGATACACAATTTAACAATCCAGTTCAAGAATAAATTACGGATAAATGCTTGTTTAGTATAATTTAAGTGTTTTAGATTTTGATTTGGGAATAAAGTCTGGCTTTTTAATTGTTAGGGTTTGTGGAATTATGATTATGGTTTACCGGTGATTCGTTTTATGGGTTTTTATGATTAAAACGACGAGCTAAAAATCTTATAATTTCTCCTGTGGTTAGGGTTTGAATTAAGGTTAGGAAACCCTAGTTTAATATTCATCGTTTTAGATCTAACTAGAGCTTGGGTTCGTTGTTAGATTCATGAAGAGTAGAAGATGCTTAGATCTTGCATCGACGAAACCGACACCGAGGATAAGAGGTTATCGATCTCATCAATATATTAATTTGATTTAATTTTGTAAATCTATTTTTACTACTTTACGTTGAGAAATACATATTATTACTTGAAAGTCTGCATATGTGCTATGTGCTCTATTGTATCTTATTGTATAGTTGGTAGTATATAGAGTTAATTGGGAATGCTTCGTCGTCTTCCTTGTCGTTTACCTTTTTTTTTTTTACCCCCTCTCTATTTCCTTCTTTCCCCCCCACCCCCCTCAATTTTGTCTTGTATTTTTTTTACCCCCTCTCTATTTCCTTCTTTTCCCCCTCCCCCCTCAATTTTGTCTTCTGTTCCCCACATCCTCCATGTTCTCTCTTCTCCTCTGTACTTCGCTCTCCACCGTCCACCATTCAATTCAAACGACGCCATGATTTCCGGAAACACCGCCGTCCGTCTCGCACGTGGTACACTTTCCGGCTAATCGTGTACGTGGACTGTGGGAGTACCTCCGTCATCTTCTTGATCCAGACGCTAGCCTTCGTGGCGTATGCAAGAACGACGATTACGATGAGATTGCCACATCGATGCTTCATCTGCTTCGAGGGATATATACCTTAGAGAACGGCAAATTTGGGAACCACACATTCCAATCCGAGAAGGAGAAAAAAATAATAGCAAAGCCATGGTTCTCTGCTGTTGTTACGCCTGCTAATTGGTGTGCTGTATTCGAACCCATTCAACAATCAGGTTTCCTTCTTCTTCCACTGAGAAATTCCATTGATTTCCTTCTTCTTCTCTGTCTTTTTTCTACTTCGTGGGTATTAACCTTCTTCTGGGTATTAATTGCGATTTTTCATGAGGCCTAGAGAAATGGGTCGAATTGCTAGAGTAATTAAATGTTTGGTTCACCATAAAATTCTCCTCTGCCGTCGATTTTATTTTCCACTCCTTCTCTGTCTGTTAAAGGCCGTATAGGTTTATATATATTGGTGTAATACCAATGGTTTTTGTTAATTGAAGTTGATTGGTGATGTTTGGCAGAATAATTAAAGGGAAGATTCCATGAAAATTTATTTCGGTGCACCTCTTTTGATTCAATATCTATCTCGCCCTTGTTTGAAAGCATTATGATGGCTTTGCCAATTTTTCTTCGTTAGATCCCCTAAGAAAATAACATGATGTATTAACCTTGGGAAAAATACATATGTGCAGGTGAATGGTTTCATGTTTTGTTCTGCTGGAATGCCATTGTAATATTCCGATTTTTTAAAAAGGGCAACTCGGTCTTTTAGCAAAAATCAGAATATTATGTTATTTAATTAATGGAATTAAAGAAAAAAGGAAAAGAAAAGGAAAAGGATTAATGGGATTTATTTAATAAGGAATAATTAGATTTAATTGGGATTATAAAAGGAAAACTAATCCTAAATTAACCTAGTTGTTGTTTTACGTAAAAACTAACTAAGGGGCGCAAGTTTGGAGGAAAAAGGGGGAGAAGAGGCTTTCGAATCTCGAAGCTAATCCGTTTCTCTTTTCAACAGACATCTCAAGAGAGAAAGGATCACCGCGAGAAGAGGATCGTTTTGTTATCAACAATCCTTGAATCCGTTAACGTAAGTTTTCCCTCATCGTTCTTGGTATTAGGGTTTATTCATCATCGTGTTAGGCTGCGTTTTTTCTGAGTTTAAACATCGTAGTGATCGTTTTTGGATTGATTGTCTTTAGGTTGAAGTTAAAGGTTTAACCTTTTCAAGACTTTGGTAGCTTTGGATTGTTGTACGACGCAAATTAAGGTAACGTGGTGTTCTTATTGTATGACTAAGGTGTCGTAAAGATGTAGGGCAATTTGTATGTTATTTGCACTGTTTTTAGTCTGGTTATGTTGGAGTTTGGGTTGGAATTGGGTTGGAAATCGCGTTTACGCGGTTGCAGATTTTCTGGGAAAATCCCAGGCAGACGGGCGTCTGCATGAGGGCGGACGGGCGTCCGAGGTAGCGGCAGCTCGGACGAGCGTTTGAGTAGTACGGACGGGTGTTTGAGGGTTCGGTTTTGATACAGGATGTGGCTGAATTTTGTGGACGGGCGTCTGGGGGTCGTTGGACGAGCGTTCGGGTTGGACGGGCGTTCACGTGGGGTCAGACGGGCGTCTGACCTACTTATTCTGTTTTTCACTGTTTTTCGTGTCAGCTTGGTTTTAGGCTTTATAATCATGTTTTTACTGCTTAACCTTATGTGACAAAGCCTTGAATTAGCTTTTGATGCGTTTAGTTTCGGCACCATATGGATTCCCTAAAAAGATGAAGTGTGGGACCGTCGAAAGCTTTGGATTTGCCTTGCTTCGATAAGCTAGAGTCTATCGATGTCTGTGTATGTGCTAGGTTTGTTAGAGTCTAGTGGTCTTAAGAAGAGGGAGTAGATGGATAGGTGAGCCTTTTATGTGAATCAACTTAGGTGGCTAGTTAAACATCTAATCAAACATATGTGCTAGATTAATAATCTTAAACATCATGCAATGCTTGGTAAGGCATAGTACAATATCGCGATGTGTTCTCTGACCAGACAAAGTAGACTATACTCACGCCGGTCAATCGATTGGCTAGATAAAGTGTCTGGTACTTTCTGCCGGTTATCACACTATCGGGACTCAGATATTCCCGGGGCTACTAGAGCGTGTCTCTAAGTAGGTTGCACCCGTTGTCCTAGTACATCCTATTACTAGGCGTAGTGCCCTTGTTATTCATGATGTAACAAACTTGAGCTAAGTTAGATACCTTTGGAACCTCATGTTATGCTATGAACATAATGTGATAGTCAGTTAGGGTTAATAACGGAATGAATTAATAAAAGACGGCGTTGCTTTTATTTCTTTATGAGACTGACGTTGTACGATCTTCTACACGTTACTAAGTATTTATGTACTTACCCCGTTACTTTTTGTTTGTCTTTCTCTTTCCTCAAAGAAGATGAACAGGTTGCTAATGCTGATGAGTTCTTTGACGAGGATGTGTGAGATGGAGCTCTTAAAGAGTTAGTTCTTTTAGTTTGATTTTTCTTTCAATAATGTTGTTGACTTAGTTTCAAACAATATTGTCTTCCTTTTGGATTAGTTCCTTTTAAGTTCTTTTGGATTTAACGTTGGATGTTTAGTATTCTTTATTGGATTTAGTTTTACAGCATTGAAAACCGTGAGTTCGATCTTTTGCTTTTCCCGAGTCGTTTTATCTTCCGCGTCATTTTAGTTCTGATGTGTGACGTAAGGCTTACATATATTATTGAATTTATTTGATAATATTTGTGCCGAGCGCTCTTTCCGGATAAGGACTCGGTGTCCGGGAAAGGGGCGTTACAGCCATGGTATTGTACAAAATAACTCTACACTCTATTTTCCCATGTTCATATAAAAATTGTATGCTAAATTCAATATCACAATAGTTGTAAAGCCAGTGCATAACTCACTGATGTGTCCTAGACTATAAAATCAACTTTATTTGGCAAGTGTGTAGAGGAGCTCTTGCATTGCAACTACCAAACATGCCTAAAGAATACATTGTGTGGCTGGTTATGGATAGGTTTGCCAAGAACATACGCATTTCAAAATATTTAGATACATTAGAGTTTGTCATTCTGCCTTTCTGCTGCCAACAAAGGAACATGCAGGTATTAACTACAAGATTTACCATATAATACATTCAATTACTTTAATTCAGCTTCAGGTAACACAACTAATTACAGTTCGTTTGCTGATTTTTTGTAGTGTTTTCCATTTTTTCAAAGATTCATTTCAGTTACCTACTTAATGGGTTTTTGCTCACTCAGGATTATTGCCTTGACTTAGAGATAAGAGAGTCTATTTTGACATCAGATCATTGTTCAATGAATAAAAGACTTGGTCTTATTTACAACTTCAACCATACAATTCAAAGGGAAAATGCCGTTCATTGGTACAAACGAAGAGCAATTACAAACTTCCCGGGTATCCGTCTACCTGCATAAGTTTTGGGTGTTATAATTGCAATAGCAAATATGTGAAATTGTTTGCTCCTCTAATTCTTACTTTTAATATTTGACTTTGATGTTGATTCATTCTAATTGCAGCTTGGTGATTGCACTCAGCTTTCTCAAAATGCAGCCCAGCGAAGATGAAAACACCTTATGAAGGCTAAGTACATCTGTCACAATCCCTTGCCGAGGTCGCAAAGGCACGGATCATAATAAAGATGACACTATCCCATCTAAGAGTTTTTTTATACATATCTAACTAAAAAGGGGCCTACCCATGTTACTAAACCAATGGAGTTAGAATCTATCCACGACGAAACAATGTCACCAAGCGATGAAGCTCTAAGCCCCATGAAAAAACCAAAACTGAAGAGGAATTGAAGCTGTTAAGGAGTAGAAAAAATAGAATGTGTAACAAATTATCTACATACCTACTAAAGTATGCTTAGGCTTTAGGTTTGTACTACAACTTCAGAACTTCTATGGGTAATATGAAGTATTCGATATATGTAACTACAAATGTCATATAACCACTAATGTATCTGTGCTACAATATTCGCGTGCGCTGCACTCGAACTAACCAGATAACATACACCATCTGAAGATCTTCCATGTAACAACTACACGACAAATACATTCGAGGGCAGCAACCGTGCATCGCACTGTCACCCCCACTAGTTATGTTAAATTAATTATTCTACTACCGCAAGTCATAAAGAATTTTTTATTCATTGTTATTGGTAAATTGGATGGGTGACGGATCCAGGAATATTGTTGAACGGGGTCTGTAATTATATTTTAAAGTAATTTTTTTTTCACGGGGTGCGAAATATTTTTCTATAGATAAAATATAGAGTTTTTATTTTTTTAACGGGGTCCGTGGACCCCATTTAGTATGTGCTAGATCCGCCTCATGGGTACAACATAGAAAGAAGAATGATATTGTTCAACTATTTATGTCGAACATACATGCGTATGTGCGAATAGAGAAGTATAATGTGCTCTCTCTCTCTCTCTCTCTCTCTCTCTCTCTCTCTTGTTTCTCTCACTTTTTGCTCTCATCTGAAAACCTCGCCTGAGTAGATCCGCCGCTCCTCCGGCATCATGCCGGGAGAGGCTCGTAGTGTATAGTAGTTTATCTTTCATTTTTTTTTCTCTCCGTTTTCTTCTTCCTCTCCGTCATCCACGCCTGGATACATTTCGCCTCTTCCTGGCCGCAGGGTTGTTGTGTGGTAGATAGTCGGCATCAGCGCTGTATTGATGATTTTTCGGCCCTTCTTCTCTATTTTCGGTCTGATCTGAGACATATCTGTGTTTCCCTGGCATCAGTTGTGGCTCTTTCCCGGTCATGGCTTTCACTCCGGCGAGCACCTTTGGTCCTTATGCTTTCGGGCTTTTGCGTTTTGCTTCGGACAGGCGGGTTGGCCCAGTGAGAGTCCGATCTGGTTCTCCTGTGGCTGTCGGAGAAGGGTGTGGTCTCCGGCTGCGTTGTTTTGGGTCCCAGTAGTGCTTCTCTGCCAGTTTTCCATGGTTGACGGTGCTTCTTTCGCGTTCTCATCTGGACTCTACGTCCTGCCTTGACGCTTGTTACCGGTCAGTGGATCGCCGGAGGTGGCTTTTTGGTGTTGCTGGTGACTTGCCGTTTGTATTTCGGGTGGAAATGTCAGGCTTGCCGGCTCTCTGTTCCGTACTACGGCGGTGTTGTGGCTGACGTTTTTGCTGGATATACAGAAACCCGAATCCGGATCCGATCCATAATTGGATTATCAGATCTGATTCACAACACCGATCGAGACACTCGATCTTGCACAGCGGAAGCTACGAATAAATTTGCATGCAATTATACCACGATTTGATTCGCATAAATAATTAATACAACTATGAGTAGGTTGAAGATTTACCTAAACGGAGAGGAAGAAATAGTCGACCAAAGGGGAGAATCCGCAGTCTTCCGGATTATATCTATTAGCGACGACTAGTGGACGTCGATCCTCGCCGAAGAACCTCCTCGAATATGCCCAAGAAAAACCCTAGGTTTTTATCTCTTAATGACTAGAACATGAAACAAAATTTTCTCTTCTATTTGTGAAAAGTGGCGCAATTATTTGTGTATTTTGTGCTAGGAGGAACTCTCTTTACATAGGAAAATAAGTAGCCAAGAGAGTTATCATTTTCACACCACAATTACATATTCCCATAAGGAAAAGATATTTGCCAAAAGATAAGAATAATTCCCAAAAAATAAATCTATTATTTTTCTATTAATTATCCAACAAATAGATAATCAATTAATTACACATGTAACATAATTTAGGAAAATTTCTTTTCCTAACTTATCCACATTTGGGGCGCCACTTATGTCATCAATTTTAATAGAAAATTTCATTTCTATTTCACATATTATTTACCAAATAAATAATATTGCATATTTATTAAATAGACCAACTATTTAATTTATTCTTGAGGTTCCATAAAACGAGAAAACACTCGCGTGTTAGGAGCCAATCCGGGGACCATGGACCTATAACCAGTAGCTAGAATATTTCTACTTAATTCATTAATTTCAGAATTACACCACCATAAATCCGAAACTGAACTCTATCGATTATAGATATAACTTATTCTCAAAACATCGAGTCAATTCAATAAGTGTCCATTGATATAATCATTACATATAAACTAACCCTCCATAGACTATCCGTAATGAAGCGGGATTATTTCCGTAAACCTTCTTCAATACATCTTATCATTATTTACCATTAACCCACTAGTGATCAATTAGTTCATAACCAATACGAACTCCGCGGATCGATGAGTTTCTAGGATAAACAAATAAGGGGATTGTCTTTCTATTTCCCGCAGGAAGGAATGGATTCCATATCTGTAAAACACACACTTCTCACTCATTCCAGAATAGTTCCAACATGAAAGTGATTCGGACCGTGCCTCTTAACGATCCTTAACGAACACATCAAACCCTATCCTGAAACCAGTAGGAGTATGCAATCACTTCAGGATTAAGGTTAATCCATATATGATCATCATGTGATTTAATGAGATTTCTCAATCACGGAATTATATGAGAAACGCAGATTAAATCGGTCCAGTCCTATATGACTCTCGTCATATATAAATGCCCCACTTTGACAACCAATGTCGACGGTCCGGATAAGACGGTCACACCATAAAGCGTTCTGGGCGCATTAATGGTGGTTTAATCAATAGACCTCATACTTTGATTAAGTTCACCACGGACTAACATTTCAAGTATATCACCATAAACTTAATCCTCGCGTGTGAGTTATATGGCTATATATGATACGACTTAGGGTTTTCAGTAGTGTATTACTTACAAGCACGAAGCAAGTAATAAGATGAGAATAAATTTGTCATTTATTAATTCTAAAAACAATTACATAAATTGTCTTTCGGACGCTACTTCCAACAATCTTCCACTTGCCCGTATAGACAAGCAACAATTATCTTTCAGGCACACTATATCTAAAAATCTCCCACTTGCCCGTAAAGACAAGCAATGATTGTTTTTAGAGCACAACACCCTTATTCTATCTATCCAACACATTCTCCCACTTGCTCTAAAGCAGATGAGACATATCTCCCTAATTCATACCCGCCAAGCGCTTAGCAGTGACACTAGATGTCACGTAACTTGGTAAACTGATCAGCTAGGTTGTCGGCTCGAGGCGATCTTTTAGGACTGAAATGTCGCCTCTGTGCATGGTATGTCTGATCAGGTGGTACTTACTTTCAATATGATTTTGACCTTTTGTGATTACGAAGATCCTTTGCATAAGCTACTTCTCCACTATTTTCACAGCAAAGTGATATCGACTTACAAGACCTGGAATCACTTCCCGATCCAACAAAGAACTTCTCAAGACACACTGCCTCTTTAGCTGCTCCGAAAGCTGCTATGTATTTGAATAATAGAGTCAAATTAGCAGTGCTGGATTGCTCCAGACTGTAGCTCCATCACAACGAGTAAACACTGAGCCCGAGATCGACTAACGATCATCCTTAATCTGACTGTAAGTCAGAATCAGTGTAGTCAACAATACTCAGGTATGCACCTGAATATAGACGCATATTAGTCATCGTTCTCTGAAGGATTTTGAGGATGCACTATGCTGCTCTCCATTGCTCAAATCCGAGACTCGACTGTTATTGACTTTTAATAACCTGACTTTCTCTATCCAAAAGAGAATATATCCCATTTTCTCTATATTCGAAGATCGAGAGAATTATTCCGTGAGGGGTTGGGTAGGAAATCTCTCGTTGAATTTTGCATACGAAAATGTATTATCATCTTAACCAATAAGATGCATGGGATATTCCCAACAACTTGTTCTCATGAATTCGACCGAATCAAATTCTAAGAATATAGTCACTTCTTTGATCCAGAGAATCTTGGCTCATCAGTTTCTGACTTCAGATAACACACTCATGTTGTTCTCAATTGTTGCAGTGTTATCTTTGTCATTAACACTAATACTCACAACTTTACCAATATTGATATCTTAGTCTATAAAAGACTTATCAATATTCAGGTCAGGCCCATATGTGACCTTTGATGACCTAGAGGTTTGCTTTAATCCACCAATGGATATAGGCATAGGCAGTCAATCTACCATTGGATTTAAGCTAAAACCCTTCTGTTCTGAATGAATTCAAGCTCCGTTGTTCCGCAAGAAAGTTTCAGGGCATCACCCCTGGTAATCTTTATGCTTTCCATAGAGTCAAGCAAGGTTGAGTGGTGAGAAACTTTAAGTGCATCACCCCTTTTTAAACTATCTACTTCTCATGGAATTACTCTTAGACCACTTGGCTTTGCCTTGAAAGATAAACTTTCCATTCATTCTCATCACATATGTTGGACTTATTTTTAAGTTTTAGTGATGAGTGCCAGACTAGCTGTTATAGAGCAAAGGCAAAAAGATGTCTAGATCAAATGTATAAGTTTATTAGAGTTTGATCTTGTATAGGTTTGATCAAACAAGCACTGTAAAAGGTCAGCTGACTTACATCAGCAGACTAGTCTAGATCAGTAGGGTAGCTGAGTCAGTAGACTAATCAGGAACCTGCTGAAGACCGCTGAGGGCTCAAACTCAGTTATTGAAGGCTAATGGATCAAACTTAGTATTTAAAGTCAAGGATATGGAATCAGAATTTAGGGAAGTCTGTGATGACCTAAACTGATTATATATACCTTGTGTACAAGGTCTAAGTTCCACAAGTAAAGTGGTGATTGGAACTTAGTTATATGCAAAAAGGTGTAATATAACTTCATAAATAAAAGTTAGATAAAAGACAGTTAGCTGAAGTGTTTTCTAAACACGGCAAATTATGGATCAGCTTACTGATGTGTATATCAGCAGACTTATGTTCTCAGGAACCTGCTAGACACATATTTCGATCTAATCAAAGGCTATATTGGAAGATTACAAAGAAATGGACAGATAACAACATCTGATTTATCAAACAAATCAATGGTTAAGATTAAAGGGACGTTGGAAAGATTCAGACCTTTATCTAATGGATACAAGTCAAAGGGTGGACAGACTATAAACTGTCAAAAAGGAGTCCGGCAGTGTCAGTCCTTAGGAACTGTCAGAAAAAGCAAGTCAAGATGGAGACAAATCCAAAACAGCTATGTTTGAATTTCAAACATAAGTCACAAGGATTTCTACCTATAAATAGAGGACTCCTAACTCAGATACAAGTGATGATGTTTGAAGAAAAAATAAGGATCCATCTTGAGCTATCAGAATTAAATCGATTAAACACCCTGCTGACCCTACTAAGCATAAGGCTACTGATCCAGTACAATTCTTCAAGTGTAATCTGCATTCAAGCTACATCAAGTTTACACACTTGAAGATCTCAAGCTGCTGATCATATCATCCCGATCAAGCTGCTGAAAGCTGAATCACTTACTTGATTCAAACTTTCTTTTACAAGGAATCTACTGAGGACAAGAAGCACATTTGTGTCAAGGATTGTTGTTTGTGGTGGAGCCGGTGAAGAGGCAATCCTACCCTTCAAGGACCAAAGTGGAAGACTTTGGAGCAAAGAATTCTACATGTTCCAAGTGTTCGCCTTGTGAAGCCATAGTTATTGGTGAAGGACAAGAAACTTAGGATTTTTGTAACAACTACCTCAAGAATCTCTAGTGAATTACCTCCAACATCACAGGAGAAGAGTGGACTGATAGGATTACACCACCTGGAACCACTATAAAATCTGTCTACTTACTGTCTGCATTTATACTCTGCATTTAGTTTATCTAGCATATCAATCTACTGAATCTAGCAACCGAATCACACGCATACACTACTGAGTATCTAATACTTGGTATCATATTTAACAACAAGTAATAAGGCTTAATTTTTTTATATATTTCCGCTGCACAAATTCAGTAAACTCAACAGTCAATAATAGACTATCGAGTATCGACGGACTGCGACCGGTCGGCGAGTTACCGAAGTTGCTGAGTTTGTTAACTCCAAAAGTTTTAAGTGTTAAGTTTATTCACCCCCTCTAAACTTAACCAAAGCCTTTTCAAGGGACCAACAATTGGTATCGGAGCAAAGGTTTCCGTTCAAGTAATCCTACTTGGTGTGCTTGTGAAAATACTTTGAAAACTTTTTCAAGTTTCTGATTTTCAAAGCTTTGCATCATGGATAACAACCAGGTATGCTAGAACAATGTTGATGTGTTCTTTAGATCGTTTTGATGAGTATAAACGTCTTATGCGGGCTTATCTAGCGGCAACACATGATGAAATGATGGATGTACGACAGATGGACCACTGGAGATTACCAAGTCAGTAACAGTGGGAGATGAGACACAATACATTCCAAAACCAAAAAGGGAATGGACTGCTGAAGATAGAAAAAGAGCAAATTTCAACAATATTGCTATTGATATCATATACAGAACTTTGGATAGCAATATGTATATGAAGGTGAAAGATTGCAAGACTGCAAAGGAACTATGGGACAAGTTACAATTAATCTGTGAAGGCACTGGTGCAATCAAAAAGAACAAGATCAGTGTGTCAAAGAAGAAGTTCCAGGAGTTCAAGATGAAACCAATTGAAACCATTGAACAAAGGGAATCAAGATTCAATGCAATCATGGATGAACTCACCCTACTGAGTGTGAAGTACTCACAAGAAGAAATCAACTCAAAAATCTTGGAAGCATTACCTGCAAAAGAAGTTTGGGAGATGAAGGTGACTGCCATAGAAGAAATGAGGAGTTTGCATGAAGAAGACACCTTCAAATTGTTTTCAGATCTTAAGGCCTATGAATTCAGCAAAAAGCTTGTGCTCGAGACTCGAAAAAGAAGAACCAAAGACCACTGCATTGGCTGCTTCACATCAAGAAGAGACATCAGGAGCTCAAGATGATCTACTGGATGAGATGCAAGAGCAGATTGCCCTACTGAGCAAGAAAATCAGAATGATGAAAACTGGAAAGGGTTCTCCAAGGAATTTCACAAAGAAATTCAGTGAAAATAAGAAGGAAGAATCAAAGAAAGATAATGATTACTTATGCTATCATTGCAAGAAACCATGACACTTCAAACCTGATTGTCCTGAATTAAAACAGAAAAAGGAACCTGATTATCTTTGCTTTAATTGCAAAAAACCTGGACATTTCAGACCTGATTGTCCAGACCTACTGAAGACCAAGAGCCAACAAAGAAGATCTGGCAAGAAAGCTATGGTTGCTGAAGATGAATCAGGATATGAAGTAGAATTAGAAAAGGGAAATGAATCTGATGATACTGCACTTGTTGCTAAGATGGAAGATTATGCTTTAATGGCTAATATGGATGAAACATAGGAGGTATACAATTATGTATCTATAAACACTCCTGCTGGAAGTGATTGTGAATCAACTTGTGGTTCAAATCCAAAAAATTATGACAATGAAGAAACTTTGGATGCCATCCTTAATCAACTGAGGCTAATACAATCTGGTTATGAGATTGTGAAGGCTGAAAAAGAAGCTCTTCAATCAGAAGTTGAAAGATTAAATGCTGAATTAAGATTTCTCAAAGGAAAGGAAAAAGAAGTCAGACATAATCAGCATAAGCCTGCTGAACATTCAGTAGCTGCTGAGTCTGCTGAACCATCTTGTTCCTCCACTGCATTCAAATCTGGAAAGCCTTATGGTGATAGAACATGGCTTGGATTTGGAACTCAACAATCCAATAAGAGTGGATCCAGTAAGGTCACTGAACCTAGTACCAGAATTGGTCCTAAGTTTGTGCCTGCACAAGATCCAACTCCCAAAAGGGTTGCTGAGGCAGTAAAGCCTACTGAGAAAGCTTCAAGGAAGCAAAATCAGAAGTCAAGGAAGTCAACAGCTCCTAATAAAAAGAATAAATCTAAAAATAGGACTGCTGTTCCTTCTAGACCTGCTGATAGCAGACCTGCTACCAAGTCTGCTGGACTACAAAAAGGGAAAAACCAGAAATATTCCAAGAATAAGAATCCTAAATCCAAAAATGTTAATCATTCAAGGGATACTTATCTTAGGGGGAAAGGTAGACTATTCCCTACTGATGATGATTGGAATATTCCTGCACCTACTGCTAGAAACAACAGATATAACCATCCTGCTAAGGTAAAACCTAAGCAGAGGGCTCAGCAGAGGACCTCAACAGGACCTCAGCAGACTCCACATTACATGGATGTTCCTAACAGACAGCAAAGTTATGGTTATCCTAGTGCTTCTAACAAAAGAAATCACTTTAAACATCATTATATTCCAAAAGGCCAGAAAGCATATGTGAATCCTACACAACCAATTGTTAGACCTTATGGATGTGTAGAGTACATGTATGAACCAAAGTATGATACCTTTCAAAGAAGACCTTATAGAAACTTACCAAGGGTCATGCTTACCACTGACCATTATGGACCCAAACAGGTTTGGGTACCTAAAATGCACTAACTTTGTTTTGTAGGGTGTCTAGTACTTTGACAAGGGATGTTCCAGACATATGACAAAGAATAAGCACTGTTTGTCAAGCTTTGTGGCAAAGGATGGTCCAAGAGTGAATTTTGGCAACAAGAACACACCAGGATACACAAGAGGATATGGCACACTTGTGAGAAATGGATTAACAATCAGGAATGTTTCATATGTGGAAGGACTGGACTACAACCTACTGAGCACTGGACAATTTTGTGACATGGGATACAATGTCACTTTTGACAAAAGCACATGTATTGTCATTAGTGAAAGATGTGATCAAGTTGTGTTAGCTGGAAGAAGACAACAAAACATGTATGTTGTGGATTGGTCTACTGCTGTTCCAAAAACATGCCTAATTGTGCATACCAAGTCAGAACTTAATTGGTTATGGCATAAGAAGTTGAATCATCTAAATTTTGATGATATCAATCAGCTTGGTGAAGAAGAAACTGGTGATTGGTTTACCTGAGATCACATTCAAGAAGGATGCTATATATGATGCATATCAGCAAGGTAAACAGACAAAGTCTAGCTTCATGTCAAAGTCTAAGCAATCAACAAAAAGAGTTTTGGAGCTGATGCACATGGATCTTTTTGGACCAGTAACACCAACAAGTGTAACAGGAAAGAAGTACACCTTAGTGGTTGTGGATGATTATTCAAGATACACTTGGGTGATATTCATGAACAAGAAAAGTGAAACACTTCAAAAGATGCCTGAACTTTTGAAGAGATTACGAAAATGAGAAAAGTGTGACAAGAGTGAAAATCGATCGTACAAGGGTACCGAATTTCTCAATAAAGTTATAAGAGAATATTGTGAGCAGAATGGTGTACTACATCAACTGGCTGCTGCTGGTACACCTCAGCAAAATGGGGTTGCGGAAAGAAGAAATAGAACTCTAAAAGAAGCAGGAAGAACTATGATTTATGAAGCATTGCTACCTGAAAGATATTGGGTCAAGCAAGCTTAATACAAAGATGCTATACACAAAACAACATCGTTGAACAAGAAGCCGCCGAAGACACCTTATGAGATTTGGAATGGAAGAAAACCTAATATATCCTATTTCCATCCATTTGGAAGCAAGTGTTTTATCTTGAATCATAAGGAACAATTGAAGACATTCCAACCAAAATCGATGAAGGAATTTTCTTGGGATATTCTTCGCTTAGCAAGGCATTCGTGGTACCGAACAAAAGGACACCGAAACATGAAGAAACAATACATGTTGTATTTGATGAACCTAAGTTCACCGGAATGGAAGATGAAGCTTCGTAACCCGCCGAGAATCAACAAGTCACCGATCCGTAATGTGTTGAAGTTTTGGAAAGATTCAATGACTTAAAGGTTTCGATTCGCCCCTCGCCGAACACCCTGCTGGTAACACTACTGATGCAACAACTGAGGCAATTCAAGGATCTGCTGAACCCCCTGTTGAAGAAACAGCAGACCCTACTGAAGATGATGTTCCAGAGAATCAATCTAACCAGAATCCATAATGGTTAAGGGATCACCTTGCTGAACAAGTTATTGGCAACACACAGCAAGGTGTGAGGACTAGAAGGCAATTAGAAGCAATGTTTACATGTTTTCTATCTCAAATGGAACCTAAAGCTGTTGAAGAAGAAATTTCTGATCCAGATTGGATAATTGCCATGCAAGAAGAGTTGAATGAATTTGAAAGAAATCAAGTTTGGACACTAGTGGAAAGGCCTAATCATGCAAATATAATTGGTACTAAATGGGTATACAGAAACAAATTGGATGAATCTGGTACCATTGTGAGGAATAAGGCCAGACTAGTTGCAAAAGGCTATTCTCAAGCAGAAGGAATAGATTTTGATGAGACATATGCCCCCGTTGCAAGATTGGAAGCTATCGATTATTTTTGGCATATCGCTTTACAAAAACTTTAAGGTATATCGATGGATGTCAAAAGTGCATTCTTGAATGGCATTCGGAAGAGGAGGTGTATGTTCAGCAACCTTCTGGTTTTGAAGTTAAAGATCAAGAAGATAAAGTGTATAGACTCAATAAAGCACTTTATGGTTTGAAACAAGCCCCAAGAGCATGGTATGAGACCCTATCTCAGTTCTTGGTAGATAATGGTTTTACCAAAGGTACCATTGACAAGACTCTTTTCAGAATCAGTGAACGAAACAGCACCCTGCTGGTACAAATTTATGTGGATGACATAATATTTGGTTGTGAAAATGAATTTCTATGTGAGAAGTTTGCAAATCTGATGAAAAGTAAATTCCAAATGAGTATGATGGGAGAAATGAACTACTTTTTGGGATTGCAAGTCAAACAGATGAAAGATGGAATCTTCATTCATCAAACCAAGTATACCAAGGAGCTGCTGAAGAAATTTGGTATGGAAAACAGCACCAAAGTATCAACTCCTATGAGTACAAACATTAGATTGGATGAAGATAAAGATGGCAAACATTAGATTGATCAGACTTTATACAGAAGGATGATAAGAAGTCTGTTGTACCTTACTGCCAGCAGACCTGATATATCATTTGCTGTAGGTGTTGATGTAAGATTTCAATCAAAACCTAAGGAAAGTCACTTGGCTGCAGTTAAAAGAGTTCTCAAATATCTAAAAGAGACTTTGGATGTAGGAATATGGTATTCAAAAGATGGAACTTTCAAAGTCATATTCTACTCAGATTCTGACTATGTTGGATGCAAGATTGATAGAAAAAGCACCACAGGAACCTGTCAGTTAATGGGAAATAGTCTGGTTTCCTGGTTTAGCAAGAAACAGAATTCAATATCAACTTCCACTGCTGAAGCTGAATATATTGCTGCTGGAAGTTGTTGTGCACAAGCACTTTGGTTAAGACAACAATTAAGGGATTATGGAATTGAAGAAAGAGAAATTCCTATAATGTGTGACAACACATGTGCAATTGCAATCGCAGAAAATCCTGTTTTGCACTCAAAAACCAAGCATATTGATGTAAGACATCACTTCATAAGAGATCATGTTGAAAAGAAAGATGTGATGGTTCTGTATATCCCTACTGAAGATAAACTTGTTGATATTTTCACCAAACCACTGGATTGTGAAAGATTTGCTAAACTAAGGACTGAACTTGGAATTATAAGAGTTGACTGATACATCTATTATCAGCAATGTACTGGAATTCACCAAGGGGATTAGTCTTTGCTATGTTGGGTGAGCTCACTTAGCAGATTAGTCATTGGTATCAACTATTCCATGTACTTATGTTTGGACAATTGAGCAAATGAAGTTGCCAAGGGGATTGGTCTTTGTCATGTTGGGTGAGCTCACTTGACAGATCAGTCATTGGTATTAAACTTCATCTTGTATTATCCGTTGGACAAAACAAAAAGAAATAAATTTTCAGCAAAGTCATTCTATCAGCAGGCTGCTGAGACATCTTTATCAGTAGGCTGCTAAACCAAGTCTACTGATGACAAGGTTGCTGAAGGATACGTAACAGTCAAACTTCACAAAAAGTCAAATAGCAAATGGCGGGATATTAATTCTATCTTTATAACCATAGTTACACGATCGGATGGTTATCAGACGTTATGGAAAAGTAATGGGCCCCGTGTCAAGACAGTATTCACTCAGATTTAATCGTGGTTAACACCATAGTACACGATCTGACAGTTACAACTACAATCTGTCTATATATACATACCCATACATAGAGGATACACACAACTATCAGACTGCTATCTCTCTGCAAATTTTCTTGTGTGAACACAGATTTAAGAGCTTTCTTCTTCATCTCATTTACTTATAATGGCACCTAAGGATGATGTTCATATTGGCACCAGTCAAAGTGTGCGAGGTTATGTGACTGACTGTCATTCTACTGAACTTGCCATTAACATAGGAAGAAGAATCAGACGGATTGCAAGTTTGGAGAACATTATTGACAGAAGGCTGGAAAGAATTTCTTATATCAATGTTTTGGAGTTTTGGAAAAACATTGTTATACATGCAGGTAGAGAGGCCTTCACTACAACTGTTAATGGAAGAGAAATAGAAATTTCCTCAGACCTGCTGAGAGAATTGTTCCATTTTGGACCCGGAAATGATGCCCCTACCAATCCTGAAGCAATGAATCTGCCAAGGATGAGATTTGTGGATGCAATTAAGAACAATGAGGAAATTGCATCAAATCTAGGCATTAATGTGAGATATGAGTACAACCTACTGAGCAAATTGATTACAAAGACTATTTTGGGATTTGTTGGAAGTCTAGATACACTGTCTGGACCAAAGATAGACCTGTTGATCATCATCTGCGGGAGCATGAAGTTTGATTGGGCTGGATTCTTTATACATTACATAAAGAAGGTGTTTACAGAGGATAGAGATGGTATAAGGAAGTCCAAGGTCAAGCCCCTAGGTCTACTGATTCAGACCTTGTTGAATCATTTTTAGATACCTGATATTTCATCTGAAAAGATTAACAAATCCAGATTCAAGCCAGAGATTGCTACTCTTATTCCTGGCCTAGATGATGATGAAGATGTGGATGAAGAGGCTACTGAAAGTGATGGTGGAGGAGATGATGATGCTTGATGGTGAGCAGGTTAAGAAAATTGTAAAGTCTGCTGCACCTAAAAAGGTTACTGAAAAGAGAAAGGCTGCTGACACAAGAAAAATAACTGAAATATTAAAGCCTAGAAAGACAAGGAAGCAAACAACACAGACTGCTAAGTCTGCTGAGGGTCTAGCTGAAATTGAGGTTACTGACCCTGCTATAGTTGCAAAGAAGAAGATTGTTGCTGAAATCTTGAAGGAGCAACAGAAGGAAGCCAGTAGAAAGAGGAAGTCTACTAAGATTGAAGCTGAACAACTATCCAAAATAATGAAAGAGATTTCCAAGAAAAGGAAACATGGCAAAAGGAAGCAATTGAAAACTTTGGAGGCTCAAAGGCAACAAGAAGAAGAAGAAGAAGAAGTGCGAGAGGCTATTGAGGCTGAGCCCTTAACAATTATCAAGCCTACTAAGGATGTAGAGGTTGTTATTGAGTAACCTGCTGGAGAATCACAGCAGACTACTAACCCTGAGCCTGCTGTAGAAGCTACTGAATCCTCCCCTGCAAAGGCTGCTGAGCCTACTGAAACTGCACAAGTTGTTGTTGAGCAACTTGGTGAAGAACCACATCAGACTACTGAGTCTGCACCTGCTGTGGAAATTGAGACACTGGTACAAGACCCTGCAAGTTTTGCAAGAAGTCAGGGGGAAGAGCAGTCTGGTCGCTAACCCTGCTGAAGAGCATGTAAGTCAGGGGGAAGCAAGTGTGGAACAGATGGAGGTAGTAGGCACTAACATACAACCTGAGCAACCTACTGACCTAGAAGCATCTGTAGAAGAGACTATGACTTTGCTGCTTGAGACCTTTGGAGGTCGAAAAGTGGACGAACAAATTCCCGTAAAGCCAACCATGCCCTTTGAAAGACAAGAGAAAAAGAAGAAAGAAGGGTATGTTGATTCAAAACTCTAGTTGGTGGCTGATTATTTCCAATGGAAGTTTGGATTCTACAAGAGACAAAAGCCAGCTGTAGAACCAATGACAGATTTTGAAGAATGGGCTTTTGAAAAATTGGGAGTGGAAAACTTATTAGATCTGGTTGATACCTCTTTGCTGGAAGCTAGATTGATGGATCTGGTTGATCAACAAAAGAAGGAAGAGGGTATCAAATTCAGAGATCCTAGAGATGAATCAGACAGTGATGACTCTTCATCATCTGATTCTGGTGATGATCACCCCTCTGGTCTAGGAGGAGTCAGTGGGACTGCAATGATCATTGAACCAAAGATAGAGCGCAAGCATCGGGTGCCGGACGATCCGGGTAGTTGGCGAAAGACAAGGAAATCAACAGATGGATGAGGATCTAGAGGATCTCACCATAGATGGTCTGTAGGCCTTGATTAATGATGGGATAAATCTTGGATGCAACAGATTGGTTGGTGTTCCTGATGATTTGTTTCTTGTTGAACCTGTTGAACAACCTGAGGATCAGTAGAATGTAGATTCAGATGAAGAAAGGGTTACTGATCTTAGTGAGCCTGATGTCAATTCGAGGATTCAATTCAATATCAAGACTGGATTGACACTGAGGACACTCTAACCAAGGCTGCAAATTTTCTTAGAAAGATTTCTGATATTAGGGAATTTCAAAAAGAGAATATGGATGTATTCCCTGTACAAAGTTGTTGTGGCACAAACAAGACTCCGAACAAAGGTTTGAACAGGTGGTACAGGTTGCTGAGGTACAAACAGCACCTGGACAAAGGTTGGAATAGGAGGTACAGGTTGCTGAGGTACAAACAACACCTGGACATAGGTTGGAACTAACTATGGGTTTGGAGGAAACCCCTGCTGTTGTTAAAGAACAGGCTGCTGTAGTGGAGCCTGCTGGAGGAAAGGTCACTGAAGGGAAAGATGGTCAGCAGACTGCTATGATTGATGAGGATGAGCAGCTGCTGGACTATGACTACAGTGATGAGGAGTTTCAAGTGCCTGAGGAAGAACCTAGTGATGATGAACCCCAACAGGCATTTGTACCAGTTTTTGAAGAGCCTGCTCTTGATCTTATTCGGGAAGAATTCCAAGGACCTAACCCTGCTGGAAGGGATATGAGCCTTGCCATGGTTGTCAGCAGAAAAAGGGCACAATACAATGTTGAAGAGCCTGCTGATGAAGCTGCTGGACATATGGCTGGTGGAGTACCAGAACATGTTGTGAAAGAGTTGAGGGCTGTCAGAAATGACATAACAAGGTTAAGAACTCAACTGGACAGGCAAGAGCAAAGATTTGAAGACTTAATGAATTTAGTGGAGAATAGAGAAGAATTACTGAAACTGTTGCTTCCAATATTACCTCCACCCAGTATGCTCTTGCAGACCTTGCTCTGGATGTAAAGGGGACCAGACAAGGAAATACAATGAAGGAGAAGTTTCGAAAGATCAACTTGAAGCCATTCATCAAAAACTTGATAAACTTGCTGAGACAACTAAGCCTGTTGTGCCTGAGGCTGTTGGAACACTTCAACCTACTGGATTGGATCCTAAGCTTACTGAGAGGATCAATCTACTCGAACAGACAATGCAACAAAGGATTACTGCAGTTGACACAAGAACTGAAATCATGGAAGGACAACTGAGTAATCTAGTAATCACACAGGAAAGTGTTCATGGCCTGCTGTCCCGTTTTGTTGATGATGTCAATAAGGGGGAAGAGAGCCAAACAAAGAAGTAGCAAAAAAGAGGGTCGCCGAATTTTTGCTAAGAAAATATGGGAGGATGACACCAATGCTTTTAGAGAGCCTGCACTTGGCAGACTTCCACTTACTGATGATCTTCTTAGAGAGTACAAGAAGGTCTACAACAGCAAAAGAAGACCTTACCATGATAAAGGTTTCCATGAGGGACTTAATTCCTTTCTGGGACTTAAGTTTTGGGAAGCAAGGGTTAAAGCCATGAGGGCTGCACATAGAGGTGGAAGAGGTGGAAGAGGTGGTAGAGGTGAAAGAAGTTTACCTATCACCAATGCAAAGGAATCACTGAATGAATTTAAGGAAGTTTACATGCGTTTAGGCTTCAGAGTACACCAGATCAATCTCACTCTGCCTGAAGCATGGAAGTGGTGGAAATAAGTGAATCATCACATTGATTTCTCTCTTATTGAAAATGAATGGATGAGAGAAATGATCAGAGAGATAAGAGCTTACCAAGAACAAGTGGAGAAAGCAAGAGAAGAAAGAGAAAGAAGACACTAAATCAGCATACTTTATCTGTCTTATATTTTTGATGATTCTAGACTATAATACTCTTGAACAACTGATTATAATGAGATATGACTAAGTTTGTTCTGTTTTTGTTTTTAACCTTTTTGCTTTGCTGTAAGGAGGGTATTGGCATCATCACCAAAAAGGGGGAAATTGTTGGACTTATTTTAAGTTTTAGTGATGAGTGCCAGACTAGATGTTATAGAGCAAAGGCAAAAAGATGTCTAGATCAAATGTAAAAGTTTATTACAGTTTGATCTTGTATAGGTTTGATCAAACAAGCACTGTAAAAGGTCAGCTGACTTACATCAGCAGACTAGTCTAGATCGGTAGAGTAGCTGAGTCAGTAGACTAATCAGGAACCTGCTGAAGACTGAAGGCTGAGGGCTCAAACTAAGTTATTGAAGGCTAAGGGATCAAACTTAGTATTTAAAGTCAAGGATATGGAATCAGAATTTAGGGAAGTCTGTGATGACCTAAACTGATTACATATACCTTATGTACAAGGTCTAAGTTCCACAAGTAAAGTGGTGATTGGAACTTAGTTATATGCAAAAAGGTGTAATCTAACTTCATAAATAAAAGTTAGATAAAAAACATTTAGCTGAAGTGTTTTCTAAACACAAGAAAAATTATGGATCGCCTTACCATCGATGTGTATATCAGCAGACTTATGTTCTCAGGATCCTGCTGGACACATATTTCGATCTAATCAAAGGCTAAATTGGAAGATTACAAAGAAAGGGACAGCTAACAACCTCTGATTTATCAAACAAATCAATGGTTAAGATTAAAGGGACGTTGGAAAGATTCAGACCTTTATCCAATGGATACAAGTCAAAGGGTGGACAGACTGCAAACTGTCAAAAAGGAGTCTGGTAGTGTCAGTCCTAGGAACAGTCAAAAAAAGCAAGTCAAGATGGAGACAAATCCAAAACGGCTATGTTTGAATTTCAAACATAAGTCACAAGGATTTCTACCTATAAATAGAGGACTCCTAACTCAGATACAAGTGATGATTTTTGAAGAAAAAATAAGGATCCATCTTGAGCTATCAAAATTAAATCGATTAAACACCCTGCTGACCCTACTGAGCATAAGGCTACTGATCCAGTACAATTCTTCAAGTGTAATCTGCATTCGAGCTACATCAAGTTTACACACTTGAAGATCTCAAGCTGCTGATCATATCATCCTAATCAAGCTGCTGAAAGCTGAATCACTTACTTGATTCAAACTTTCTTTTACAAGGAATCTACTGAGGACAGTGAAGCACATTTGTGTCAAGGATTGTTGTTTGTGGTGGAGCTGGTAAAGAGGCAATCCTACCCTTCAATGACCAGTGGAAGACTTTGGAGCAGCAATTCTACCTGTTCCAAGTGTTCAGTTTGTGAAGCCATAATTATTGGTGAAGGACAAGCAACTTAGGGATTTTTGTAACAGCTACCTCAAGAATCTCTAGTGAATTACCTCCAACATCACAGGAGAAGAGTGGACTGACAGGATTACACCACCTAGAACCATTATAAAATCTGTCTACTTAGTTTCTGCATTTATACTCTATATTTAGTTTATCTAGCACATAAATCTACTGAATCTAGCAACTGAATCACACGCATACACTATTGAGTATCTAATACTTGGTATCATATTTAACAACAAGTAATAAGGCTTAATTTTTGATATATTTCCGCTGCACAAATTCAGTAAAATCAACGATCGGCAAACTGCGAGTATCGCGGACTACGACCAATGCCGGGCCGCTCGAAGTTGCTGAGTTTGTTAACTCCAAAAGTTTTAAGTGTTAAGTTTATTCACCCCCCCCCCCCCCTCTGAACTTAACCATGGCCTTTTCAAGAGACCAACAACATAGATCCAATTACTCCCACTGGGCTTGAGACACTGAGGTGGTTCTACAGGATTGTTAACAGAACTGGAGTACCAAAACTCCATTTACAGGTTTATGGTTTTAAACCAACTTCCTATTGTCAGAATCCTATACAGTCCTTGCAGAAGGACCATAGGTGATCAATCACCCTAAGCAGAGTGTAGAGACTGCATAATCACAGCGGGTCAATGGTTAGACCATACTCCCATTGCATTTGGGTGGATTGATATTCTGATCTATTTCAGTAGCATTAATTAGTGTAATCCCCAACAACCAATGTTGGATGTGGTATGATTAAATCAGATAGTAACTCCTTGAGTAACTTGTACTTCATTTCCTAAGGTTGTTATCTAAACATTCTTTTAGAAAGGATGTAACGGTGTAACCGTCACTATCCGATCTTAAGAATCTTATAAGCAACCATTACTCATTGCATTAAGATATTTCACGAACAGTCGCCATCTGAACATGTATGTAAAATCTCCAGTCCTACCTTCAAGCACTAGCGCTAAATGCCTCTATTTGCGGAAGTGGAGTAAATGCACTTCACTCTTTATCCAAAAATTCATAAGCATCTTCTAGGTAGACTTCTCGGTATTACATAATAATGTAAACCATTATTTTGCAACCAATATCTTAATTGAGTTAAGCAGTGTATTGTAGCATATCAATAACTATACAAGACAATCTATGCTTTATCCTTTCAGTGAAATCATTTCACTGGGAGGTAGGCCAAGCATCAGTGCCAAAACCATAACATAGCCTATGTCTGAGCATGAAATACTCGTTTCTCTGGTAATATCAGAGATTCCTCCAAATATTTAGATATACTATCGGCATTTCGAGTAGTCATTAGCCAAAATATCTATTACTCAAAAGCTCCCACTAGCTTGTATCCTTCATAAGGCCCCGAAGGTCAATATGAACAATCTATGATACTTCTTTAGCTCCATTACCCTTTCCCAATTGAAATGTTACTTAGTCATTTTTCCTTTGAGATAGTGTTCTTAGACTGGGAGATAGGAATCACCCTTAGCCAGCCTTCAGATCTTATCTCTAGGATATATGCTCTAATTAATAGATGCTGAGGAATCGTTTATCTAAATACGGAAACCATTTGTCTTAATAGTTTATGATGTGTTACATATACCTTTTCAGCATTACTTAGTGGTTCTGACTTTATCAGACAAAATTCCGAGTCTCAGAATCGTATACAAATGTCATATTCACTTTTTTAAGGCAACTATATTATCGATGTGAAAGTGAATCTATTTGTTCCAACGAATCTGAAAACAAAAATTATATTTCTTTGATATTCAAGGATTAAAATCCGAAATTTATTTCCTTATATCACTCCCACTATCTTAGCTGAAATAACTGCCCTTGTCTATTCTTTATCATAATGCCCAGCTACCTTGTTCTAACAAAAGAACTTTAGCTTCTGAGTCAAATTACTCGGTTAAGAAAGTCTATAAGGATTCATAGGTTAGTGATCCAAAATCACTTTCCTTATCCTTTACTTTCTTTGATTAATATTTCGGTTTAGCCTTTAACTTATTTAGTTTAGACGACTTATACTTGTAGACATTTACCTTCCCATTCTTGGCTTTCTTTAAAGGAAATGGCCGTGAACTAGCAGTTCATTTGAGTAGACACTACTCATGAACAGTGGGATGTTTAGTGAGATTGATACCAAATATTTCTCTTCATCTTTGAACTAATTTTAATTTGTCTCCCATGTAATACGAGTGACAGCAGTGACATACTTATCAATGTCACTTAAGTTTGAAGGCTTATGAGGGAAATCCTCCACCGGAAAAATTAATTGCATTCTTGATTTATGAGTTCAACGTTCTTGTTACTTTTCCACTTTCAAGAAGTCATCATCAGTCAATTTATCGTGTTTAGCAGTTTAGATACCTTGAGATGATATGTAGTTGCGAAAATAAATCATGACAGAAATGTAAATCAAATCAAACACCACAACAAATAATAAATTTTAGGAATTATAAACGTGATGTCATGCATGCTGTTTATCCTACCATTCCAAGGATTTAATCTCACACCTACAGTGCCGCCCTAGGGTAGGTCAAAGAGGTGACGATTAAATTGAGACAATCTCTCTCAACAATTAACTGAGAATCGGACATCTCCATTTAATTGTTGATTACATTCTTTTTTCAGCCAAGATATTTCCAAAAATATCCTTATGAGTGTGACCTATTGTTTCAGATCTCAAAGTATGCCCCGAGTATGCCGCCTTAGGGTCGATCAGTGACTCGAAGAGTACCCAAAATCCTATCCTTTCGGAGACCAAACCATGCATTTTCATAGCGGTGAAGGTCATCCTTAGGGGGCCGAAATCAAAGCGGCACGAGGCGTCACCATTCTCTCACTTGCTTGTGTAAACAATAGAAGCCGTGGGGTTGGTTGTCACATTCCCCGTGCCCATTCGTTATTTTGAAAATTAGGTAGTCATTTTAGGATTTTAGAATTTTCAAATAATCCAAAAACAATAGATCATGAATATTTAATATAATCCTCCCACTAGTTCATCGGTTCCAAATACCGTCTGACTAGTGTCACTATATCCACGATCCTCCAATTTTTTGGATTAAAATTCTTTTGTGTAGACACTACACAAATAAAATTCACAAAGAATTTTATTATCCTAATATGTCATGATATAAGTTTTAGGATTCTAGATTTTTTTTTCAATAAATCGAAAAACAATAAATCAAGAAAAACAATCACTAACTTATCGGTTCCAAATACCGTCTAGTTGGTGTCTAATTTTTCATGATTTTCCAATTTTTGATTATCAAAGTTCTAATTTATGTAAACACTACATAACCTAAATCCCGAAGGATTCTTAATCCCAAATTAAGTTTATCATGTGAATTTTATATCACGATAAAATTCCGTTTCCTTTAATTAATTTAATTTATTTTTAATTTAAATTAATTATCGTGTTGATACATGTCTAATTAATTTCAATATTAATTTTCTACATGTATGCATATGCTAGGAGTGGAATTCATGAATATGATGCATGTCATAGTTATATCACATAAATAATCATACAAGAAAATAAATGCGAAAAATAAACCACTGAGATGGAGCGTTGGTACCCCCGTATCTAATCTATAAATTAAATAATTAAACCCTACGTTCATAAAATTTCTAATCTTTAATGAACCGCCGCCGCTGCTTGGTATATAATTTTCTGGTTCAGATCTTCAATAAAAGCCCTTCTAGCTGAGTTGATTGAAGCTCCTTCTTCTTTCATCACCACCCGAGGTCAATTCCTTGCATCAACATCCCCCCCCCATTGTTTGTGTTTTCGTATTATAAATTTTTATTTTTATTTTTTTTCATCTTCGCTTTTTTTTCGAACAGAAAAAAAAAATAGAATTTTATACGGCTAAGGGGATTCGAACTCGGGTCTGCGCACAATTGAACCTGTGACTTGACCACTGATGGGAGTCAACTTTACTGTACTTTGGTGTGCAGTTTAACCCCCGGTTATCACTATTCTGGCATGTTTTGGGTAGAATTAGTCCTAATTAAGAGTAATATCGTGAGTTAAACGCACGGGGAGTTATACTGTCACATAGATAGAAAACTCCGCCTTTTTAATGATATTTAACTCTTTTCCGAGCACTTTTTGTCTTGCGGAATTACGCGTGGTGTTTGTTCGTATATGTTATTGCAGGACTTAGGTGACTCGAGGACCCGGAAGGTGATGTTTTGGATTGAGAAACGTATTCGAAGCATGAACATAGCATGAAAGTGGAGGAAAAATCAAGTTTGGAGTGGAATCTAGGCAAACGGGCGTTTTCCATTCACAAACTGGCGTTTGCGGCAAAGCTCAGATAAACGAGCGTTTGGCCAGGCCAGACGGGCGTTTGGCAATTTGGAATTTGATACTGAAAGTTGGCTTGGATGACGGACGAGCATCCAAATGACCCCCAAACGGGCGTTTGGTTAGGTTCAGTGCGAAGTCAAGAAAGCTCATACAGCTCAAACGAGCGTTCAAGGCAGTCCAGACGCTCGTTCATGGAAGAACAAGCCCTAGAAATCATCAGGATCACCAGGCAGACGAGCTTCCATCATGAAGTAAACGCTTGTCTGCCCCCGTCAGCAGCAGATTGCAACCCTACACTATAAATACGCAACTCATTCAGCACTTACATATCTGGCCGACTTTAGTCACTTTGTGGGCGATCTTGGTGCGGTTTTAGTGTAGGTTGATCATACTTTGATCCACTTATTCCATAGATTAATTCCGTTGATTCTAAACACTTTTATAGATTAGTTTTTCCATTACACTTCCAAAAATTCGACCTTTAGGTTACCTTCTACTTGGATATTTTCTGGATCAGATTTTTTGAAATTTTGATGGTAATGTTTTTTCTTTTATTTATTGTCTTTTGATTAATTTCTGCTTTTAATTCCATTTCTAGCATAATCATGAGTAGCTAATCCGTTGTGTAGCCGAATTATGTGAAAGCGAGAGGAAACCCTAAGGGGGATGAGATTGGGAGTTGTGTAGTGCGTAATATCATGTTTAAATGATTAATCCATGTCCTAAAACTGATTATAACGTCGTTGAATTAGATTGATCGCCTAGTTCACTGTCACACACATCGAACTTATAGATGCATTTTGCGGTGAGATATAGGAAAAGGGGTTTTAGGATCGTTGCGTATATTCGGCCTAATTGTTAGGATCGATTACAATATATAGGTTTTTCATCGTTGTTCGAGCAACTCTAGAACTTAACCATGTTAGGATAATCGTTTTTCTAAAGGGAGAGTCGTTTAACTTCACATAGGGTGGTTAGATCGAGTTGTTCAGTCTAACTAGTAGAATTTGGAGTTGGCACCCGTGGATGTCGTTAAAAGTAGCTCTCTGTCAAGTTCTTCCTTAGGGGTAAAAGTAGCTCGTGGGATCATAGTTCGGCTATACCCTTTAATATTTAGAAGTAAGACCGGTAGTATAAACTTTATTTCTGCATTAGCATAGTACCTTTCAACCTTTGATTGACCTGAACTAAGTTACACGTCAGCTTTGGTACTTAGCCATTACTCCCTGTGGATTCAACCTTGTGACCACTATACTCCCGTTGACCCGATACTCTGTCGGTGAAAGTTAGCGGGGTATCAAGAATTTTGGCACCGTTGTCGGGGAGTAACATCTATTATCTTTTAAGTTGACCGAAAGCTTGGGCTTAGGTCATTTTTATTTCATTTTCTTGTTGTTTCTTGTTTCACAGTGAATGAACCGAAGTTCAAAAGAACCTCTTATCGATCCAATTGAAGAGATTGAAGTTTTTGCACGTCACAGAAATAGTCAACACCGAGGAGAGATCCTGATTGCTGGTCCAAACCCTTTGTTTAAAGAAGAAGGGATAGTAGAAAGCTCTGACTTAGATTCCTCTAAAGAAATGGATGATATACCGACTCGTAGAGATGGCAAAGATCCTTTCAATGAACATAATGCATAGGGGCAGACCTCGAACACTACTGGTGGTAATGCAACACTACCGTTGCAAACTCCACCGAGAGATCCTCGTGTAGAACAGATAGGGGGAGACGATACAGTGTTACAACAGTTGATCACCCCGCAATTCAATCAGAGAACAGGGATTGGACAGACTAGGGAGGACAGAATACCCAAAACCTTGAACCAGAACTCAACCAAGCTACTGTAAACCGAGTACTGCAAATGCTTAGAAATCAGGGGAGCCAACAGGTGTTCCAAAACCAAAATATTCAGCAACCACCTTTGCAGCAGTTTCATCAACAGCAGAATTATCAGCCATAGAGGGCTCAGCAGGTACAGGGACCGAGAGTCTGTCGCGATTATATGACTACCCCACAGGAAGTTACAGCTCACAGTCCAATTAGAGTGCCCTCTATAAATGCCAACAACATGGACATAAAGCAGAATATCTTATATATGTTGGGGGAACACGCCTTGTTCCACGGGAAGTCAACTGAAAACCGGAACAGCTTTCTGGATCACTTCCTTCAGATTTTTGGGACAATGAAGTATAATAGGGTTAGCGACGAGGCGATAAATCTGATAGTTTTCCCGTTTGCACTTAGAGGAGCTGCTAAGGATTGGTACGATTCATTGCCTAATGATTCGTTACATACGCGGGCGGATGTGGTTAGAGTGTTTCTGAGGAAGTACTTTCCTCCGGCTAAGATTTTGGATTTGAAAGAAGAAATCTCTTCGTTTGATGGTCTCAAGGGAGAGACACTGAAGGAAACATATGAGAGGTTTAGGGGTCTGCTGAAGAGATGCCCTCCACACGGTTTTCCACAGTTGAGCAGGTGATCATATTGTTTAGAGCCTTAGAGCCAGTGGACCAGAACAAACTGAACGCCGCAAGTGGCAGAGATATTATGAATCTTCCACCGGATCAAGCTATGAGACAGATTAAGAATATGGCTGATAGAGAAGGGCAATGGGGGTCATCTAGGAAAAAGAAGAAGGCTTCAATGGAAAGTGTAAAGTCTTTGAAAGGAGAGTTGGATAGAGAGACATCCATGCATGATAAGATGCAAGAAATGGTGCTGAAGATGGACCAAATGGAACTGGATAGAAAGAAGGTACATCAATGCCAACTCTGTGAGGGTGGACACTCAGCAATGGAGTGTAAATCCTCGACAAAGTTCACCTACCCACAACAGTTGACCTCTGCCCTAGCACAACAACAGTTTGGAAACCAGAACGATCAGCAGAAGATGAATGTGTATGCAATGAGGCAGATGAATACAAATCAGTAACAGTTTGGTCAGCAACAGCAGTGGAATCAGAATTTCGACAATCAGCAAGGGCCACCAATGGAGTATAGTATGGGTGCTGATTCACAACAATATGATGTGAATTATGTTGGACAAGGTAGTGGGGGTAATTGGAATCAGAATCAACAAGGGCAAGGTTGGAATCAGAACCACCATCAGAATTGGATCCACAATTCCAATCAGGGTCAAAGCTTTAGGCCAAGTCAAGGTTAATCCAATAGGCCTTGGGACCAAAATCAGAACTACCAGAATAACCAAGGCAATTATCCGAACAACTAGAATCAGCAATCTCAATCACAAGGCCAACATCAACTACAGAATCAGAATTAGGGCCAGAATCAAGGATGGAACCAGAATCAGGGCCAGTAGGGTAATCAACAAGCAAATCAGCCGCCCAGAAACAATAATTCTGGCACCTATCAGCATCCGAATGCTCATCTCCACCAGAACAACCAAAATAATCAGCAATCGAATAACTCTGGTGCTCAAAAGACTTCCACAGAAATGCTCCTAGAAAAGTTGGATAGGAGCGTATCTAAGCTGAATAAGAATGTTGTGGAGCAAAAGGTAGCCACCCACTCCGCTATCCGAACTTAGAAACCCAAGTGGGTCAAATCACGAATACATTGAAGAAATATTTGAGTGGTGGCCTCCCAAGCAATACTGAACAGAATTTGAGGGAAGTGAATGCAGTATTTACTAGAAGTAGCAGAGATCTGGAAGTTGATTTGTCAAAGAAAGATAAAGTGACCAAAGCAGAGAATTATCTGAATGAAGAAGATGAGGATGAGGATTTGGAAAGAGGCAGGGTCGAAACTGAGTTAGAGGCAATGAGAAGAGAGTTGGCGGCAGTCAAGAGAGATCTAGCAATTGCAAAGAAAGAGAGAAAGATAGAAATGGAGAAAGAGCTAGAGACTCAGAGAAAGAAGGAAGAGTCGGCGAAGAAGCGGGATTGTATAGTGATACATATTAAAGAGGAAGAGTCGAGAACCCCTGCCAGGAAAGTGGCTACAGCCGTACCTTCATGGCCAAAAGCTCGAGGTAAGAATGATTTTATGCCTCCTCCCCTTCCTGATTTTGATGAGTGTACACTACCTTATCCACCTAAGGCCCTAGGAAGAACGTTCTCACTGATAGTCAAAATAAGTTCCTAGGCATTCTTAGGAAAGTAGAGATTAACGTTTCTTTGCTAGAGGTGGTCGCAAGTGTACCGGCGTACTACAAGTGTTTGAAAGGGGCGTTATCGAGTCGAGAGAAAATGGATCAAGTGGTAAAGCTGAGGGAGGAGTGTTCGGCGGTGTATGATAGTAAGATACCCCCAAAATGAGAGATCGTGGCAGTTTTACCATCCATATCACCATAGGCAATATTGTGATCGAGAATGTCTTATACGATCTAGGAGCTTCTTTGAGCTTGATTCCTAGAGCCTTATATGAGAAGTTAGGGTTGGGAGAACTAGAGCCTACGGGAATGACCCTTCAGATGGCTGATAGGTCAGTGAGGACACCTGTGGGGGTAGCGGAAGATGTCCTGGTGCAAGTAGGTAAGTTTGTTTTCCCAGTAGATTTTGTGATCCTCGACATGGAAATGGACTCTAGAACATCTATCCTGCTTGGTCGGCCTTTTTTGACCACGAGTGATGCTCACATTGGGGTGAAGGAAGGAGATATTTCATTTGTCGTGGGGGACGAGAGAGAGAAACTGAATGTTTACAATGACAGAGGTCGTAAAGTTACACATGATTAATGCTTGTATGCTGAGTCTATATTTTCTTGTGTTGTGGCTCGTACTAACATACAGGAAAGCAAGATCCCATTGAAAAGGAATGTGGTGAGTTCACATGATGTCATCGATGAGAGAAAGATCGAGACAGAGAATGGAAAGGGATCGCCTGTCTTACCGTTGATCCCAATGCTGGGGGAAGTGCATGTTGATAAGAAAGATGTTGCGGGATGGCCCGAGGCAGCATCACGAGCTAAACGAGGTATGCCCTTCATTAGCCCTACTATGTTGATGTTTTTCCTTGGTATATCTGTGAGCATGCTTAAACCGACGAGTACGAAATTTGGCTGAGTTTATTACATGCTTAAGTGCTAGGTGATGCCTGTTTGTTAGAGTTGTTTAAGTTTGTCTTGATTGGAGTCTGCTAAGAGTCACCCGGTCGAGCCAACAACGTAAAACAAAGGCGCTTGGAGGGAGGCAACCCCGCCATAATATGTCTGTTTGGAATAAAAGGTGATCTAGGGGTTTTTGAGTATGCGCTACTTGTACTCGCCTTTGATGATGTATGCCTACGCACGTTGATGTTTTATATGATTTTGTGCCTCTGTGGCCTTTCTATTATGCTTAGATGTTCTGTGCTTTACCCGTAGGGGTTATTTATCCATCTATAGCGATCTATTTTCTGCGTTACATATTGCGTGTCGAGTTTTCTAACGTGACAGGGCCTTATTACTGTTATTCCCCCATATCCCTATTATATATCTTGGCACGAGGACCATGTCCCGTGCATGCTTTGCGTTGTTTTCTGTCTACTTTGATATAGGGATTCAGGTCATGCTTCCACGAGGTTGTTACGGGATTCGATCATGCCTTTCTGCCGGGTCTAAAGCTAAGTCTTTCTTTTCTATCTCATTCACGCACTGAGGACATTGCTTCATTCGAAGTGGGGGGTGGATACGACTTAGCTTTATATTGTTTCGATTGATAAATATGCCGGTAATTTGATATGCTTAGTTAATGTCCGTTTTCAAGTCAGTCCATGGCTTAAAATTTTAAAACTTTTCACGGTTTGACACCGCGTTATATGCATGTTTCTCACGATGGAGTTGTTAAATGCCTTAGTAGTCGAGTTATGTGTGCCGGGCGATTTTATATTATCACGATACGAACCCTTTTAGTGCACGTAGAACCGTGGTTATACTTATCTTGGTTGTTATACACACTTATACCACTAGTTTCGTGGTGAAATAGAAAGGTCTACCTAGGCTGGATACGGGATGAGAGTCCTGCCGCTTCTTTGATCCGACCAGAGCCAAATAGCCAAAATCCCAACATTTTATCCTCGTACCCCCTCTAAGCCTTGATAGGACGGTCTAACCACCGTCCGAGAATTAGCCGTTTTGGTTACTCAGCCTGTATTACCCTAACCCTGAGCTATATTATTGGTCACGTTTCTTTTGATCACCCTACGAGTGGACTTAATTATTACTTTTGACACACTTTCTGAATCAAGTGTGGGGTGGGAGATGGTGCGTATTTCGAGAGGAGTTGGTTAGTACGAGCTAATATAATGAAGGGGAGGAGTTCAAGAAATTTATTGTGAGGCTTGTTGGTTAGAGAAAATTTGAAAAATTATGCAAAGAAATTTGAAAAAAAAGAGAGAAGAAAAAGTTGAAAAGAAAAATGTCAAAAGAAAAAAAAAGAAGCCAAAGAAGGATGTTTGAGTGAATAAAAGTATGATGTTAAGGTTGGAGTTGTTTATCAATGAGTATAGAAAGATCGAAGGAGTTGGGTATGTTTTTGAGGATGAGATACACATGAGATTGATGACGGTTAAAATATACCTATTTATGTCATCAATTATAACCTTAAATCGGAGTTAATTATATATATTTCATATTTAATCACGTGTTTATATTTATTATTTAATGATAAGTGATTATTAATATGATAATTGGTATTTAGTCGTTTTTATTATAAAAGAGCAATTAATTGTGTGATAAATGCCGATTTTGCGTATCATGATAAATCGGGAAGATAATTATCACACAATCGGGAGATCTCAAGATAAAAGAGAAGAAAATCGGAGCATTGAAGAAAAGATTAATCGATCAAGACAAACGAGTGAAGTGGGGAACAAGTCGACGGAGCCAAATTGAAAACGCGTAGAGAGGTGGCTCGGTCGACCGAGCCATGCCATTCGGTCGACCGAGCGTAACGGTTCGGTCACCCGAGCCTAAGGTGATAAATGCGTGTCAATCTTCTCGGATTCTCCCTATGTCGGCTACAACTCCTATATAAACAAAGCCTACGAAATTGAGAAGACACACCACTACAACACAAAACAATTTATGCAATTTAAGTTTTAGTTTTCTTTTCTTTTCTTTATGTTCGTACATTGTGGATTCATCGGATTCTCCGATTAGGGAGCGCATTAAAGAGTGGGAGTCAATCTCGTCTTCGAGGGTATGACTATTCAATTATGCAATCTTTATTTGTAGATCTGATATATTTTATTATGGAGTAGTTTTATTTGTATTGATTGCGTGATGTAGATTTATTTACGAACCCATGTGTTTAGGTTAGAAACGTTAAGAAGTAATCATGATTTGTTCCGGCACGAACCGTGTTCGGTAGACCTAGACATGTCACTCGGTCGCCCGAGTGCCGTCATTCGGTCGACCGAGTGTGGTAAGGTGTAGGGCAATATCATGATCGGCTTCGACTACGTCGATTCTCTCGATTTGGAATTAAAACGAGCAATTAAACTCGATCAACTTAATTATTCGTCATCATAATTTAACATGAAACTCAAAAAGTGATTGTTACTTAGGATATAGATTGAATCGGCATCTAAGAAGTACGCCTAACCATAGGAATGTTGCTTAGATGAGGTTACGGTTTATACCGGCATCCCTAGTTAAATAATTGTGTCAGAAGTTATATGAGATGGAGGCATTAAAAGGCGAAGTCACGTAATGGAGGCACGATGATTTAGATGACCTAACCGGAGCTAAATCTACCTTAGGGGATGACTCCCGTAGTCATAATAATTAATCTTTAACGTTTGTTCCGTCTCGTTATCAACCTAATTTACATGGGGGAGTTATGATCTACTAGCGTAATCAATACTATTTGTTTAGATAATATCAACCGTATTATCCGTGTTTTAGTAGTCTTTAATTTGTCTTTGTGGTATTTTGTGTCTTGTGGTTGTCACTATTTTATTTACAAGATTTAGTTGGTCGTAGACCGCCCTTTCAATTTAGGTCCGATAAAGTAAGTTGTGTTTTATTTGTGCCGAGTCTCCGTGGGATCGACCTCGACTCTATCTCGGCTATACTACAATTGAACCTAGTTCTCTTGCTAGTGGGTTAGTAGGTCTCGAGTTAATGATTTAACTTGACCTCCATCAAGTTTTTGGCGCCGTTGCCGGGGACTCGAGTCATTAAATTGAGATATAGCTTATTTTGTTGGAACTCGGATTCGTGAATATTCTCGTGAATAAGAGCTCGTATATTAAAACAAGTTTTCAAAAAAAAAAAAAAAAAAAAAAAAAAAACGTTCGGTCGACCGAACCACGCTCTCGGTCGACCGAGAATTTATTTTCTTTTCTCGTTTCGATTCTCGTCTTAGTTTTAAAACATTCTGCCTCTGTTTTATTTACGTTTTCTTTTCTCAAACTTATTTCGAGTCTGTTTTTGTTTTATTTGGTTAGTTAAAGGCCTAGCCTTTACTAGTGATTAATTGTTTTATTGTTGTTTATTATTTTATAGTACGCTACTCGGAAGTCGAAGGAGCCGCTTGAGCCTTATAATCCTGAAATAGAGAAATTTGCAAGGCGAAATAGGAAGTTAGCTAAAGAACTGGCTAAGCAAGGAGAAGAGGATCCAAATCTTGAGGAAAGTGAGCAAGGAGTAGAAGAAGGACATACAACCGATCATTCAGAGCATTCTGAATCTAAAACAGAAATGGCAGGAAATCCGGTCAATCCAAACCAGGTACCTAATCCTGTTATTAATCCAGTTATCAATAATGCCAATAATGTAAATGCAAATGTTAATAATGAGAACCAAGCCCTAGTCCAAGGAGCGAGGCGCACTTTGCAAAGTTATGCAACGCCCACTATTGAACAATTCATTCCCGCTATCGTAGCACCGCAAGATGCTGCGGAAGTCTATCACCCTAGGCCTAATGTAATTCAAATGGTGACCAATTATTCTACTTTTCATGGAGTCCAAAACGAGGATCCTGGTGTTCACGTGACGAATTTCTTGGAAATCGTTAGCACCGTGAAACCGTAATTAATCCCGGAGGGGAACATTCGTCTTAAGCTTTTCCCTTTCACTTTGAAAGATAAAGCTAAGCAATGGCTTCTCTCTTTAGAGGCCGAATCTATCACTACTTGGGAACAATTGTTGCAAAAATTCATGAATAAGTATTTCCCCTTGGGAAAAACCTTTAAGTTACGCCAAGACATCTTAGGATTTAAGCAACAACCCGGGGAGAGTTTTGATCAAGCTTGGGAGCGTTTCAAGGAAGCTATGAGGAAGTGTCCTCATCATGACATCTCTCTTTGGCTTTTAATGCAAACTTTTTACCATGGGTTGAGAGAGACCGAGAAAATTAGGGTAGACGCCTCCAAAGAATGGAGCGTTTGTTCTTTTATCTCCCGAGGAGGCACAAGGAAAGATGGAACAAATAGCAATGAATAGTCAATGGGGAGGCAATGACATAGCTACTGTGAAGATGGCCGCTGATATATTTGATGATAGTGCATCCACCAAAATCTTAGAACAACTTTCTGTTATCAATAATAAGGTAGATGGGATGCAAGAGAGGATGACAAGAGTAGAAAAAGGGGCCGGAATCGAGGTAGCACCTCAAGGTGAGAATGCCGGTACCGAAGAAGCCAATTATGTCGGGGAGGGTATAGACCTAATCATAACCATCCCGGGATTCCGATATAGTGACATTAACGCAGAGAAAGGCCTAAACCGCCTACCCCTTATGTACCACAAAAAACTAAAACTTTTGGTTGGGAAGTCGCGATAGAAAAATTGAGTAATGTCGTCACCGACAATATGGGACAACTTTCAAAATCTATGGCCGAGTTAGCCACTAACTTTAGCCAATATTGTCGAAGACCGATGCCAAGGTAACCAATCGTGAAGCTCTAGTCCAAAATCTCACGCACCAGGTAGGACAACTAGCCGAGCAAGTCTCAACAAGACCTCCCGAGGGTTGCCAAGCAACACCGAGAAGAACCCTAAAGACTTGAATGCGATCATGACAAGAAGTGGAAAAGAAGTAACTCCACCATCCCTGAAAGAGAAAGAGAAAGTCACAAAGAATAAGGATGGTGAGCCAAGCAATGAGACCAATATTTCCGAGTCTTTGCCTAAGCAAAGAACCTATAAAGAACCTGCTGGCCCTAGAGTTGAACTTTTTGATAATAAGTACCCAATTTTCACTGATGTCGATCCTTCAACTCTACCCTATCCTCCACCAAAACCGAAACCTAAGTTTGATAATAAGAGGTATAAGAAGTTCGTGGATATGTTCGCAAGTTACAAATCAATATACCCCTAGTTGAAGCACTAGCCGAAATGCCCGAGTATACCAAATTTTTAAAAGACGCCGTCTCAACTAAAAGGAAACTTCTAGATTTAGAGACCATATGCCTTAATGAGGAGTGCTCACCATTCTTCAACATAAGTTACCCCCAAAATGCAAAGATCCGGGAAGTTTTCTCATTCCCCGCACCATAGGTAACGTATGTCCGAACAAAGCTTTGTGTGATCTAGAGCAAGTGTGAACCCGATGCCACCGTCTATTTTTCGGGAACTAGGCATGAAAGATCTTAAGAAGACCTCAATCACATTGCAATTAGCCGACCGTTCGTTAAGGAACCGTGTGGAGTGGTTGAGGATGTGCTAGTAAGAGTTGAAAAGTTTGTATTCCCCGTCGACTTTGTAGTATTAGATATGGAAGCTAACTACGAGGTACCATTGATATTAGGGAGACCTTTCATGGCTACCAAAGTAGAACACTAATTGATGTTTACAAAGGCGAGTTGGTGTTGAGAGTGAACGAAGAAAGAGTTGCATTCAATGTCTTTGACACGATGAAGCAACCCGATGATGGAGAGGATGCATGTTTCATGTTAGATTCCATTGACAGATCGTTCAAGAATTTCAACAACATGAAAATATCAAGGATTTTCTAGATGCCGTCTTAGAAGAAGAAGATGAAGTCAAGTACGTGAGTAGTGAGGAGGAAAAGATGATATGGCCCGGATGTAGTAGAGGGACCCCAAGACCGGTAGAGGAAGTAAGTGTCCGCAGAGATTGAAAGATTCTATCATAGACCAACGTGGCATAAGTACTTCGAACTTAAACTCACCGGTCAAAAGTTGAAAACCTCTTTGGAAGAACCTCCCACAAATTTGACTTTAAAACCTCTTCCCCGCGAATTTGAAGTATGTATTTCTTCAAGATGAGACTTTGCCGCTAATTATATCTTCATCCTTGACGGACTTACAAGAGGAGAAACCGATGAGAGTTTTGAGAGAGTACCGCGGAGCATTTGGATGGACTATAGCGTACGTCAAGGGCATTAGTCCTAGCGTATGTATGCACAAGATCTCCGTGGACCCCGAAAAGAAAGCGGTTGCACAACCTCGAGGCGTTTAACCCCGCAATTAAAGGACGTGGTTAGGGATGAGGTTATAAAAATGCTAGAAATGGGAATTATATTTCCAATTGCCGATAGCGAATGGGGTAAGCCCTATCCACGTAGTTCCCAAGAAGGGAGGATTGACGGTGCAAGCCAATGAGTTGAATGAGTTAATTCCTGTGAGGCTAATCACCGGTCATCGAGTGTGCATAGACTTTAGGAAACTAAATGACGCAACTCGTAAGGACCACTTTCCTCTTCCCTTCATCGATCAAATGCTCGAGAGACTGAGCGGGCATGCTTTCTATTGTTTTCTTGACGGGTATTCGGGATACTATCAAATCCACATCTCACCCGAGGATCGTGAGAAAACGACATTTACATGCCCATACGGGACATTTGCTTATAATCGAATGCCATTTGGATTGTGCAACGCCCCCGCGACATTTCAACGGTGTATGATGTCACCGTTTGCGGACATGGTGGAAGATTTCTTGGAAATCTTTATGGATGATTTCTCCGTATTTGGAGACGATTTCGATTCATGTCTCACACATCTAGCACGAGTGTCAAGAGATGTGAAGAGACTAATCTTGTGCTTAACTCGGGAGAAGTGTCATTTGATGGTTACGGAAGGTATAGTACTAGGTCACCGCATATCCAAGAACGGTATAGAGGTGGATAGAGCTAAAGTCGAGGTGATCGAGAAACTACCTCCACCTACTAATCTTAAAACTTTGCGAGGTTTTTTAGGCCACGCCGGATTTTATCGTAGGTTTATCAAGGACTTTTCCCTAATCTCTAGACCTCTTACCGAATTATTGGCCAAGGATGTACCATTCGTGTTTTCTAATGAGTGCATAAAAGCCTTCAACGAAATAAAAAGTAGATTGATTACTGCACCCGTTCTAGTCGCACCGGATTGGGATCTTCCGTTTGAACCGATGTGTGATGCAAGTGATACCGCTTGTTGGCGCCGCTTTGGGTCAACGAAAGGATAAGATTTTTAGGCCCATTTATTATGCAAGCCGGACTTTGAATGCTGGCCAAAGAAATTACGCCACAACGGAGAAAGAACTTTTGGCCGTTATCTTTGCTTTTGACAAGTTTAGATCGTACTTAGTAGGATCTAAAGTCATTGTCTGGACTGACCATGCGGCTCTTAAGTATCTCCTAGCAAAGCAAGATTCAAAGCCGAGACTGTTGAGATGGATTCTACTGCTGCAAGAATTTGACGTAGAAATCCGAGATAAGAAAGGAAGTGAGAACGTGGTGGCCGATCATCTGTCGCGCTTACAATTAGAGGATGGTGAGGAATTGCCTGAGATAGGAGAATCTTTTCCTGATGAACAACTTTTCTCCATCACCACCATCGGAGGACATGATGATTGTGCTGCAGTTTCTTCGCGAATAGAGGTTGTGAAGGAGAAGAAACAACCATGGTTTAGTTTGTTTGTTAATTATCTATCCGCGAAGTATCTACCACCAAATCTCACTGTCCAAGAAAGGAAGAAATTCTTCAAAGATCTTAGACACTATTATTGGGATGAGCCTTATTTGTTTAAGCTAGGATCTGATAATGTTTTTCGAAGATGTGTGCCCGAGGAAGAATATAATGATATCCTGAAGCATTGTCATTCTTATGAAGTTGGAGGACACTACGGGGAGATAAAATCGCGGCCAAGGTCCTCCAATGCGGTTTTTATTGGCCGACATTGTTTAAGGATGCACACCAATATGCACGAGGATGTCATGCTTGTCAAATGACAGAAATATTTCAAGGAGGAATGAGATGCCACTCAAGAGTATCTTAGAAGTAGAACTTTTTGATGTTTGGGGAATAGATTTCGTTGGACCCTTCACTTCATCATTATCTAACCGATACATCTTAGTTGCTGTTGATTATGTATCCAAATGGGTTGAGGCCATTGCTTCCCCTACTAACGATGCTAGGGTTGTGGTTAGATTCTTGAAAAAGAATATTTTTACAAGGTTTGGGACGCCGAGGGCGATTATAAGCGACAATGGTAGTCATTTTTGTAATAAACCTTTTGAAAGGTCGATGATTAAGTATGGGGTTCGACATAAGCTAGCAACCGCATATCACCCCCGTACTAGTGGACAGTAGAAGTCACCAATCGAGAAATAAAGCGTATCCTGGAGAAAACTCGTCAATACAACTAGGAAGGATTGGTCGTTACGTTTAGACGACGCTTTATGGGCATATAGGACCGCATATAAAACTTCGATTGGAATGTCACCATATAGGATTGTTTTTGGAAAGGCATGTCATCTACCAAGAACCGGAGCACCGGGCCATGTGGGCAACACGAATGCTAAATTTTGATGAGACGTTGGCCGGTGAGAAGAGGATGTTAGAATTAACTCGCCCGGAGGAGTTTCGTTTAGAGGCATACGAGAATGCCAAGATTTTCAAGGAGCGCACGAAGAAGTTCCATGACAAAAAGATTCTAGATAGGACCTTTCAAGAGGGTGATCTGGTTCTCCTGTACAACTCGCGCTTAAGGCTCTTTCCGGGCAAGTTAAAATCAAGATGGTGTGGCCCATTTCAAGTACAACGAGTTTTTCCTTCTGGAGCGGTGGAACTATTCAATTTCAAAGACGAGTCCATATTTGTGGTCAATGGACATCGTATTAAGCATTATCACGGGCTGCCGCCAGAGGCTGAGGAGGAAGTCTTGTACCTCGATGACCCTGTCTATGAATAAACCATCTTGAGCTGAGTCGAGCTAGCGACTTTAAATTTAGAACTACTACCTATAACTATCTTTTTGTTTTTCTTTTTTATAAAGTAGCATGCGCCTATCACGGTTTTTTTTCATCTCGCCATGTTCCGAGTCTAAGTTCGGAATAAACGAGGTTTTTTCCTTGATAGCCGTCATGTGAGTTTTTTATTTAGGTTTAAATCCCTTTTGGTCTTGTCCATGGCAGTATAAAGTAAAGTGGCTTAAACTGTTTTTAGATATCTATATCTAATTACTGCCACATTATTTTATAACTTCCATAGACATGGTATTTGACGATTTCGTGGAGCTTGTTTGTTTATACAGATGTGTCTCTCTCTCCACGCCGTGCCGATGATTACTCCGATATTGTTCCTTTACTTGGGAGCCGTTTCCGCAGCTAAGTCTTTCATCTTGAACTCTCATTTATTTTTGTCATCGAGGACAATGCCATGTTTAAGTGGGGGCGGGGGACTTAGCTATATATATGTATATTGTGCTATATGTTGCGCAAGGGAAACGGTATACCGAGACAATATTGAGCCAAATTTTAAAATTTTTATGGATAAATGCCAAGTTGTTTAACTCGTACCCTTAAACTTGTGAAGTTCTTATACTTAGAATTAATAGGACATGAACCAAGTTGCGTGAGACGTGGTCATATTATACTTTTGCGATAAATTGTTAGTAGACTTAAGGATATTCATGCCAACAATTGCAAGTAGTTAGGTATTGTTCAATTACTCGACATGTGAATCGCTTAGTACCGCATGAGTTATAATAATTGAAAGAAGTATGTGTACAATGCGTAGATAAGTGGTTATGAGGACCTAATGTCGATATTTGTCGACTAATGTATTCGATCTTCTAGCCAACAAGAGCGGAGTAATAAGCTTGGGACGTACTCGTGTTTTGACAATGCATTAAAACACTCGGGCTTGTAGAAAAATTACCAAAGTAGCCCTCGCGCTTGTGGTAATATTCGGTGCTATGCATGATCTAAGATAGGGAGATACTCATTAAAAAGTTTTCTTCCTTGAGATTAGTAGTATTCGAAACATATGCAAAAATTGAAAATATTAATTTTTAGAGGCTTCGAGTAGTACTCGGTCTCCAAGTCCAAAAACCCTATAGATACGCTCTTGCTTATTGTTCTAGTGCTTTAACCATTGCGAGGCATAAGAAGTATGAATGCCGATGTTGGTGAATTTAGATATGAAGTCCGCATAAACTCTAAATCGGCTACATTTATATAAAACCAACGCACATGCACACAATCACTTCGATTCATAGCGAGTAAAGTGGATAATGCTTATCTTATGAGCATGACTGGTATGAGTTGACTCGGGTTTCTTGTGTAAGTATGAGTTGACCACGTAAAAAATGTTGTCTTGGGAAATAATCGGTTGATGCTTTGTTCGGGACGAAGCAAAGTTTAAGTGGGGGGCATTTTGATGACGGTTAAAATATACCTATTTATGTCATCAATTATAACCTTAAATCGGAGTTAATTATATATATTTCATATTTAATCACGTGTTTATATTTATTATTTAATGATAAGTGATTATTAATATGATAATTGGTATTTAGTCGTTTTTATTATAAAAGAGCAATTAATTGTGTGATAAATGCCGATTTTGCGTATCATGATAAATCGGGAAGATAGTTATCACACAATCGGGAGAGATCTCAAGATAAAAGAGAAGAAAATCGAGCATTGAAGAAAAGATTAATCGATCAAGACAAACGAGTGAAGTGGGGAACAAGTCGACGGAGCCAAATTGAAAACGCGTAGAGAAGGTGGCTCGGTCGACCGAGCCATGCCATTCGGTCGACCGAGCGTAACGGTTCGGTCACCCGAGCCTAAGGTGATAAATGCGTGTCAATCTTCTGGATTCTCCCTATGTCGGCTACAACTCCTATATAAACAGCAGCTACGAAATTGAGAAGACACACCACTACAACACAAAACAATTTATGCAATTTAAGTTTTAGTTTTCTTTTCTTTATGTTCGTACATTGTGGATTCATCGGATTCTCCGATTAGGGAGCGCATTAAAGAGTGGGAGTCAATCTCGTCTTCGAGGGTATGACTATTCAATTATGCAATCTTTATTTGTAGATCTGATATATTTTATTATGGAGTAGTTTTATTTGTATTGATTGCGTGATGTAGATTTATTTACGAACCCATGTGTTTAGGTTAGAAACGTTAAGAAGTAATCATGATTTGTTCCGGCACAGAACTGTGTTCGGTAGACCTAGACATGTCACTCGGTCGCCCGAGTGCTGTCATTCGGTCGACCGAGTGTGGTAAGGTGTAGGGCAATATCATGATCGGCTTCGACTACGTCAGATTCTCTGATTTGGAATTAAAACGAGCAATTAAACCTGATCAACTTAATTATTCGTCATCATAATTTAACATGAAACTCAAAAAGTGATTGTTACTTAGGATATAGATTGAATCGGCATCTAAGAAGTACGCCTAACCATAGGAATGTTGCTTAGATGAGGTTACGGTTTATACCGGCATCCCTAGTTAAATAATTGTGTCAGAAGTTATATGAGATGGAGGCATTAAAAGGCGAAGTCACGTAATGGAGGCACGATGATTTAGATGACCTAACCGGAGCTAAATCTACCTTAGGGGATGACTCCCGTAGTCATAATAATTAATCTTTAACGTTTGTTCTGTCTCGTTATCAACCTAATTTACATGGGGGAGTTATGATCTACTAGCGTAATCAATACTATTTGTTTAGATAATATCAACCGTATTATCCGTGTTTTAGTAGTCTTTAATTTGTCTTTGTGGTATTTTGTGTCTTGTGGTTGTCACTATTTTATTTACAGCATTTAGTTGGTCGTAGACCGCCCTTTCAATTTAGGTCTGATAAAGTAAGTTGTGTTTTATTTGTGCCGAGTCTCTGTGGGATCGACCTCGACTCTATCTGGCTATACTACAATTGAACCTAGTTCTCTTGCTAGTGGGTTAGTAGGTCTCGAGTTAATGATTTAACTTGACCTCCATCAGAGATGATTAGGTTCACTCGTATTTTCTTTTCTCCAGTCCCAAATTTTCCTTTCGGTTAACCCCGTCCCGAGCTTAACATTATAACCCTTCAAGTCTTACTTGACCGTATGTAGCCTCGGTTGCCTTGATTAGTGGAGATTCTAGCCTGGTATGAAATGTGCGTGGTCATTTGGCCGGTATTCGAAGCCGGTAATCATTTTGAGTGTAGCCCTCGGTGGTTATCACAAACACTTCGTTTTCGTGGTAAGATAGAGTCAAATGGCTCACATTCCATGTCTACTTTGCCTTTACCTTGATGTCGTGAGCACTATACATGTTTCGTAAAGTTGATCCCTTGGTCTGTATTAAAGCGCCTAATTTACTCGAGGACGAGCAAAGGCTAAGTGTGGGGTGGTTGATTGGGTCAACTTTACTGTACTTTGGTGTGCAGTTTAACCCCCGGTTATTACTATTCTGGCATGTTTTGGGTAGAATTAGTCCTAATTAAGAGTAATATCCTGAGTTATACGCACGGGGAGTTAAACTGTCACATAAATAGAAAACTCTGTCTTTTTAATGATATTTAACTCTTTTCCGAGCACTTTTTGTCTTGCGGAATTACGCGTGGTGTTTGTTCGTATATGTTATTGCAGGACTTAGGTGACTCGAGGACCCGGAAGGTGATTTTTTGGATTGAGAAACGTATTCAAAGCATGAACGTAGCATGAAAGTGGAGGAAAAATCAAGTTTGGAGTGGAATCAAGGCAAACGGGCGTTTGCCTTTCACAAACTGGCGTTTGCGGCAAAGCTCAGATAAACTGGTGTTTGGCCAGGCCAGACGGGCGTTTGGCAATTTGGAATTTGATACTGAAAGTTGACTTGGATGACGGACGAGCGTCCAAATGACCCCCAAACGGGTGTTTGGTTAGGTTCAGCCCGAAGTCAAGAAAGCTCATACAGCTCAGACGAGTGTTCAAGGCAGTCCAGACATTCGTTCGTGGAAGAACAAGCCCTAGACATCATCAGAATCACCAGGAAGACGAGCGTCCATAATGAAGTAAACGCTCGTCCGCCCTCGTCAGCAGCAGATTGCAACCCTACACTATAAATACGCAGCTCATTCAGCACTTTTACATATCTGGCCGACTTTAGACACTTTGTGGGAGATCTTGGTGCGGTTTTAGTGTAGGTTGATCATACTTTGATCCACTTATTCCATAGATTAATTCCGTTGAATCTAAACACTTTTATAGAATAGTTTTTCCATTACACTTCCACAAATTTGACCTTTAGGTTACCTTCTACTTGGATATTTTCTGGATCAGATTTCTGGCAATTTTGATGGTAATGTTTTCTCTTTTATTTGTTATCTTTAGTTTAATTTCTGCTTTTAATTCCGTTTCTAGCATAATCATGAGTAGCTAATCCGTTGTGTAGCGGAATTATGTGAAAGCGAGCGGAAACCCTAAGGGGGATGAGAATGGGAGTTGTGTAGTGCGTAATATCATGTTTAAACGATTAATCCATGTCCTAAAATTGATTATAGCGTCGTTGAATTAGATTGATCGCCTAGTTCACTGTCACACACATCGAACTTATAGATGCATTTTGCGGTGAGTTGTGGGAAAAGGGGCTTTAGGATCGTTGCGTAGATTCGGCCTAGTTGTTAGGATCGTTTCCAATACAGAGGTTTGTCATCATTGTTCGAACAACTCTAGAACTTAACCATGTTAGGATACTCGGTTTTCTAAAGGGAGAGTCGGTTAACTTCACATAGGGTGGTTAGATCGAGTTGTTCATTCTAACCACTAGAATTAGGAGTTGGCACCCGTGGATGTCGTTAAACTACATAGGATAGGTAGGTCGGTTAAGACACGCTCTCTGCCAAGTTCTTCCTTAGGTGTAAAAGTAGCTCATGGGATCATTGTTCGGCTATACCCTTTAATATTTAGAAGTAAGACCGGTAGTATAAACTTTATTTCTGCATTAGCATAGTACCTTTCAACCTTTGATTGACCTGAACTAAGTTACACGTCATCTTTGGTACTTAGCCATTACTCCCTGTGGATTCGACCTTGTGACCACTATACTCCCGTTGACCCGATACTCTGTCGGTGAAAGTTAGTGGTTAAGTATTTTGCTATCAACCACTGTACCGCGGCTTTTATTCTTCAGAGTCTTCGTCCGAATTAATTAAATAGGCCTCAGCCGAATAAAAAAATTGCAGAAAATTAAAATTGCAAAAATAAATTACATGATATCCTATACCCAAAATAAACGGGTTTACAATAGATCTAACGGTAACAGATACCAACCCCAATGCATCTCGTCAACCAAAATATCCAATCGCATAAATAAGATGCAATTTTATTCAATTCCACTCCTTATTAATTAATTATGCAATCAAGATCACAAAATCGCTTTAACCTGGCTCCGATACCACATGCTGGATATACAAAAACCCGAATCCGGATCCGATCTATAATTGGATCGTCAGATCTGATTCACAGCACCGATCGAGACACTCGATCTTGCACAGCGGAAGCTACGAATAAATTCGAATGCGATTATACCATGATTTGATTCGCATAAATAATTAATACAACTATGAGAAGGTTAAAGATTTACCTAAACGGAGAGGAAGAAATAGTCGACCAAAGGGGAGAAGCCGCAGTTTTCCGGATTGTATCTCCTAGCGACGACTGGTGGACATACAAGTTTTGGTCTGGTGGGATCAACAAATATTTTAGACTTGGTCATGTACACAAATTCAGTCAGACTGCCATTCCGGAATAGTTGTTAACATCTATCTGCCAAACAGATTAATTAAGGGAGACATCAGTAACAAGTAAAATCCTGGTGGTGGTAGCTTTAGCCACAAGGATAAAGGTCCCAGAGTAGTCAATTCCAAGGGTCTAATGGAACCCTTTTGCCACTAGTCTAGCCTTATAATTGAAAACAATACCATCAGTGTTCAGCTTGACTTTGAAGACCAGTCTGTTACCAACAAGACTCTGATGAGTTTCTGATTGAACAAGTCCCTCATGTTTGATAAGCTAGGAAAGCCTGGTATTCATAATCCATTGCTGCATTCCATTCTGGGAAATGAAGATCTACTGATACTGAAGCACGTTCTGAAGGTTTAGGAGAAGGGCGACGAGTGTCAAGATATGAGAATTTGTTTGGTTTAAAGATTCCATACTTAGATATGGCTTGAACATGATGATGACTGATGGGAGATGGAGAGTCATAGGATGTAGACGATGAGGATGAATGAGAGGAGTGATTGGAGGGATTGCAGGAAGGAGATGTATTAAAGGGAGTGAAGGAAACATATCCATGAGAACTCAGAGGTCCTAAAGTAAGACTTTATGATGAAGATGATGGTAAGGATGGATTTGAAGATGGGGGAGGAGAATAAGGTGATGGGAGGTCTATACCGGTTACAGAGAGTTGAGAATCAGACAAAGGATGAAGAACAATAGGCTGGACTGTGACATGATGAGAACATTGTGATTTGGGTTCTTAGTACTATAAGGAAAAGTATGCTCCACAAACCTAACATCCCTAGAGATATAGACTCCATCATCATGAGCAAGACATATATGACCCTTATGAATAGGATTGATACCAAAAAGGGTACAACGTTGAGAATGAAACTGAAATTTGTGTTTCTGATAGGGTCTTAGGCTTGGATAACAAGCATATCTAAATAATCCAAGCGCAGAATAATCAGGAGGTGTTTGAAACAACTTCTCAAAGAAGGATGTATGAATAGGTGTGGGAAGGCTGTTGATAAGATAAACAACAAAGTGAAAAATTTCCCACAAAAATTAAAGAGGCATGCATGCTTGTGCTGGAAGTGTGAGGACAAGTTCAACTTTGTGCCTGCGCTTACGTTCAACTTTTCCATTTTGTCCAAATGCATGAGGACAAGAATGGCAAAAGATAATGCCAGCATCTCTCAAGGTGGACTCAAAACCTTAATATTCCCCCCCATAGTCAGTTTGTAGACACTTAATAGTTGTTTGAAATTGATTTTTAGGTAACTTTTTAAACTAAAGAAGGCTGATAATGCATATGACTTTTGTTTATGTGGAATAATCCAATTGTGGCATGTGAAATCATCCAATAAGTGTATGTAATATTGAAAACCAGTGGAGGACTGAAGTGATGAAGGTCTCAGAGAACATTGGTCACAGCAAGAACAACATTAGTTTTAGTAGTAGAATTAGAGTAAGGGATGGCATGTTGCTTTCTATATTGGAAAACTTCACAAAATAAAAGTTCTTCATTGACAGGAACATAAACATTACAAACATTCAGAAATTGACTCAAGACTCTCACAGAAGGATGGTGAAGCCTTCTGTGCCAAGTATCTAGGATACACATAGCTGACACACTATTTAACAAGGAAACATTATTCAGACACTAACTAGTCTGGTCTTGAAACCGAATTGAAGAGGAGGCTTGAGGCTGGACTTTGGAGTGGTTAGAGCCCTGACTTGTATGTAACTAGTAGAGACCATTGTTAAGGGTTCCTTCTAGAAGGACTTTTCCTATGGTAGTGTCCTTCACAAAGCAACAAGAAGAGTAAAATTCTGTGTAAACATGATTATCTAAGTTGAACATAGACACACTAAGAAGGTTCTTTGTCATTTGAGGAGCATGTTACACATCATTTAGCTGTAAGTTAAGATTAAAAGAATTTTTGCAAATGTGATTAACATGAAGGGCAAATTTATTACCTACTGTCAGATTGTCATTGCCTTCATATCCAGAACTCAAATGCAGGTTGTTGAGGTTTGAGGTGACATGACTGGTAGCACCACAGTCGGCATAGAAGTTGGGGATCTAAAACAGACTCTAAAGTAGCAAGATAAACAGTTGGGTTTTTGGTCTATTGAGAGGAATCTCCATAAGAGGAATCCACATAGCTCGAGTCATACCTATAGTAGCAATTGAGGGCAGTGTGGCCTACCTTTTAACACACTTGACATGTAGATTTCTGACCATTATTGCCTCATCTTCCACCACCTCTGCCTTGATTTCTATTACCCCTGTAGCCTTTACCCCGTAGACAATCTTGATTTGGGGTCCTGGAGGACCTCTAAATGGTGGCCTAGCTGCATTGGTAGAATTTTGAGCCAACAGAGCCGAGGGATGACTTAGGTCTAAGGTCATCGTGGGGTTAAAACGAGCCAAGAGCTGCTAATGTGAGATACGTTGAAACTGAACCTCCTTCCATGTGATATTTCCTATCCGAGAGGTGATATTCATGATAACAGACTAGTAATCTCTATTGAGACATCCCAGCATGGCCAAAATCAGCTCAACTACAGTGATTGGGTACCCCGCCGCCGTCAGACCATCAAAGTAAGACTTCATTAAAGAAAGGTAATAAACCATGGATTTAGTACCTTTCTCAATCTTGGTGAGAGCCATTTTGTATTCAAGCATAAGAGCCTCAGATTGATTATTGAATAGGGCTTCTAGGGTTCTCCATGCTTTGTTAGCACTAGAAACCCCAACAGCACCAACAAGAGCTTTCTTTGTCATCGTGCTCATCATCCATCCGAGCAGTAGCCGAGCAGTAGTAACCCACTCACCAAATCCCGGATTTCAAATGATTTTAGTGTTGGAGGTTGTGACAAACTCTGCTGGTGGTGGCTTCGTTCTTAAGAGATGCGGATCTAAGCGGTGACCCCAAACAATAGGTAGAATTGTCGATTTCCACAACAAGTAGTTTGACCGATCAAGTTCGACGTTGCAAGTCTGAGCCAAATGACCGCCAAACAAATCAATAGAGGCAGGAACCAACGATTGAGCCTGGGTGAGCACGGAAGACGTAAGAAATGATGGTGGTGGCGGAAGAGTCATTCTCGGCATAGGAATCGAATCAAATCGGCCAAAGACTGAAGTACAGAGAAAGTCGGGGCAACTGAACGTAGATTGGAGAGTGGTTGGGGTGAGTGAGACAGTCGAGGGAATAGACAGCTTAGAGGAAGTAACTGGATGTTGCTCAACCGATGTTAACGACAGTGTCATGCTAGAGCTTTCAGAGCCGGTGGCCTGAGCCATGGTGCGCTCTGATACCAAGTCAAGAAGCAACCAAGAATAATTATTTCATTAGGATAATCACTGCAAATGTACAAGGGAGAATAAACACACTAACTGTGGGACCACATGGAAAACACCAAATCTAGTCTAGGATCTATATTCTACCATATTTAATCACAGTCATACATTTGTAATACCTGATATAACAAACTACTTAACAAAGACATGTGTGTCGTTTTGTTCTTATTGAAGTAATAGTATTGCGTTTTTTTGTTTGGATAATATAGTTAGCATCAGTGGTCTTGTTCCGGAGGTTTTGCAGAAAAATATAACATCTCCTCCACCGCAGTGGCGGATATAGCTAGTTGCCACAACGATGGCATTGATGAGTAGTTTTCTGTTACTGAGCATATTATCGATTAGAGTCTTATGCTTATGCATTTCTGTGCACGGTTTCTACAACTTTTAATCATTAGGCTGGCATTTCATTTAGTTTCACTTATTAAACACGTGCGGAACGTCTTGTTTCACTTGTAGGCTCGGTTTTTTAGACGGATCGGTTCAACAAGGACTATGTAAATGATATGGGGGAAATTGTAACAGCCCCAATTTTAATTATATGTAAATGTAGTATCGTTTTTTGCGGCTCAAACTTGTATCCTCCGATTTAAAAAATCCCGACACTTTAGACCATTACGAGTCTGGACACATATAATAAGTTTAATAAAGACATGAGATCAATAGTCTTAATCAGGTGGTTCATGACCAATAATATATACGCGACATCGGTATTTTTCAACCAATCAAGATTTTTATATAGGTAATTTTTTCTTTTAAGTAATGTATATTAAAATCTTATTGGTTGGAGATCACCGTGTCATAAATGTTTGTGGACCATTTAAAGATTATGTTAATGAGAAAGAGGGTTGTGTACAGTAAGTCTGGACGGTCAAAGAAAAGGTAAAAGAGTCGTGTGCCTTATGTCTTTTCTAACCATCAACAGGCCCCTCAGTGTGGAATATTTTGGTACATCAAAATGCGGCATGCATGAATGAAACACAACATCAACATTAACTTTTTCCCTGAAAAAGAATGAAGAATATAAGAGCAGTGCCACGTGTTAATTTAGTATTGGATGTGTTAGATCTTATCTTGATATGTCTTGGCATTTGTGAGAATCTTGTAACTGAATTGTGTATGTATACTGCTGCTGTGTAATGCAAATTCATTGAATGAAAAATATATTTTTCAGTTAAACTTTTTCTCTTGGTATCAGAGAGAGGTTATGGCGGAACCACCACCGCCACTAGCTTCCTCAGTCGCCGGAGGTGGCATTAGCACTGAATTTTTCTCAGCTACCATGGCTGTAGCAAACACAGCAGCAACTGGGACTACCATTGTCACTGGGATCCCTGTTTCTGGGTTTTCTCTGTCCTCTACCTCACCATTCTTCCATGGCGGTATCTTTCCGTCACCTTCACATTCAAATCCATCACATGCAGGCCCTTCCTATACCGGCCTGAGCTTTGGAACGACAATGTCACCTCTTTCCACCTCACCTTTTCTTCGCCCGGAAAATCTCGTTTCCTCTCTTCGTTCGGCCAGTCCCACCTCTCCGTTCAACACTATGACACCGGCACTGTTCAATGGCCATCTAAATCAGGCCACCACAGTAAAACTCAATCAAGACAACTATTTTCTATGGCGTTATACGATCTTACCGGTGGTCAAAGGCTACAAACTTAGAAAAACCCAAAAGCGATGTGAATGTTTGCACCGCCATTACACCACAATGGGAGTATGGGCAAGAAGAGGAGTTGAACGAAGTAACTTTGAGAAGTGGTAAGAAGGTGGACCCGGCAAGATGTCGGGAAACGAGTAGCCCCTCCCCGACGCCATGAGTTCGGGAGGGGAAATCGAAACCACATGCCGAAGAAAGCAACGATGAGGAGCTTAGTGACAATTCTTCGGAGGATAAAAATAATTCGATGACGAGGAAAGAAAGGAAAGTCAGGGGCGGTACCCCCGACTAAGAAAAAGGAAGAAAAGTTTGTGAGATGGAAGGATAAAGGAGGATGAGGCGATAAAGAATCGTGGCCACGAAGAATGATAAAGCCCTTCCTTATCCACCAAAAGGAAAGAGAAAGCCCTCGCCAAAGACAAGCGGTATGATGGGGTGAGGAGGATACTTAGGGACACTAAAGTGAGTATGCCCTTAGGCGAGGTATTGTCGAAATGCCTAAATGTACTAAGTATCTTAAAGAATTACGTGGGAGTAAGAGAAAGCTTCGGGGATGGGCGTGAAGAAGTGCTTCGCGAGGATTGCGCGATGGTTTCACGAAAATTGCCGTGTAAGCGAGGTGACCACAGCGGACCTTCAATCTCTGTGAGATCGAAGGCCATTTATTCGAAAATGTATTATGCGACTCGGGGGCCTCTATTAATGTGATGCCATTAAACGTATGCAAAAAGCTCGGGTTAGATAAAAGGATGCGGGAACGCCCGATTTCTCTTCGATGGTAGATAAATCTAGCCGGACCGCAGCCGGTTGTGTGTAGCTAATGTTCTCCTTCAAGTTGAACATTTAGTCTTCCCTACCGATCGGCGGGTTATTCTAGACTATCCACCGATAAGGAGATGCCTCTAATTCTAGGCCGAACCTTTTTAGACACTTCTAACGCTCTCATCGACTTCGCAAGGACAGTTACTCTTAGAGTCGGTGACACATCCGTCACCTTCACACGAGGGACACATCCCGAAAGAGCCGTAATTGATGAAATGTCGTTTGTCGAAGCTATCTATGAGGACGAAAAAGATGCCTACTTTGAAGAAGCAGAGGAGTTGACAAAGAGATAGGTGTTTTTGAAGTCTTGGACATTGAGGATCCGGCCGATCGCGGACCACCTTCTAATTCATTTCAAGCCGTAGGCATTGACGAGTCATCTTCACTCGCTCACACTGGGCCTGTTATTGAGTTAGAAGCATGGAGATGCCCAGCAACAAACGATGATTTCAAAGAGCTGAGTCAGGAAGACTTCATCCCTGGTGAAGAAGAAGCTCTAATGGGTAGTTGGGACGAGGTAGAGTTTTGGAGAGAAGCTACTCATTGGGAAGTAGATGATTGGGAGGAGCTGGCAGAAGAGCTTAAAGATGAAGAGTTAAGAAAAATGATCGATCACAAGAAAAAGGAAGCAAGTGTTGACCGGAGGATTCCGATGGATGATTTGATCCGGTACCTTTCTGGGGTTGAGCCTCGGGAAGATGAGGTGTTCTACTGTCAACCACTTCAAGCTCATAAGGAGAAAGGTGGCCCGTTAAAGTCTAGTATTGAGCAACCACCTACTGATTTAGAGCCCAAACCGCTTCCAAAACACCTTAAGTATATATTTCTTAAGGATGAAGATAAATTGCCTTTGATCATTTCTTCGAAACTCGACCAAGAGCAAGAAGCACAGCTGATAGAAGTGCTTAAGAAAAACATCCTCGCGTTCGGTTGGCAAGTGGGTGATATCCGAGGGATCAGCCCAGACATATGCATGCATAAAATCCGAACGGAGGAAGGAGCTAAAAAGGTAAGACAACCTCAGCGAAGGCTGAATCCGCATATGCAAGAGGTTGTCAAGAAAGAAGTGATAAAGTGGCTCGACATGGGAATCATCTATGCAATCGCCGACGAGTGGGTCGGCCCTACTCAAGTTGTGCCAAAGAAGGGCGGAATCACAAATCGAAAAGAATGAAAAAGGGGAGGAAGTTGCCTTGCGTCTCGTGACGGGCTACGAGTCTGTGTAGACTATGCGTAGGCGGAATGAAGTCAACGCAGATCCTTCCCCTTACCACTTACGTACTTGACCAACTAATTGAAAAGGCGAGTGGTCACAAGTATTGTGTTTTCTCGATGGATACTGCGGTTACTTCCGGATAGCCATCGACCCCGATGACGAGAAGACAACGCACACGTGTCCGTACGAAGTACTTTTTGCTTTTCGTAGAATGCCATTCGGTCTAGCTTCACAATGCACCCTTTTGCGACTTTTCAACGGTGTATGTTGGCCATTTTCGATGGACTTGTCGAGAAATGCATTGAGGTCTTCATGGATGACTTCGCGGTACAATGATAGTTTTGATGAAATTCTGTTAGAAAACCTAGATATGGTACTCCGACGTTGCGTTGAGAAGAATCGGCAGTGCTTAGCTGGGAGAAATGCCATTTTTCTATGTAGACGAAGGAATCGTTTTCGTGGACATAAGGTGACCATTGCGAGGTATTCAAGCTGATAAGGCTAAGGTCGAAGCCATTGAACGGATGAGCGTACTCCAAAAACGATGAAAGAGGTACGAGGTTTTCTAGGACATGTTGGCAACCTACCCAGACGTTTAATTAGAGACTTTTCTACGATTGCCAAGCCTTTATCAAATCTCTTCAAGGAAGATGTCGATTTCTTGTTCGATGCAAAAGTGCAAAGAAGCTTTCAATTGTTTGAAAGATAAACGTATCGGTTGCCCTTATTTTGGTTGCACTTTGACCGGACCAAGCATTTCGAGTTGATGTGCGCGATGCCTCCCCAATTACGCCGTAGGCGCTACGCCTTAGAGTCAAAGAGTTGATAAAAGATTCAGGAGCCCATCTATTATGCGAGTCGTACCTTGAACCCGGCTCATTACAATTATACTACGACCGAGAAGGAATTCTTAGCCGTCGTCTTTGCCACACAAGTTTAAGTTATCTCTAGGATCTCAAGTGATTGTATGGACAAACATCATGCCGAGCTTTGGAACGACAATGTCACCTCTTTCCACCTCACCTTTTCTTCGCCCGGAAAATCTCGTTTCCTCTCTTCGTTCGGCCAGTCCCACCTCTCCGTTCAACACTATGACACCGGCACTGTTCAATGGCCATCTAAATCAGGCCACCACAGTAAAACTCAATCGAGACAACTATTTTCTATGGCGTTATACGATCTTACCGGTGGTCAAAGGCTACAAACTTGATGGCTACTTTCTTGGAACCAAACTCCGGCCACCGGAAATACCAGGACTTCCGGTGAACCCTGCTATTAAAGAATGGGACTCTGTGGATCATCTACTTATGGATGGCTTCTTGGATCAATGACAGAACAGGCTCTAACAGAGGTAATTGGTTGTTCAACCTCTCATGAAATCTGGTCCACCATTGAAATCCTGTTTAACAATCAATCTGAATCACGTATGTTGGAATACAAAAGTGCCCTCACTAAAGCTGAAAAGGGGTCAAAATCCATGTCTGATTACCTAGCCATGATGAAGTCTTATAGTGATAAGCTCACAACTGCAGGATATCCTATATCCAAATCAGAATTGATCCTTGCAACTCTATGAGGATTGGACAAGGATTATGAGTCAGCTATAGTCAATATGACTGCAAGGATTGGATCCCTTTCATGGCAGGAAGTTCAGTCACAGTTGGTTACACATGAGAGGCTTTTGGCTAGGTTCAACCTTCATATGGCTCTTCCTCAGACTACTCCATCTGCTAATCTTGCTAATTATTCTGGTGGTGCACATACAGGGAGAACTAGTGCAAGACCAGTTGGTTCAGGACAAAATTCCTATAGAGGCAGGGGTGGATCTAGAGGTGGAGGAAGAGGCAGAGGAAGAAGTGGTGGAAGGCAATCTTCTGGAAATAAAATGGTATGTTAGTTGTGTGGCAAAACAGGTCATATAGTGGGGATTTCCTGGCATAGATTTGAAACTGACTTTCAACCGGTGGATCAAGGTGCAGCACCTAGACCTAATCAACAACCTTCAGCTTTTGTGGCAACTCCTAGCACTGTGGCAGATAATGCTTGGTACATTGACAGTGGTGCCACCAACCATGTCACCTCAGACTTGGGAAATCTGAATCAGAGTGTCCCTTATCATGGTAATGATACACTAACAGTAGGAAATGGTGAACATCTAACCATTGAACACATTGGTAACACTGCTTTGCACACACCTGTTGGTCCACTGCACTTAAATGCTATTCTACATGTTCCAAACATAACTAGAAATCTGCTCAGTCTGTCCAAACTACTGTCTGATAATGATCTTACTGTTGAGTTTACTAATGATTCATGTTTTGTTAAGGACAAGGCAACAAAGATCACTCTTCTCAGGGGTTAACTCAAGGATGGGCTCTTTGAGATTTTGTACCTGGACAGTGAGTTAAGTCAGACCTCCCTTCAATCCAAGTTCAAGAATCCAGCTGTTTTTCTTAGCCATGTGTCCCATCACTCTGCTCAGTCCAAGTCCAAGAGTATAGTCTTAGATGATCTAAATAAAGATCCTAATGTTTGGCATAGGAGGTTAGGTCATCCCTCTAGTAGGATCTTGAACCATGTTTTGACTGTTTGTAATCCTGGTATTAATGAAAAACTTCAATTCTGTGATGCTTGTCAATTTGGGAATCTACATGCTTTACCTCATTCCCCTTCCCCTTCACATTCTTATTCTCTACTTGATTTAGTCCATACTGACATTTAGGGCCCTGCTCCAGTCAAGTCTACTGAAGGTTACACTTACTATATCCATTTCATTGATGATCATACCAGATATACCTAGATTTTCCCTTTAAAAGCTAAATCTGAAGCCTTCTCTGTGTTTGTTCACTTTAAAACTCTTGCAGAAACTCAGTTTTCCACCAAAATAAAATGTGATCAATCTGATTGGGGAGGGGAATATAGACCCTTTGAGTCATTTCTGAAGGAGCAAGGTGTTACTTTCAGGCATCTTTGTCCATATGATCATGCCCAAAATGGCAGGGCGGAAAGAAAACACAGACATATTACAGAGCTAGGTTTAACCATGCTTGCCCAGGCATCTATGCCTCTTAGGTTTTGGTGGCATAGTTTTCAAGCCTCGGTGTCAGTTATTAACTGTCTGCCTACCCATTTCCTTGCCATGAAGTCTCCTCATGAGTGCCTCTATAAACAGCCACCTAACTATCATCTTTTTAAGGTTTTTGGGTGCAATGTGTACCCATAATTAAGGCCCTACCATAAAACCAAGTTTCAATACCACACCAGTCAGTGTGTCAATCTTGGCCTTAGTCCTCACCATAAGGGGTACAAATGCCTTGATAAATCTGGGAGAATCTATATTTCAAATAATGTGAAATTCAATGAACTAGAGTTCCCCTTTGCCACAGACTTCCATCAAGGTCCCAGTAGACAGGTTACTTGTCCCTCAAATCTAATTGTCACTGCTTTGCCATTTGGTCTGACTCACTCAGAGGGGCACAAACCAGATACAACTATGATTGAGCCAGACTTGAATTGCACCAATAAGAATGAACATCATGTTTCAGGTATCAAATGATATTGTCACTGAGTCTATGCATACACTTGTACATACATCTATAAACACTCACACACCTTGTGAAGAAATCACTAATTCCTGCTGCACTCCTAGTCCAAAACAATCTGCATCATCCATGACACCTGCAGGATCACCAGCATCCAGTTCTCACTCCAATCCAACATCTAGTCCAGAAATTCACACAACACCTAGTCCAGAAATTCACAATGGGAATACACAAGTCCCTGTCACACAAACCACATTCAAAGCTCACCCTATGCAAACTAGGTCCAAAAGTGGTATCTTTAAACCTAAAATCTACAATGCATCAGTGAGTAGAGTTCATGCTTTTCCTACTGAACCAACCAGTGTATCAGAGGATTGATGAGTGAAAAATGGAAGCAGGCAATGATGGATGAGTATAGCTCTCATGCATAACAGATCCTAGGATCTTGTAAAACCTAATCAGATTCACAGCATTGTTGGAAGTAAATGGGTATTCAAACTGAAGCTGAAACCAGATAGGAGCATATTGAAATACAAGGCAAGGCTGGTTGCCTAAGGGTACCATCAGCAGTATGGGATAGACTTCACAGAAACCTTCATTCCTGTTGCAAAATTAGCTACTGTCAGAATTATACTAGCCATTGTTGTGTCTATGAATTGGCCAATTAATCAAATAGACATAAATAATGCCTTTTTGAATGGTCCATTACAGGAACCAGTTTATATGGCTCAACCTGAAGGATTTGAAGACTCTGAGAGACCAGGTTATGTGTGTAAACTAAACAAAGCTATATATGGACTGAAACGGGCTCCAAGAGCCTGGTTTAATGCACTAAGGGATCAGTTGCTCAACTGGGAATTCACTCAGGCTACTAGTTTTTTTTATATTTTTAAAACAACTTTATTTTATTAGTAAACCAATCAAAGAGCTACAAAGTTGAGTGCCATATCCCGGCCCGCCCCAATTTTACGTGATAGAGTGCATAGCATGGCCTCCTTAAACCCTATGTGTGGCAAACCCAGTGTAGGAAAATCCACCACATAAACAAGAGTACTCGCTCTATGCACTCCTAAAAAAAATCCCTGCCCTATAAATAATTACATCAGTGGAAATCAGAGTGAAATAGATGATGTATCTCTATCGTCTGCCTTGCGGAGTAGGTGTGATCCAATAGTGCTGGGGGCCCCTGCGCATCCTCTTGTGAATTTTCATGATCCGATGAAACTTGCGGCCCTTCCTGTTGAGATTTCGACATGACCGGTCCGTAAAGTGAGCAGCGAAATTCATGCTAAAAGCTGAACCAAACACATAAGGGGGTATATCAAACACCAGAATAAGTATGAGCAATTGATACATCCTTGTTCATGTTCTAAAAGGATGGACAGGTTTTGTTTGCTTTGGTGTATGTTGATGACATACTGCTGACCGGCAACTCCCCAAGACTGATACAAAAGTTTATCAAGCAACTTGATTCAAAGTTTTCACTAAAAGACTTGGGGCAGGTATCCCACTTTCTGGGAATGCAAGTTACAAGAAATTCAGATGGTCTGCATCTAACACAGTCCTATTATGCATCCCAACCGCTCAAGAAACGGGATTTGAACACATGAGTTCTGTCCAACTCCTATGGTTACCGGTAAACGATTCTTTCCGCCCACAACAAGGTGAACCCTTGACTGATCCTACAATCTACAGGAGCATCCTAGGAGCATTACAGTATCTTACACTAGCAAGACCTGACATATCCTTTACTGTGAATACTTTAAGCCAGTTTGTACAAGATCCTATACATCACACCGGGAAGCTTTAAAAAGACTCCTCAGGTATATTCAAGGAACATTAGACATGGGACTGATCTTCAAACCATCAAGGACACTGGACATAAATGGTTTTTCAGATGCTAATTGGGCTGTCTGTCCTATTGATAGAAAATCTACTGGAGGGTATTGTGTCTATCTAGGGGACTCACTGATATCTTGGAGTTCTAAGAAGCAAGCAGTCGTGTCTAGGTCAAACCTATCATTTGTGGAATTGTTATTTAAGGAACAATTCCATTATTAATAAATGTACTTACGGAATAATAAAAGAAATATGAAAATAGCAAAATAAAATTCACAATTAAAACTTCGTTGTATTAGATAGATGTTAGAAAACTTATGTTTTGATGATGAGTGTCAGACTAACTATTATTGATGCAAGCAAAAAGATGTCTAGATCTTCTAAAAAAAAAAGATGTCTAGAGCTGAATGTATATGTATTACTAGAGTATGATATTGTATATGATCATACAAGCACTATAATAGTCCGCTAATAGGATCTGCGTAGACAAGGACTAGTTTTTGTAAACCAATAAAGTCTAGGATCCTAAGCTGAACTGAGTTGAAGGCTGAGGGAACAAACTCGGTTAAGAAGACCTGAAGGCTGAGGGGCAAACTAGTATTGAAGATGAAGGTTGAAGGTACAATTTCAATAATGAAGTCTAAGTCGAGACTATAAAGATACATTCAAGTAAGTATATGATGGTTTGAATTAACTTTATAGAGAATGCATGAAGTTCATGATAATGTGATGAGAAACTTTAAATAATGAAAATATGGTGTATTATGATCACATAAACTTAGATCAGAAGAATTATCAAGAATCCAGAATTTTTTGAGCAAACATGACATCATATCAGCTCAAGACTACAAATCAGCTGAGATGAGTATACAAGACAACTAAGCTGAGCAGAAACACAGCCAAGCAAGAAGTCAACTAAGCTGAGTTAAACCGTTTGAATAGCTGAAAGTAGTACAAGTATTGTTAATCATTTATCCATCTATTTTTGCAGATATAATTCATGATAAGGATTAATTTGGGCCGTTTGATCAAGCATTCAATCGATGGACAAGTTTACATGACTATTACAAGGATTTCACTACTAGCAAATTAAAGAAATCTCATTGGTTAACAGCCTATCGTGTCAAAATGACACTGGCACTGATAATATAATCAGACATCAAGAATTTCAGAGAATATTTGTGCATATCCCAAAAGATAATTGGATTCAAATTTGAACCTTGGATATGTGCCTATATATTGTAGTCTTCAAGACCAGCAGCAAACACGACTGAGTTTACTGCAATTTGAGCAAGCAAGCTAGTCAGTTGAGTCTTTGTTTTCTCTGAAATTTTCCTAAGGCAATCAATGCAATACCCAAACACTTCAAGTGTTGGCTTCAATTAGCACCACGTTTTTGTCATTGACATCTTTTTTTATAATTATTTTTCATTTACTTCCGGCACCACACACGCATTTTTTTTTTTACTTGAGTCACCCTACTATGGACGTCAATGCCCAGTGACGTTACTTTTAAAAAATAACGAACGTCATTGGATTTGATGTTGTTCATCAGTGACACTTTTATAACATTAACGTCAGTGCCACTAGCGTTACTTTTTAAAGTAACGTCAGTCTCAGTGATTTTGTTGTTTGAAAAGTAGCGTCAATACTATTGATGTTATTTGCATGAAATAATCGTGGTGTTCGAAAAAAAAATTTCTTAATGCTATGAGTAATTGTGGTGTCAAAATAAAAGTATGTTGCCAATAAAAAAAATCACCAACATATTTTGTCATTTTATCGTAAAATAAAATAAAAATGAATTTCATCCATTCTCTGGCGTTTTACGGGAAGAAAATATCCACAAAGCTTTCACAATATTTGCTCTTAGACGGCAGTATTGCATGTATCCAAATAAATTTAGAGTAGATAGGATGATATGAGAAGCCACGTTCAGAAGGGCATTGTATTGAATATGGCTATGATACAACAAGAAGAAACAAAAACCCCAGGGGAAAATCTTTCTGTCCACAAGAGAACAAAAAAATACTAGGTAGCGTCCAGATTCTAGAATTCTTTCTGCTATTTCTACCTCTTATACAAATACAAGGGCTCATTATCTATGAATAGACATGTCGGAAGAGTTGTTAACGAGCCGACCTGAGTATCAGTTGTTCGAGCATGTAGTCGTTTAGATCACGAACTTGTTCGTTTTCGGTCGTTTAATAAGTGAACAGAAAATTATGTTGAAACTTGGTTTGTTAAGAACACGAACTTGTCCGCGAACGATTGTTTAAGAAACGAACAAAAAAATTATCTTTAAACTCAGATGATCATATATAGATAAAATTTATTTCAACTCATGTTCGAGTTTGGCTTGCTAGACATATTTTCGTCTTTCACCTTGAGTTTGGCTCATTAAGGTATAAAAAAATAAGTCGATATAAATAAATAACAAAGTGCAAATCAATATTCAAAAATTATTGTAACAATAAAAATTAGGACAACATTATTAAAAAACATAAGCAAATCTTAGAGATGGCATTTTTATGGAGAGGTTGACATTATTTGCAGTAATATTTTGTAATTTTCCTTTTAAAAGAATAAATAATGATTATTTGTTGTACAGGTTTTTTTTTCCGAGTAGTGATTGGTTTATTTCTACGATTCTACATAAATTATATATACAATAACTCTCTCATCACCTATTTTTCATTAAAAATATAATACTTACCTATATAAAAAGGGAAGTGAAATAAATTGATTTTGATCCAAACCCGGCTATTACCCGTTTTACCCGCTCCAAACCCGCAAATAAAGAGCCATGTCATATATAAAAAAAATTCCTACAATCCCTCAACAATAATTATACCAACTTAAATTTGTTCAAACTGGTCAAAGAAAATATATAAATGGCAATGTAATTAAAAAAACCGGTCTTATTTAAAAATTAAAAATAAAAACCATTAACTCTCCCTAAATCTCTCTACAATTATTGTACCAACTTAAATATTACACAATTTTCCCCTCCAAACACACTAATATTACCTATTATCTTTTTTCTTTTCTTTTTTCAAATTTTTTTTAATTTTGGAATTTTGATCATTAATTATTATCACATTTCATTGCCCGTTAATGGTGATTGATTTTTTTTAAACAGTAATCTATCTCCTTATTTTTAATGTTAGAAATTAAATCATTAATTACGTTTGCATTGTATTACCCATAAATTGTGATCTTTATTTAACTGTAATCTTTATCATTATTATTTTCAATTGCATTTTTACTTTTTTTTTCTTTTTGAAAGCAATTTTATTTTTATCGGGTTGAAGATTCCTGAATACATGTGCTTACATCCAATCCGTGTTTATTATTTTAATTTTTGTTTTTCAAATTCCATAATACATGAAATATAATCCAGGATTTGTAGTTTCGAATTTCATCGATTTGATTTGGTGGCATTGCAGATTCAAGAATTCAAGCACATACGGTTGATTTTCTTGACATCGATTCTGTGTTTTGAATTTTGGCACAATCGGTGCCAAATGACGGTATGATATTTTTTTTTCTATGAAGTTTTTTGATGTACAGTTGATGAAATTCCATAGGATTTGATGAAGATTATGTAAATTGAGAAGTATATATGATAGGTATGATCAAAGGTATGATTCATATTGTTAAAGTCTGAGAAGATTTTTTTCCCATAGCATATCAATGTTGTGTGTTTATAACAAGCATAGATGGTTTTTCACAAAAAAAAAAAAATACATGGATGAATATTCGAGGGATCTTGCAAATATTCGAGGGATTTTGCAGTTTCCTAGTTATATTCTTTGCAATATTGAATAATAGTAAATAAATAATTAATCTACGTTCTACACAACAACAATGTCCGATTCTAAGAAAATAAAATATAAATAAAAAAAAAACTAATTATATCTATATATATATATATAAAAAACACGGATTTCCTCTATAAATAATGGTTGCATATTCCATAATACCTTCCATATGAAATGCGTTTGAATTTTGAATCTCATTTATTTTATTTGGGTTTTTTTTGGATTAGGGTTGAAGATTCCTGAATACATGTGCTTACATCCAATCCGGGTGTTTTATTTTAATTTTTGTTTTTCAGATTCCATAGAACATGAAATTTAAACCGGGTTTTGTAGTTTCGAATTTCATCGATTTGATTTGGTGTTTTTTTTTTCCGTTTAAGCATTGTAGATTCCAGAATTCAAGCACATAAGGTTGATATTCTTGACATCGAGTCCGTGATTCGAATTTTGGCACAACCGGTGCCAAATGACGGTATGATCTTTTTTCCTATGAAGTTTATTGATGTCCAGTTGATGAAATTCCATAAGACCCGATGAAGATTATGTAAATTGAGAAGTGTATATGAAAGGTATGATCAAATGTATGATTCATATTGTTAAAATTTGAGAAGAATTTTTTCCGACAGCATAGCAATGTTGTGAGTTTATAATAAGCATGGATGAATATTTGAGGGATTTTGCAAATATTCAATGGATTTAGCAGTTTCATGGTTATATTCTATGCAATGTATATAGTAAATGAATAATTAATCTATGTTCTCTTATTGTATATCTTCATGTTTTTTTCTTTTCATGTTGATGAAAAAGGAAGCATGTTAAGTCTCTGATTTTTTTTAATCAACATTGTTGAAAGGACAGAGGAGAACAAGACAATCAAGAGGAAGATATAGTTTTGTTTTCTTCCTTAACAAAACAAAACCAATAAAACCATTTTTAGAAGCTTTAGGTTGTTTTATGTTTCGTTTGCTTTTTTCATTCCTTTTGTTATTATTTTTTTTTATTTTATAATTAGCATCACCTGTGAAAGTTTATATTTTATTTGGCATGGGTGTCACAATGAGTATAATTGTCATACATCTTTATTTACTGTCCCACTCTCCGTGCATGTGCACGGGTATATGGCTAGTATGAAATAAATCAAAGGAAGCCTCCCTAAGTAGGGCCGGCCCTGGATCTTTTGGGCCTTCGGCGACTTCGCCGAAGAGTCCTTTTAGTTCGAAATTGTTTTTTTTTTCGAAAATATATTTACAAAATATTATTTTAATATTGCGTTTCTAAAATCTGTGAATACAAAATTCAAATTCATTGATGTTAGACATTCTTAATACATTGTTATCGTTTGCATTTGGGTTGTCGTAACAGTACGGGTTCGACCTGACTGGTCACGATGGGTCAAGGGGCAACGCCTACTTGTGGATGGAGGAGTTATCATTCTCCTACTGAGGTTATTGTACACTAGTTATTGAGGAGTTACACTAAATGAATGGATGTGATATATCCACCTTACAAATACACACCTCTATTGAGTTAAAGTTGATGAGTTGGATGCATCTCATTCCTCCACTTGGTATAACCCTTCAAATCACTGATGCACCATAATTATTGTCCTACTCGTAGGAGCTTGGGGGCAACGCCCCTTAAAACTTATTAAACACTCCTAGCTGAACGGATGCACCTATGAAATTCAAATTGATGCATCTGAGTTATTATAAAATTGGGCCTATAATTTGAGCATTTATCAACTCAAGCAATTTTTTCAATTCATGTAATTTTTTTTTATGTAATTTTTTAACACATATTGTATTAGATTGATTGGAATATACACGAATTTTTTAAATAAAACATGTAACTGCGGGTCCGCCCTGACGGTGGACCTTCGGCGGCTGCCTAATTGGTGTGCTGGCCCTGTGCCTAAGGTGCATTTGAGAAAAGAGAGAATGGAACACATCGTTTATTTTGTTGAAAAGAATTGGGTGCATTGTGCACCGAGAGAAAGATTTGTGTATGATTTACTTTTTCATATTTTGTGAACAGTGTATTTATTCTTTTTGCCTTTTTTTTTCCACGGTTCTGTTTACTATTTTTACTACCTACTATTTTCACAACCTATTGTGTCCAGTAACGATGTTGGATCTCGTCTGTGAATAAATCCGGGTCGTATCTTCCTAGTGACGATTAATTTAAGAATCGTTTATGAAAGGGATGGTGTTTGTGGTGGTTTTAGACTGAGCCTGAGAGTTTGCTTTCAAGTTGCCTACGCATACAACAAGTCAATTGAAATCAAGTCTTTCATAGTTCCTTAGGGATTGTATATATAGGGGACATCTCGTCTTCTTAATCCCCAAGGATTATCACGTGTGTATCCCCTTGATTTAGGGATAATTATGGACATATTTAAAGGACTAGATTACTGTAGCCATATGATTTTTTCCATGCCTATCCAATATTATTAGGCACGTGGGCTAGAACTCGGGAATACTCGGGTCGACCTACGTCGAGCCCCCGAGGCTCTTATTTCTGATCTGTGTGCGCCCCCCTCTTCTAAGCCCTGACCGACCTGCGGTGGACGGGAGGAGGTATGCAAGCGATCTCCCCTCCGGGGTCCAGACCTACCCTTGGGCACGTCTTTAGGGCTCTTGGCCCTTAAGGTTTACCTCTCATATACTCTACATTAATTATACGACTAACGAGAAGATGACATGTGGCTTGACTCGATCAGTTCGGCCCTTATCACAAGCCCCCTATATCTGATTCAACTTAAGAGCCGATCGGAGCTTCTTTGTTTTCACCCGGCCACGGCCATCCGACATCGCGTTTTGAATCAGCTAACTGCCATGTGGCAGCCTGTTCATCAGACGTTATTGCATTCTCGAAAACTGATGCGCCGTTTCACACATTTATAGGTAAGACGTCAACCTTCAGCATCTCTAGGGGTTATAACCCCCGTCGTATCAGTGTCTCCCCACACACTTCATTTTACTCTGAGGATATACGTAATTTCTTCAAGTTCTTGTCTTCTATACAAGTAAGCTCATTCCCTCTTTTTCTTATTGCATTTCTCATGTTGTTGATGAGGTTGGGTCCTGTCATCAGTAGTTCCATCGAGAGAGTGTTTGAATCGAAGTCTGAAACTGAAGTAGGAACACCGGCTTTTGATCTGCCGGAACCTCGCCTTGCTCCCCGCCCTTTTTCTAACCGCAGAGGATTAGAGCACCTCGTCGGTGACCCCCGTTTCACCAACTTACCTCCTGTCTCTCAACCCCCCAGGCTCTTCCCTTTTTACAGAGTTTGAAACGTCATATGGCCATTAAGTCATCTGTAGGTAGTCACGGAGTGGATTGCTCGATTTCCCAGGAAGAGATCTACCGGGTTTGCCACAAGTACGGGGTTGATCTGGATAGGCATGCTCCCCGCCGTCCTGTTACTCCGAATAGATACGTCTACTAGCCTCCGGAGAGGTACTATGCAGTTTATAAGGAACAGTTTGATTGCGGGCTGAGAGTCCCTTTCTGCCCAGCCTTTCTAGCTATGCTTAGGTACTATAACCTGGGATCCTCCCAAATAGCCCCCAATGGGGTTAGGACGATCTTAGGATTTGCGATCTGGTTAAGTGCTTAGACACCGAATTTTCTGTTGAGCTATTTAAGACCTATTATCAACACAAAAAGGTCAAAGGCCACGTTGGGTGGTGTTACTTTCCCCGCCAAACTGATGACCAGAGAACCATTCATATCCTTTCTAAAAGAAAGTCCTCTATTCACAACTGGAAATCCCACTTCTTCTTTATTCGCCATGATGGCCACCCGGAGTTGAGTAGGTGGAACTCCAACTCTATTCTACGGACATGTGCCCCACAAGGGTCGGGACGAAGCTGTTAGAAGACATCACCAATTCTGGCATCTTTCTGAACATTAAGGACTATTCCTCCGAGTTGATCGAGGCTGCTCAGCTGGCCGATGCGGGGCCAAATCCGTATAGGAGGTTCACCCGATACAAGTATAATTATTGTAGGACTTCAAACTTTGCCTTATATTTTTATGTAACATATATACTCTACTCTGCTCGTACTGACCTTTGTCTTACCTTGTTTTTGTAGTGGCCGACTTTGCCAACATCTTTGTTGAGGCTACTGAGGAGGAGAGGGTCAGGGGCGAACAACATGAGCCTAGCTCGGACTTGAAAAGGACCAAAGATGCTGGTACCTTAGGAGCTCTAAATGTAGACGCCGAGGCAAACACTAGGATTGTGTAGACCTCTGTAGGTTTTCAAGAAGATGAGCAGGTTGATACCCAACGATCAAACGAGCCAATTGAGAAGGACAACTTGGTTTTTCTGGACGGCTCTGACCGTGAAACTGGAGAGGGGCAGCTCTAGCTGAGGACCCGATCGGAGAGAAAGAGGAATAGGTCCTCTGAAGACAGCCAGGTCCTTCCCGGCCTAGAGGGGGTCTCGTTCCCGGCTTAGGGGAAATAGATGAGATGTCCGAAAAGGACTTGGCTGCTGCTGTAAGTTTTTCCTTCTTCTGATCATACTTAACTCTTTTTTCGGGAGCCGCTAACATCTCCAATATTTGTGGCAGGGCGCTAAGATCGGCAAGGAAGTTCTGAAAAGGTTTAACAACCTCTCCTCACATAAGGGATCTCTGGAGCACCGAGTTGCTGTGTTTTCGGCAAGCCGGCAAAAGCATAAAGGCGCGTTGGAGTCTAAGAACTAGGAGATCTTAGCCTTGAAGAAGCAGCTTTCTGCTCAAGAGGCTGAGATACATAAGATTAGAGACATGTTTGCCGCTGATCTGTAGATAGCCACTAATGAGCACCTAAAGCAAACTTCTGAGCTGGAACAGGCGAGTACCCGGCTCAGATCTGAGAAAGAGGAGATGAGAGCTTCCGTCCCTGACTAGATTCCTCAGGCAGTTCAAGCATACAAGATTTCTGCTCAATGATCTGGAGCTTTGAAGGCTTTGATGGCACCTATCTTATGGCATGGTTATACCTTGCGCGTGGATGAGGCTAAAAGCCAATGCCTCGTGCTGGTTATTGAGGATCTTCCCCATCACGGGTTGCACAAGCCTGGTTCTTATAAGGTCTATGATGATCGGCTTAAGTAGTTCCAAAAAGGGGAGGGCATAGCCGCAAAGTATGCTCGGCGGCCTGTTGCTGCTCGCAGAGCTTCTGGATCTGTTGCTTCTTCTACTCAACAGAACCCTGCTCCTGAGTCTTAGGATAGACTTTTAAACTTTTCTATGAACGTTTATTTTGCTTTAAAAAATTGTACATTGACAATTATTAATATGTATGCAACTTACTTGGCTTTTCTGTAATTTATTGCAGCTTGTATGCTTTACTGCTTTGTTTTCACAGTACTTACTAGGGTGACCTACCCCCTCAGTATGACATGCGTGAGTTCAGGTCTCGGATGGCATACTTAGCATATTTTTTGAAGCATTTATGAAAGGACAACTTTCTAAGTTTGACCTGCAGCTCAGTTCTGATTGTCTGTTTTGTAGACTTAGTGAGTTTGTCATTTGCAAACTTTCTAAGTCTGGCCTGCGGCTCACTTCTGATCTTCTGTCCTACGGGCTAAGTGAGTTTGTCCTTTGCAAACTTTCTGAGTCTGGCCTGCAGCTCAATTCTGATCGTCTGTCCTGCAGGCTTAATGAATTTGTCCTTTGCAAACTTTATGAGTCTGGCCTGCAACTCAGTTCTGATCGTTTGTCCTGCAGAGAGTTTGTCATTTGCAAACTTTCTGAGTCTGGCCTGCAGCTCAGTTTTGATCGTCTGTCCTGTAGACTTAGTGAGTTTGTCATTTGCAAACTTTCATGGTCGACTTGCGACCTTCAACAATCACACATAATGTATGAAAAATTAAAATTTTATTACCATGACTGATGTTCAAATTACATTTTATTTGAAAATAAAAATTGAAAAACAAACTAATAAAACATGAGAAGGTCTGGAACATGTCCTAGACATAATATCTTCTCAAATTGTTGGTGATATACCCGACCCGGATCAAAACCCCGAGCATCTAGAGTGGGTCTGAACCCAAGCCCAACAACAGATCTTGGGCCTCCATCCCGCTAGCCGCAGTCACTAAGCCAGACTCGTCCCTACTCCAAGAACTAATACATACAGAGCTACTCTGTCAATTTGTCGACTCACTTGTGTTTCCATTCATAAGCAACAGTCCGACCACCGTTGTTCTTGATATCCACTATTTCTCACTTGAGAAATCATACATATACAGCATTATATCCTCTTTATATCACTGTTACCGCAAACATGACATATCCGACTATATCAGTCAGGAGGTAAGTGCTAATCTGAAGCAGAAGATGGCCGTCATGGGAGCGGAGGTTGAAGTTAGACTAGAGGTTCCGGACTTGATCAACCCGAGTCTCCATCTCTTTCATAGATTTGGTTGCCTCCTTATCTTTTAGTGCTAACTCGCGGTTGAGGCTTCAAGGCACTCGGAGTTTGACTGAGCCTCGACCTGCATCTTTTTTGCTTCAGCAAGCTGCTTCTTCAGCTCGATGTTCTCAGCCTCAGAAGCACTAAGCCGCACACGCAGATCGGCCCCGACCACTTTAGCGGCATTTAATTCTTTGTCGACAGCCGATTTTGACGAAATGGTCTCTTTATAATCCGTTATGAACTGCTTCAGGCCGGTACCGACCCGAAAAGGAGAAAAAGGAAAGCAAAGTTAGACCGGCCGATTAAAAAAAGAGGCCAAAAGACAAAGGCAAAAAAAAGTTGTTTACCATGCTCACCGTTGCCCCATACAAGCCCCACAAATCCCCGATGTTCTGCAAAAAAGCACGGCAAGGGTCAGTCTGATCTGATAGCACTATCGGTCCGCGATACCGCGACCAACCTCCAACTGGATGGGATTGGGAAGGATCCATCTCAAATGCCTCAACGGGGCCACATCGGCTATCATCGTAGAAATCATGATCGCCCTAGGCATGTCAATCGGCAGCTGACGCATAAAGTCCTTATCCAACCAGACGGCATCGACACCTCAAGGCCCTACGGGCACGCCAGAAAAAGACACCAGTGCAATCGTACCCGCCAAAACTCGACTGGTCAGGCCTAGCTTTAACTTTGTCAGCACCATCTTTGGGTAGTGGCTGGGATCTCTCTTGAGTGGAGGCGTCGACCTTCAGCTGAGTATCGGCCAACTTGGATTTCTTGGAGTGACGAGCCTCCTTCTGTCATCCCTACCCTCAGCAGGGTCAATATCTTTATAATCAGCGGCCTCAGAAACCCTTATTTTCTCAGAAGTTGGAGCTTTAGTCAGATATTCTGCTTTAGGGGTTTGCTCGTCGCTGCTTTCCCAGCTGTTTTTTTAGTTGGAGGCAAGGCGATTTCCTAGCCTTAGATCCCGAGGTCCCCACCGAGTCAATGCGAACGTTGACCATAGGAAGATCGACCTTAACCCCTTTAAGGTCTCCGCTCCTTTTCACCTCTCCAGATGTCTTCCTGGCGGCCAGCAGATTACGTTGTTTCAAAGCGTCCATGGTACCTACAAAAAAGACAATATACATCAAAAGGCAATAAAAAGAATATGACAGAACAAGAAAAAAAAAGCCGGCAAATAAAAAACAAGTAACTTTACTTGGAAGCCGCTTTGAAGGATCGCCTAAACTCACCGTGCATAGAGAGGGCATGCACCTACCAAAGTGGCATTCCCCATACCAATCGGGGTCACAAGGGGTTCAACCACAACCACTGGATCCCCCACACCCGCTCTAGAAAGTCCGGCCATCTTAACTAAGGGTTGATCGACGTCTAGAAGAAGCCTCCAATTGAAGACTCGATCCTAATCCTATCCCCTTTAGGCATACCCGAGCAACTCTTTAAGCTCAGTACTCGTCGTCGGCATCCTAAGTTTTCACCTTCGTCAGTTGATCAGTTTTACCTGAGTTTGCCAGGATTTTTTGGAAAGGCCAACCTATCCGCGACTCCACCTTCATGCACCTCTTTTTCCAGTCCGATACCTTATCGGGAAGGTCGAATAGAAGTTGGGGTCTGCCACTACTTGATCTGCTTCGGGGTTGAATTTGACTGTCATCACCTTTCTTGTTGAAGCCGTAGAAGTAAAAGAATACCGGCAATGATGGGTCTCGCCCATGAAGCCGACTTATTACTATGAAGGCCATCAACACACGGATAGCCCCCAGTGTAAGATCACACAGCATGACCCGAAGCTCCACCATAAATCTGATGAAAAATGGGTCAAAAGTGGCCGAAGTCCGCCAACGAGGTGATCATAGTGTAGCCTCAAGAAATCCTCCACATCTTGACCATAGGCACAGGCTACGTTCGCCGCACCCATGGTGGCGAACCGGTACTCGTTCGGGATATCATAGGCCATCAACGATGTGGTGTAATCAGTCCGACTTCGGATTTCTCTCCAACGAGTTCCAACTTCACTATCAAAGCGCTTTTGATCGGCCAACTCACGATCAGCCGCAGCAGACCTCTTTTTGTGTGGTCTTTTCTTCGGTTCGGATGGCCCCGACGTTGAAGTCTTCTTAGACGCCTCGGTTTTCTTTGATGCGGTTGTTTTCTTTGATTCCGTGACTTCCTTGAACCCCGCACCTCGAGCTGCAGCCCCCCGGGTCATAACCCCTTGGAAAGTATGGATAAGATTGCCCAACGCCGCATGGTCCTGATCGTCTAACTCCCCACATGCTGCGCCTTCACCGATGATCTCAACACCTTCATCGCCGCTTTCCTCATCGCCAGAATTAGATTCATCGAAGACGACGTCGTCTATCTCTTCCTGATCTACCTCGTCCCCCGAGCCATATTCAACAACTGCTAGGGCTTCCTCATCCGATTGGGTGTGTGACTCTGATGACATCCCAGAAAAGCACAAGGCGAGGTGGAATAGTTAGTAACCCAAACATGGAAGTCGGGCCGAGGTGAGCATAAACACACCCCGACACCTCGCCCCTCCGCTCTAATGGCAATGCATAAACCATAAATAATAACCCTAAGGTCATCTGGGAACCTTACTCTAGGCAAGAATGAAAACTGGGGAAGGAGTTGGAAACTCGTACGTTTCGAGGCCTGGCCAGATATTGTGGGTCTATCATATGCATAATATCAAAAGTTTGAGTTTGCATTTTCTGTCCACATGAAAATCTAAGCTTAATATCAAAAGTTTGAGTTTGCATTGCTCGGTTAGCTTGTATGTTTGGATGGGACACTAAAACATAAGTTTATCATAGCCTACACAAATGTTACTACTGGAACAATGACACTTATTTTGTCTTGTGAACAATTTGATATAAATGTCTCACTTAAATAATTAATCATCTTATTTAATATCTTAGCAGCAAGTCTATAAGGATTACACCCGAGTTTGTTAAGCTTAGCTTACTCCTGCAGCTCACAAAGGTTATCTTTTCGGAGAGCAAGTTCTGAATTTTGATAAGGACAAAGTAAAAGTGTAACAAGGCATCACCATTCTCTCACGGTGCTTTAGTCGACGGTGGGCCAAAATGGATGTCGACGGTTGAACCTGTAAACATATTGTAATACACTTGTGACTTTGGTACGCAGGAAAATAGTGTTATACGTACCCTAAGGAAGATATATATATAGCTCAGTCACAGCAGGCAGCCACATATATCTATATATATGGCTTTGGTCGATCCTACAAGCCTTCCAGTTGCTTCCAAATCCAAGATATATACCGTGTTTACCCTTAGCTTTATTGACTAACTGAATGACAATTACAAAATTATGATGCCCTCTTATCCTATTTATCCATCTTGACTACAATATTTAATTTACTAAAAAGTAGTGGTGTTATTATTTTATTTTTTATTTTTTTCCCTTGCAGCAAATTACTGGTTTAACACATCCAACTCTTGTTTTGGTTGGTGTAATTAAGTTCATTTCAGTCACTGATTTCATCTACCAAGTAAGGGTTGATAGAACTTCATGTGATATGATCACTGTCTGGATCTCGTTCATGCTAAATAAATGAAAGTAATGTGGAAATTAAACCGGAAACGTATCTGGAACCGTTGGAAAATTCGTGATGTCACGTAGCCATCACGTGTATTGATCTTCCAAGACATCACATAAAACGCTAGATCTTCCTGTAGATGGGAATTGAACAGAGAATGGTTCCTTATGAGCTCAACCGAAACCGCCATCATCACAAGTATTTCAACAATCCCGTCCATCAGCTAAGTCAGCACAGGAAAAAGCAGATTTCGCCGCAATAAGCGTAGGTAATCAACAATTATCACATGCATCAACCTCACTGAATGACATGGATAAGTATGGAAAATGTAGCTTGAAAATTACACACAATGTCTATTTTCAACTGGTCCTCCTTACAAAGATAAAAAAAAAAATTAACCTTATGAGTTCAAATGTAAAACTTTATTTTGCGAAAATTTGTCTGTTACAAACCGTACGAGCATCAGACTCCCACTGAACCTTATTATCATAAAATGATACAACACCCGTACCAAAGACATATGAAAGACCTAGGGTGTCAATGATTTAGTTAGTGGATCCCCCATATGGAGACTGTACCTACATGCTCAATAGACACTGTACCATTTCAAACTCTATTTCCACAACAAGAAACCTAATGCCAATTTTCTTAGACATTGACTAACTTTTGTTATTATTGGGATACAACAATATGGAATTAGTATCACACAAAATACCTAAGTGGTCTTTCATTTGCCAAAAGTTGTAGTCATGAAATGAAATTCCGCTCCCATATCCCATAAGTAATGGCTTTAAAACAAGCCCCGAATTTTGTCTCCAAATGCAAAGAGTCATTAACTGTCTTCTTAGCACTTTTTCAAAAATAGCTCCTCATGTCGGTGTGAAGCCAAACCTAATGTGGATTTAAACGTGCCCTTACATCCACCAATATATGAGTCAGAATACTGAATGATCTCTAACTTGGCTGACTTCATTTATGAGCATGCTTCATTTTGTTTTTTGTAAGTACCTCATTAACTTAGAATTTTATTGGTCGCGTCCAAATGATCATTTCCTGGATCCCTTAAGCATCTAATGTATGAAATATCCGGACGCATACAAACCTAAGCATACATAGGCTCCAAAAAATGTAGCATATGGAATCTATTGTATATATATCCTCCTACTTTTAGATCATTAGAAGGGCACTTTTGAGACTAAATTTGTCTCCCTTAGACACAAGGGTATCACGTGGTTTACAATATGCCATGTCGAACCTCTTAAAAACAAAACTTTATTGATATAATCATTTTGTGATAATCCAACAATACCTTGAGAATAAACCCGAACCTATATCTGCCTATCTGGATCTTTAATACAAAATGAGTGTCACCTAAATCTTACAACACAAATCCGAACGAGAGAAAAGATTAAATTTGACACAAACATCTATATTGTTACTAACAAAGAATATATCATCGACGCATAAAACTTAGAATATGAACCCACTCCCACTGAAATTATAGTACATACATTCATCAACTGAAATTTGCCTCAAAAACCAAATGAGACAATATATGATGAAACTTGAAATACCATTGACGAGAAGAATGTGTGAGTTTATATGGATTTCTTTAGTTTGCAAACCATACTTTGCGTCACATAATGCAAAGTTTTATGGTTGCACCATATGAATTTCTCATTATTTGTCCCCATTGAGAAACTATGTCTTTGCATCCATCTAATGTAACTCAAGATCCATATGAGCAATTAGAGCCATTATTATCCTGAAAGAGCAATTCAAGGAAACCAAATAGAATGTTTCTATATAATCAATGCATTTCTGAGCAAAGCCCTTAGTGACATGACAAGCCTTATAACTTTCCACATTACCATTTGAAATCATTTTGGTCTTTTACATCCATATGCAACCAAGAGGTTTCGTTCCTTCTAGAAATAGTACAAGATCCCAAATGTCATTGTCCTTCATCGACTTCAACCATATTGCATAGCCTCAATCCACTTAAGAAAGTCAGAGCTTTACATGTCTTGGAGGTCGGTAACTATATTGTCCTCCATAATACCAGGATATTTATTATCAATGAGATAAACGATGTAATCATCCTGAATTGTTGATCTTCTCTTTATAGCACCATTGGTTCCTCACATGGCACCTAATGTAATCATGTTGCTCTTGTGTAGGTTTTTGGAGGATGTTGAGTTTGCCTTATAGGAGGTTCAAGAATATTGTCTCGATCTGTATCTGGCATTGATATAACATCCCATTAGGAAACCAAGTTGTTAGTCACCACCACTGTAGGAAGTGTAATGTTATGCTCCTCTTCAAAGACGATATTTCATACCTTATCTTCCCCTAAAGCTCAAAATCATCTAAAAACCTTATAGTTTTCATCTCAAGAAAATGATGTGAAAGCAGGATCATATAACTTAAGCCCCTAGATCTTTTAGAATACCCCATTAAATAGCAATTAACTACTATTGAGTCCAAATTTTCTTTCATTAGGTTGATAGGGCCTGCCGTAGCTTGACAACCCTGAATATTACCGAATATTGGGTTTTCCCAATCCATATTTCATATGAGGTTTTGGTTATTGATTTAGTGAGTACACTATTTATAGTGTGTAAACTTCTAACTTTATTTTTCATAATGGATGACATCTCATTTAAATATATAGGTAATCGGGCAGCGGATAATTGTCCATGAATGTGATACAATATTGATGACCATTCCAGGATATCATAGGGAATGGACCTTAAATGTCCTATGTATCAATTCTAAGACGTCCTTAGAGCAATCATTGCCTAATCTTCTTATATTGGTTTAATATCCTTGAATACAACATACACAAACAAAACCATGTGACATACCAAAGGGACCAAACGTTCCATTTGACACAAGCCTTTTTATTATCTTTGAGAAACGTGCCTTAGATGCTCATGTCCTAACTTACAGGAACCCTTATTAGATGACTTTGTTTTGTGCCAAAATAACTTAAATGCAGAGTTTCATTAAAAAGAGACAATGGTATCCACCAAATTCAGATTATCACTGAAAGATGATTGATTAATACCAATGAAATTTGGGTACAGAAAAAGACTAAAGGTATCATCTCTAATTGAACAAACATATCCTAATTTGTCCAATAAATAAATGAAAACTGGATTCCGCCTTAAAGATGGCCTAACAAGTCTCTTTCTAATTCAGAAAGTGTTTACTCATCAATAATAACCTAAATGTCTCAACCTTCACAACATCGCTATCACTCATACATATGTATTTTTAAACATCAATTGGTGATTAGTAATTCTAAAACCTTGCATGAACACACTTAAGGGAGTAGTAGAGCCAAAATCTATCAATCAAGTGTGTTGAGGCACATAAATCAAATCAACTCGTAAACAAACCAAATTGAGGAGCACAAATTTATTTGTTCACCAATTTTAACACTTGGGGAAATTCTTCAATGTGTTCCACCTTTTGGCAAAAAAAACAACTAGCATCCTTATGTTATTTCTCTTGCCCCGGAAATGAAACACTTGCGGCTTCCTTAAACTTAAGCTTTATTTGCCCTTAGCTCTAATAGTGACTATATGCAATAATGCAACACTCCCCGATTGCCCAAATCTCAATCCTTCTCTTCATGTACACAGTAGGAAATCAATTCCTTCAACTTCCGATGTCCCATATGACAGTTTATAACTGACCTTCAATTTACCATATTGTGAAAGAAAGACAAAAGGCACTAGAAGCCACCAGTTATGTTCAAATTATAAGCCAAAGTTTGGAAATCTGATGATTCATTTCAAGAATGTGCCTCCTTATGTTGCCTTTGCCCAAATACCTTATAGAGAATAGCTTAAACAAAACAAAATTTGTCTTTCCTTTCTCTTCCAAGGGATTGCACAACTCCACTAAAGACAAAGATTTTTGAATAGTTACCACAATATGAATACCACTTCTGAGAGTATACGGACTGGCTCCCTTCAAGATCATAAGACTTAGCTCCACTTCTCAAAGTACATTATTGCTCATTTGTACTATCCTACTGAGAGGTTGATGGGGATTTTACCTAAATACCAATTATAGATTTAAAATGCCAAAGACAACCTCAACTTGTCCTTTCCAACTCTTAATAATATAGGAAATAAGTGGAGGAATAACACTTAAATGCAGACATATTTTAAAGCATAATTTAAAACAAAATACAGAAAACAACAAAATAGACCTAAGCTCACATACAAATGTTGAGTATTTTGTGTTGATATATTTCAAAATATACTTATTTTGGGATTTATCTTACAATTACTCTACAATTAACCTTGTCACTGAATGTTTTATATCTTAAGTGGCATTATGTTTGAAAATTGTTTAAATCACATGAAAGCTTAATTTTATATTTTACATGTGACTTAAGCTTGTCTAAATATGTCATTGCCATATAATTAATTTATCTACATGATCTATGTCACATTGTTTTATTTCTATCAACCTTCACATGTGACAAACTATTTTATAAGTATTTCATCTAAAGATGTGTGTCACATTAAATGCTCAACTTAATAAGTGTGTCAAATGATTTTAATCATGACATAAAAATATTTACTAACAATTAATGTGACATATGATACCAATATTTCTATATGATTTATCAAAGTAACATATATATATATATATATATATATATATATAAATATAATATTAATAAGATAGTATATATATATATATATATATAAAATATATATATGTGTGTGTATATATACATATATACATATATACATATACATATATATATAAACTATCTCATTATAGTTTATATATATATATATATATAAACTATCTTATTAATATTTTATCATATATATATATATCCTACTCTATATAATAAAAAGACAATGGAAAGAGGGTGAGTGACAAGTGTTTTTTTTTTATTAGTCCCCTTTTTTTTTTAAACTGTTCATGACCCAGCCCATTTTTTATATTTTACTGTTTATGGGCGGCCCAGCCCAGAAAAGTGTTTTTTTTTTTTTTTCGAGAAGAATGGTTTGGGTTAAATTGTTCCATTTTTGAAAACTCAATTGTATCACCTTTTAATGTGCGAATATATGTAGCAAAGGTACGACTATTTTCAAATATAAGGGCACGACTTGTTGCCGACACGATCTTTGTATCATGCCAAAAAAATTGTGTTGACGTTTACATGAAATATTATAAATTTCTTAAAATAAATTCATTTCATAAAACACATATCATTTGTACACGGCAATATGACTATTTTCAAGATATAAGGCTACAACATGTTGCCTACACGATCTTTATATCATGCTTAAAATTGTTTATCTACCTATCCGGTTTAACCCCTTCCTTCCATGTGTCCTAAATAAGTGTGGTGACACTTGTTTTTCTACCAACACAATTTTCAGAAAATTCAATCGAGTCCTTTAAATGTTACGTTATTATTGTTCCATGTCATCGTCTTACTATATATAATAAAAAGACAATGAAAAGGGTGACGTGTTCAATGGGGAGCCAAACTACCCTTTTTTTTTTACTACTGTTTGGACGAAAAAATGCTCCTTTTGGGTGGGCTTTTGGTTGTTTTGGGTGGGCTTCTGTTATATAAATTTTATTAAAAGTAGTAAGATAAATAATAGATAATTAATGTATAGATAATATAGAAATTTTATTAGTATTACTACTCCTCTTGACATTAAAAGTCAAGAAGAATATCCCAAAAAAATGTGAGATGTATTTTTTTTATTGATGTGCCAAATAGATTTTAATTAGTAATGTTAGTTACTAATATTTTTTTCTTAAGTGAATGAATTTGCTGTGTAACAATCTTTATTAAAAAAAAAGGTATTGACAGTGTGGAAGATGTGTGATTGTGAGATAATCATGGTTTTAATAATATGTTATATATTATTATATAACAACATAAGGTAGTAAAGACGTTATGGATGCCTAAAAAAATATGTCATTAATGTTTTAATTTAAAGTTGGTTTCTAAATAGGTGGAACGAATGAATATCAAATTTATTGGAAAGAAATATTTCATTGCTTGTACATTAATCATGGGGTTGGTAGTTGCTATGCAATGTAATAAATAATATTTCCTAAAAGTTCTGGGGTTCAAGATTTCACGACAAATTAGGACGGAGAGAGTATTTTATGTATTTCATGATACACCCGTCATAGATATAAATACACATAATATATATACACACATAATATATAGCTTAATGTTACTAATGTTTAAATTTAAAGTTGTTGGTTAGATGTTTACAACGCACATATATTAAATGGATATAGATGTAATTTAATCATGCTTTTATTAACTACACAATGTACGTAATAAATGATATTCTCTTAATATACAAGAGTTTCAGAATATTTCGCATTTACATATTCCAACAATGCAATCATTGTACAGAGCTTAATGTTGATAACTCATGGCAATAATCCCCTGAATGGAAGAGTGTTATAGATAGGACTTACAGTACCGGAATCCATAATAAAGAGTGTTATTGAGTGAACCCCGATAAAAAATATTGAATATGTTTTTGGCGATGTATTTTGTTTCTTGGATGTTTGATGTTCTACATTTTCCCTATATCCTTTACATATTCCAACGACTCTTCATTTATTATAATATATTGTTACATCTGTGGCTTGAAATAAAAAATCAAATTCATCAACAATACATACATACGTTAAATTGCATTATATATTTACAATTTGAAACACCGAAAGTGCGGAACACGCGTGCCTCTTTTCCTAGTATATACATACGTGTTGCTATAAGGCCTGCTCCTATTGCTTCTCTCGGCCTTTGCTTTCCATAAATCCAAATCCAACTTCTATTATACCTGAGCCCATCTCCTCTATATATATTCTTATTTGATTTATAACTAATATATAATCATTTATGCTGCTCACATGTACGTGTGTACATTTGATTTATGTTATATTATATGCTCGATTGATGCATTAACTGCTTAGTATAATGTTACTCTACGCATTATATGTATATTTTGTGTATAATGTAATAAAGTGATTAATCATATATATATATATATAAAATACTCTCTGCTCGATCCCTGCTTGATATGTGAATTATTTGCTGTAACTTTCTATCTCAAATTAATATAAAATAATTTTTCAGATTTGTAGACTTTGAAAAATGTGTCCTCTCACATGTGAACATTTCTTGGGTGTTGTGATATTTGTTTTTAATCAAAACTTTCTTGGGTGTTGTGAACATTTCTTGGGTGTTGTGATATTTGTTTTTAATCAAGACATTGTGACCCATTGACATTTCTTGGGTGTTGTGATATTTGTCTTTAATATTTGTCTTTAATCAAGACATTGTGACCCATTGAATATTTCTTGGGTGTTGTGATATTTGTTTTTAATCAAGACATTGTGACCTATTGTATAATCTTGAGTGTTGTGATATTTGTTTTTAATCAAGACTTTATAACCCATTGTATAATAATAGTCGTTCATTGTTTTCTCTCTATGTACATTTTTTTTTATTCCTACATAATTAATTATTTGTTGAGCGTGTAGACACCTATCTTTTCTCTCTCTCATAAATATAGCCCGGAAAGAGCTGTTGGTTTGCTTCTGGATTACACAAGAAGCCAAGAGTTGTACCTGCAAAAGCTAAAAGCCAAAATGGATTGCTAAGCCAACCTTATTACTCTAGACACCTGTATTGTCTAGTAGTATAAATACTAATACAACTACTTCAAGAAATGTAGAACAGACCTCTCAGTCAACTTCATCTCTAAGTCTCAATTTCATTTTCTTACAGCACTTGTATTCTGTAAACTGTTTGTTTCTTGAGTATTAAAGAAAAGTGAGGTGTGAGTATAGAGTGTAACTCTAAGGAAACCTTTAGTGAGTGTTTGCTGAAGCATAGAGGTGTTCTCCACTTGTTATTGAGGAGCAATAACAAGGGCACAGCTTAGCCAAGTTGTGGTTCAGCAGTTCAAGTTCGTTCCTGCTGGGTTACGAATTCGCGGAGCTGAATTCAGTTTCAAGAATCCGGGCAGTGATTCTTGGTAAGTACTCCTTTGGTGAGTATTTTGTAGAAATATGTTAATTGTTTGTTACTAAGGATTTAGGACATCTTAGTGTTAGTCGGATTATATGGTTCGCTTAAGACTAACACTAATTTGGTTATCTAGTTAGTAACACTTTAACAGTAAAAGTGTTGTATCTTTTTTTTTTTTTGTAATAAACCTCAAGCGACATCTAGTGAATACTTTGTGTGTGGGTGTGATCTTCTATAAGATCACACATATGTGCTTCAGGTAGTTTATTACATTGATACACACTTTAGAATTGCATGCTTAGGCTTAAATAAAGATAAAATTGAATCTGCAATTCTGTGTTTGTTTGTTGAACACCTAGAAATTCATGTCGTAGGACAACAACCTAAAACAGAAATCTGCAGTTTGCTAGTCTGTTTGTGGTTAAGTATTCAAACCTGCAAAGCTGCATATCTGAGTGTCCAACTTGTCTCGGTGCTTAAACCTGCTTCTTCAATTGGTTAAGTTTCAGCTCTGAACATCAAGCCTTTATCTTACCAAACTGATCTTGATCTAGAAACTCTTCAACTGAAGTTAACTTAGGTTCATATGGTTAATCGAAACTAGATCTTCAGCCAAGGTTCGTTAACTGAACTAAGTTAAGTATACTCTGATTTTGACTGTTAAACCACTTAGTTGTTTTTATCTGCATAAGTGCAATTAAAGTGGTTAAAGAATTTTTAAAAGATCATAATACTCTATTCACCCCCTCTAGAGTATTGTTTACGCTGTCTCGATCCAACAACATAATCCGAAGAACAACCAAAGTCAAACAAAGGTATATGAGATGTTCTCATCACAAGATACTGGGCACGACATTAATATCTTGATGACAGTCTATTTAGTACTATATTTTATAAATCCTATGCCCCCGAATTCTGCTCAATTAAGAGATAATCTAATTATTCTATGAAATGCATGTCAAATGCCTAGTGTATGTTCTTTGGGTCGTAATTATGCAATTATATGTTTATCTTTTGGAATCGGTACTATTTTGCTCCGTTTTGTGTGATTTGTAGGTAGTACCATTTTCTAGGAGCTATGAGGAAGCGGATCTAGGCTGAAGAAGAGTTTTTGGGCTGAATGGAAGAGGTCCTCGAAGAATCTACGGAAGAATCTGAAAACTTAGGCCCGACTCATCGAGGGCTCGGCCCGAATCATCGAGGGCTCGGCCCGATGCATCGAGAACTTGGGCAACACGAAAGCCGACTTACGAGGCAAAATTAAGTCGGCTAGGGTTTTTCAATATGTCTTAGTCAGCTACAGGCTCGATATAAACCCTATACCAGCTCATTGTTATGTATTTTCATTCATATAATTACATTGAACAAGAGTTTGATGAAATAAAAGTTTCTTTTGAAGTTTCTTTGATTTCTTGTTGTTCCCTTCTCCCCAAGGCATCAACTAGCTTGAGTTGATCAAGCTAGTCCTCCATTGTTCAAGGTGTGAAACTTTGAACATGTTTTTCATGTCTTTACTATGGTAGATTAGCATGTATTAACGCATTGTAATTAATCTGAATGTTTAACAAACCAGTAATTCACTAGAATTACCCAGAACTAAAATACGTAACCAATAAATAGGAACCACCGTGCTCGACGCGGCGGCGGTCTATACCGACGCTTCGAGGCAACCTTTAGGTAACCCTAATTATAAAGATTTGGTGTCAGATCGACAGGGTTAATTCAAATTTATTTAGGTCTGGACAATTTGATATTTGTATTCGTAAACTAGCATAATGGAGTATTACTGAAGTGTTACTATATACAAAATTTCAAAAGAAATAAATCACTTAGCACCGATCCCGGGAACGGCGCCAAAATTTTGTGGGTCGTCAAACCACCAAAGATAAATCACCTACAACCTTTATAGCTAGTATAGTAGAACTAGGGGTCGAACCCACAGGGAACGGTGATCTTATTTCTTCTAAAATTAATTTGTAAATAAAAGAGATATTTGGGTTTTTACCTAATTTCCTAAAAAGAAATGAAAAATAAACGAAGAAAAATTTCAATCAATTAATCGTTTTCCCATCAATTCCTACGATTGATCATCGATTCAAGGATGACTTGTTAAATTATTAATAAATTAGTTATAGTTGACCACAACCGTGAATCAACCAATCTCTTCTAAATTCGTTAATTAGGACAACCGCCACTAATACCCTAAATATGGCACACCCCGCAACGACCGCCCGGAGTTTATGACAGATCTTGATCTAGAGGGGGTGAAAACAGAAAATAGACAGATATTAACAATCAAACGAGTAGAAAATCAGTTAGACGTCACAATCACATTAAAATCGAGTGTTCAATAATCAATTATATGAAATAGAAAATTTAACTAATCGTAAAAATAAAATAAAAATAAAGCAAAGATCGTACCTTAGCAACGAAAAAAATCAAAGAAGAAAAGAGTTGCAGGCGATCACACAGGTATGCACAGCCTTTTATTTTTATTTTCTTCCAAAACTCTCTTCCTTCAATTCTCAAAACCTATTCTAATCATAATATCTGTTGCTGCTCACGTTCACATACTCTTTGGAATTGTCAAGACTAACTTGGGCCAAGCCCAATTATTGCTTTAAAATAATAATAATAATAATGGTGGTCTTTTGGGTAGACAAAGCCCAATGTTAATAAAAGAGCGAAAATCTAAAAATGGCCCCGTGCATTTGTCTTCTCTTCAACATATCGGGATCCCGACATAGGCGAAAATGAAAATTCATGATTTTTGAAATGGCGCTTTCCTCCCTTCTCCAACAAAAAACATTCGAACATTGCTCTAAACGTCCAAAATTCCTCCATCGTCTCTTCCGAGCTCTTAAAACCTGAAAATCATTAAAAACATACATAAACAAAACATCTCCAGACAAAATAGATATATAATAAGCACAGAAAAATTCCATAAAATACGGTCTCATCACTCCCCCACACTTCGATTATTGCTTGTCCTCGAGCAATGCACTCTCATCCCCAAAAATAAGGAAAGAAAAATGCATGAACCTAAATCCTAAATGAATGGCCTAAGACTATATGAATGCAAAGCACCAAAAGAATTCCAATAATGACACCCGTACAATTGTCTCATCAACCTCATGCTCCATAATGCAAGCCAAATGGTAATCCAGCAATATACTCACACACTAGGATTCATACAACTAACTTTAACTCACTTGATCATAAACTTTAAAGTGGCAAAATAAAAGAGTCTCAACTTGTCCTCACAGGTAAAACTCTCAATATAATGCATAGGGACAATTCACACTCTCTCAAAAATCAACACACATCAAGCATTGCTATATGTTTGCATATCAATCAAATCTCCACCACTATGTATTCCAAATCCAATGCACAAAGCATGTGGTCTTTATAAAGGTTGTAACGGGGCTAGGGACTGAAAACAAGGTAGGGTAAAATGGAATATATGGGGCTAAAATGTCAAGGAGAATGCATGAATAACCACATCAATAATCACACAGTCACAAAAAATGATTCCAACTGAAACGCACGGCATGGCTCCAAAACATCACATCTCATAACTCAGAATAGAAGTGTAAGCAATACTCAAGAAACTTGCAAAAAATGCGCGAGAACAAGCTACTTCTTCGATGTATAAAACACTCCTTTGTATTATTTTTTTCTTTATTTTTTTATTTTCTTTCTTTTTCATTTTTTTTCCAACCCTTTTTTTTTAGATCTTGAAATTCACCTTCATAACATAATCGTGAGCCATACTTCTCCACATATTCACTTATATGTACTTCCTCAAAATTTCATGCAACTATCTATACAATCTCTTGACAATAGGGTCAACAAAAGAGGGAATATCGTAAGAAAAGGCCATGGGTTTATTTTCTGGAGTTCAATCAAAGAAAGGGTCAGGCTAGACGGGGTTCACTAAAGGGTATAAAATATGGGTAGGCAACAAAAGTGGGTCTAGAAGGGGTTAATTCTAGGTGCCCAATCACTTTAAGTGCACTGAACCAGAAAAAGTGTGGTCTCGAAATGCATGTCAATGCAAATTCTAGAATGACATTGGAAGTGTGGATACCACTCAAAGGAAAAAATGAGCGAGTGCGCTCTTTGGCTAGGTGAAATCCTCACTTTTAATTGGTTTTTCGTTAGGGCTCAATGATTTTACCTCCAAAGTTCACAAACAAGTGACCTAAGGTGAGTGTGTATCGACAAAAGTGTGTGCTTGCATTGGTTGTTTACCATTTCATTATTATTATTTCACACAAGATTAAATGAAAAGGTTGATAAAGTGTCATAAAAAGTCAACCTTGGTGCCATGAAATCCTAACATGTCCTAAAGATGCAATTCTAATATGAAAATGCATGAAAAGCTCCGCCACACTTAAATCATACATTGTCTCCAATGTATGTTAAAAGTGGAAGGAAGAATACAAAATATGGAATGATATACAACTAACATGGTATCTATGATGCACCGACACTTCAATCTGGACGCCGTGCGCCGTGTCCGACACTCCGACACGACACGACACTCTCCGACACGCTCCGACACCGTGTCCGACACGTGTCGGTGATTAAATTAATATTATTTAAAATTTTAATATCCGAACACCTCCGACACGTTGTCGACACACCTCCGACACGGCGCCGACACCTCCCGACACCCATGAACACAATTTTTTCAATCTTTTTTTGATGAAACATGAAAATATATAATTTCTATCTTGATTACTCTGTATTATGTTTATATGTTTTTTGTTATAGACAATCGTTTTTACACTTAATTTGTAATATTTTGAAAGTCAATCATAATTTTCTTTTTACTTTTGACACCGTATAGATAACAAATATCTATTTTAGATATTGATAGAGTTTAAGTATTACAAATCTTATTTTGTATAGTTGTTTAGACTTGTACGAATATTTTTTTTTGATAAATTTGAATATATATATATATATATATATATATATATATATATAGAGAGAGAGATAGATGTATATATAGATGTTAAAGCAACATTGTAACCCCCGTAATCATGTTTTTTTTGTATAATGAATCTTTCGTTTCCGAAAAAATAAATAAATAAAATTATATATATATATATATATATATATATATATATATATATATATATATATATATATATATATATATATATATATATATATATATATATATATATATATATATGTAACATATATATATATATATTATATGTAACGTGTCGGGGCCGTGTCGTGTCCTTAAATTTTAGAACTAGCCGTGATGTGCAAGTAACATAGCATGGTATGCATGATATGCAAGTAGTACTAATCTAATATAAAAGAAAAAAAAAGTGATGAGAATACATCGCAATTCAGACGGTGGGGCGATGAAAAATAAGCCTTGGACTCCATCGTGATTTCCGTATAAACAATGGCATCCGGGGTGGTGCGGGAGGGAAGATCATTGGAAAGATTTCGGACTCACCGAGGACGCTTGTGGATGAAGGGGAGAAAGGGTGGAAATGTTGGAGGTGGGTGAGAGCAAAAGTCGGGTTGGGAAGTAAAAATTTGTGGGTGAGAAGGGGCATTTATTTAAAAGAAAAAAAATAAAAATAAAAATAAAATAAAAAAAATGTTTTTTTTGAAAGGGGGTAATTTAGAAGGGAAAAAAAGAACAGAAGAAAAAAAAAAGGGTTTTTATTTTTTTATTTTATAAATGAGATAATGTAATTCAGCTCCCCTAAAATGATGTGATCATATCATTTATTTTTCGCTCACTGTTTTTCATCCATTTACTGTAGTAACACATCTCCAAATTCGATGTGATCACATCAATAATTATTTACTCTCAGCACTTGGACAAAAAGATGTGGAAAAATACACCTTAAAATCAAAGTGATCACATCGAAATTATTTTACCCACACTTTCCCCCTTTTATTTTAGATTAAGCCCCTCCCGATTACCTTAGGATCCGACTTCACGGAAAAATGAAATTCGCTTTTTTTGAACAAGTCCCCCAAGCTTGTGCCTCCACACATTAACTTCAAATAACGACTCACATTTTTTCACGAAATTCAGCTCTTCACCTGCAAAACAGACAAATGCCTCCACCAAACATGCAAATATCTTTTTTATTTCCACTTATTATGCTAAAAAACAAAATGAAATAAAATAAAATAAATTATTTTCATTGGGTTGTCTCCCAACAAGCGTCTTTCTTTAATGTCTTTGGCTAGACATACTTACCTCGGCTATCCATTGTCAAATGAAATAGTTTTTCTTACATGATTCTCATTGCATACTCAGTGAGTGAGCCATCCATCTTATCTTCAGTAAGAATCAGTTGTGCTTTGGCTCTTGGCACTTTTCTAAAGTATCTTCCCAAGAAAATCTGAACCGGATTAGGATCTTCCACACCCCAGTTCATAATATAGTGATCCAGTGGGAAGACTACTTCCTTCTTGCCCGCTTGCATGTCGACGGTCATTTCAACACTTTTTGGCTCCAACAGCTCCTCAAATTTAACTTCCTCCGGGTGATTTTCTTCATAATTAGACACATCATCCTCTAACTTCTCCAACACCATGTGAATTTCTTGACCATTTTCTTGGTCATCGTTATCATTATCATCAATCTCTGGTGTTGGATCAATCATGGGACAATCGTCTTTTTCATCATGTATTCAATCTTTGTTCTTTAAGCCGATCCACTGCATTTTTCAGCTCGCCAATTTGTCTTTGCATATTCTGAACCCATGCAACATACTCTTCTCTAAACTGTGAAGTCTCTTGTACCAACACTTGAATATGATGCTTCCACTTTTGTTGAAGAGGCGTCATTTCTGTTTGGATCATTTGTGCAATACTTGTAGAAAAGGTCTTCACAAGTTCTTCAAATTATTACCTAAATTCAAAATTGACCCTCCTTGTTGACCAGGCGGCTGGAAAGTACAGGTATAGTCCCAATTCTGATTGTGCGGCTGACTTGGATAATATCTCTCCTCATACATGTTGTTCACCCGGTATCCGTATTTATCATGATTCACCATAGGACTTGTGTAGTTGTAACCTGGCATGCTTGCAAACAAGGGCAGCAAAAACAGAACAAATAACTATATACAAAATTTCAAAAGAAATAAATCACTTAGCACCGTCCCCGGCAACGGCGCCAAAATTTGGTGGGTCGTCAAACCACCAAAGATAAATCACCTACAACCTCTATAGCTAGTATAGTAGAACTAGGGGTCGAACCCACAGGGAACGATGAACTTATTTCTTCTAAAATTTGTAAATATAAGAGATATTGGGTTTTTACCTAATTTCCTAAAAAGAAATGAAAAATAAACCAAGAAAAATTCCAATCAATTAATCGTTTTCCCCTCAATTTCTATGATTGATCATCGATTCAATGATGACTCGTTAAATTATTAATAAATTGGTTATAGTTGACCACAATCGTGAATCAACCAATCTCTCCTAAATTCGTTAATTAGGACAACGGTCACTAATTACACCCTAATTATGGCACACCCCGCAACGACCGTCTGGTTTGGTGACATAACAGCCTTAAAGATTAGAGAGACTCAATTACTAGGTATTAATCCAACCAGCTTAATTTTAACCATAGTATGATCTACTTTCATAACAGGGAATCCTACGGGCTACAAACCGGTAGACAATGTATTGTTTACCATTAAAAATTCAATCTTTTATGACAACCGTCTGAAATGAGTTTTGGTACTAGATCAAAATAATCGCTTAATTATCGCGCGCCAACAACTAAACGAATAATTCTAATCATATATCCGTGAAGTCAAAAAAATAGACGGATATTAACAAAAGAGTAGAAAATCATTTAGACGTCACAATCACATGAAATCGAGGGTTCAATAATCAATTAACTCGAATAGAAATTTAACTAATCATAAAAATAAAATAAAAATAAAGCAAAACTTGTACCTTCGCAATGAAAAAAATCAAAGAAGAAAAAAGTTGCCGCGATGACACAGGTACGCACAGCCTTTTATTTTTATTTTCGTCCAAAACTCTCTTCATTCAATCTTTTAATTATCTGTTGCGGCTCACGTTCACATACTCTTCGGAACATAGTTATCAGACCCGGCCCGGTCATCGAACCGGAAAAGATACTGGGTCACCGGGTCACCGGTTCAACCGGTGGGTCACTTGGTTCAACCGGTGGGTCACTACATAAGATTCAAAAATTATATTTTCGTACATAAACCATAAATAATAACTAAAATACAACAACCATAATCGATTTCAAAATATTGTATACTATTTTCTTTTGCATCAAAGGGGCAGGCAGGCATAACATGGCCTTTTTTATTTGCTAATCTATACATTACAAATTACTGAGTAACAGCAAATAAGCTTTTACCAAACAATTACATATTCACTTATATTGCATTCGGTTAAAGCAATACACTAGCCAGAATCAAAGTAGCAAACTACCACCTACTATATTAAGTCATTAACTAGTCTGGTATATAATTAAGTCAAATTATCAAAGCAAAAGTGAACAATCAAGGAAGTTTGGTTAACATTATTATTAAATTACCATACAAGCAAAAGTGAACGGTAAAAAATATTTGGTTAAATTCATTAAGATACCATACAATGCAAGGGGCAGAATCTACAATACAAAATTTATTTATTTTTACTAAGAACTAATTACAACTAAAAAATGAAGAACGGATGCTGAAAATTCGATATTGAAGATTAAAAAAAAAAACCGAGAAGATGAAAGTTGAAATTGAAATACAAAGGTCTTTTATGCAGAGAATGAGATGTGTTGGTTTGAATCAATGCTTGAAACTTGAATGTTGAAGCATTATTTCTTCAATCTTCACTTTGAACAAGAAAATACCAAGAACGGTTCAAGAATGAATATTTGGCTGCTGTGTGAATGAAATTAGGGCTTCCAGGCTATGTCCCGTTTTTGCCTATAAAGTTTCAGCTAATACCGGTGGCATTTTTGCAAAATAATCATAATTTTTCAAAACCCGCCGGGTTGATTCATAACCGGCCGGGTCCCGGTTCGCCGGTTCAACCACCGGGTTTTCCGGTTCTGGGCGGGTCGGCTCCTTAAACGGTTGAATTCTTGGCCCGGACCGGTTTTGTGACCGGGTCACCGGGTCGAACGGTTCGACCGCCGGGCCGGGCCGGGTCTGATAACTATGCTTCGGAATTGTCAAGAATAACTTGGGCCAAGCCCAATTATTGCTTTAAAATAATAATAATAATAATAGTGGTCTTTTGGGTAGACAAAGACCCGATGTGAATAAAAGAGTGAAAATCTAAAGTGGCCCAGTGGATTTGTCTTCTCATCAACATGTCGGAATCCCGACATAGACGAAAACTAAAATTCATGATTTTTGAAATTGTGCTTTCCTCCCTTCCCCAACAAAACATTCAAACATTGCTCTATACGTCAAAAATTCCTCCATTGTATCTTCCGAGATCTTAAAACCTGAAAATCATAAAAAACATACCCGAAACCGAGCATCTCCCGACAAAATAGATATATAATCAAAGAAAAATTCCATAAAATACGGTCTCATCAATCTTTAGAAACGTGCCAGTCATAGTCGATGGCTTTCTAAGGAGGTTCTCAGTGTTGAGCGGGCACTCTAAAAATCTTAATGCATGTGATGTTAATACTACCTAAGGTAGGTTAACTACACATAGTCATTTGATGTCCTTACAATGGAAGTAGACCAGGTTAAGAGACTGCACCCGTAGCTTGATTACGAAGATAAAACATATGTTCTGGCATTCTAGGAAATTACCAGGGGAGTAAACATAATAGATTAATGGGGCAAATGTCCACAAGGACACATATTAGTCTTAATTAGGCAAATAGGACACTAAGAAATCTTATTTGGTTATAAGGACACAAAATTAGTATATATACCAAACTACCCCTAATTTTTTTTTTTTTTAATGTTTTTTTTTCAGGAGGCTAAAAAGTTGTTTTTTTTGTGGACGAAAAAAGTTTTTTTTTTCCTGGACGTAAAAAGTTTTTTTTTTTTTTTGGACGCAAAAAAAATGTTTTTTTTTTCGGTGACCACCTCGATGCATTAATTGTTGAAATAGTGTCCTAAACCCAATCGGGTTAGACCAAATCCGACCGGGTCAGATTATTTCTACTATTTCTTTATGTTTATATATATATTAAATGACTTTTCTATTGTCATATATATGTTCTTTTAAAGAAACAATTATGAATTGTTATATGATAACGTCATTAGTATTAAACTATGATAAAGAAACAATGATAAGCGATTATAGATGATGAGATCTCTAATCACTTTAACAAGTTTGATACTTAAATGTCTCTAGGCTGATGTAGTATTAAACAGGGCATTGATAGTACGAACATGCTAGCACGTATTAGATGTCTTCTATCTTTAGGGCAGGGATAGATTTCGTCTATCGAAGTGTCGAGACACTTGGACTGTACGTGGACATGTATTAGAGAATTCGTACGTTAGACTGACCCACTTATATTAAGTGTCGCACCATGTGGCAGTTGTGTAATTATCCTTAAGACCGGAGTCTTCATGACATCACGGTGTGGATTGTCATGCTTTGACACTATTGAGATTTCCCCTATCCACGGGGCGATCATGCAGTAGTGATTGGGTGTGATACTGAAAGCATGCGGAGTATACATGTTTGATCGTCTGGAAATCGCGTACCCTATCAGTTGGGATTGAATATCCGAAATGGCCTTCTTATAAGGAATGTCTTACTCTCGTGAATCTTTGCAAAGTGCAAGTAAATGAGTTACTTTGAGAGAGCATGATATCCAGATTATTAGATACGGTCGTTGATGTTTGACACTCAATGTACGACCGTATGAATATTATTACAGCGATAGGATTGTAAGTTACACGGTAACTGTTTCACATGAAAGGTAGTAGTCATTGCATTTGACTCTTCCGATGATTGGGGGTCACGATGTGTTGCTAGACGCTATCCCGTGATCGTTAGGTATAAAGGGCATTTTCATAATTTGTACTTTTGTGCCTACGGCCAACATATTCGGAAGCCTATCGGGTCACACACATAAAAACATCTAGCCGGATTAAAATATGGTTATAGTTGATAACCAAATAAGGAAGGAATTTATCTCACGACTATAAATGTTATAGTGATAAATTAATATATTTATTTATTATGAATAAATTATTATATTTATTAATTAATAATATTAAATACAAAATATTATATATATATATATATATTATATATATATATATATATATATATATATTATATATATATATATATATATATATGATATACATGTATTTTGCAAAAATAATTAATCATTGTATTATATTAATTAAGAATATTCCGGATGCCAATTTATTGGATAAAGGTGGCGCCAATTTCATATTATAGGACACATTTGAATTGTACAATTTAATTAATAAGATTACCATAATATTAATATTAGATATTAATTGATTTTGGAAAAATAGATTTATGGTAATAAGATAAATATAGTCAATATAAGATATTGACAATATATTGAAAATATTTAATATAAGATATTGAATATTAATTAGATAAATCAATCCAAGAGATTTTCCTTATTTTATTAGGAAAATGTTTTTTCTCTCATCTATCAACTAGAAGCTAATCCCAATCAGATTGGGAACCATAGAGGGGCGCCCCATGCCTTATTTATAGGAGGTTTGGCTAGCTCTTTTGTACATCACAATTCCAAGAGCTAATAGTTCTTGTGAAAAATAGAGAGCTTCTTAGAGAGAGTTTAGAGAGAGAAAAAATGCCGGTCCAGCAACCGGATTTTTCTAGTAGCAATCCAATGGTGGATTCCGGTGGACTGTTCATGTGGATCACCGGTAGAGGCCGAATGTTTGGGCGATCCGTGCATCGCTACTCTCCGTAGACGGTCAAAGCGTCGATCTTTTAGATCAACCAAGGTAACCACCGTCTACTAGCTTATTTGTTTATTGCTTAAACGAAGTCGATCCTGGTAAAAGGAAATAAATTTTTGAATTCCGCTGCGTTCCCGTGTAGATTTCCTAACAGTGGTATCAGAGAGAGCTTCGAGCTTAAGAAATAAGCATGTTAATTTGCGTAGTTAATTTTATCGATTAAATCACGTAATTAAAAGATGAATGATTTTTGATTTGCAAAAGTGACACATGAAAAGAAAAAAAATAATGGGTCGGCCATGGTGGTGCTCGGCCGATCGGCGGCGCCACCACCACCGTGTGATCGCCGGCGGCGGCGGCGACCTCCGGGCTGCCGGCGGCTGCTGGCGTGATACGGTGGTCCCCGGTTTTTGTTTTGTGTATTTTGTGTTTCTATATGGTTCATAGTTGTGATTAATATCTCATTTGTTTAGTTATGTCATATAGCTAACTAATGGTTCAAATAGTTTGGGCCATTGGGATGCCACACGGCATTAAAATAATTACGGCTTCCAAACTTTGTTTGGAATAGGCCTAAGCCTTTTTTAAATATTTGATTTGGTAAAAGCCCTAGGCCTAGGCCACTTTCAAAATTTGATTTTGGAATGTGGCGAGACATATCAACCAAAATATTGGCATTTCCAAATTTTGTTTGGAATAGGCCTAGGTCCTTTTCAAAATTTTGATTTTGAAAATGGCCAAAGGAGATGCCTTATGGTTTAGGAAACCAAATGCATCCATTTTGATTAGAAATGAAAAGGAAAGAAACAAAAGATACCTAATTTTAATTTTGATTTATTTTTAGAATAGTTCGATTTAACTAAAATTAAAATTGAAATCGGTTTAAAATTAATCGTTAATTTTATTTCGATTAAAAATCATTAATTAATTAAATGTTAATTAGTCAATTGATTGGGTAAAATTATTTAATTGATTAAACGTTAATCGATTAATAAAGACTCAAGTAGTTAAATTTTAATTTTATCTTTTTCATAAGATGTTATTGTATGGATTAGATATAATATGATTATATGTATCCGATTGATCATGAACTCGACCGATAGGATAGATATGAATGATTTAGTTTTTCTGTTGGTTTTAAAAAGTGTCCTAGGCCGTTATGAAGAACGTGACCTAGTTTATTTTCTGCATTTATCACATTCCCGTTAGCTCCCCCCCATGTGCGGCGGGTGTATTTATTTTATTAGATAGAATTAAATGTAACAAGAATGAAGCGGAATATGGAGACCAAAGAAAGACGAAAATAAAGATCCCATTGGAGAATGGAGCATTAAAGATCCTATTGGCGGTTGCAGTTACCTTTAGAATGTGACCCGCGGTTTCGTTAGTTTGTATTCGAAACCGCACCTAGGAAAAGTCCATGATCATACCGGTTACATTATGCATTTATTTATTTTGTGCTTTTATTTATTTTATATGATACGATAGATACATAACTAGACACGATCTAGATGAATGTGTAGGATGTATGTCTATAGAGATAGATATACTTGATGAGGCCGTAATAAATTAATTAAGAGAATTAATACGAAATTAATTAAGTGAATTAATTTAAAATTACTCCCACAACAAAAATCGAGTTATAATATGTCTTCCAATATTATAGTGACGGTGAAGAGCCCTTGTTCGGATCCAACTGATCGGCCCACGTCGGGAGTTGACCTACCTCGGGTATATCATCATTATCGAGATATGATCGTTATGAGATCTCATGAATACTTGGGTTACGACTCGACTAAGAATCTTGCGGTGATTGGCCACGTTAGGACCGTCTGATTTTAGAGACATAAGGTTGACTATCACATAGACGATGTGAATTGTCAAAGAGTTGACTAGTCAAACCATTGGAAGTCGCGTTGGACGCGATTGGAAAGAAGCTACCTACCCGTCAAAATTGACCCGGTCGATCGTCCCACGTCGGGGATCGAGTCAACTAGATATGATTCCAGCCACTAAAGAATTTTGGATAATTCTTGAAAGGCAATTGAGAGTAGTTGACTAGTGAAAGCAAAATCATAATCCCAAAGACCATATTTGATTTTGCATATATAAACAACAACACTCTTTTATCTTCAATTTTATGTTGTAGTTTTAGCAAACTTTATATTTATGTATAATTCTCGATTAGTAAAACCAAATTATGAATGTTACCTTCTCGAGAAATGTTCTCAAATATGGTTAAGTAATTTTAATCCTTTTAAATAAGCAATGACACGAACAACCTCGTTATAGTAGTTAGAGACAAGGAGACAACATATTTGATGCAGTGCTCCAAGATTTTGATTATTAATGAAAAAACAGGAAGCTCATGATATGATTAAATCACTCGAAATAAGTTTCAACGAATTAATCATATATTGGATACGATCTAATATGATCATTCAGTCATACGATGACAATTAATTCAAACGTTGGATAAGAATGACCACATCGAATTTTGGAAAGGTTATTTTCAAGACTGTAAGATTTAAGTATCGACTTATCTCTATACTCATTGCTAGAAGGTTAATTAAATAGTTCATGTTTTGAATGTGATTCAAAAGGTTAAATAAGCTATTTAATAAACTTTAGATTTTCTTTATGAAAGGAAATAAAAGACATAGCTCTTGTGATCTTTCTTAAGTCTTATGAAGACTACAATAATAAATATTTTACAAGTGTTTAAAGGATTAAAAGGAAAATTAGGGCGTGTGCTTAAAATGAGAGATCTTATCGAAGTCTCTGTTCTAGGCAAGTGATCGAGTTGAGATAAATCCATCTAAATTTAAGTCAGCTCTTAGATATATGATATCTTACGAGTATGATTGAATTACAAAGATTAAATACGGAATGCATTAAGATTTGAAAAGTGAAGCAAATGTTGCGACATTTTCGGCATTGTATTCTGAATCTAATAGACTGATAAGTGAACTAAATAAAAGTTATTATGTTCCAGTTCTTATGAAGAACATAATTTTCAGTTACTTGTTAGGATTTAGTAGACATATTCAATTGTAAGGAATAAATGTTAATCCGATAAAGTTGAAAGGTCACTGAATCTAACATATAAGATTATTGTCACTATATAGATGATATAGGTGAAAAATCTCAACTAAATATTTGTATGACTGTTATCTTTGATATTTGTGGTTGTTCTAGATGTCGACTCTCTGGAAGAGAAACGGATAATCAGATGTCATTCGGATGATGTCTGAACCATGTGATTATGAATCATGTGGGTAATACGTATCTTGTAACGCCCTAAATTTTATGAAATAAAATGAGAAGGGTATAGTTGTCACTATTAATAATTAATCACAATAATTAATATACGATTTATCATTAATAATAGTCGTTAGATAAGTTGATAGAAAAAAACTTGCAAGCTATGTTATTGTTTTTCAGTAGAGTATGCTACAAATATTTTTTATAACTAAAGATTATTATTATTATTATTATTATTATTATTATTATTATTATTATTATTATTATTATTATTATTATTATTATTATTATTATTATTATTTTGGTAGCAGTATAATTGAAGTGCTCTCATAAAAACATAAGTGAACGGATGGGTTTGGTAATAATTGTTCATAAGTTCAACTTAAGTATTATCTTTACTAATTATCAGTTTCGGGGGTTACATCCTTATAGAAATTAATTAGAACTACATGATCATAAAGCTAGTGGGTAGTATATAAAGTGGGAAGAACCTTGGTTCTTCACATACATGCACGAAGGAAAAATATAAGAAAGGATTGAACTAAGCAACTAGAAGACTACGGTGGTCAGATGATCGTAGGTAAATTTATTCTTTTTCTTGTTTTTTTTTTTTTTTTCCAATCTCGAGAATTTGTAAGTTCGTCTAATGTATTGAATGATTTATTCGGTTCGATAAAACTAATTAGTATGGTGACAAAATACGAGGGATTTCGATTATTTATCTTGCGGAAGTTTTTAGCTAGCGCTATCCTATTTGAGTGGCTCTTCAAATTGTTTCGGTTCATCAGCCTTAGGATAAATAAATAAAAACCATGTGTATCGTTTTCCTTTTCTGCAGAATCATCCATGAGGTATAAGATTAATCGGTTAAGCTTTACCGCGCGTAAATTCTATTCAACAACATTTATCTAATATTAATCTAGAAATATTCAAGAACTTCGATTTACTGAACTATAGATTTTGAAGCTATGTCTGTTAATTACTTCATGGTGGCATGTTGTAGTCTATCACTTGCAAAAAAAAAAAAAAACATGCATTTTATTAAATCTTGGTATGTGTACTCGACATTAGTCTTAATTGGTACTATATGTATTATAGCGAAACATTTTCCGTCTGTATTTAAATTCCTTTATCTGAGATATTTGATAACCTAATATGTCCCATCTAGTATGTACCTCTGTACCAGAGCTTTCCTATATTAGTTAACGTGGGGATTTAATCTTTTTATACAACAATCACACCTTTGTGACTATCAACAGCTGATAGAATGGAGTCAATAATAGAAACAATAAGGCGCTAAGCGGGGATTCGGGTAGACTTAAGTAGATTAACTTGGATTGAAATTAAATTAACGTTCTCCTGTCGTTCAAATATTAGGAGGTTGTGGTACCGGTTTGTGAATCAAGAGTTGAAAGTCCTGTACATTTAAGTTAACCTCAAGCCAAGGTGAGTCCAATTTATTTTCTATAAAAATCAAGTGTGTTTTTTTCAAGTATTTTAATTTAATATATTATTGATATAGATAAATAACATATATCTTGTTAAAAATGTTTTTATTAACTTTCTCGACTTAATGATAATAATGTGATAAAAAAAAAATCTTGTACAAATGAAATTTCATGTCCCACCTCGGTGGCATGGTACCGTACTTCCCGCTTCGCGCGGCATGGTATATTGTACTTGTACCTTTCCCGCTTCGGCGGCATGGCTAGTTCCCGCTCCGGCGGCATGCTTTCTCGCTCGTTCTCGTTCTCGTTCTCGCTCGATGGGCCCGCCGAGGGTTTCGCAGTCGGGTTAGCTAAGCATTGGGCCTGTAACCGCGGTTGTGGGATCCGAGGCAAGTGGACTCTCCGGAAGCCCCAGGAGATTGGGTGTCGGAAGGACGGACTTCACTATAAAAATTTCTAGTTGTGGATATAAGGTGTGTGAAAGGGGAGTCATAAGGCAGAGACAATCGTATCAGCTGTATCGATGTCTAGTAAGGGAACTTGATGAATTGACGGATCTCGAATGAGCTTGCTCGACTTGAACTTGATATATAAATTTTAAACAAGTATATTATTACATAAATACTCGAACAAGATTTCTAGAAAATTTATATTTTGTTACAACATTTTTTTTTAAATATATAACACTTTCGCACATGCTCATACCAGCGTTTTTTCTGACGACTCATTTTCTTTGTGTTTTTGTTTTGTTTTGTTTTTCTTCTATAAATAACATCAGGTTATTGTTCGAAAAAGATGTAATGAGGGCGAAAGCGATGACATGGACTTGGATTTTGAAACATGCTATTATTGTAGTATTTCATTTGTTGTAATTTTATAATTGAAACAGTTAGTGTACATTTGTAAATTTAATTATAAATTTAATGGTTTATTTTGGAAAAGATAGTCTAGTTAATGAAGTCGCGGCGAGAGCTTCGCAACCCCTCCTAGAATGACTCCAGTGGACCTAGGGGTCGGGAGTAGGGTATTACATATCTTATCTAAAGATGACTAAAAATACCCTTTTATGAAAATGTTATAAAATTTAGAAAAATTGTCTAAAGCCTAAGCATACCGAAGTTTGTTGGCTTATGACAATTAATGCCGCAAGTAATTGTTTATTTCTCTCTATGAATATTTTTGAAATAGTCAAGTGTACTCAGTGAAGTGCATAATTCGGAAAGCTCGAAAAGTTAGAGCTAGTATGAATATGAGATTGATGAACTACTTAGGAATTAATCTTCAATTGGATTGAAGTAATTAATACCTGAAGGGTGTTTCAGAAGTTGTCTGAAAAGGAATAAGATTTCCCTTTGAAAGGTACCATTTTTGGGATACGCAATTAGATTGTGTTCCTAAAATGGAAACAACAATTTATGTGATAAAGGTGTGACATAAGCCATGCGAAGTATCCCATTACTCGTTTCGGGATAGTTCCCTTATACTTAACCGAGTTCCAAATAATACAGTTTGAATAAATTCCATATTAGATATGGAAGGGGATAATGTCGAATCTATCTTAACCGATGATTTGAAGTTGTCATAGGCAAAGTCAGAAAGGCTTGGAGCCTAGTACGACATATGCAACTTTGTGGAATATCTTAGCAAGTACGCTAGATATTATTTACTCGTCCGCGGAGCAAAAGGTGTTTGTCTCCAAACATGCTGTCTTCTAGAGGAAGTGTTTCTTCCAAAAGAAACAATGGGAGAAAATTAAGATCTCAAAGGCAATTTGAGAACCACAAGGAGATATTCAACTGTTGGAAATAAAATTTAGTTTTGATGATGATTCATCTCATTTAAGTATATATTTGATTACACCCTATTGATGAAGTGCTTGAACTAGCTGTTATAGTGGAAAGCTAAAAGATGTCTGGAACTGAATGTATAAGTTTTACTAGAGTCTGATAATTGTATAGGTTATATCAGACAAGCACTGTAATAGATAGAAGTGTCGTAAAACTGAAAACTGGAAATCATCTAGATAACTGGAACTTAACTTAAGACTGAAGATATACACCTAGAACTGAAGTTCACTCAAAACCGAAGAAGATAAGTTCGATGAGGGACACATACTCAGTTGGCTTATCTATATTTGAAGAACTGAGGGTCACAGACTCAGTCAAGGAAGATTAATGAATATTGAAGAACTGAGGGTTTGTCTGTGTCCGCCGAGACTGTAAAGTTATAATTCAGGTAAGTCTGTGATGGCCTGAACTGACTTTATGGATCTTGAAAGAAGACCTAAGTATCATAAGGACAATGATATCTTAGATGATCTATATAAGGAATGGTGAAATCTGATTCAGTCACATAAAATCAGATAAATAGAGTACTGAAATTTTGAAGAAGAGTAAAACTCAGTTAATGCTTTAAGTCAGTTAACAAACTGAAAACTGACACACTCAGTATAAAACTGATCAGGAAACTCATTTTTATAGTCAGCCATCCAAGCAACTGAAAGTACATTCGAACGTTGTAAATCAAGTATTTTATTGGATGAAGAACTGACATGTAAGAACGGTCACTGACACCTGACATCTGAAAATATGGACATTGATACAATTCAAATTCAAGTAAGATGAACGTTGGACCTCACACTATAAATATAGGACTTGGCATCAAGGATCAAACACCGAATTACAAGATTACAAGCATTTTTGTGCACAAGTCTAGTTCATTCGAATTGCTATCAATATCTGCGCTCAACAAGATCATATCTAGAATTTCTTCAAGTGTTTACATCGATCATATCCAGATTTCGACACTTTGAAGAACCACAAGCAAGAATCAATTCAGCCCAACTTTGATTCTTAATCAAAGGTTTAGACTGTGAAGCAATCCGGTCAAGGAGTTGCCAAGGACAGTTGTGACATTTGTAGTCGGGTAGACTGTGTTTGTGGTGGTAGCTGGTGAAGAGGCAATACAACCCTCTAAGGACCAGTGGTTCAAGCAGTTGAAGAGCAGCCATCCAACCTGTTCTTTAGTTGTTTAGATAGTGACACTAGGGATTAGTCAAAGACTATCGTTTAGAGACTTTTTGTAACTGCGTACCTCAAGAAGTTCTAGTGGAATTTTCCTCCTACATCACATGGGAATAGTGGACGTACATGATTACACCACCTGGAACCACTATAATTTTTGCTCTACTTACTTTACGCATTTACATTCTGTTATTTACTTTACATCATTTATTATTGTTTTCTCATCATACTGAAACCAATTGTTATCAGCATACACAGTTCACAAATACTTTGAAGAAATTTGTGAAGTATTCAAGTCCGTCATTATCGCTCGCGGACCATCAGAATAATTATTTACTAAGTCATATGTTATAATATGTTACTACATGATAATATATACTTTATTAAGTATTATTAGCTAATTATTAAAGCTCAAAATCGTCATGAAGGGCGCCATTTTTGAAGGATGAACATTCTTGGAAGAAATCTAGATTCATTGGATCCAAGTTGTCAAGATACATCAAGCCAAAGTTCAAAAGATGCAACCTTTGAAGAAAGTACTTAGAAAAACCAAAAGTCCTCCTTTGGTTAATGATATAGCATGAAATTTTGGTCCAATGTATCTATATTTTCATGTATTTTCTAGCATATAAATACCCAAGCTATGTACTTGTATTTGAACGATCATCTTTTGCAATAATAAAATTTTATATTTTCTACACTTGGATTAGTGTGTTGAATTCTCTGGATAGAGGTTCTTTTGGATTATCAAAGGGTTGATCAACCTTTGTGGGTGTCCTATACCAAGGTGCTTAGAAACAGGTTTTCTAAGTGTTGAGGTTATTCCAATGTGCTTTCTCACAAGTTGAGACTGTGTCGAGGAGCTCTCGAAAAATATTCCAAGGTGCTTCTACGTAATTTTTGTAGTTGTTTCGAGGAGAAAGACTTGAATCCAAATACCGTTTTTCCTAGATCCGCGCAATTTCACATCAGTTGGTATCAGAGAACAAGGCGGAATCGACGGTATTATATCATTATCTGCAGTGACAGTTTGTATTCCAACTTTATTTTGACTACGGTAATTCTGTCCAAAACTCTTCAATTTTGGTGATCTCATATAAAAATTTCGTGTTATACAACTTTTATTCTTTGAGTTTTTCCAAATTCTCAACCGTTCGGCAACAATCTGCGACGTAAGTCACTGTTGTAATTCTGGAAATTATTCGACAGATTGCACCGGTTTCGGTAAAATCGATTGTTTGGCCAACCTATACATCTCCAAACGACCTCAAATTTTTACCACATCTAAACCATCCATTTATCTATCTTTTCTCTCTTGACTTCATATCAAAATTCGAAACATAACGTGTTCAAAACAGCACCCCAACGCTCTGTCCGAATTCCAAGATCTTTTCATTTATTTATAACTACACTATGTTACTTTCTGATGAATCTCGGGTACGGAGGAAGTTGGAAAAGGAAAAGGTAAAGGCTGAAATTGTAAGGCACAAAAAGTCAAAGAATCATGATGTTGCTTATTATGAACAATTTATAAGAAGTCTTAAGGATGATATTATTCAAACCGTGGAGGAAATGATAAATAAATGGATTGAAGAGGATAAAGCGAAGAACAATAGTAAGGTGGAGTTGTAAGCGGAGGAATGTGAGAAAGTTGTGGAGATTGAGAAAGAATGTGAATCTGAATTCGTTGATGAGAAAGTAAAGATATCTCAAGAGAATTTAGAGGATATTGTGGAAGAAGTAGTAATACATGATGAGGGATTAATTGTTGACGAAGAAGTTCAAATTACCGAAACAATTGAAGACGAGCAAAGTTCTGGATTTGTGATTACAGAAGAAGGGATGTTGGAGGAATGTATGGTAAAAGAAGAACTTAAGGAGTTGATTCCAGTTGAAGAAATTGAAGAGACCATGTTACTAAAATCATGTGACAGCTATGTTGATTTTTCTTTGTAGGAACATGATCATTACCCCGATGTGGAAAGCTTTTTAGATACGAAGGTTTTTAAACGAGAAATCCTTGGTGGAAACCGGCGCACATATATATTGATCCTTTTGATAAATGTTTTGATGGTTATCCGACACTGAGTTTTTATGAATATGTTTCCGCTATTCCGAGGGCCATCAACGTTTATATCAAACCAAGATACACTTCTCACGTTGCTTTTGTGAAGTGGGGATCTCGACATCAGCTTACAATTTTAAAGTTGCGTATTCGACACATATATGATCCGGGTGTTTGTTTGGTGATATTGTGGATTCATTCAAGATTCGTGCATGATTCTGAACTATATGACATCCTTTTGATTTGAGGACGAAACAATCGCAACCGGGGGGGGGGTATGATATGAATCTAAGTCCATGTTTGAAGAAAGTTGTGAAGTATTCAAGTCCGTCATTATCGCTTGCGGACCATCAGAATAATTATTTACTAAGTCATATGTTAAAATATGTTACTACATGATAATATATACTTTATTAAGTATTATTAGCTAATTAAAGCTCAAAATCATCATGAAGGGGGCCATTTTTGAAGGATGAACATTCTTGGAAGAAATCTAGATTCATTGGATCCAAGTTGTCAAGATACATCAAGCCAAAGTTCAAAAGATGCAACCTTTGAAGAAAGTACTTAGAAAAACCAAAAGTACTCCTTTGGTTAATGATATAGCACAAAATTTTGGTCCAATGTATCTATATTTTCATGTATTTTCTAGCCTATAAATACCCAAGCTATGTACTTGTATTTGAACGATCATCTTTTGAAATAATAAAATTTTATATTTTCTACACTTGGATTAGTGTGTTGAATTCTCTGGATAGAGGTTCTTTCGGATTATCAAAGGCTTGAGCAACCTTTATGGGTGTCCTATACCAAGGTGCTTAGAAACAAGTTTTCTAAGTGTTGAGGTTATTCCAAGGTGCTTTCTCACAAGTTGAGACTGTGTCGAGGAGCTCTCGAAAAATATTCCAAGGTGCTTCTACGCAATTGTTGTAGTTGTGTCGAGGAGAAAGACTTGAATCCAAATACCGCTTTTCCTAGATCCGTGCAATTTCACATCACATCATTTATTATTGTTTTCTCATCATACTGAAACCAATTGTTATCGGATACACAGTTCACAAACTAACATTCACCAAAATTCAGTTTTGCATACTTAACTTTTTCTTATAGTATCAACAAGATCCAGATAAAGGCTATAACTTTAATCCGCTGCCGGTTGACTTAGTTTTGCATAAATCAGTTTGACTTAGACTCAGCTTTGTCAGCTTAAATCCACACAAGTTAAAACGGAACCTTAATTGTTAATTAATCTAGTTTTTGGTGACAAGTTTATTCACCCCCCTCTAAACTTGTGTTACCCTTTCCAAGGGACCAACATCAACCATAGGAACGTGAGCGGACACCTCATAGTGATGAGGTGTAAAACACTGCTCAGTGCACACAAAAGTTCTATAAGTCTGTGGATAACCTCAAGACTGAAAAGGCTGGTGATATGTTCATCTTGAAGAATGAATATCTCATGAATTTTGAAGGAATGTTTGAAAGGCAAGATTGAGAGATATGGCCAGGAGCCATAATATTTGAACTAGATTTCATCAGTGACAACCAGATTGTGAACCTAGTCTGTCTTACCTAGAGGGAATGTCCCTGAAAGGGTGGCGTGGATGGTAATATGATTACCATAAGGCTATAGTGACGGCTGAAGGGTACGGGGTGTAAACCTTGTAATTATCTCTATGCTGCCAGCTGAGCCCAGTTCTATTTAGACTATGCTTGTCATAACTTCGTATCATGGCTATATGATAGTGTTGAAGACGTTGGGCAAACATCCCGATGTTTATTGACAATAACATGATATGTGAGCCCACGAGATCCATTTATGGACTCGAACAAGTTTCTCTAGACAATTTCTTTGTTTGATAATCAAATGAGTTTGATTTAGTCAAAAGAAGGGATATGCCCAATGTGCAAGATGGATAGTGGGATAGTGTTATATTTTTGAGTAAGGTATTGGATATCTCTCTCGAGAATTATCACCCCATGTCACAGTCAATTAATATTTGGCAGTTCGAGGTCTTTACGAAAGCACTTGGATTAGCAATTCTCAATTTCGGAAATAAGAGTCGATAGTGATAGATTTAATTGCTGTTAGTTTATAGTTTACCTAAATAGATGTGATGCTAAAAGAGTCTAGCATAGATCACAACAGGAGATACTGCTAGCCGGTGTTTTCAAGATCTATCTATGTTAGGGCGTTGATCCTAAAGATAAGGTGAAAGATGATGTTTATGGAAGGTTTCCTTTGCAACTGTGATAGGAACCATCATAAAAGTAATGCCAGATGTTCATAGTCCATGAAGAGTCGTGAGCAAGTTTGAAAGTAAATCTAGTGAATGTCGAGAATATACTTAAACAAGTTAAGGATGGTTTCCTAGTTTATCGAAACTTGGAATCAGATAAATATAGTTATACAGACGTATATCCTGAGTTATGAAGGCGAGTGGGAGCTATAGTGAGCTGGAAATGTTCTTGCCTATGGGTGACTGTAAATTCTACAACTTATCCAAAACACAATAGTGCCCTTGGAGACGCAACGGGAGCAGTTCATGGGTCTATGAGGTTCATTCCTGAACCTTGTACGGTTCTTTCACCTTTTCTATATAGCTGATATAGTAAGTAGATTCATTGTTTGAAGCAAGGACCAGGGTCTCGTCGAAGATTCATGTATGTGTTGAGGCGGTTCCTTTTGACTTGGTCATTTGGAACATGATATGAAGATAGTCTGAGTTCCCACGGATAGTGATCTGTTCATGGCTAGGGTTGGTTACGAGTATTGCATGAGATTCTTGTGTTTCAACATGGTCTTGTGTGTACGAGTGATTTGTTTTAGGCCAAGTGGGAGATTGTTGAAATAGTGTCCTAAACCCAATCGGGTTGGACAGGATCCAACCGGGTCGGATCATTTCTACTATTTCTTTATGTTTATACATATATTAAATGGCTTTTCTGTTGTCATATATATGTTCTTTTAAAGAACCAAATGTTATATGATAACGTCCTTAGTATTAAACTATGATAGAGAAACCATGATAGGCAATTATGGTTGATGAGATCTCTAATCACTTTAATAAGTTTGATACGTAAATGTCTCTAGGCTGATGTACTATTAAACAGGGCATTGATAGTACGAACAAGATAGCACATAATTTTCTCTTTGTGTCTACGGCCAACATATTCGGAAGCCTATCGGGTCACACACATATGAACATCAAGTCGGATTAAAATGCGGTTATGGTTGATAACCAAATAAGGAAAGATTTTATCTCGTACTATAAAGGTTATAGTGGTAAATTAATATTGTGGTATTTATTTATTATGAATAAATATAATACAAGATATTAATTATGTTGATTAATTAAATACACACATAATGTATGTGTGTCGAAATTATATGTGTATATGATACACATGGATTTTTCAAATTAATTAATCATGATATTATATTATCTAGTATTAATATAAGATATATATATATATATATATATATATATATATATATATATATATATATATATATATATATATATATATATATATATATATATATATATATACCCCCGAAAAAAATCTCGGTGGGGGCACCGGAACAAATTCGAAAGGCGAGTGGCGAGTGGCGAGTGGGGGCATCAATAGTGTTTTTACATTTTTTACCTATAAAAACACGTCGATTTTCGGATCTCAGTGGGGGCCATGCACCCCCCACCCCAATTACAAGCTGGGTCTGTCCCTATATATATATATTGTGCTTCCAGCGTGTGATGCATATTGGATATGCATGTGCATGATTGTTTCCAAAATATATATGTATAGATTTATATGTAATATATATATGTGATATATACACATGTGTAAATAGATATATGGTAATAAGATAATGAAGAGAGTTTGAGAAAGTGATAAACACTAGAGTAAACTTCAACTTAGTTTATTCATTCAATGAAAGAAGTATAAATAGTTACAATTGAAGGGAGATACTAGCTAGCTAGGGCGGCCACTAGATATGGGCGGCAAGTAAGCATGTGAAAAGTAAAAGTATGTCTATGACATAAAGTAACTAGAGTTTGACATATTAATTGTTTATATGTACCACAATTAATATGTCATTTTACAAATAAAGTGTACAAATAATGTATACAAGGAATAAATAAATATTACATACTATTTGATATGTAATATTTCCACACCCCCCCTCAAACTGGGTTGTATATGTTTATACAGCCAAGTTTGCTACTCAGTCTGCTGAACATAAGCGGTGGAATGGCCTTGGTGAGAATATCAGCATTCGTCTGCGGAGGGAACATACTCTGGAGTTGAATAATCTTGGCATCAATCTTCTCCTTCAGGAAGTGTCTGTCAATGTCCACATGTTTGGTTTTATCATGATGGACTGGATCCTATGCCATGCATAATGCTGAATTATTGTCAGAGCAGAGTGTGATAGGGTGCTGAATAGGCTGCTAAAGTTCAGTCAGGACCCTTTTTATCCATAGAGCTTCACAAATACCCAAAACTAGTGCCACGAGTTCGGCTTCGACGCTTTCCGGGAGACAGTAGGTTGTTTCTTGCTCCTCCAGGGTGACAAGATTTCCCCATACATAAGAGCGATGCACTGTAGTAGACCTTCGTCTATGTGACGACCCGGCCAATCGGCATCGGTGTAAACCTTGACAGATCTCTCAGCAGACTTGGTGAAATGTAGGCCTTGGCCAGGGGCGGATTTCAAGTACCTCAGTATCCTGTTCACAGCATCCCAATGTTGCTCAGTAGGGCAATGCATGAACTGGCTAACCAGACTGACTCCATATGCAATATCAGGTCTTGTATGGGACGGATAAATGAGTTTCCCTACAAGTCTTTGATATTGATCCTTCCTGACAGCAATGTCACCATGCAGCAGGGTAGTACTGGGGTCTACAGGGGATACAGCAGGTTTGCATCCCAGCATACCAGTTTCCTTCAGTAGGTCCAGCACATATTTCCTTTGAGAGATAGAGATACCCTGGTTATTTCTTGCAATTTCCATACCAATGAAGTATTTAAGATAGCCCAAATCCTTGACTTGAAAAACCTTTGCCAGTAGAGTCTTCAAATTCTAGATCTCAGTAGAGTCATCACCAGTGAGGATGATATCATCCACATATACAATAAGAATAGATCTTTTCTGGCTAGTGGTTTTGATAAACATGGTGTGATCTGAGTTGCATTGATGATATCCAGCAGCTTTAACCACAATAGTGAGTTTCCCAAACCAGGCTCTTGGGGATTGCTTTAGGCCATATAGAGATTTCCTCAATTTACAGACCTTTCCTTGAGTGTGAGGATTGGTAAACCCAGGAGGTACACTCATGTAGACTTCCTCAGTAAGGTCACCATTGAGAAAGGCATTTTTGATATCCAATTGGTGAAGGGGCCGACAAGTTGGACGACAAAGAAGAGATATCGGTATCTGACAAGTGTTCGGTTTGCCACTGGTGCAAAAGTTTCTATGTAGTCAATGCCATAAGTTTGAGTGAAACCCCTTGCAACCAGTCTGGCTTTATACTTGTCAATTGTACCATCAGCATTGTATTTGATAGTAAATAGCCACTTGCAGCTGACTGTCTTCTTGCCTTTGGGGAGAGTTGTTAGATCCCAAGTATGATTATCCAGGAGGGTAGTCATTTCTGTTTTTACTGCAGCCTTCCACTTATCATGTTGAAGAGCTTCCTGAATATTATTTGGAATGGAGTGAGAGTCCAAGTCCTGTGTAAACATGGCAAAATTAGGAGATAACTGATCATAAGATAGATAATTATGAATGGAATGATCAGTAGTGCAAGATCTTTTTCCCTTCCTGATGGCAATAGGTCTATCATCAATATCGCCAGCCGCCGAGAGTCGATGGGTTGCTTTGAGTATCGCTGGCTCGGTTCGCAGGCTCTGTGTTAGTAGGCTCGGTTCGCAGGTTTGTTGAGGGTCGACGGGGTCTTGAGGGTCGCGAGGTCTTGAGGGTCGACGGTCTTTGAGGTTCGATCTCCGAGAATCGATGGTTGCTTGAGGATGAAGAGTTTGCTGTAGGACCGGATTTAGGTCAATTTCAATCAGGTTCCCATCAGTGACTGCCTCAGTGGACTTGCTGTAGTAGGGAGTTCTTTCAAAGAATTTTACATCCATAGAATTGTAAAATCTTTTCTCAGAAGGAGAATAACACTTGTAACCTTTCCTGTCCTTTGCATATCCTAGGAAGATGCACTTGTGAGCTTTGGGATCCAGTTTGCTTCTGTGTTGGGCATGTATATAAACGAACACAGTGCAGCCAAAGATTTTTGGAGGTAATTGGGAAATAAGATGAGAGCAGAAGTGTGTGGTCAGAAGGGTTTGGATAGGAGTTTTGAAGCCTAACACTCTGATGGGAAGTCTATTAATTAAGTATGTGGCAGTTAATATAGCTTCACCTCACATATACTTTGGAACATGTGTGGTGAACATGATTGATCTAGGCATCTCCAGCAGGTGCCTATTCTTTCTCTCAGCAACTCCATTTTGTTGAGGTGTTTCCACACAACTACTGATATGGACAATCCCCTTATTCATCAAGAAATCACTGAGGTTAGACTCATAGTATTCAAGTGCATTATCAGTCTTTAAGATCTTGATCTTAGTGTCAAATTGAGTAGAGATCATGTTGTAAAATTCCTGAAAAATTGTTCCAACTTCGGATTTATCCTTCATTAAAAACAGCCATGTTCTCCTGGTATGATCATCAATGAAGGTGACAAACCACCTTTTTCCTGTTATACTTTTTACTCTTGAAGGTCCCCATACATCACTATGAATTAAAGTGAAAGGTGTGGAAGGCAAATAAGGAAGTTTGGTATACACAGATTTGGTAAGTTTGGCAAATTGACAAATATCACATTGGAGATCATTGATATTACATCCTTTAAATAATTCAGGAATTACAGACTTTAAATAACCAAAACTTGGATGTCCTAGTCTATAATGCCATAACATGATATTGTCTAAGGTTTGAGTGCAGGCCACTGAGGCTGATTCAGTCTTCAGTCTTCTATCTTCAGCAGGGTTGACCACATACAATCCCGAGCGGGTTTAGCCCTCCCAATCACTTCCCGTGAAGAAGGGTCTGGAAAGTGCACCGATTCTTATTAAAAACAACAGTCAATTCAAATCTTTTGCTAGTCTACCGACGAGATATGAGATTGCGATCTAAGTTTGGAACAAATAGGACATCCTTTATGCATATCTTATTAGTGAGTTTAATAGTTCCAAAACCTTTTGCACACGAGATAGATCCATCGGCGAGTCTTAACTTTGTGAATTTGATGACATGGCATAAAGTGAGTTATGAGGTTTTTATTGCCGGTCATATGGGAGGAGGCCCCGAATCAACAATCCATGTTTCATTACTAATAGAAGAGTAGAATTTACCCGCACTAGCTTTGAGTAGCTATGTCGGTAGAGGGACTACCTTCTTTTTGTTGAGTGAGGAAAGCTTTGAATGCAGCAAACTGAGCATTCAACTTGTTATCATTTTCTTCTTCATTGACATGCCTGCCCTGACTTTCCCTGGTAGGCTTGGAGGAGTTAGGCTTGCCATGTAGCTTCCAGCAAGTGTCCTTGGTGTGATTTGTGCGTTTGCAGTGCTCACTAGACAACTTTCCAGTTATATCAGTAGGCTTCCTAGATGTCTCAGTAACCTCAGCAGGCTTCCTGACAGTCAGCAGGGGAGCACTCTCAGCAGGGTTGTCAGCAGGGGAGTTCAGCAGCATCACTTTCCTCCTGCTTTCCTCATGTTTGACCTCAGCAAACATGGATTTGAGATTAGGGAGAGGTTTTGTGGCAAGGATTCTTCCTCTGACATCATCAAGAGTAGGATTCAGTCCAGTAAGAAACTTGAATACTCTCTTTTTCTCAATAATGTCCTTATAAAGGGCAGCATCCTTAACATCATTCTAGGGGTGAGTTTCCAACATATCTAGGTGTTGCCATGCCCTAGATAGTTGGTTGAAGTATTGAGTTACAGACATATCTCCTTGTCTGCAGTTTTGAATCTGAGCTTCAAGTTCATACACTTCTGATATATTGTCTTTCTTGGAGTAAAGATCTCGGCATTATCCCGCATTTCCTTTGCGGTATCATACATCATAAAGTTCTCACTAATTTCTTTTGTCATTGATCTTGTGAGAATGGTCATGACTTGATTATTAGTAGTGTCCCAAGCTTCAAATCCGGGGTCATCTTCAGCAGGGGCAGGTTTAGAGCCGGACAGGTATCCCATCTTACCTTGTCCAGAGATGTACATTTTCATAGATCTTGACCATAGCAAATAGTTGTTACCATCAAGTCTATGATTTGTGTATGAAGAAGATTCAGTGACCCCAGTCTGCTGAGGTAGCTGGGAGTCTACTGATGAAGATGAACTATCAGTTACAGTAGACATTTTTGAAATAACAAAACTGAGTTTGCAGCGGAATTTAGAACTCGGTAAGGCTCGATACCATGAAGAGAGTTTGAGAAAGTGATAAACACTAGAGTAAACTTCAACTTAGTTTATTCATTCAATGAAAGAAGTATAAATAGTTACAATTGAAGGGAGATACTAGCTAGCTAGGGCGGCCACTAGATATGGGCGGCAAGTAAGCATGTGAAAAGTAAAAGTATGTCTATGACATAAAGTAACTAGAGTTTGACATATTAATTGTTTATATGTACCACAATTAATATGTCATTTTACAAATAAAGTGTACAAATAATGTATACAAGGAATAAATAAATATTACATACTATTTGATATGTAATATTTCCACAGATAAATATAGTCAATATAAGATATTGACAATATATTGGAAATATTTAATATAAGATATTGAATATTAATGAGATAAATCAATCAATTATATTTCCTTATTTTATTAGGAAAATGTTTTATTTCTCCTCAATCTATTAGGAAGCTAATCCCAATCAGATTGGGAATCATAAGTGGCGCCCCAACACATATATAAGAAAGGGGTTGGCTAGCTCTTTTGTACATCACAAGTCCAAGAGCTAATAGTTCTTGTGAAAAATAGAGAGTTTCCTTGAGAGAGATTTGTGAGAGAGGAAAAGTCGGTCTAGCAGCCGAGTTTTTCTGGTAGCAATCCATGATGAGATTCCGGTGAGGTGTTCGTGTGGATCACCGGTAGAGGCCGAACGCTTGGGCGGCTTCGTGCAGAAACTACAACCGTAGACAAAGTGTTGATCCAATTGGATCATCCAAGGTATTCTTTTTGTCTATTTCTTTTATGCTTGTTGCTTAAACGAAGTCGATCTTGGGTAAAAGGAAATCAAAATTTTGAATTCCGCTGCGTTCCCGCATAGATTTCCTAACAGTGGTAGCAGATCGAGTTTCGAGCTTAAGTAATAAGCATGTTAATTTGCGTAGTTAATTTTATCGATCAAATCACGTAATTAAAAGATGAAAGATTTTAGATTTGCAAAACGATACACGAAAAAAAAATGGAGATCGGGTGGTGCTCGGCCGACTGGCGGCGGCACCACCACCGTCCGCCGGCCGGCGGCCGGCGGTCGGGCACATGCTTTTGTTTTGTTTTGGGTATTTTGTGTTTCAATATGGTTCATAGTTGTGATTGGTAATTCCTCTTTTGTTTAGTTGTGTCATGTGGCTAACCAATGGTTCAAATAGTCTGGGCCATTGGGATACCACATGGCATTAAAATAATAATGGCCTTGGAATAGGCATAGGTCCTTTCCAAATATTTGATTTGGGAAAAGGCCTAGGCTTAGGCATCTTTCAAAATTTTGATTTTGGAGAGTGGCCATGCATATTAACCAAAATATTGGTCATTCCAAATTATGTTTGGAATAGGCCTAGGCCCTTTTCAAAATATTTGATTTTGGAAAAAACCTAGGCCTAGGCCTTTTTTTGGAAAGGGCCAAGGGAGATGCCTTTTGGTTTAGGAAACCAAAGGCATCCCTTTTGATTAGGAATCAAAAGGAAAGAAACAAAAGAGACCTGATTTTAATTTTGATTTATTTTTTGAATTCTTCTAATTAATTATAATTAAAATTAAAATTGAAATCGGTTTAAAATTAATCGTTAATTTTATTTCGATTAAAATCATTGAATAAATTAAATGTTAATTAGTTAATTGATTGGATAAAATTATTTAATTGATTAATTAAGACGCAAGTAGTTAAATTTTAGTTTGTCTTTTTCATAAGACATTATTGTATGAAATAGATGTTGTAAATGTAATATGATTATATGGACCCCGATTGATCATGGACTCGACCGATAAGATAAATGTGAATGATTTAATTTTTGTGTTGGTTTAAAACTTGTCCTTGGCCGTTATGAAGAACGTGACCTAGTTTATTTTCTGCATTTATCCCATTCTCGTTAGCTCCCCCCATGTGCGGCCGGTGTATTTATTTTATTAGATAGAATTAAATGTAACAAGAATGGAGCAGAAGATGGAGACCAAAGAAAGAAGAATAAAGATCACATTGGAGATGGCGCATTAAAGATCCTATTGGCGGTTGCAGCTACCCTTAGATTGTGACCCGCGGTTTCGTCAGTTTGTATTCGAAACCGCACCTAGGAAAAGTCCATGATCATTCCAGTTACTTTATGCATTTATTTATTTTGTGCTTGTATTTATTTTATATGATACGATAGATGCATGACTAGGCACGATCTAGATAAATGTGTAGGATATATATCTATAGAGATAGATATGTTTAATGAGACCATGATTAAAATTAATTAAGTGAATTAATTTACATAAATACTTCCACAATAAAAATCAAGTCGAAATATTGTCTCCCAATATTATAACGACGGTGAAGAGCCCGTGTTCGGATCCAACTGATCGACCACCACCGGGAGTTGACCTACCTCAGGTATATCGTCGTTATTGAGATATGATCGTATGAGATCTCGTGAATATTGGATTATGACTTGACTAGAGTCATTCGGTGATTGGCCACCATCAGGGCCATCGTCTGACTTTAGATATAAGGGGTTGACTAACACATAGTGATGTGTATCGCCAAAGAGTTGACTAGTCAACCACTTAGAATTACATAGTGATGTGATTGGTAAAGCGTTACCTACCTTTCGAAATTATCTTGATTGATCAACCACCCCCGGGAATCAAGTAACTAGATTGGATCTCAACCACTAAAGAATTTTGGACAATTCTTGAAAGTCAATTAGGAGTAGTTGACTAGTGGGAGCAAAATCATAAACCAAAAGACCAATTTTGATTTTGCGTGTATAAACAGCAACACTCTTTTATCTTTATCTTATGTTGTAGTTTTTAGCAAACTTTTATATTTATGTTTTAATTCTCGATTAGAAAAACCAAATTATGACTGTTACCTTTTGAGAAATGTTCTCAAATATGGTTAAGTAATTTTAATCATTCTAAATAAGCAATGACAAGAGCAACCCGTTATAGTAGTTGGAGACAAAGAGACAAGGAGACTACATACTTGATGCAGTGTTCCAAGACTTTAATTATTAATGAAAAGAGGAAGCTCATGATATGATTAAATCACTTTAAATAAGTTTCAACAAATTAATCATATATTGGATACGATCCAATATGATCATTCAGTCATACAATGACAATTAATTCAAACGTTGGATAAGAATGACCACATCGAACTTTGGAAAGGTTGTTTTCAAAATTGAACGATTTAAGTATTGACTTAATTCTTTAATCATTGCTTAAAGGTTAATTAAATAGTCAATGTTTTGAATACGATTCAAAAGGTTAAGTGAACTATTTGATAAAGTTTAGATTTTCTTTATGAAAGGAAATTAAAAACAAAGCTCTTGTGATCTTTCTTAAGTCTTAAATAGATTAAACTAAGAAATATTTACAAGTGCCTAAAGGATTAAAAAGGAAAGTTAGGGAAAGTGCTTAAATAGATGACTTATTGAAGCCTCTATCCTAAGCAAGCGCGTTAAGACAAATCTATCTAAACTCAAGTCAACTTTCGGATATATGATATCCTACGAGTATGATTAAATTAGAAATATTAAATACGGAATTCACTGAGATACAGAAAGTGAAGCAAACGGCGACCTTTTCGGTTTTGTGTTCTGAGTCTAGTAAACTGATAAGAGAACTAAATAAATGTTATTGTGTTCCGGTTCTTATGAAGACATATTCAATTGTAAGGAATAAATGTTATTCCGATAAAGTTGAAAGGTCACTGAATCTAACATACTAGATTGATGTCACTATATAGTTGATATAGTGAAAAATCTCAACTAAATATTTGTATTTGTTATCTTTGATTTGTGGTTGTTCTAGATGTCGACTCTCTGGAAGAGAAACGTATAATCAAATGTCATTCGGATGATGTCTGAACCATGTGATTATGAATCATGTGGGTGATACGAATCTTATCTAAAGATGACTAAAATACCCTTTTATGAAAAGGTTATAAAATTCTAGAAAATTAGTCTAAAGCCTAAACATATCGATGTTTGTTGTCTTATGACAATTAATGCCACAAATAATTGTTCATTCATCTCTATGACTATTTTTAGCAATAGTTGAATGTACTTATTGAAGTATGACAATTCGGAAAGCCCGAAAAGTTCGAGCTAGTACAAATATGAGATTGATGAGCTAGCTACTTAGGAATTAATCTTCAATTGGATTGAAGCAATTAATAACTAGAGGGTGTTTCAGAAGACGTCTGAAATAGAATCAGATTTCTCCCTTAAAGGATACCATCTTTGGGATACGCAATTAGATTGTGTTCCCAAAATGGAAACATCACTTTATATGATAAAGGTGTGATGCAAGTCATGCGAAGTATCCCTTACCCGTTTCGGGATATTGCCCTTATACTTAACCGAGTTCCAAAGAATAAATGTTGAATAAATTCATATCGGATATGGAAGGGAATAATGTCGAATCTATCTTAACCGATGATTTGAAGTTGTCTTAGGCAAAATCAGAAAAGTTTGGAGCCTAGTACGACATAGGCAACTTTGTGGAATATCTTAGCAAATACGCTAGATAATTAATACAACTATGAGAAGGTTGAAGATTTATCTTATTTAAGAGGAATAGTAAATCGATAGATGGAGAAGCCGCAGTCTTCCGGATTGTATCTCTTCACGACGACTAGTGGACATCGATCCTCGCTGTAGAACCTTTTTCTTCCCTTAATGACTAGAACAAGAAACAATTTTTCTCTCATTTTTTCAAGTGTGGCGCAATTTTAGTGTGTCTTTTGTGTTAGGAGGAACTCTCTTTATATAGGAAAATAACTAGTCAAGAGAGTTATCATTTTCACACCACAATTACTTATTCCTACAAGGAAAAGATATTTGCTAAAAGATAAGAGATAATTCCCAAAAAATCAATCTCTTATTTTTTTCATTAATTATCCAACAAATAGATAATTAATTAATTACACATGTGACATAATCTAGGAAAATTTCTTTTCCTAACTCTATCACATGAGGCGCCACTTTATTTGTCATTATCATAATAGAAAATATCTTTTCTATTTTACATATTATTTACCAAATAAATAATATTGCATATTCATTAAATAGACCAACTATTTAATTTATTTTCGAGGTTCCATAAAACGAGAAAACACTCGCGTGTTAGGAGCCAACCTAGGGACTAGGGACCTATAACCAGTAGCTACAATAAAATGAATAAAATATTCATCGAACAGAATATTTCTACTCAACTTATTAATTCCGGAATTACGCCACCATAAATCTGAAATTGAACTCTATCGATTATAGATATAACTTATTCTCAAAACGTCGAGTCGTGTCGATAAGTGTCCATTGATATAATCATTACATATAAACTAACCCTTCATGGACTATCCGTAATGAAGCGGGATTATTTCCGTAAACTTTCTTCAATACAACTTATCCTTATTTACCATTAACCCACTAGTGATCAATTAGTTCATAACCAATGCGAACTCCGCGGATCGATCAGTTTCTAGGATCAACAAATAAGGGGGTTGTCTTTCTACTTCCCGCAGGAAGGAATGGATTCCATATCTGTGAGACACACACTCCTCACTCATTCCAGAATAGTGCCAACGTGAAAGTGAATCGGACCGCGCCTCTAGAGGTGGCCAAATGGTGTAACCGCCGGTTTTTCTAACCGCCAAAACCGGCGGTTTGACGAACCGACGGTTTTTCAAATCGGCGGTTTGACGAACCGCCGGTTTGAAAAACCGGCGGTTTACTGTTCAAAACCGCCGGTTGCTGGTTTGGGCCGGTTCCGGTTTGCTCCCGGTTTGCTCCCGATTCAGATCACGGTTCCGGCCACGGTTTTAAAATTTCATATTTTTTTTTCTTTTCATTTTTATATAACACTTATTATTTTCACTACAATAACAAATTATTATTATTTTAATTATAATTATTAAAGCGAATGTAATATATGTATTATTTTAAATAGATTTCTATTCGGTTTTAAAAATAATATTAATATTGTGTTATTTTATTTATATGTAAATAATGTTATTTTAAAAAATTATGTTATTTTTCTTATATGTAAATTGTGTTATCTTTTCAACGCTTGTATCGGTAATTCGGCTGTCTACGTATTTTTTATGTGTAATCGTGTCGGAGGCACAACACATATAAAAAAATCAAAGCGAATGTAGTTCTAATTGTTTATGTTTTTAGTATTTTATAGTTTGTTGTAATGGTTTTTATAGTTATTTAATATTAGAATATTTTTGTAGTAATTGTCGATTGTGTATTTATTGCAAATATTTCATTGTATTTATTGCATATATTTTATATGTCTATGCTAGGGGTTTAGCCAACTATATATGTATACCGAACATCATTCTTTTAAAGTGTGAATAAAATTATTTTCCACAATCTCCTCTGTCATGGTATCAGAGCTCTGATCCACTGGGAAAAACCCTAACCTCTCTCCAGCCGAAATCACCTTCTTCTTCTACAGCTCACATCGTCTTTCCTCCCTCTTCTCCTTTTCAGCCTCGTCTATTCTTTCTCCCACTGCCATGGCTGAACCCAACTCTTCCACCTCCCTAACTCTCGCTTCCCCCTCCACTATCAATGTCATTCCTCTTTCTGCTGCTCTTCACGCTCCCATCAAGCTTAAGTCCACCAATTATCTATCATGGAAACTGCAATTCACCTCCCTTCTTTCCGCCTATGATCTCTATGGGTACATCGATGGTACTAAACCAAAGCCTGCCGCCACCATCACCAAAGACGCCACCGCCGTCCCAAACCCTGATTATGGTGCTTGGGTTCGACAGGATAAATTCATCTTGAATACCATTCTAGGGTCGCTTGATGATGATGAGACGCACTATATTGCTAATGTGGATACCGCTCGTGAAGCTTGGGACATTCTGGCCACCATTTACGCCACCCCATCTAGGGGTCGAATCAAACAGGTCCAGTTTTCTTTCCGTACATTAACAAAAGGTACTCAGCCCGTCTCTCAATTTGTTCATGCTGTTAAGGCTAAGTCGAATGAGCTTGCAATGTTAGGAGCAAAAATGAATGATGAGGATATCATTGATCATATCCTAGCCAATCTTGGTGATGAGTATCTCGAATTGGTGCGTGCGGTGCAAGCCCGGGACACGTTAATTTCATTTGATGAGTTACATGAGAAATTGTTGAACTTTGAAGCTGCTCTCCAATCGAAAAATTACTACACCCGTACTCCCCATCCCGCTGCCTACGCTGCATCCCCTCTCCTCCCTACCCCTCCTCGCCGTCCCTATGTCTCACCCTCACCTCTCCCATCTTCAAACCAGTTTGGTCAACCCCAGCCGCAAAACGCAGCCCCTCGCCCAACCACAGGTTATAAAGGCAAGTGTCAACTATGTGGTATTCAAGGACACAGTGCCAAAATGTGCCCCACATATCCGTTCTTCACCCAACTTAATGCTGCCCAAACCTCACCCGCTGCTCCCCAAAATCGCTTTCCAGCCCTAGCCCGTCCTTCCAATCCCCCACGTGCTCACCATGCAGTTGCTGAACCTTGGCTCTTAGATAGTGGAGCCTCTCACCATATGACCGCTGATTTCGAGACTCTCAGTTTGCATGAGCCCTACTACGGTGCTGAGGATATTAAAATAGGAGATGGCAGCTCTCTACCCATCACTCATACGGGTTCTACTACTCTCTTTTCGCCCTCATCTTCTTTTACTTTAACTAATGTCTTGTGTGTCCCTCGTATTTCCCGTAACCTTCTGTCTGTCTCTCAATTTTGTTTAGATAATGATGTTATCATTGAGTTCTTACCTGATTGTTTTCTTGTGAAGGACCGTCAGACAGGCTCATGTCTCCACCAAGGCCACGTTAAGGATGGTCTTTATTACTGGTCTTCTGCTCCTGTTCTTGCCTTTTCAGCTAATAAGACGACTCCCGTGACTTGGCATCATCGCCTTGGCCATCCTGCATCCGCTATCTTGCAGTCCGTCCTTCATCAACACTCGCTCGCCTCCAGTTCCTCCACCATCACTGCCCACTGCGATGCTTGTTCCAGTCATAAAAGTCACCGTTTACCGTTTTCTATTTCTACTTTAAAGTCATCCCGCCCCCTAGAAATAATTTTTTCTGATGTATGGACATCACCTCTTTATTCTGTGGATGATTTCAAGTACTACATTATTTTTATTGATCATTATTCTCGTTTTATTTGGTTCTATCCGCTTAAAAGAAAATCTGATGTTAGTACTATTTTTCCTCGTTTTAAAGCCCTGGTGGAAAAACAGTTCGAGTCTACCATTAAAATTCTTTACTCTGATAATGGGACCGAGTACATTGCTCTTCGTGGTTTCTTCTCCGATCACGGTATTGCACATCACACATCTCCACCACATACACCTCAACATAATGGACTCTCTGAACGTCGTCACCTTCATATAGTTGAAACGGGGCTCACCCTTTTACATCACGCCCATATGCCTTTAACATACTGGACCTACTCCTTTGCAGCGGCTGTTTATCTCATTAATAGAATGCCTACTCCGGTTCTTTCCATGGACTCCCATTTTTCGAAACTTCATGGCACTGCTCCTAATTACTCTAAACTTCGCGTGTTTGGGTGTCTGTGTTACCCGTGGCTTCGTCCCTACATGACCCATAAACTTGAGCCAAACTCTCTCCCCTGCGTCTTCATCGGTTACTCCCTCTCTCAAAGTGCTTATCTTTGTCTTCATATTGATAGTCAGCGTCTCTATGTCTCTCGTGATGTTCGTTTTGTAGAGACCGTTTTCCCTTTCACTCCTCTCCATCTTCCTCATCGGTGTCTTACTCTCCTGATCCTTGGTTACCACCGGCATTACTTGCTCTACAGCTCCCCACCCCTACCCCACCGCCCGAACCCGCACCAATCTCGCCTATCCAGCCTGCTTCTCCTTCCCCCTCCTCTCCTTCCTCGTCAGACCTCTCCCCTACCCCATCTCCGCCTTCTTCCTCTCCCACACCTCCACCGCATCCTATGGTCACCCGAGCTCGAAATAATATTTTCAAACCCCGCCAGATCCTTAATCTCAATTCCCGCCGGGCTCGAAATTCTCGATACCGAGCCTACGACCTATAAACAAGCTCTTCAATCTCCACATTGGCGTGCTTTGCCATGTCCGAGAAATTTAATGCTTTAGTTACTAATGGTACTTGGTCTTTAGTCCCGCCTCCTTCCCGCATTAACTTAGTTGACAAAGAAATGGGTCTTCCGCATAAAACGAAAGGGCCGATGGCTCCATTGATCGTTACAAAGCCCGACTGGTTGCTAAGGGTTTCACACAGCGTCCTGGCGTTGACTATTTTGAAACCTTTAGTCCGGTTGTCAAACCTACGACTATCCGTCTGGTTCTCTCCTTGGCGGTCTCCTTTGGCTGGCCTATTCGACAATTAGACGTTAATAATGCTTTTTTGCAGGGTACTCTGGCTGAACAGGTTTATATGGCTCAACCTCCAGGTTTCGTGGATACTGATCACCCTGACCACGTATGTTGTCTGCATAAGGCCATTTATGGTCTTAAGCAGGCTCCCCGGGCGTGGTATCATGAATTAAAGCAGTTTCTTCTTTCACTGGATTTTACTAATTCTGCTGCTGATACTTCATTATTTGTTTGCTCTACTGCTTCGCTGTATCTAGTGGTGCTGGTATACGTCGATGACATTATTGTTACTGGCACAGACCCTTCTGTTGTGGATACTTTCATTACTCAGATTGGTGCTCGTTTCTCTATTAAGGACCTCGGTCCCCTTGCCTATTTCTTGGGGGTCGAGGTTGTCTCCACTTCATCTGGCATCCTCCTACATCAGCATCATTATATTCGTGACTTACTTGGTAAATTTAACATGCTTGATGCCAAGCCGGTTCTTACTCCCCTTCCGTCCGATGCCCTTCACTCATGCGTGAACCTCGCGTCGCTCTTATGATGACCCGTCCGCTACCGACGCCTTTTGGGTAGTCTTCAATATTTGCTTTTTACTCGTCTTGACTTGGCCTTCTCGGTAAACAGGTTGTCTCAGTTTATGCATGCCCCCACTGTTCAGCACTGGGCTTTAGCCAAACGACTCCTACGGTATCTTGCTGGTTCTCTCACTCGTGGGCTCCCCATCTATCGGTCGTCCCCTATGGTCTTACATGCCTTTTCCGATGCGGATTGGGGTGGAGACAAGTCCGACTATTCCTCCACTAATGGTTACCTTGTCTTTCTGGGTCGCAACCTTATTTCTTGGAGTTCCAAGAAACAGTCTTCCATTGCTAGGTCCTCTACTGAGGCTGAGTATCGGTGTGTTGCTGCAACAGCTGCTGAACTGAATTGGGTCACGTATCTTCTTCATGCACTTGGTTTTCCCTTTTCCACACATCTGCCTACCATTTACTGTGATAATATTTGTGCCACTCAGCTCAGTGCAAATCCTGTTTTTCACTCTCGCATGAAACACATCGCCATTGATTTTCATTTTATTCGTGATCAGGTTCAGCAGGGTATTTTGCGCGTTGCTCATGTCTCGAGTGCTGACCAACTTGCTGATGCGTTAACCAAGCCTCTTGCTCGTGGTCCATTTCAAAGACTTCGTTTCCAAGCTTGGACTTCTCCATGACCGTCCAACTTGAGGAGGCGTATTAGAATATCTTTGTAGTAATTGTCGATTGTGTATTTATTGCATATATTTCATTGTATTTATTGCATATATTTTATATGTCTATGCTAGGGGTTTAGCCGACTATATATGTATACCGAACATCATTCTTTTGAAGTGTGAATAAAATTATTTTCCACAATCTCCTATGTCATCATAGTTTCATATAATTTTTTAGGTTTGTATATGGTTTTTTTTAAGGTTAGTATATAATTTTATAGTATTTTTTAGGTTTATAATTTTTTAGGTTTGTATATAATTTTTTAGGTTTTTTTTTCCTTTATAGTTTTATGGTTTATTTGTTTAAATTGTTTTTATTGCCGCATCCAGAAAGAAGAAAAAAAAATGTTGGGCCGGTTAAACCGGCGGTTCCGGTTCCGGTCCGGTTCCGGCCGGTTTTACCCGGTTCCGGTCATCCGGTTTGAACCGGCGGTTCCGGTTCCGGTTCCGGTTACCAATAACACAAACCGGCGGTTAAAAAAACCGGCGGTTAAAAAAACCGCCGGTTCCGGTTTCGGTTTGGCCACCTCTATGCGCCTCTTAGCGATCCTTAACGAACACATCAAACCCTTCCCTGAAACAAGCAGGAGTCTGTAATCACTTCAGGATTAAGGTTAATCCATATATGATCATCTTGTGATTTAATAAGATTTATCAATCACGGAATTATATGAGAAACTCTGATTAAATTGGTCTAGTCCTATATGAGTACATCATATATAAATGCGCCACTTAGACAACCAATGTCGACGGTCCGGATAAGACGGTCACACCATAAAGTGTTCTGGGCGCATTAATGGTGGTTTAATCAATAGACCCAATACTTTGATTAACTTCACCACGGACTAACATTTCAAATGTATCACCATAAAATTAATCCTCATGTGTGACACACACTAAGTTATATGGCTACATATAATACGACTTGGGGTTTTCAACAGTGTATTACTTATAAGCACGAAGCAAATAATAAGATGACAATAAATCTGTCATTTGTTAATTATAAAAATAATTATAGAAATTGTCTTTCGGGTGCTTCTTCCAACAATCTCCCACTTGCCCGTACAGACAAGCAACAATTGCCTTTCTGGCACTCTACATCTAACAATCTCCCACTTGTTCGTAAAGACAAGCAACAATTGTTTTTAACGCACCACACCCTTATTATATCTATCCACAACATTCTCTCATATGCTCTAAAGCAGATGAGACATGTCTGCCAATTTCATACCCGCCAAACGCTTATTAGTGACATTAGATGTCACGCAACTTGGTAAACTGATCAGCTAGGTTGTCGGTTTTGGGGCGATCTTTAGGACCGAAACGTTGTCTCTCTACGCGATCTGTCTGAACAAGTGGTACTCTTTCTCAATATGATTTTGACCTCTTGTGACTGTGAAAATCATTTGCATGATCTACCTCTTAACTGTTTTCACTGGTAAAATGGTATCGGCTCATCGAGACCTGGAATAACTTCCCGGTCCAACAAAGAACTTCTCAAGCCACACTGCCTCTTTAGCGGCTCCGAAAGCTGCTATGTATTTGACTAACATAGTCAAATTGGCAGTGCTGGATTGCTCCAAACTATAGCTCCATCACTATGAGAAAACACTGAGCCCGAGATCAATTAACGATCATCCTTAATCTGACTGTAAGTCAGAATCAGTGTAGTCAACAATACTCAGGTATGCACCTGAATATAGACGCATATTACTCCTCGTTCTCCGAAGATACTTGAGGATGCACTATACTGCTATTTGATGAGAGTCAACTTTGCTATAATTTCGTGTGCATTTTACCCTATATTTGTAGCTTATTCGATGTGATTTTTGGGGTAGTTAAGTGTTTTTATAGCACCTTTCACCACTAGTTGAATCACGAGACGATATGGCGTTTACGTCCGAAATCTCCATATTATTGGTGAATTGTGTGCGTTTTATTGGCATTTGTCACGCTTGGGTTTTCTTGTTTTTGTTTGTTATATGTGCGGCGTGATGGACAACATGACGAGTATTACAACGGTATGAAAATCGTCCAAAACGAAGTTGGTATAAAGAAATAGCGTGAGATTCAATTTCAAACGTTCGGGAAAAAAGAAAAGAATAAGAAAAATCGAGAAAAAAAAACAGCAAGTATCACACCTACAGGTGTGATGAAGACTGTTTTTCACTCTTTAAAAACATGCCCGAAGTTAAAGAGTTGAAACGGATCAAGCATCGTTGATGTTTTCATGCTTCTGTCACTTAATCCGAATTTTGAGCTCCCTTGGAGGCGTTTTCTGGAAAAGTAATCTTCATCGAACTTGTAGGGGATTGAATAATCTTTCCAACGCAACTTGAATTGCATAAATCGGAGCTCTACACACTAAAGATATCACCGAATTACTGAAGATGTGTTTGGCTGGCAGCGGATGACGTCATCAATGCGCTGGATGACGTCATCAATCGCGAATTTCCGAGTTTTCCACTATTTTGGGTCGAATTTTGGCCTATATAAAAGCGAAATTAGGTCAAATTTTCACCACAACTTCATACAATAATTTTCTTTTCAGTTTTTTAGATTTTTCTTCCACAAAAACTCTAGATTTAGGTTAAATTTCTTGCATAAAATTGCTACGATTATTAGTTTCTTTTCGCGATTTCTTCACTTTGGATTGACAAACCATTTGGAGTTTCGCTTCTACGTTATTGGTAATTTATTGTTCTTATCTTTTATCATGTTTTCTTCCCAATTAATTATGATTTCTTGTTTCGTTCTTGTTATTATGCGTAGCTAGATTTTTGATAGCTAAATTATGTGATGGAACTACGAAATTAATACCTAAACGATGATCTAGGGATGAGTAGTGCTTAAAATTTAAATCTTTTGAGTTGTTGTGTCCTAAAATTTGATCTTAATGCTTGAAATAAACCGATCACTTGATTCATGATTTTACACACGAACTTTATAAATGTATTTTGCGAGGGAGTGTGCGAACTAGAATTTTAGGATTGCCATGCACGAACTAGTTGAATTTTTCGCAGCCTATTCCTTGGTAAGGTTTTTCTAGCTAAGCCGTGAACTCGGTGGATGCGGAGCTTCTCATAGTTCTTAATCATATTAAGTCAATTAAATCCCATAGATGAGACTGTTGAACCGAATATAGGGTAACTAGGTAGTGGTATTAGAGCCTAGGGACCAGTTTAGATATTGCACCCACAACACATTCATTAGAAACCATTGGTTGGTTGGTAAGTTAAGGCCCATCTTTAGTGATTCGGTAAATGTGTTAAGAGTAGTGTTCTTGATCATAATTTAGCTATTCAGTTTATCATATATTTTAAAGTTATAATTTTTATTTCTTTTCTAGTTATAATTATTAATTTCTCCCTGATTGTGAGCCTAAACTAGATACGAAATTGATTGTGATACTTGATTGATTCCTCGTGGGATACGATCTTGCTCGCCGTTGTAGTACAGCCGACCCGGTACTCTGTCGGTTAAAGTTGGTTGACTATAATTTGACCATCAAGTTTTCTGGCGCCGTTGCCGGGGAATCGGTCGATATCAGTAAATCAACGGAGTATTTAGGATTAGGTCATTAATCAACGGAGTATTTAGGATTTGGCCATCAAGTTTTCAACGTCCGAATCCAAGATTCGACTTTAACTGACTTCAATAATCTGACTTTCTCTATCCATAAGAGAATCTATCCCATTTTCACTATATCCGAAGATTGAGAGAATTATTCCGTGAGGGGTTGGGTAGGAAACCTCTCATTGAATATTGCATACAAAAATGCATCATCATCTTAACCAATAAGATGGATGGGTTACTACCACAACTTGTTCTCATGAATTCGACCGAATCGATTTCTAAGAATATAGTCCACTTCTCTAACTCAGAGAAGCTTGGCTCGTCAGTTCCTGACTTCAGATAACACACTCATGTTGTCTTCAACTGTTCCAATGTTATCCTTTATAAACACTAACGTCTACTACTTTACCAATATTGATTCTCCAGTCTACAAAAGACTCATCAATATTCTGGTCAAGCCCACACATTTCAAACATATGACTTTTAATGCCCTAGAGGTTTGCTTTAATCCACCAATGGATATAAGCATAGGCAGTCAATCTGCCATTGGCTTTAAGCATAAAACCCTTCTATTCCGAATGAATTCAAGCTTCGTTGTTGGGCAAGAAAGTTTCAGGGCATCACCACTGGCAATCTTTCTACTTTTCAGGGAGTCAAGCAAGTCTGGGTGGTGAGAAAGTTTCTGGCCATCACCCTTTTTAAACTATCCACTTCTCAGGGAATTAACCCTAGACCACTTAGCTTGCTCTGAAAGTTAAACTCTCTTATTCATTCGTCTCTTCTACACGTAGATCCAATTACTCCCACTAGGCCTGAGACACTCATGTGGTTCTACAAGATTGTGAACAGAGCTGGAGTACCAAAACTCCATTTACAGGTTTATGGTTTTAAACCAACCTCCTTTTATCAGATTCCTATACAGCCCTTCCAAAAGACCATAGGTTATCAATTACCTCCAGCAAACCGTAAAGTCTGCATGATCACATCGAGTCAATGAATAAACCATACTCCCACTGCATTGGGTTGATTGACATTCTGATCTGGTTCAGTAGTATTAATCAGCGTAATCCCCAACAACCAATGTTGGATGTGGTCTGATTAAATCAAATAGTAAATCCTTGAGTAACTGTACTTCAAGGTCTAAGGTTGTTATTTAAATATTCTTTTAGAAATGATGTAACAGTGTAACCATCACGATCCTATCTCAAGAATCTTATAACCAACCTTTACTCATTGCATTAAGATATTTCACGAACAGTCACCATCTGAACGTGTATACAAAATTTCCAGCCCGACCTTCAAGCACTAATGCTAAATGCCTCTATTTGCGGAAGTGGGGTAAATGTAATTCACTCATTATCCACAAATTCATAGGCATCTTCTAGGTAGACTTCTCGGTATTACATAATAATGTGAACCATTATTTTGCAATCAATATTTAATTGAGTTAAGCAGTGTAATGTAGCATATCAATAACTATACAAGACAATACATGGTTTATCCTTTCAGTGAAATCGTTTCACCCGGAGGTAGGCCAAGCATCAGTGCCAAAACTATGCTATAGCCTATATCTGAGCATGGAATACTCGTTTCTCTTGTAATATCGAAGATTCCTCCAAATATTTAGATAAACTAATCAGCATTTCGAGTAGTCGTCAGACATAGTGTCAGCCACTCAAAAGCTCCCACTAACTTGTATCCTTCATAAGAACCCGAAGGTCAATATGAACAAGCTGTGATACTTCTTCAGCTCTATTACCCTTTCCAAATTGAAAGGTTACTTAGTCATTTTTCCCTTGAGATAGTGTTCTTAGAATGGGAGATAGGAATCACCCTTAGTCTTCAGATCTTATCTTTAGGATATATGCACTAATTAATAGATGCTAAAGAATCGTTCATAAATACGGAAGCCATTTGTCTTAAAAGTTTATGTTGTGTTACATATACCTTTTCAGAATTACTTGGTGGATCTGACTTTATCAGACAAAAGTCCGAGTCTCAGAATCATATACAAATGTCATATTCACTTTCTTTAAGGCAACTATATTATCGGTTTGAAAGTGAATCCATTTGTTCCAATGAATCTGAAAAAACAGAAATTAAATTTCTGCGATATTAGAGGATTAAAATCCGAAATTTCTTTCCTTATATCACTCCCACTATCTCAGCTGAAATGACTGCTCGTTGTTTTCTCTTTAATCATTAATGCCTAGCTACCTTGTTCTAACAAAAGAACTTAGCTTCCGGGTCATAATCCCGGTTAAGAAAGTCTTTAAGGATTCATAGGTTATCCTATGCTTTCTTTTATTAATATTTCGGTTTAGCCTTAAACTTGTTTAGTTTTGATGACTTACACTTTTAGACATTTACTTTCCCATTCTTGGCTTTCTATAAAGGAAATGGCCGTGAACTAGCAGTTTATAAGAGTAGACACTACTCGTAAACTGTGGGATGTCTGGTGAGATTGATATCAAATCATTCTCGTCATCTTTGAACTAATATCGGTTGTCTCTCGTTCAACACGAGTGACAACAGTGACATACTCATTAATGTCACTTAAGTTTGAAGGCTTAGGAGGAACATCCTCTTCCGAAAAATTAATTTGCATTCTCGATTTATGAGTTCAACGTTCTTGTTACTTTTCCACTTTTACGAAGTCGTTATTAGTCAATATAATATGTTTAGCAGTTTAGATACCTTGAGATGATATGTAGTTGCAAAATTAAATTATGACAGAAATGTAAATCAAATCATACACCACAACATATAATAATTTTAGGAATTATAAACGTGATGTCATGCATGCAGTTTATCCTACCATTCCTAGGATTTAACCTCACATCATACTGCCACCGCAGGGTCGGTATCAGCACCAATGACGATTAAATTGAGACAATCTCTCTCAACAATTAAACAATTAAGAATCAAAACATCTTTATTTAATTATTGATTACCTTCCTTTTTCAGCCAAGATATTTCCAAAAATATCCTTGTGAGTGTGACCTACTGTTTCAGATCTCAAAGTACGCCCCGAGTATGCCGCCGCAGGGTCGGTCAGTGACTCGATGAGTACCCAAAATCCTATCCTTTCGGAGACCAAGCCTTGAATTTTGATAGGGGTGAAGGCCATCCACAGGGGGCCGTAATCAAAGCGGCTCGAGGCGTCACCCTTCTCTCACGTGCTTATGCCAACGGTAGAGGCCGTGGGGTCGGTTGTCACATTCCCCGCTCCCACTCGTTATTTTTAAAATTATGTAGTCTTTTAGGATTTTCAGAATTTATTTACAATCCGAAAAACAATAAATCGTGAATATTTAAATTAATCCTCCTACCAGTTCATCGGTTCCAAATACCGTCTAGCTAGTGTCACATATTCACGACTTTCCAATTTCTTGGATTTATAAAATCTTTGTGTAGACACTACACAATTAAAATTCACCATGAATTTTATAATCCTAATATATTAGGACTTATGAATTTCCCACCAAATTGAAAAACAATAAATCACAAATTTAAAGCTCCCACTAGTTTATTGGTTCCAAATACCGTCTAACTAGTGACACTATATTCATGATCTTCCAATTTATCGATTATTTAGAAAATCTCTTGTGTAGACACTACATAATTAAAATTCACCAAAGAATTTTATAGTCCTAATATTGTCATGATAAAAATTTAGGATCTTAGAATTTTCCAATAATCGAAAGCAATAAATCATGAAAAGCAATCACCAACTTATCGGTTCCAAATACCGTCTAGTCAGTGTCCAATCTTTTCACGATTTTCCAAATTTTTTATTATTAAAATTCTATTTATGTAGACACTACATAATTATATCCTCAAAGAATTTTAGATCCATAAATTAAGTTTATCATGTGAATTTTATATCCCGATAAAATTCCGTTTCCTTTAATTAATTTATTTTATTTTTAATCTAAATTAATTATCGTGTTCATACATGTCTAATTAATGTCAATATTAATTTTCTACATGTATGCATATGCTAGGAGTGAGAATTCATGAATATGATACATGCCATGGTTATATCACATAAATAATCATACAAGAAAATAAATGCGAAAAATAAATCACTGAGATGGACAGTTGGTACCTCCGTATATAATCTATAAAACAAATAAATAAATAAACCTTAAAATTATTTGTAGCCGCCGTCGGGTATAAGAATTTTCTGCTTCATATCTTCAATAAAAAACCCTTCTAGCTGAATTGGTTGAAGCTCCTTATTCCATCATCACCACCCGAGTTTGATAAACACACAAAAAAAAATTTCAAAATTGATCCGGCCAAGGGGATTCAAACCCAGGTCTACAAACCATTGAAACTGTGACTTGACCATTGCGCCGGCTTCCAGGTTTGATGAAAAAACGCGTCCCATTGAATAAATAGGTGCGGCCGATTTAAAATTAAATTCTAAATTGCAGAAAATTAATTGCCAAAATATATTACATGATATCCTATACCCAAAAATCGGGTTTACAATAGATCAAACGGAAACAGGTACCAACACAATCCATCTCGTCAACCAAAACATTCAATCGCATAAAAAGAAATTAAATTAAAAGATGCTATTTTATTCTATTACACTCTTTATTAATTAATTATGCAATCAAGATCGCAAAATCGCTTTAACCTGGCTCTTCTACCACATACTAGATATACAGAAACCCGAATCCGGATCCGATCCATAAATGGATCGTCAGATCTGATTCATAGCGGAAACTACGAATAAATTCGCATGCGATTTTACCACGTTTTAATTCGCATAAATAATTAATACAACTATGAGAAGGTTAAAGATTTACCTTATTTAAGAGGAATAGTAAATCGACAGATGGAGAAGCCGCAGTCTTCCGGATTGTATCTCCTAGCGACGACTGGTGGACGTCGATCCTCGCTGTAGAACATCATCGAATATTCACTTAATGACTAGACCAAAAAAACAAATTTTCTCTCTCTTTTTTCAAGTGTGGCGCAATTTTAGTGTGTCTTTTGTGCTATGAGGAACTCTCTTTATATAGGAAAATAACTAGTCAAGAGAGTTATCATTTTCACACCACAATTACCTATTCCCACAAAGAAAAGATATTTGCTAAAAGATAAGCGATAATTTCCAAAAAATCAATCTCTTATTTTTTCATTAATTATCAAAAAAATAGATAATTAATTAATTACACATGTGACATAATCTAGGAAAATTTCTTTTCCTAACTCTATCACATGAGGCGCCACTTTATATGTCATTATCTTAATAGAAAATGTCTTTTCTATTTTACATATTATTTACCAAATAAATAATATTGCATATTCATTAAATACCAACTATTTAATTTATTTTCGAGGTTCCATAAAACGAGAAAACACTAGCGTGTTAGGAGCCAACCCGGGGACCATGGCCCTATAACCAGTAGCTACAATAAAATGAATAAAATATTCATCGAACAGAATATTTTTACTCAACTTATTAATTCCGAAATTACGCCACCACAAATCCAAAACTGAACTCTATCGATTACATATATAACTTATTCTCAAAACGTCGAGTCGAGTCGATAAGTGTCCATTGATATAATCATTACATATAAACTAACCCTTCATAGACTATCCGTAATGAAGCGAGATTATTTCCGTAAACCTTCTTCAATACAACTTATCCTTATTTACCATTAACCCACTAGTGATCAATTAGTTCATAACCAATACGAACTCCGCGGATCGATCAGTTTCTAGGATCAACAAATAAGGCGATTGTCTTTCTTCTTCCGGCAGGAAGGAATGGATTCCATATCTGTGAGACACACACTCCTTACTCATTCCAAAATAGTGCCAACGTGAAAGTGATTCGGACCGCGCCTCTTAGCGATGCTTAACGAACACATCAAACCCTTTCCTGAAACAAGCAGGAGTCTGTAATCATTTCAGGATTAAGGTTAATCCATATATGATCATCTTGTAATTTAATAAGATTTCACAATCACGGAATTATATGAGAAACTTTGATTAAATCGGTCCAGTCCTATATGACTACATCATATATAAATGCCCTACTTAGACAACCAATGTCGACGGTCCGGATAAGACGGTCACACCATAAAGTGTTATGGGCGCATTAATGGTGGTTTAATCAATAGACCCCATACTTTGATTAACTTCACCACGGACTAACATTTCAAGTATATCACCATAAACTTAATCCTCATGTGTGACACACACTAAGTTATATGGCTACATATGATACGACATGGGGTTTTCAGCAGTTTATTACTTATAAGCACGAAGCAAATAATAAGATGAGAATAAATCTGTCATTTATTAATTATAAAAATAATTACATAAATTGTCTTTCGGGTGCTACTTTCAACAGTTTGGTCGTCCGGAAATCGCGTACCCTATCAGTTGAGATTGAATACCCGAAAGGGCCTTCTTATAACGAATGTCTTACTCTCGTGAATCTTTGCAAAGTGGAAGTAAATGAGTTACTTCGAGAGAGCATGATATCCAGATTATAAGATATCGTCGTTGATGTTTGACACTCGACGTACAACCGTATAAATATTATTACACGATAGGATTGTAAGTTACACGGTAACTGTTTCACATGAAAGGTAGTAGTCATTGCATTTGACTTTTCTGATGATTGGGGGTCACGGTGTGTTGCTAGATGTTATCCCGTGATTGTTAGGTATGAAGGGCATTTTCGTAATTTGCATTTTGTGCTTACGGCCAACATATTCGGAAGCCTATCGGGTCACACACATAAGAACATCTAGCCGGATTAAAATGTGGTTATAGTTGATAACCAAATAAGGAAGGAATTTATCTCACGATTATAAAGGTTATAGTGGTAAATTAATATGGTGGTGTTTATTTATTATGAATAAATTAAATACAAGATATTAATTATGATGATTAATTAAATATGTATATTGATACATATATTTTGATATATATATATATATATATATATATATATATATATATATATATATATATATATATATATATATAATATATATACATATATATTTTATTTTGCAAAAATAATTAATCATAGTATTATATTAATTAAGAATATTCTGGATGCCAATTTGTTGGCTAAAGGTGGCGCAATCTCATGTGTATATGATACATTTGAATTATGCAATTTAATTAATAAGATTACCATAATATTAATATTTGATGTTAATTGATTTTGGAAAAATAGATTTATGGTAATAAGATAAATATAGTCAATATAAGATATTGACAATATATTGGAAATAATTAATATAAGATATTTAATATTAATGAGATAAATCAATCAAAGGGGTTTTCTTGTTTTATTAGGAAAATGATTTCTCTATCATCTATCTACTAGAAGTTAATCCCAATCAGATTAGGAACCATAGAGGGGCGCCCCATGCCTTATTTATAGAAGGCTTGGCTAGCTCTTTTGTACATCACAATTACAAGAGCTAATAGTTCTTGTGAAAAATAAAAAGTTTCTTAGAGAGAGTTTAGAGAGAAAAGGCCGGTCTATCAACAAGATTTTTCTAGTAGAAATCCAATGGTGGATTTCGGTGGGCTATTCGTGTGGATCACCGGTAGAGCCGAACGCTTGGGCGGCTCCGTGCATCGCTACTCTCCTTAGACGGTCAAAGCGTCGATCTTTTAGATCAACCAAAGTAACCACAGTCTACTAGCTTATTTGTTTATTGCTTAAACGAAATCGATCTTGGTAAAATGAAATAATTTTTTGAATTCTGGTAGTGTTCCCGCGTAGATTTCCTAACATTAACCACCACGATGCAGTGACACACCCGATGCAGAGACGCCTCGATGCAGAGACACCACGATGCATTGTCCACCCCAGGTCCATTGACTACCCCGATGTTGTGACCACCCCCGATGCAGATTCACCGCGATGCAGAGACACCGCAATGTAGTGATCACCCCCGATGCGGAGACACCACGATGCAGTGACCACCCCCGATGCAGAAATGCGGTGATGCAAAGACGCCGCGGTGCAGAGACACCACGATGCATTGACCACCCCAGGTCCATTGACTACCCCGATGCAGTGGCCACCCCCGATGCAGTGACCACCCCCGATGCAGAGACACCACAATGCAGTGATCACCCCGATGCAGAGACACCGTGATGTAGTGACCACCCCGATGCAAAGACACCACGATGCAGAGACGCCGTGATGCAGAGACACCTTGATGCGGAAACACCGCGGTGCACTGACAACCGTGATGCAGTGACCACCTCGATGAATTGACCACCGCGATGCATTGACCACCGCAATGCACTGACAACTACGATGCAGTGACACCGTGATGCAAAGTCGCCGTGATGTAGAGACACCTCGATGCGGAGACACCGCGATGCATTGACCACCGTGATGCAATGATCACCCTGATGCGTGACCACCGCGATGCATTGACCATCGGGATGCGGTGCCCACCGCGGTGCAGTGACCACCCCGATGCATTGACCACCTCGATGCATTGACCAACGCGATACATTGACCACGGGGATGCATTGACCACCACGATGCAGTGACCATCGGAATGCAGTGACCACCCCGATGAAACGTCACCGTGATGACATTTGATATTTTTCTGACTTACTTTCAGAATATCGATTTCTTTTCTTCATAAAATTGACTTCAAATGGCTATATCTTTTGATATAAAAACTACGATCAACATAATTCTTTCACCCTAATTCATATTTTTTTCGTGCTATTTATTCTGATATCTTATTTTTTGAAGTGACACCTTATGCAGTGACACTCAATACACCAACTTTTTATGAAGTGACACCCAATGACTAACATTTTATGAAGTGACACCCTATGCAGTGACACCATCGTATTTATTTTGAATGCAATCAAGATAATCGTATATTCACCATCAAGTGTCAATATATTTTCTCCTTAATTGGCTTTGTGAAGCCATTTTTCTTTTTAAATAGAAACATTTTATTTTTAGTAATAGAAGATTAGAAAAGTGAGCCTTTTCTTTTGTCAATGTGAGCCTTTTCTTTTGTCGCATCAATCTCGTAAGTTTTTAGCAACTCATTTGCATCACAATCGGAATGAAGAATTTGTGTAAATAATTGTGTTTAAAGTATAAAAAGAATTCAGATATGTAGCTGTCAACAAAAACCTAGAAGGGGAGTCTAAAAAGACAACAAGAAAGCCTTCCAATGTGATGAAGTCCCAAGCCTGTTTCTCCACATTTGAATCTGCATCCTTCAAGCACCTGCTTGCACCTTTCATTCCAAAGAAGGGTGCATTCCAAAGAAAATAGCCATGATTTTTCCGTGAGAACCATATCAGCAAAAACATCTAACATATATATGCTGCAAACACCAATTCGATCCAACATCGCACAATGCGGTGGCGGAACCGGGAAAAATTTCGGTGTGGTCTTGTAACATATCCGAAAAAAATAATATAAAATGTTGGTAGCTGCAAAAAAAAGACACCAATTCGAATAAAAATTTAGGGGGGGGGGGGCAGGGGCCAATATGCGAAATGGGGCTTCATGACCATTCGGGGGGCTTGAGACCATAACGCACCACACAAAAAACAGCAGCATTCTACAGCAGCTAGTTACCAAACACAATAAAAAACAACAGCATTCCAAGATCCACCAGCACAATGACTTCTTTTTCTTCTTCTAGATGATGAAAAGTGGAGACTTTTTATTCATAAAACCAAGCACAAAGTTTGAGGCTTTTGAAAACCCCAACCACTTGATTTTGATCCAGGTTGCTTCAAATTGTCGAAAGAAGTCGAAATCAGACTAGAGAAATCATTCTCAGAAAGATCCAAACAAACATATTAGTTAAAGAAGTATTGTTTCTGTTGTTTGTCGGCTAAAGGATATATATTATGAATCACCAATATTTAAATATAAATTGCTAGGCAAACTGTAAGTGTGGTCACCCACCATTTCAACAAATCCTTGACATAGTAAAACAGACTGCAATATCTAAGTTATGGCACCAAAAGTCATGTTTATTGCAATAGCATTCATTGCTGCATTTGCTGCTAATGCCATGTCGAAGGAGGCTGCATTTGCATAAACACATGTAGCTATTCCAAGCGAGGAAGCACAACTTGCACAGTTGATTTCCATTACAGGAAGCAGATTGCTTCCCAAATTGACAACAATACGTCAACGTAATGACAATACTCGTAATTGTGTACTGGGTAGTGGGTACTAGTTTTGGCGATTGCTATCTTGCTGCTGCTGGATGTTTGGTGAAGGCCCAGTAAACAAATTGCGCCTAAGATACGAATTCCGTAAATGTGAAGGCTTAGAATTTTCAGATTGTGAAGGCTCAGAAAGTGAGTTGTAACCTAGACTCAGAGTTTGTAAATTCGTTAAACTGGATATAATGTTTGGTGGCCGGGATGATGCCGGCAACGGCAAGTCCTAAACCGGGAAGACTAAGTGCTAAAACAGTGGAATTATCCGGTGCGCATCCAAAGCCGGCCCAAGAACATGGGTTATTGAAATCAACGTTTCTACATAAAACAGAGCAGTCGCCGGCCGATGATCGAAAGTCTAACAGAGCTGCACGATCGGAGACGATGTCAGGGAGGATAGTGGTGGGGTAAAGGAGTAGTAGAAACAGAGAACAGATGAAAAGGGTGGTGGTGGAGTGGTGGTGGCGAAAGCCCTTGGAAATACAAAAGAAGGGTTATTTTAGGAAAGTCATAAAAAATTCGTCTTATAAACAAATAAGATTTAAATGTGTTCTAAGTATCTAATTAAGTATTCAAACCAGTCTTTATAAACAAATATTCATAAATTAATTACACCAAGATATGAGATCGTTTTGGGAGGGGAGGAGTTACCATTTTTATTTCTTTTGCCTCTATGTGTTCTTGATATGAGTTAGTACGTTTATCTATAAAAGTTGAATTGTCTCTGTGGAGATCGATCTTGCTCGTTTCTATACACAAGGGCGTATTCCTCTTTCTAGTATAAGGACTTACACACGGTCATATCTTATCTTTCAACGATAATATTAACTCATAATTGGCATCTCAAAGCAGTAATCAAATACTGATAATAAATATTGTCAAGCAATAGATCAATCTTTGGGTTGAATCTATTATTCACATGGAACCATTGTCACTTACTTATTACTACAAGTGTGTTTATAACTCTGCCAAACAATATCATTCCTATGGACCGTACATTGTCTGCATTAATTTATAAACACACACATTTTACATCCATCAGTGAATCAAATTCCAAAAAAAACAATGAAATAGTGACAATAAATCAATCCTGACATATAATAAATCAATCTTTGGATTACGTTTATCATTCATATGGAAATCAAATAACTGTCACATATACAAATTTATTTATAATTCTGCTAAACAATATCATTTCTTTGGCTGAACATTACCCGCATGAATTTATAAAAATACAAATTGGTCTAACTAATCATTCAAGGACATAAATAAACCCAAATACCGCCGTATATCAACGTTTAAATGCACCATAATGACCATTAAAAATAGTTCACCTAAAATTGGGCTTTTACGTATAGGGTCTAGTAAAATTTGGGTTGCTATATCATATACTGCATGCTTTATCATTTTCACGTCATAAATAACACCTTATATGTGCTCATTATTATTATTATTATTATTATTATCATTTATCATGCCCTCAGACCCCGGTTCCGTATGCTGTCCTCGCTGATCTAAATAGTCATAAATCATCTGGTCAACTGCTTAGATCGCTGTCCTCGCTTGATCTAAAAGATTAATCTAAGTTGACAAGACTTTTATGTCTCACGCTTATATGGGGTGAGCATTCACTTACTTTACGGATATGAGACTTTATATTCTCCCCCGTTATAAGGGACTGACGTCCTCGCCAGGTCGGCCAAGACTGTTCCCGGATCGTCCTTATCAGAGGTAACTAGAGGCGATCCTTACACCGTCTTTTTGTAACGACCTCGCACCCCGTACACGATACGTAAACGAAAGAATAAATACATTAATCGCTCTTTTTACCGCCGTTCTCGCATTTTTAAAAACTAACTCGAATCGACAAATTTTTTATACCTCAACATTCACTTAGTTTACGGATTTAAAACTTTACAATATTATTATTAATATAAAATGCCCAACCACATTAAGTCGGAAACGGAAATGAAGTACGCATGTTTAAACACATAAAACCTACGTCAAAACATTAGTAGCAGTATTATGGTCGAAAGTGTGATAATAATGGGCCTCCAGCTGAATTTTTAATTCAATTAGGCCCGATCCAAGGATTACATATTAGTTGATGGATTTAATAAAATAAAATGCACGTTTCAGGCTCCGTTGCAAATTGGGTCCTGAATATATGAATTGAACCATATACAATTTAACATGAACAAGGCTTTGATACCAATTGAGATAGAACTTTATGTGATATGATTCACTATGCCAGGATCTCGCGTACCTAGATCCATGTCACGTAGCCGTCACATGCATTCATCTTCCAAAACATCACACCAAACGCTTGATCTTTCCCAAACGTTAGATCTTCCTGCATATGGGAACCAAGAAGGAAAATAATGTGTTTTGGGACTATAACTCTCTTATCTTTAGTTTCTAATATCATACATCAAAATAATCAGAAATTATATTTAGATTTTAAGTACCCAACAAATAAAATACTTAGAATCCAACACGAACCGAATGACCAATTTTATTAGGCTCGAAAATGGACAAATATCTAAAATAGCTTTTGAAAGATAGTCTATAAGATTTCATATTAATTTCAACCATTTGAATTTATGTGCAGAAAACAATTATTTGAAAAATCCACTTGCACCGTAGCGATAAATTTTATCATCAACTCGATAGTCAATTTTTTGCTTTCTGTTTCCTATTGCAAATACAGATTGTATGTAACATACACAACCTTAAAGTTACCTTCCGGAACCAACCCCCATTGGGGGATGGGGGGAGGGGAGGGGGAATTCTAACATGAAGACTCCCTTGTAGGGAGTGACTCATGTGACGATTACGGACTACGCTTTCATTGCGAACGAAACCGCGCGTCCGTAATCATACACATGGGTTACTCTCCATGGGGGAGTCTCTATGGTAGAACTTCCCCCATTGGGGCCTTGACAATTTCAGGTCGTGCCATGAGAATACAAACGTAGTTGGAGTCACATAAACTATGTCTTAAGGTTAAAGCATCAAATCAGTCTTTCATTTGAGCAGAGACGGAATTAGGAATTGATGGTTGGGTGGGTTCCTGGATTATATTTATATGGTCGCGCGGGTGGATTGGATTAAAACAATTAACTGTGTTGGATTGATTTATATAAGATTTTTGATGTATCGAAAATAAAAACCAGATTGACTGCGCTCACCGTAGTCAAGGGCTAGTTCCGTCCCTGCTATGGAGAAACTTACATTATATATCACATACACATTGAGTTATCTATCACCATTTTGTAGTCACAACACCTTCTTCCTTGTCTTTCTGCCGGCGGATTAATGGTCTAACAGTGAGAAACATAAGAACGAACTTACAAAATGCTATGTTGGATGCATACTGATTTTCTACTGTCATGGTGAACACTGCCATAGGTGACTCCGGATCCCCTGTCCCATCATTCTTGGATATCATGTTATTTTTTATTCTACTTAGACAGTAGTTGGTGGATGTTGATGTTGGAAGACTCGGAGGGTTTGTTTACCGACTAGGATGCATGGGTACAGATACGTGGGTACGGGAAACGCAGATACGTGATCTAACAAAAATATAGGATACGAATACGGGGTGTATTTATAAATAATAAAAATATAATGACTAAAGTGTAAAAAAAAATAAAAATAAAATGATTGTGTATATATATATGTGTGTGTGTGTATGTATGTATATGTATGCATGTACCCACATATTTCAAACTCGTTCTTTAAGTATCATGTTATTCGGATACCCGTATTGTAGTCAATATATGTGTATCTGGTAAAGTATTTAATGCACTCCGATACGTGGGTGCACCTCCTTGGTTAATTTTATTCCCCGAAGCTTCCTTCACTCATTTGCCCAAAACGCACTCGATCAGTCCTCTTCTACTTCAGTTTGAGCAAAATAGAACGAAAAGAAGGGGCCTCCTCCGGTCTTGTCACGGATTTTATATAGCAAAGAAAAACAACAAGTAATAAAATTTATAAATCCGGTATCTCCCCAAGTGTAGGGATCGTAGTACAGCGATTAATACCGGAGTCGGTCACAGGGAATCGGGGTATCTAGTTCATTAATTCTCCTAATGTTGATACAATTATTCCTAAACCTAAACTAAAACGGAAAATAAACTGGACAGAGGATTGTCAGTCCAAAGCCAGGAAAATATCGTTGCGAACAAAAGCAAATAAAATAAAACTACAACTAAGAAAATAATAAAACTAACTATCATGATAATGATAGAAGCAATCTATAGAGATTAACGCTCTCAAAACAAGGTGCAAGATTTATTAGATCTAACAACCTAGAAATCTAACCTATCAACTTCCGTTATGTCAAGGTTAAAAGTCTAATCTTTCCTATGGTGATCTAAGGTTTACACCGATTTCCATCATACGGTAAACACCAAATAGCAATACATCTTCCGATATCGATTGCATAAACAAATAAACAAAGGAAATATACAAACTCTAATTAAAACACTCACAAAATCATCCAAAGAAAGAATAAAAACGCTGCTGGAAAATCTCCCATGGCTGCTCCAAGTTCACAGCTTCAAGACAGCACCATGGCGTCGAACAAGAACAGAAAAACGGAAACAAAAACCTAACTAATCCGCAACCCCAGCCTCCCATAGGGGGCTGGGGCCGCCTAGGGTTTTTCTCTAATGATTTTGTATCAATAAGAGTCGATAATGTATGAAAATCTGATGTTATTAGGGTTGGGGCGCAGCTGCTATTTATAGAAAACTAGGTCGGCTGCTGCTATGTCGGTTTTGGACGCCCGTCCAAGGATTCTGGACGCTCGTCCATTCTTTTGGACTTCCTTCAGACGTCCGTCCAGGCTGCGTCCAAACTCTCTGAACCAAAAATCTCATCCTGGACGCCATCCAGGCTGGACGCTAGTTCAGTCCCTTTTTCTTCCAAATTCATCTTGATCTTCATTCCAACTTCATCTCTATCTCTTTCCTTCCATGCAAATCATCACTTGAACATCTTTTAAGCTCCTTTCACCTCATGCAAGCGTACCTACATCACGATAAAAACATGCAAAATGTAACATCTTACATCTAAAGATATTTATCCAATAAAATCACATAATTAGCTCGATTTTGCACTTTAATACTTATAAAACTCATTTGCTCAATATTTCAATATAAAGCTCGATTTCTATGAGAAACATACGAATATGGAGAGAATTGTTACAAAATATGTCCTTATAAAACGTATAAAATCACCCTTAACAGGTCTATTTTTTGAATGCTTGGTTTGACCATCTGGACTTCAATGATTTTGTTGCGAACAACTAGGATACCTCTAATCCGACCGGGTCGGGTCATTTACAGTTTATTTTAGTTCATATAATAACTTTATTATGATTAATAAAAGCACTTTTGTTATTATATACTGTGTATCTTCATGTTATTGGTTGTACATATATAGTAATGTCCCTAGTGTCAAACTGTGATAGAGAAACCATGATAGTGATTATGGTTGATGAGATCTCTAATCATTTAATAAGTTTGATACTTAAATGTATCTAGTCGTATGTACTGTCAAATGGGACATTGATAGTATGATTAGACTATCACGTATTGGATGTCTTCTACCTTATAGAAGGTAGGGATAGATCTCGTCTAACGAAGTGTATAGACACTTGGACTGTACGTGGACGTGTATTAGAGAATGCGTACGTTAGACTAACCCACTTACATTAAGTGTCGCACTATGTGGCAGTTGTGTAATTATCCTTAAAGATCGGAGTCTTCATGGCATCACGGTGTGGATTGTCATGCTTTGACACTATTGAGATTTACCTTATCCACGAGCGATCATGCGGTAGTGATCGGGGGTGATACTGAAGCATGCGGAGTTAGAGCTGTTAATGAGCCGAGCCGAACCGAGTATCATTTGTTCAAGCTCTGTTCGTTTATCTCACGAGCTTGTTCATGTTCGTTCGTTTAATAAACGAACTGAAAAATATGTTCAAGCTTGGTTCGTTAAGGTAACGAGCTTGTTCGCGAACGTTTGCTTAATAAACGAATATAAAATTATGTTCAAACTCAAATCATTTATAAAGAAATTTTGTTCGATCGTATGTTCGAGTTTGGCATGCTAGATATATTTTTGCCTCTCAATTCGAGTTTGGCTTGTTAAGTTATAAAAAATTAATTCCAACTGTATAAATATGAAAATACAAAGCAATATTCAAATATTATAGTAGTAAAAACATTATGACAACTCTATCAATATTTTATAAAAATCCACTAGAGTATATATTAGATTAATAGATGCTTTATCATCTTTTAAGTCAGTTATTGTACATTGATTTATCTATATAAACAGATTCACGAACATAATCGAACGTTCACGAGTAAGTTCATGTTCGTTCGTTTAGGAAACGAGCTTAAAATATTGTTCAAGCTTAGTTCGTTAAGCTAAACAAAAGAACGATCACAGATACTAACGAGTCGAACACAAACTTGTTCATGACCGGCTCTGTTCGTTTAACATCACTATGCGGAGTATACATGTTAGTTCGTCCGGGAATCACGTATCCTATGATTGGGATTGAATATCCGAAATGGCCTTCTAATAAGGAATGTCTAGCTCTCGAGAATCTTTGCAAAGTGGGAGTAAATGTGTTATTCCGGAAGAGCGTGATATCCAGATTATAAGATACTATCGTTAATGTATTGACACTCGAGATACGATCGTATGGATATTATTACAACAATAGGATTGTAAGTTACACGGTAACTGTTTCACATGAAAGGTAGCAGTCATTGCATTCGACTCTTCCGATGATTGTGGGTCACGGTGTGTTGCTAGACGCTATCCCGTGATCGTTAGGCGTGAAGGGCATTTTCATAATTTGCACTTGTGTCTACGGCAAACATATTCGGAAGCCAATCGGATCAAACGAGTATGAACATCGAGTCGGATTAAAATGCGGTTATAGTTGATAACGAAATAAGGAACGTTTATCTCTAGACTATAAAGGTTAGTGTGGTAAATTAATATTGTGATATTTATTTATTATGAATAAATAAAATACAAAATATTAATTATATTAATTAAAGAATATTCCGGATGCCAATTAGTTGACATTTGGGGTGCCACTTTTATGTGTATAAGATATACTTGGATTTTGCACTTTAATTAATAAGATTACCATAATATTAATATTGGATATTAATTGATTTTGGAAAAATATATTTATGGAAATAAGATAAATATAATCAATAAAAGATATTGGCAATATTTATTATAATAAAAGAGATAAATCAATTAAAGCAATTTTCCTTATTTTATTGGGAAAATGTTTTTCTCTTACATCTATCTTCTAGGAAGCATCTCCAAATCGGACTAGGGCTACTTGGGGCGCCACCTCCCCTATATAAGAAAGGGGTTGGCTAGCTCTTTTGAACATCACAATTTCAAGAGCTAATAGTTATTGTGTAAAATAGAGAGCTTCTTATAGAGAGTTAGAGAGAGGAAAAAGGCCGGTCTAGCAGCCGGATTTTTCTGATAGCAATCCAAGGAGGATTCCGGCGAGGAGTTCGTATGGATCAACGATAGAGGCCGGACGCGTGGATGGCTTGCGCACAGGACTACTCTCAGTTGACGGTCAAAGCGACGATCTTATAGACCATCCAAGGTATATTCCGTCAAACTATTTAACGTGTTTATTGCATTAAACGAAGACGATCTAGAAAAGGAAATCAAAATTTTAAATTCCGCTGCGTTAAACTAGTGATTTCCTAACAAATCAAATCTATGATGCGCACTTATTTTGTCTCTCTATATGCACATGAGGATGATCAACATACCTGCAGATGTGGTACACACTTACCTGCTCCTAATGAAGCTGACATAAATCATATTAATTGACAGGTCTGTGAAAAAGAAATGGTTTCGATACGAGCACTTATAAGGTGGCACGCCTGGATGGAATGCCCCCGATCTTCATCAAGAACTGTTGGGGGTATTATTGGTGAATCGGTTGTTTGATTCATGAAAATGCTTTTGAAACAGCTACAGTCCCACCAGATTTGAATAAGGTGTTAATTACTTTGATTCCTAAAGTGGACCATCCAGAATCCCCATCTCACTTTCGACCTATAGTTCTGGCGAACGTGATTACAAACCTTATAACCAAGATTATGGATAATCGTTTGCAAGGTGTTATTGGGCAACTAGTGGACACTACCCAAAGTGCGTTTATACCTGGCAGAGGAAGCTCGGGCAATGTTATTTTAGCTCAGGAAGTGGTACACACTCTTCACACGAAGAAACATGGCAAGAAAGGGTTTATGGTCATCAAAGTGGACTTAGAAAAGGCTAATGATCGAGTTCTCCGGAAATTCTTAAAAAACATCATTCACAAAGTGGGATTTTCGAATCACCTGCAAAAGCTTTTGATGGAGTGCATAACGACGGCTAAGATTTCGTTTTGTGGAATGGAGAGAAACTTGAAGCCTTTACCCCTAGTAGAGGCCTCCGTCAAGGGGGTCCCATTGCACCATACCTTTTTGTGTTATATATGCAGGTACTTAGTACTAATATTCATGTGGCAGTTAATCAACGAAGATGGAAACCCTTGAAGTTCTCGCGACAAAGCCCACATATCTCTCATATGTTCTTTGCGGACGACTTGCTTTTATTTGGGGAAGCCTCCGAATCCCAAGCCAAGATTATGGAAGAAGTGCTTTTAGACTTCGTCAGTGTTCGGGGCAGAAAATCGGCACCTCGAAATCTAGGTTCTATACTTCAAGTAATGTGGGATATCAAATGATTATGGCTTTATCTTGTTGTTTGCAGATGACTCATACATGAGATATAGGCAAATACCTTGGAGTTCCATTACTCCATGGGAGAAAAATGGTGGCCCATTTTTTGTATGTGGAAGATAAGATGTGAAGTAAATTGCAAAACTAGAAATCGAAATGACTCTCAAAAGCAGGGAAACGAGTGCTGATGCAAAGTTCACTTACAACGCAGTCATTTTACCTTATGCAAACTACTCTGCTGGCCATTACTACACTGGAAAGATTAGAAAGGATTTGTAGACAGTTTTATTGGGGGGATGATGAGAAGGGTCGTAAAATGTGCACTGTGGCCTGGGATGTACTTTGCCATCCTAAACAGATGGGAGGATTGGGTTTTTAACGCCTGTACGAGATGAATATATCCTTTCTAGGGAAATTGGTGTGGGATCTTGTGACACAAAAAGATACATTGTGGGTTAAGGCTTTATCTCCCAAGTATAAAGAATTAACGACTACATCCAAGATTGGAAGCTCTTCGACGTGGAAAGGAATCTGCAAGGCGTATTCCCATCTTTGGGGAGGCCTTGAACAAGATCAGAGTGAATTCATATGGAAAGGGGACCCGAAGGGCAAATACACAGTGGCGTCGGGTTCTTCCTTGTTGCGGCCCATTACCGATTCTACGAATTTGGGAGATCTTTGGAGGAAGATTTGGCTCTAAAAGGTCCAACTTGAGGCAACTATATGGTGTGAAGTATAGTGCATGGAGCTCTCTCAGTTAATTTCATGCTATATTCTAGACATATTTCTGATGACCCGTTCTTTACCATTCGCGAGGAGACTGATGAGTCCATAATTCATGCGCTTCGTGAGTGCAACTGGGCGCAGGAAATTGGAACCATTGCGTGCCTGTTGAAGTACAAGGAGTTTTTTTGGAGCCACAAATGTGGTGGATTGGGTGCGACTATGACCGCCATTTGAGAGAGCACTCTTGGGACAACAAAATGGAACTATACGTGGAGAGAGGCATTATATGGGATTTGGATGTGGTGAAATAGACTATACACGGACAAGAAGGTAATAGGCCCCGGCGTATATTTTCATTGCTAGCATAGTTGAAAGAGCAAGAAACATAAGACTCGTTTGGAGCATAGATTAGACATTATTTTGATCCAAAAATGATTGTAAACTTGGTTTTTTGCCCTTTTGAAGGTTTCGAGCTTAAGCAATAAGCACAATTTAATTGCGTAGTAATTAATCGATAGATGCAAGATCTAGATTCGTGAAACATTTAAAAGAAAAAAAAAAAAAAGGGCATCGATTGGGGGGCTCGGCCGACTAGCGGCGGCCCCCCTTCTCCACGGCGGCGGCGGCTCTAGGGCTGCCGTCGTCGGCTGCACTCTTCCAAAAGGGGAGATCGATCTGTTTTCGTTTTGTGATATTTATTGTGCATTGACATCTCTTTTGTTTAGTTGTGTCATATGGCTAACCAATGGTTCAAATAGTTTGGGCCATTGGAAACCATAGTGGCATATTAACCAAAATATTAGCCTTTCCAAATTTTGATTTGGAATATGCCTAGGCCATGTTCAAATATTTGATTTGGAAAAAGCCTAGGCCTAGGCCACTTTCAAAATTTTGATTTTGAAAAAAGTGGCCAGGCCTAAACCAAATTTGGTTTAGGAAGATGCCTTTTGGTTTAGGAAACCAAATGCATCTCTTTTGGTTAAGAACCAAAAGGAAAGATACAAAATGAGACTTTTTTAATTTTGATTTTATTTTGAATAGTTCAAAACTAGTAAAAAATTAAAATTAGAATCGATTTAAAATTAAACGTTAATTTTATTTTCGATTAAGTCATTTATTTAAGTAAAAGTTATGTGATAAAATAAGACGCATAAGTAGTTAAAAATAATAATTTGATCTTTTTCATAAGATATAATTGTATGGATTAGATGTGTAGATATAATGTGATTATATGGACCCCGATTGATCATGGACTCGACCAATATGCTAGATGGGAATGTTTTCTTAATGTTGCTTTTTCAAAAATTGTCCTAGGCCGTTATGAAGAACGTGACATTGTTTACTTTTTGCATTTATCTCATTCCCGTTAACTCCATCCGTGTGCGGCGGGTGTATTTATTTATTAGATAGATTAATATGTAACAAGAATAGGAGCAAGAAGAAGAAGACCAAAGAGAGATAAAGAACTCATTGGCGTACATCAATAAAGATCCTATTGACGGCTGCAGATACCTTTAGTTTGTGACCCACAGTTTCGTCAGTTTGTATTCGAAACCGCACCTCGGAAAAGTCCATGATCATACCGGTTATTTTGTGCGCTGAATGTTGTGTATATTTTATTTTATATGATATCGTAGTAATATGCACATAGTAGATGAGACTATAATTAAATAAAATTAATTAAGAGAATTAATTTAAAATTATTCCCACACCAAAAATCAAGTCGAAATTGTCTCCCCATATTATAACAATGGTGAAGAGCCCTTGTTCGGATCCAACTCACCAGCCAAAGCGGGGGTTGACCTACCTCGGATATATCGTCGTTATCGAGATATGATCGTAAGAGATCTCACGAATATTGGGGTTAAGACTCGACTAAGAATTCTCTCGGCCACCAGCCAAAGCGGGGTCGTTTGGATTTTAGAGGCAAGGGTTTTACTATTTCATAAGATGAAAATTGTCAAAGAGTTGACTGGTCAAACAACAAGAGTCGTATAAGATATGATCGACAAAGTGTTGTCCACCTGTTGAATTATTTTTGGCCCATCACTCAAAGCTGGGGGTCGAGGTAGTTCGATGGGATCTTGCCCACTAAAGAAGATTAATTTTATTGAAAGCCAATCGGTAATAGTTGGCTAGTGGGAGTAAGACCCAAATTAAAACTTTAAGTGCAATTTTAGGGTTTTGTATACATGAATTTTTACTTATTCTATCTTTATTTATTGTTGTAGAAAATGTCAAACAAATTGAACCTTCGTTTTATCATCAACAATAAGCTTGAAGAAACCAACTTTCTCGACTGGGAAAGAAACCTCAAAATCGTTTTGAGGCACGAGAACATTGGCTATGTCTTGGACGAAGCCCTACCGGAAAAGCCCGATGAGGGCTCGGTTGCAGATGCTGTCGAGAAGTACAACAAGCACTGTTCTGACAGTACTGATGCTACATGTATCATGCATGCTTCTATGACACTTGAACTGCAGAAACAGCTTGAGTCCATGGAATCCTACTCAATCATGGTCCACCTAAAGAAACTCTATGCTTCTTAGTCTCGCACTGAGAGGTACGAGGTCTCGAAGGCCCTGTTTTGTTGTAAGATGGCATCCAGGACTGCTGTGGGGTCACAAGTGCTTAAGATGATCGGGTACATAGAGAGGCTTGGGAAGCTAGGCCACAAGTTGGAATGAGAGTTGAGTATTGACTTGATTCTGGAATCTCTACCTAATTCATACACGCAGTTCGTGATGAATTTTCACATGAACACGATAGATTTCTCCCTAGCGGAGCTATTGAACATGTTGAAAACTGCTGAGGGCATTGTGGGGAAGGGAAAGCAAGTGTTGTTGGTCACTTCTAACACGGGCAAGGCAAAAGCCCAAAGGAATTCCAAGAAGGCGAAGGCTGCACCGAAGCCAACGCCTAAGATAGCTAAGGACAAATCCAAGGATGCTTGCTTCCATTGCGGTGAGACCGGACATTGGAGGAGAAACTGCAAAGGCTTCTTGAGTACCAAGAAGAAGCATTCTGATGCTTCGACTTCAGGTATATTTATGATTGAGATCAATATTACTTCTTCTAAGTCTAACCACTGGGTATTAGATACTAGTTGTGGTTCTCATATATGTACGAATATGCAGACACTAAGAAGAACTAGAGAACTGAGGAAAGGAGAGGTGGACCTACGCGTTGAGAATGGAGCAAGTGTTGTTGCACTAGCCGTAAGAGTTTATTTTCATTCATTGCCCAATGGGCTAGTACTAGAACTTAATAATTATTATTTTGGTCCTGCTCTTACGAAGAGCATTATTTCTATTTCTGCATTAGATGTTGAAGGAATTTCTTTTACGTTCAAGAATAAATGTTGTTCTTTTTTCACATGATGGAATTTTTTATGGTACTGGCATGCTTAGCAATGGTATCTACATATTAGATATGAATGTTGACGTACTTAATATAAATAACAAGAAAGCCAAGACAAATGACTTGAATGAATCCTACTTATGGCATTGTAGACTTGGCCATATAAATAAGAATCGCATTTCCAAACTCCATAAAGATGGAATGTTGGACCAATTCGATTACGAATCGTTTGATACGTGCGAAGCTTGTTTACTTGGAAAGATGACAAAGTCACCTTTTAGTGGCAAAGGGATAAGATCCAATGAGTTGCTTGAGCTCATACATACTGATGTGTGCGGCCCAATGTCAATTCACGCCAAAGGAGGATATTTAATTTTATCACCTGCATGATGATCATTCTAGATATGGTTACATATACTTAATGAAGTATAAGTCTGAAGCCTTTGAAAAGTTCAAGGAATTCAGAAGTGAAGTGGAGAAACAGCTAAGTAAAGAAATTAAAACACGTCGATCCGATCGAGGTGGAGAATATCTAGATGGAGAGTTTCAAGATTATTTGAAGGATAATAGGATTCTACCTGAATGGACCCCTCCCGGGACGCCTCAGATGAATGACGTGTCTGAGAGGAGGAACCTCACCTTCTTAGACATGGTGCGATACATGATGACCTACGCAGTTCTTTCAAAATCGTTTTGAGGGTATACTCTAGAAACCGCATCCAATACACTGAACTGAGTTCCATCAATGACGGTTGATTATACGCCATATGAGGTATGGACTAAGAGGAAACCGAGCCTGGGTCATCTAAAACCTTGGGGTTGTCTGACTTACGTGAAGCGGATGATGCCTGACAAAGTAGAACCCAGGTCTGACAAATGTCTATTTATGGGCTATCCTAGGGAAACCAAAGGGTACCAATTTTACCATCCTGAGGAACAAAAGGTGTTTGTTGCCAGGACTGGCCACTTTCTGGAGAAAGAGTTTATTCTGGATAGGGTCAGTGGGAGTACGATTGATCTTGAAGAAATTCGATAACCACTTACGGATAACAGTCAGTTGTGGAAGTAGAGGAGACACCCATATACAGATGTAACGCCAGCCTCTATCGTAGACACACTAGCACCTCGAACATCCACCAGGGAATGCCGTGAACCTGAAAGGTACACAGACGTGTATCTCATGGAAGATGAGGACCCAAGAACTTATGAGGAAGTGCTATTAAGGAATGAAAAAGAGAAATGGCTAGAGGCCATGAATTCTGAAATGGAATCCAGAAAGACAACCAAGTTTGGAGCTTAGTTGATCCACCCGAAGGAATAGTTCCTATAGGGTGCAAATGGGTCTTTAAGAGAAAGACCGACATGGACGGTAACATGACTACCTACAAGGCTATGTTAGTGGCAAAAGGTTATAAGCAAAGACAAGGAGTTGACTATGATGAAACCTTTTCGCCCGTTTCCATGATAAAATCCATTAGAATTTTGCTTGCTATTTCAGCATACCATGATTACGAAATCTGGAAGATGGATGTGAAAACATCTTTCCTTAACGGGAATCTGCCTGAGGGTTTCACCACCAATGACGCCAGGATGGTGTGTAAACTGCAAAGATCTATTTATGGATTAAAGTAAGCTTCTCGAAGTTGGAATCTTCACTTTGATGAGATAATCAAACAGTTTGATTTCATCAAGAATGAAGATGAGCCAAGTGTTTACAAGATAGTTAGTGGGAGTGTCATTGTGTTCATAGTGCTTTATGTAGATGACATATTGCTTATAAGGAATGATGTGCCTATGTTATATTCATTCAAAGCTTGGTTATACAAGAACTTATCCATGAAGGACTTGGGTGAGGCAGCCTATATTCTAGGAATCAAGATCTATAGAGATAGATCTAAGAGGTTGCTTGGTTTGTCGCAATCCACCTATATAGACAAGATGCTGAAGAGATTCAGCATGGAGCAGTCCAAAAGAGGATTGCTTCCCATGTCATATGGGTCTATCTGTTGAAAGGAATGAGTCCTAAGACAGAGGGGGATATGGCGCAAATAAGCAAGGTCCCTTACGCTTCGGTTATTGGATCCATCATGTACGCCATGTTGTGCACTAGACCAGATGTCTCGTACCCTCTTAGTATGACTAGCAGGTACCAGTCCAACCCAGGTGATGGTCACTTGGTTGCAGTCAAGAATATTCTCAAGTACATGAGACGTATTAGGGATATGTTCTTGGTTTTCGGGAATGAAGATTTAGTATTACGAGGTTATACAGATGCCAGTTTCTAAACTGACAAGGATGAGTTCAGGTCATAATCTGGATTTGTTTTCACGTTTAACGGTGAAGCAGTGAGCTGGAAAAGTTCCAAGCAGGAGGCTACTGCGGACTCTACAACGGAAGCCGAATACATAGCAGCCTCGGAGGTGGCAAATGAAGCAGTTTGGATGAAGAAGTTCATTACTGAACTTAGTGTGGTTCCCTCTATTGAAGGTCCAGTGCCACTGTACTGTGATAACAATGGGGCGACATCTCAGTCAAAGGAGCCAAGGTCACATCAGAAGTCCAAACATGTGCTACGGCTATCATTTGATTAGAGAGATAGTAGATAGAGGAGATGTAAAGATAGAGAAAGTCCACACGGATGATAACATAGCTGATCCGTTATCCAAGGCATTGTCACAAGCAAAGCATGAGAAACATGTTCACATACATGCAGGGGCTTAGGCATATGGGTGATTGGCTTTAGGCCAAGTGGGAGATTGTTGAATAGGTGTCCTAAACCCAATCGGGTTGGACCGGATCCGACCGGGTCGGGTCAATTACAGTCTATTTTAGTTCATGTAATAACTTTATTATGATTCATAAAAGCACTTTTGTTATTATATATTGTTTATCTTCATGTTATTGGTTGTACATATATAGTAACGTCCCTAGTGTCAAACTGTGATAGAGAAACCATGATAGTGATTATGGTTGATGAGATCTCTAATCACTTAATAAGTTTGATACTTAAATGTCTCTAGTCGTATGTACTGTCAAATGTGACATTGATAGTATGATTAGACTAGCACGTATTGGATGTCTTATACCTTATAGAAGGTAGGGATAGATCTCGTCTATCGAAGTGTATAGACACTTGGACTGTGCATGGACGTGTATTAGAGAATGTGTACGTTAGACTGATGCACTTACATTAAGTGTCGCACTATGTGGCAGTTGTGTAATTATCCTTAAAGACCAGAGTCTTCATGGCATCACGGTGTGGATTGTCATGCTTTGACACTATTGAGATTTCCCTTTTCCACGGGGCGATCATGCGGTAGTGATTGGGTGTGATACTGAAGCATGCGGAGTATACATGTTAGTTCGTCCGGGAATCGCGTATCCTATGATTGGGATTGAATATCCGAAATGGCCTTCTTATAAGGAATGTCTAGCTCTCGAGAATCTTTGCAAAGTGGGAGTAAATGTGTTATTCCGAGAGAGCGTGATATCCAGATTATAAGATACGATTGTTAATGTATTGACACTCGAGATACGATCGTATGGATATTATTACAGCGATAGGATTTTAAGTTACATGGTAACTATTTCACATGAAAGGTAGTAATCATTGCATTTCACTCTTCCGATGATTGGGGGTCACGGTGCGTTGCTAGACGCTATCCCGTGATCGTTAGGCATGAAGGGCATTTTCATAATTTACACTTGTGTCTACGGCCAACATATTCGGAAGCCTATCGGGTCACACACATATGAACATCGAGTCGGATTAAAATGCGGTTATAGTTGATAATCAAATAAGAAAAGTTTATCGCTAGACTATAAAGGTTATAGTGGTAAATTAATATGGTGGTATTTATTTATTATGAATAAATAAAATACAAGATATTAATTATATTAATTAAAGAATATTCTGGATGCCAATTAGTTGACATTTGGGGAGCCACCTTTATGTGTATAAAATACACTTGGATTGTGCACTTTAATTAATAAGATTACCATAATATTAATATTGGATATTAATTGATTTTGGAAAATTAGATTTATGGTAATATGATAAATATAATCAATATAAGATATTGGCAATATTTATTATAATAAAAGATATAAATCAATTAAAACAAGTTTCCTTATTTAATTGGGAAAATGATTTTTTTTCTCTTACATCTATCTTCTAGGAAGCTTCTCTTAATCAGATTAAGGCTACTTGGGGCGGCAGCCAGATTTTTCCGATAGCAATCCAAGGAGGATTCCGGCGAGGAGTTCGTGTGGATCAATTATAGAGGCCGGACGCGTGGACGGCTTGCGCATAGGACTACTCTCAGTTGACGGTCAAAGCGACGATCTTATAGATCATCCAAGGTATATTCCGTCAAACTACTTAACGTGTTTATTGCATTAAACGAAGACGATCTAGAAAACGAAATCAAAATTTTAAATTCCGATGCGTTAAACTAGTGATTTCCTAACAAATCCTATCTATGATGCGCACTTATTTTGTCTCTCTGTATGCACAAGAGGATGATCAACATACCTACAGATGTGATATACTCTTACCTGCTCCTAATGAAGCTAACATAAATCATATTAGTAGACAGGTCTGTGAAAAAGAAATGGTTTCGATATGGGCACTTATAAGTTGGCAGGCCTGGATGGACTGCCCCCGATCTTCTTCAAGAACTGTTGGGGGTATTATTGGTGAATCGGTTGTTCGATTTGTGAAAATACTTTTGAAACAGCTACAGTCCCGCCAGATTTGAATAAGGTGTTAATTACATTGATTCCTTAAGTGGACCATCCAGAATCCCCATCTCAGTTTCGACCTATAGTTCTGGTGAACGTGATTACTAAACTTATAACCAAGATTATGGATAATCGTTCGCAAGGTGTTATTGGGCAACTAGTGGACACTACCCAAAGTGCGTTTATACCTGGCAAAGGAAGCTCGGGCAATGTTTTTTAGCTCAGGAAGTGGTACACACTCTTCACACGAAGAAACATGGCAAGAAAGGGTTTATGGTGATCAAAGTGGAGTTAGAAAAGGCTTATGATCGAGTTAGCCGACAATTCTTAAAAAACATCATTCACAAAGTGGGATTTTCGAATCACCTGCAAAAGCTTTTGATGGAGTGCATAATGACGGCTAAGCTTTCGTTTTGTGGAATGGAGAGAAACTTGAAGCCTTTATCCCTAGTCGAGGTCTCCGTCAAGGGGATCCCATTGCATCATACCTTTTTGTGTTATGTATGTAGGTACTTAGTACTAAAATTCACGAGGCAGTTAATCAACGAAGATGGAAACCATTGAAGCTCCGCGACAAGGCCCACCTATCTCTCATATGTTCTTTGCAGACGACTTGCTTTTATTTGGGAAAGCCTCCGAAGCCCAAGCCAAGATTATGGAAGAAGTGCTTTTAGACTTCTGTCAGTGTTCAGGGCAGAAAATCAGCACCTCGAAATCCAGGTTCTATACTTCAAGTGATGTGGGATATCAAATGATTATGGCTTTATCTTGTTGTTTGCAGATGACTCATACAAGAGATCTAGGCAAATACCTTGGAGTTCCATTACTCCATGGGAGAAAAAGGGTGGCCCACTTTTTGTATGTGGAAGATAAGATGTGAAGTAAGTTGCAAAATTGGAAATCGAAATGCCTCTCAAAAAGCAGGGAAACGAGTGTTGATGCAAAGTTCACTTACAACGCAGTCATTTTACCTTATGCAAACTACTCTACTGCCTAGTACTACACTGGAAATATTAGAAAGTTTTTGTAGACAGTTTTATTGGTGGGATGATGACAAGGGTCGTAAAATGTGCACTGTGGCCTGGGATGTACTTTGCCAACCCAAACAGATGAGAGGATTGGGTTTTTAACGCCTGTACGAGATGAATATAGCCTTTCTAGAGAAATTGGTGTGGGATCTTGTGACACAAAAAGATACATTGTGGGTTAAGGCTTTATCTCCCAAGTATAAAGATATAACGACTACATCCAAGATTGGAAGCTCTTCGACGTGGAGAGTAATCTGCAAGGCTTATTCCCATCTTTGGGGAGGCCTTGAACAACATCAGAGTGAATTCATATGGAAAGGGGAACCGAAGGGAAAATACACAGTGGCGTCGGGTTATTCCTTGTTGCGGCCCATTACCGATTCTACGAACTTGGGAGATCTTTGGAGGAAGATTTGGCTCTAAAAGGTCCAACTTGAGGCTACTATATGGTGTGGAGTATAGTGATGGAGCTCTCCCGGTTAATTTTATGCTATATTCTAGACATATTTCTGAGGACCCGTTCTATACCATTCGCGTGGAGACTGATGAGTCCATACTTCATGTGCTTCGTGAGTGCAACTGGGCGCATGAGATTTGGAACCATTGCATGCATGTTGAAGAACAAAGAGTTTTTTTGGTGCCACAAATGTGGTGGATTGGGTGCGACTAAATATGACCACCATTAGAGGGAGCACTCTTGGGACAACAAAATGGAACTATACGTGGAGAGTGGCATTATATGGGATTTGGATGTGGCGAAATAGACTATACCATGGACAAGAAGGTAATGGGCCCCTGGCGTACATTTTCATTGCTAGCATAGTTGAAAGAGCAAGAAAAATATAAGGCTCGCTTGGAGCATAGATTAGACACTATTTTGATCCAAAAATGATTGTAAACTTGGTTTTTGCCCTTTTGAAGGCTTGATAGTAAAGTGATCCTTTTTGGAAAGAAAAATAAAGTATTCAACTTTTGAAAAGTACATTTCGCCCCAAATATCCAATGGAGTATCCGTGGAGTATGGGTATCCGATACGTATCGGGTATGGGATACGCTTGCAGTATGAACTATGAAGTATCCGGTAACCGATACGTAGCGGATAACGAGTCTTTTGCTTGTTACTTTTCTTTTGCGCAATCTTTAATTATTCTTGTATGACGTCAGACTTATGTGGATTTTAGAGTTTCTGTAAAAGTCATGTGACGAGAGTTTTGTTTCCAGATAAGGACTCGGTATCCGGGTACGAGACGTTACTTATGTTATTCATGCAGTTTATCCTACCATTCCGATGATTTAACCTCACACCTACGGTGTCGCAGATAGGTAGATTATAGTAATGCTTATTCCACAACAAATGTGCACAACAAAATGCCACAACAACTTTTTCAACAAATGATTTTTTTGGGACTCATTTGAATCAATAGGTCCTACATCATAATCAATGGTCCAAAAATATGTTGTGAATTTTTGTTGTGTACATTTGTTGTAGCATTATCACTACTCGGTAGATAAAGGATTAGTCTAAGACATTCTATCTCAAAAAAAAATTAAACTATCAAGATTCTCTTATATAGATCCAATTTCATTGTTGACTACCTTTCTTTTTCCGGTCTAGATATATGAAAATATATCTTTCTGTGGGGGTGTACAGATAAATTGGAAAACTGGACTAACTGACTAGACTGAACCAAACCGAACCGAAAATCATAAAACCGCAGGTTTTCAATTGGTTTTTTTATTGGATAAAAACCGAACCGGACAAACAGTCCAATTTTCGGTTTTAATTGTAGGAAAAACTGGATATAATCCGAACCTAAATATAATATATAATAATTAAATATATGTATATTGTATAAATATAATTTGAATACCCTAAACCTAAACATGACTAAAAACTCGCTGCCGCTCTTCACTCTTCAGAGTTCTGAGTCTTTAATTATTCATACCCGACCCTTGGCTTTTGTTGTGCGCCGTTTCAAGTTCTGCCACTCTGGAAGGTGGATTCTCCGGCCACATTCAGTCATGTACTCTGAGTAAGTATCCGTCTCTCTTTGCGACCCTACCATTGTCATATATCTGATATTTTCCTACTCCATTTTCGGTTACAATTCTTCGTTTTCCTATATATATGCAGGGTGTGTTGTGTTCCCTACTTCATTGTAGGGCTTTAGATTGTGCTGAAAAAATGCAAGTTCCTTTGTTTAATATGTGCTGGAGTAGTTATTAAGACGATTTTTGTATTTATCGGTTGTCAAAGAAATGATCATTACGTTTCTTTGTGCTTAGTATATTGGCATAGAGAGTTTCATCCAGATGTGTTGTTGAAATGCATATTGATTGGGTATAGATTCAACCGGGAGCTTTTAGGTTTTATGGAAATTTAATAACAGTTGAAAAACGAAATTAAACCGAACCGGACTGTATTGGTCCAGTTCAATATTAGAATCGTAAAAGTGTATTCTCATTGATTTCAACTGTGTACAATAGATTGTTTATATAGGGATACAATAGTGGTAAATACGTAACATAAAATAATAATAATAAAGAAACCCTAGCCTATGCGGCTACTTGTTGGCCAAGGCTAGGAGTCTCGTCAATACGCCCCCGTAATCCCATAGGAATGGAATGGAAATGGAGATGGTGCTTGAGATCGGTGAAACGGACATGACCAAGCGGCTTAGTGAGGACGTCATCTAACTGATCTTTGGAGGAAATAAAGGCAACATTGAGCTTGCGAGAGGCAACAATTTCGAGGACATGATGAGTCAATCTCTATATGCTTTGTGCGGGCATGGAAGACCGGATTGGCAGTGAGATAAGTGGCGCCAATGTTGTCACACCATAACGTAGGAGCTTGGGGTTAGGAAACCCGCATCTCGTGTAATAGGGCAGAGATCCAATGCAACTCGGCAGCAGCATACAAGAGAGCCTTATACTCGGCTTCCGCACTACTCTTAGCAACAATGAGTTGTTGCTTAGAGCGCGAACTAATCAAATTATTACCTAAGAATATGCAGAAAGCACCAATTGAACGTCGGTCATCAGGATCAGAGGCCCAATCAGCATCAGAAAAGGCTTGAAGGAGCATCGAAGTAGATGAATGAGAAGACCATCATGGATAGAGTGCTTTAAGTAACGAAGGATACGCATGACAGCAACCCAATGTGTTGTACGAAGAGCATGCATAAGCTATCAGACTTTATAAACAACGAACGCAATGTCTGGACGTGTGAAGCTAAGGTACTAGAGACCACCAACAATATTGCGATAGAGAGTAACATCTTCGAAGGGCTGACCATCAGTAGCACTGAGCCAAAGATTAGAGGCCATATGTGTGATACACGGTTTGGCCGTCTACATATTGGCACGACAAAGAAGTGAGTGGATATATTTACGTTGGCTAAGCAAAATACCCTCAGGGGTACGAAGAGCTTCAACACCCAAGAAATAAGAGAGCGGGCCCAGGTCCTTGACAAGAAAATGAGAGGACAAATGCAAAATAGTAGCGGTGACAAGAGATTCCGAGGTACCTGTAATCAAGACATCATCAACATAAATCAAGACAAAAATAGAGTCGGATCCAAGAGTATATATATATATATATATATATATATATATATATATATATATATATATATATATAGTGATGTGTCGGCTTTGGAGGGGAAGAAGCCAAAAGCACGTAGAACATCCGTAAACCGCGAGAACCAAGCCCGTGGAGCTTGGCGAAGACCATAGAGATTGCGTTTTAATTTGCAGACATGAGAGGGAAAGTCAGGGTGTCGAAATCCCTGAGGCTGCTGCATATAGACATCCTCTGAGAGAAAACCATGTAAAAATGCATTCTGAACATCAACCTGTCGAATGACCCAATTGTGTGAGACAACAACAGAGAGTAAAATATGAATAGTGACCGGTTTAACAACCGGGCTAAAAGTCTTAGAATAATCGACTCCAGCTTCCTGATGAAAACCCTTTGGAACAAGACGCGCCTTATAGCGCTCAATATGACCATTAGCATGACGCTTGATACGAAAAACCCATTTGTTTCCAAGAACATTCATCCGAGGAGAGAATGGAACAAGGTCCATGTATCGTTTTGGACCTAAGCATTGAACTCATCGCTCATGGCATCTCTGCATTCGCGTTACTTAAGAGCATCGGTAAAGGTAGTTGGTTCGGTGGGCTGAAGGGTAGTGGTGTAGGCTTTGGGTAGCGGGTAGCGCACATAGTCGGAGGGAAGCTGCTTAGGCTTGAGAGAATTTGTTTTAGATCGGGTAACCATCTGATGGGGAGGTGGGGATGGTGGACGAGCAGAAGAGTCTGGGGGTACGGATTCAGAGGCGGACGACGAATGTATAGATGAAGCCGGTGAGTCGGGGTCAGGAGGTGGATTGGGGGCCGTAAGAGGAGAAGCTTGGGGAACCGGTGGAGGAGGATTCGAAGTAGGTAGAGTGATAGCAGAAGGCAATAGAACTATAGAGTCAGGTTTCCAGGTAGGGGTGGAAGAGGAGGCAGTGTAAGGAAACGAAGTTTCATCGAAGATGACATTTCAGGAAATATATATACGACCAGTACTAAGATCAAGGCATTTATATCCATGATGGTTAGGGCTATAACCAATAAAATACACGTCTTAGAGCGGAAGTCAATTTTATAGTTATTATAGGGGCAGAGGTGCGGCCAGCAAGCACAATCAAAGACACGGAGAAAACTATAATCAGGAGGACGATGATGGACCATTTCATAAGTAGAGACATTATTAAGGACACGGGTGGGGAGGCGATTTATAATATAAGTAGCGGTAAGGAAAGCATCTTCCCAGTAGGGAAGAGGGAGATGAGAGTGGGCGAGAAGCGAAAGACCAATTTCCACAATGTGACGATGACGCCTCTCAATGGCACCGTTTTGTTCAGAGGTGTGGGGACAAGAACAACGATGGTCAATACCAAGGGAAGTAAAAAGGATCGTGAGACGACAATATTCGCCACCCCAATCGGTTTGAATAGCCATTATTTAGTGTTCAATTGACGTTCTACTAAGGCACTAAATTGAGGAAAAACATATTCGACCTCAGATTTTAACCGAAGAGGATAAAGCCATTAATATTTAGTATAATCATCTAAAAAACTCACATAATATTTATTGCCATAAATTGAATCTTCGGCACAAGGGCCCCATACATTAGAATAAATCAAATCTAATGGACTAGACGAAGTAAAAGACGACATAGGTAAAGACTGACGATGGTTCTTTGCCATTTGGCACACAACACAAATAGATGTAGAGGCAATAGACGGTGCCGAAATATTATTCAGACGCAAACATTAACGCAAAATAGGATAAAAACAAGGTCTTAGACGTTGATGCCATTGAAAGACGTTGGAACGACTGGAGAGAAGAGCTTGAGCTGGAAAGTGATTGAAAGATTTGGAGAAGTGATAGAGGCCGTCCTTAAGAAAACCCCGATGGTGGATGCGGCCCGAGTAGTCCTTCACATTAAAATAATTGTGGTGAAAGTCAAAGTAGACAGAATTATCTTTAGCAAATTGCGATACAGAAAGGAGGTTAGTAAAGAGGGATGGGGCAACTAGTACATTATTAAGAACATAAGAATGAGAAGGGGTAGATATAAGGGATGAACCATAATGGGTGAGATTTAAACCTGAACCATCACCAATTGGTAGATATTAGGATCAAGCGCTTACCGTTGTAATGAAACAAATTGGTATTAGTAAATGTGCTACTATATTTCCTTATATCACGCCCCCTCAAGTGTGGGCCTATAAGAAGGGAGAGAGGCCAAACACTTGACTTGTTTTTTTTGTTTGGGAAGTGTGGGTCTATAAGAAGAGAGTGAGGCCCAACACGTTATTTTTTTTGTTTTTTGTTTTTAATTGTGCTGGAAGCGAGACTTGAACTCGGGACTTCCTGCTCTTCTACCATATTAGAATCGTAAAAGTGTATTCTCATTGATTTCAACTGTGTACAATGATTGTTTATATAGGGATACAATAGGGGTAAATACGTACCATAAAATAATAATAAAGAAACCCTAGTCTATGCGGCTACTTGTTGGCCAAGGCTAGGAGTCTCGTCAATATTCACTTCACATTATCGAGCAGTTCAACTCAGTTTAGAAAAAATGAAAAACATCGGTACAGTTCAGTCTGAAAAATTACAAAAAACTGACCGGACTGGACTATGTTCACCCCTATCTTTCTGAGTGTCATTTGCTTTTCAATCATAAACGAATAGTTTCAATAGTATCAATTGATAATGTCATTAAAATTTGATGCCGAATGAGATACATTTCGATGTGAATTGTCACAAGATATCTATCGAATTTACTGTCACAATAAGAGCATCTCCAATGCTTAGAATGAAAAGCTTTATAAATTATTTTAAAGCTTTAGCAAAAGTTTTTTACCATTGTGGGGTGAGTGATTTGGCAAAGCTTTTTGCAAATGCTTCAAATCCACAAACCGATTGATTGTCTGCCACTTAGATAATTTGATTTTGTCTTTTTCTTTTAAAAAACACTTCAATACGCAATTGTTGCTTTGTCTTTTATTTTTTCTTTTTTTATTTATTTGTTTCTTTGTGTTTGCTTACTTTTCATCTGTATTTTTGTTAAATTTCCTTTATTTCAATAGATGTTGTGAAAGAAAAAAATAAATATTAATATTTATGTAGTGGTTCATGTTATAGAATTAAAAAGATTTTTGTAAAGGTGTAAAATGTTTATGTAAAGATTTATAACATGATGACATGGCAGTGCGAAAAGGTTTATGATTGTGAAAAAAATATTTATAGAGAAAAATGTTTATAACCAGTATGACGTGGCATAATCATAGAGCTTTGAACAGCTCCATGACTGGAGATGCTCAGATACCAGAAACAAATCAAGACATCATTTTCATGTGACTGGCTACTAATTTGACTGCATGTTATGAATTGCAGTCCAGATATACATGTTGACGCAATCAGGCTAATATTCTACTTTGAGGTAGTTATAAACTTATAACTATGCAAAGGAATTTCACTTACAAAATTATACAGGGATTATCTTTTTTCACACAACATATTATTCTGACCCAAATAAATCAGAATGCAGTTGATTATTCTAGCTTAATTTCGGTCAGAACTTAAGTTTTTCGTTGACCCAATACCGGTCTGAAAGCTTATTTCATATATTCTGACCCAAATTAGAGGAGACAAAATTCAATATTCTACCTAAATTGGGTTGGAACAAATACGTGGAAAAATTTATTAAATAAATTGGAAAAAAAATATGTGTTAAGATATATAGATTGTTGTGTAAAAAAACATCCAAATTATACTACATCCGTATCAAAATATAATTCCGTTTGGATTTTTTTCACATTTATTAAGAAATTTAGTTAAATTTGTTATATGTCATTAATTTTGATTAAAAAAACTAAAATGACCTTTCGTTGGTATTAATACAAAATAATAAAAAGTGGTTGAGTATACAATAAATGAGGGGTATAATGAGAAAATGTAATAAATACTTTATTGGTATTCTAAATTAACTTACATTTTAAGACAAAACCAAAAAATTAAATTGATTTACATTTTAAGACGGATGTAGTATATCACAATTATTAGTGTACCCCCACGAGAGTGGAGGTTGTCAAGAGTAAGGGCAAATAGCTAGGAGAGCTTGTCTTTTTCCCTAAAACCCGCGTCTTTCTCCGAGATATGGTTGAAGCAAAGCTTCATTCAAGTTTTTGACAGCAAAATCTCTTTACAAATTTTATTGAACAATAATTGAACACAACACCTTTTTTTTATTTACTTACGTACGTTGCCTTATAATTTAATACACGTTGTAATCAGAATTGTTTAGTATATTATTGAAATGTATCAATATATAGAATGAGCAAATGAATGTAATTATATAGTCGAATTAAATAAAAGATTGGTAATCAGTGGTAATAAAAAAAATTTTTTTTTTTTTTTTTTTTTTTGAAGGAGTAATGATTTTTATTAAGCCAAATCCGCAATAGCGGCGGAAATTACATAATGAGGAGGGAAAGCGCCCCAAACAGTACGACCGGTAAGCTGGGTAAATGCCAACAATAAATGCGTTGGAAAATTATCAGTGCGTTTGACAAATGTAAAAAAAAATTATTCTTCTCAATTGTAGTAATGAAATATATTAATAAACAGTGACCAAACGTATGTAATTATACAGTTGAATTAAATAAAAAAAAATTGAAAGACTATGATCTTTTGGCAATAATTGTAGCTTGTAAAAATAATTCTAGCGAGAGCAGCTGTCAAGAAAGGTAGGGTTTGAGGGTTTTTTAATTTATTTTTTTGGGGTTAAAAAAAATGGTCCCGTCCCGTTTGCTGGAAAATGAGATGTTAAAAAACTAGATAGACTTTTCACGAGGGATGTCTATTTTCAGTTTTTTTTTATTTTTTTTATTTTGAGGGTATCTATTTTTAGTTGTAAAGGGATAATTATTCATAGGCTACCAGATTTACACATCCCCAGAAGCTTCATTGTCATTTTTTCTTGGCCCCTTTAATTAAGAAACATTACGGTACGACGTGTAACAATGATTTAGAGATTACAAAATGTGAATATTTTGACAAGCTTTTAATATGTTTTACGGAAGATAACACTAGTATAAAGTTTTCATGAATGAGGCAATGCCGGATCTAAAATAATTTCTCACCGAGAAACCGAAATAAATTCAAAAATCGAGTGTAGAAATTATTAATATTTTTATATTTTTTTAGCAACAAGCAAAATTATCTCATTTTTCGGATTTCATTGGGGGCTAGCTGTTGAAGATATAGTTATGACTAGTAATTAGTTTAATATTATTCGAATATTATTATTGTATTTATGATGTTACTTGCCCTCCAAGTATTCTCAAACTATAAGTATGTACTTGTACCTACAATTCAATCAACGAAATCAATCAATTATTATTTGACAATATGGTATCAAGCTAATTATTGATCTCTCTTTCTCATACCAAGTCCAAACTTCTCTGCTCGCCTAAACCCTAATCGTCCTCTCAACCATCAATCCATTATCCACAATACATATTATAAAATGACACAATTATCCAAAAGGACACATTTTGGATTTAATTAGGTAAAAGGACACCTAAAATAAATATAAGGACACAAATTAGATAGATAGACTAAAATACTCTTAATGAAGAAAAAATAAAAAAAAAACGAAAAGAAATAAGGGGAACATGCGTTGGTTTTTTTTTTTTTTTTTTTTGGACGATGTACGTTTGTTGTTGGTTTGTTTAATTTTTTTTTTGTTGCTTCAGGACGCTGAAAGTGTGTCTGTGTGTGTGTTTTTTTTTTCAGGAGGCTTGAAGGTGTATTTTTTTTTTCTTTTTTCCCTTGGACGCTAAAAAGTGTTTTTTTGTTCTTTTTTTCTAGGAACCATCACGATGCATTCACCACTCCGATGCAGTGACCACAGCAATTCATTGACCACCCCGATGCAGTAACCACCACGAATCTACGATGCATTGGCCACTGCGATGCATTGACGACCGCGATGCAGTGACCACCCTCGATGTAGTGACCACCCCGATGCCTTGACCACCCTCACACATTGACCACCGTGATTCATTGATCACCACGATGCATTGACCACCGCGATTCAATAACCTCCGCAATGCGTTGACCACCGCTATGCATTCACCACCGCGATGCATTGACCACCCCCGATGCAGTGACCATCCGATGCAGTGACCACCACGATGCATTGACCACCGCGATGCAGTGACCACCCCCGATGTATTGACCGCCGCGATACAGTGACATTTGATGATGCGGCACCGGGATGCAGAGACCACCGCGATGTAGTGACATTTGATGATGAAGTGACAAGTGACGATGCAGTGACATTTGACGATGAAGTGACATGTGAATTGGGCTACTCGTGAGCTACTCGTACTCCACTTGCAAAAGAGTTTGACTCGATTCGATTTTTTTCGAGTTCAAACTCAAGTCGAGCTACTCGAATAATTAACCGAGCCGATCCCGCGATGCAGAGACATTGCGATGCATTCACTTCCGCGATGTAGTGACCAACCTAATGCATTGACCACCGCGATGCAGTGACCACCCCCGATGCATTGACTGCCGTAATGCATTGACCGCCGCGGCAGTGACATTTAATGATGCGGCACCGGGATGGAGTGACCACCGCGATGCAATGACATTTAACGATGAAGTAACATGTGACGATGCAATGACATTTGATAATGAAGTGACATGTGAATTGGGCTACTCGTGAGCTACTCGTACTCGACTCGCAAAAGAGTTTGACTCGATTCATTTTTTTTTAGTTCAAACTCGAGTCGAACTACTCGAATAATTAACCGAGGCGATCCCGTGATGCAGAGACATTGCAATGCATTCACTTCCGCGATGAAGTGACCAACCCAATGCATTGACCACCATGATGCAGTGACCAACCCAATGTCTTGACCACCGCGATCCATTGACCACCCCCGATGCATTCACCACCGCGATGCAATGACTACCGTGATGCAGTGACCACCGTGATGCATTGATCACCCTGATGCATTGACTATCGTGATACATTTACCATCTGATGCAGTTACCACCGCGATGCATTGACCACTGTGATGCAGTGACCACCATGATGCAGGGACCACCCCGATGTAGTGACCATTATGATGCAATGGCCACCTCAATGTAGTGACCACCGCGATGCATTGACCACCGTGATGTAGTGACCACCCCGATATAGTGACCATCGTGATGCAGTGACCACCCCGATTCATTGACCACCGTGATGCAGTGACCTTCAGGATGTAGTGACTACCGCGATGCAATGACCATCGGGATGCAGTGACCACCGCGATGCAATGACATTTGATGATGCGACACCACAATGACATTTTGATATTTTTTTACTTAATTTAAGAAATTCGATATCTTTTTTCATAAAATTGACTTCAAAGAGTTATATCTTTTGAAGTACACAGAAAAATGTAACACTAAAACAATAAGTAGCTTTTTTATCTTCCATTTTGTCAACACCTAGCACACCCAGTCACTACAACATCGTTGTTCGCCTTTTTCTTCTTACCTTTTTTTACACCTGCAACGATTGACGCATTGACCCCTTATGCAACGATTGATGCAGTGACACCCACCTTATGCAACGATTTATGCAATAAGACCTTATGTAACGATTTATGCAGTGATTACAACATTTGCAACGATTTATGCAATGACAACAACATTTGCAACGGTTTTTGTAGTGACACCCAACGATTGTCATTACAAAAATAAAACATTTCCGACTTAATTTCTGAAATCGATTTTTGTTTTTGAAAAAAATGATGTTATTTTCTCTCTTATATTCAATATTTTAAACGGTTTTATCTTTTGACATAAAACTCCGATCATCGTAATTCTTTCACCATAATTCATATTTTTTTTGTTATATTTATTCTGATATCTCATTTGATATTTTTCCAACTTAATTTCTAAAAATCGAAATTTTCTTCACAAAAATCGACACGATGCAACAATATTGCCATGAAGTAACATGTAAAAATGCCGCGATATTTGATGATGTAGTGACATCAATGTCACCTGACTTGGCTCACTTATCATTATTTGTAGTGACAATAATAAAGAACTTCTAAGTAAAAGATTGTAGTGACAATAATAAAGAACTTCTGAGGAAAAGAAATAAACAGAAGAGAACAGAACTCGTCACTTCTTTCATTGACTTGCAGTCTGCTGATGCTTATTTGCTTGCAAAAAATACAAGAAAAACAGCAAAAAATACTAGATAAACATACTATGGATAAAGATGAAAAATTGAAAACAAAGTCAAAGCTACCCAAACTATATGTTGTGACTAACGTCTCTTGTCTTTGCACCAGAAACAAACTCTTTTATTATATAGCTTTATCTTTATCCTCTACAGCAAAAAAATCATGGCTTACCCGTCGGCTCTGCCACACTGACCGGGGCGGGAGGAAATGCAAGCCAACAGCCTACCGGAACCAAATTGTTCTTCAATATGTATAGCGTTTCTCCGATTTGTACAGCTCAATTTTTTCCGATGCAATCTAGCTAATGGTATTATGCATACATACATGTTTGATTCAAAAACAGTTATCAAATTTTTCCTTCAATTATGTTAATAATACCTGATGAAATGCTGCATCCACGAAGATTTAGCCGCCGGAGTCAATTCCTGCTGGAATCATCAGCAAAAGCCACCGCCGCTGCCGTCGATCTTCTTGCCGGAAGAAGACAATTAAAAGGGAGGTAAAGATCAGGACCATGCACTGCTACCAACATCTGGGCCGACCATCATCAGCAATTAGCCAAATGCGCCTTAGGTTTTGGCCAGTTCGCCACCAGCGGCAAAAGCGGCCGGATCTACAAAGTCACCGATCCACGACTTCTAACAACTCCTGCCAATTTCCGTTCAAGTACAACCCCATAGAAGGTAAAATGGGGAATGTGAAAGGCGACTTGGGGCGATGCCGGGAGAAGCCATTGTGGTGCATCGGATGAAACACCTTATACGACATTGCAGGCAGCTTTTTGTAAGAAAGGGTAATTCAGAGAAGTTAAAAAAAATGTGTCCTATCTTTTTTTGATATCCTAAATGCTAATTAAGTCTCAAAACTTGTCTTTATAAACAAATAACATTTATAAAATTAAACCGTCAAAATTATCACTTATGGCGTGCACAAGTTTTCCACTACCTTCGAGGCCAAGGAGTTTTCGGATACATAAACGGATCTGTTGCTCAGCCACCCCACCGGAGACCATCACCGACGATAAAGGGCAAAAGTCGGCCAACCCTGCCCATTCCGCATGGATTCAACATGATAGTCTTATCTTAAGCACTATCACCTCCTCTCTTTGAAGATGTATTAATGCAGGTATACCATGCTACAACATCCGCAGATATTTGGAAAGCTATTGAAACATGTTTTGTGTAACTTTGTACTCAACTCACCTCAACCCTAAAGGGTACCCAATCGGCTATGGATTATTACGTCACAATTAAACGACTTACTGATGAATTGGCTATAGATGGGCATCCACTCGATCCGGACGACATTATTGCATACCTTCTCGCCGGCCTTGGACCAGAGTATGAGTCCCTTGTTACCATTATATCAGCCCAAACTCAAATCTCCCTAGAAGAGGTATATATATTATTGCTTACTACGGAGTCACGTCTTCAACACCATACTGCATTACCCACCCCTCCGATGTCCCACTCACCGGCGGTTGCAGCAACCAATGTCACTTCCTCACCGTCGGCCCCACCGCAAAACTCTTACAGAGGACATGGCTCCTAAAACTTCGGAAATAACAGAGGCCGAGGCCGGTCTGAATCGTTTGGAAGCCGAGGGTCCGGCAGCCAGAACTCCAACCCGTATGCTCATTCTGTTGTCTGTCAGAATTGTGAAATACGAGGTTACTCTGCTCAACATTGTTGTCGCCGTTACGATACTCCACCACCACCTCAACCCATAACACACACATTAGAACATGAATTATCAACAGGACCCACCGTCGTTCCCAAATAAGTGGATCCCCTACACCGGAGCAACCCACTACATGAAAAACAACCTTCTCAATCTCAACATTCAATCTGAACCATATGATGGTCCGGACCGGGTAAATACTGGTGATGGATCAGGTTTAAAAATATCTTACCTTGGTTCCTCGAGTTCTAATACTTCTATTCAATCTTATACTCTAAATGTTGTTTGTTTTGTTGTTGCTCATGCTTTACGCACCAATCTATTATCTGTCCATCAGTTTGCTTCTGATAATTCCGTATATTTTGAGTTTCATGATTCTTACATTGTTGTGTAGGATTACTCGGGCCGCATCCATCATAGAGGTTTTCTTAAGGACGGTCTCTACCACTTTTCCAGCTACTTCCAACACATCCCAGCTTGTGCTCTTGCTTCAAGCCATGATTCCTCTTCCTTGTGGCATCAACGTCTCAGTCATTGCTGTCAACCCATCATTGCTCAAGCTCTACGTAGTTTTGATATTTTTATTTCAAATAAATCACCAGCCTATGTTTGTGCCGTGCATCAATTAGATAAGAGTCATCTTCAGTCTTTACCTTTGTCGATTTTTACTTCTTATGCACATTTAGAATTAATTTACTCCGATGTTTGGGGTCCTTGTGTTGAAACATCGATTTATGGATCGCGTTATTATGTGAGTTTTGTGGATAATTATACAAATTTTCTTTGGATTTATCCTTCACATCTTAAATCTGATGTTGAAACTGTTTTTCCTACCTTTCAATGCTTAGTTAAACATCAGTTTAACTCTAAAATCAAAGCCATATAATCTGACTGGGGTGGCGAATTTCAACGTTTAAATAAACATCTTGTCTCTATGGGAATCGATCACCATCTCTCTTGCCCTCATACACATGAACAAATGGGCATGGTTGAACGACGTCATTGACACAACGTTGAGGTTGATCTTTCTCTTTTAGCCCACTCAAACCCACCACTTCTTTGTTGGGAAGATGCATTTGTTACCGCCACCTATCTCATCAACCATCTACCCGCCAAAGTCCTTAATCACAATATCCTTATATAATGATACATCATCGTCCTCCAAATTATTCATTCCTACGCGTCTTCGGATGTGCCTGTTGGTCAAACCTTCATCCGTATAACCGTTATAAAATGGATTTATGCTCCAAAACCTGCATATTCCTTGGCTATGGCCTTTATCATCAAGGTTATAAGTGTCTTGACCTCGAATCTGGTTGCATTTATGTCTCCAACCACGTTGTATTTGATGAAAATACCTTTCCTTACACGTCATCCACTTCAACTCTCAAGACTGAGTCCATCGCTATTCCACTTCCTCCCACATTATCTTCAACGTTATCTACTCCCACTCCCCCGGCTCGTTCTTCATCTATGTCATCCAACATCCTTTCACCCGACCCTTCTTCAGCCCAAGCTTCTTCAACCAATTCAGCAATTAGCTCCCCCCTCTGAATCCTCACCAGAATTTGTCCCCTCTCCTCCTCCTACTCGGTCAATGGTTACTCGTTCCCAAAAAAATTCCCTCAAGACCAAATCACTTCATCATGACTACATTGTTATCCTCTTCCCAAAGCAATACTTTCAGAAGCCCAAACCACCGAACCCACTTCCTACTCTGAAGTTGTCAAACACCATGTTTGGCGTATTGCTATGCAAGATGAGATCAATGCATTGGATCAAAATTATACTTGGTACTTGTTCCCGTACTCATATGATATGAATTTAATTGGTAATAAATAGGTTTATCGTGTTAAGCATCACGTAGATGGTCGTGTTGAGCGTAAGCGCGTCTTGTTCCTGAGTGTTTCCATCAAGCTACCGGCATTGACTATCACAAAACGTTCAGCCATGTTGTGAAACCCATTACCGTTTCGCTCTCCTTGCTTTAGTTGTCACTCGGAACTGGTCCATTAAACAGGTAGACGTTCAAAATGCATTTCTTCATGGTTATTTGACTCACAGTGTGTATGTTAAGGGTGATTTTGTACGGTTTTTAACATTATATTTGATAATGATTTCCTCCGTATTTGTATAATTTGCATAGAAAACGAGTGTTCAAATGATTTATTAAGCAAGTGAGTTTTTAATTAGTTTATTCGCAAAATGAGGTTGTGTATGTGTTTTAATTATGGTTTTACGAGTATTTGGATTGTGTTACGTTTTGCGGTGTTTTTGATGTCATGTAGGTACATGTTGGAGGCTAAATTGATGATCAAATGTTGATATAATTCGAGCTAAATCAAGATAAAGATTGAAGAAGGAAGAGATAATGATCAAGAAACCGGAACCAGGCACTTCATAGGGATTTTGTCCACACTTGTAGGCACTTTCAGGGAAAGTTGTCTTGATGAAAGTTGTAGAGGATTGAAATAGCTTTCCAACGCATGCTGAATCACCTCATTCGGAGCCCTAGAAGTGAAGTTATGAGCAAAATACTGGAGCTGAGTAGTGGACGGGCGTCTATAAAAGTGAATCGGCGTCCGTAATCGTATTTTACATTCGAGAGTTCGTACGCGTTCGAACGAGCGTTCACCTAGCGTCCAAGGAATCCGGACGAGCGTCCATTGAAGCCGACGGGCGTCCGTTTTGCCGACTTAGCCAAACCGCCTCAAAACTCTATATAAGCAGCGCGTTTTTCTCAAACCCTAAATACACAATTCGAACCCTAATATCTTAGGGGCGGCTCGAGTTGCGTTTTTACCCTATTTTCTTCCAGCTTTATGCACTTTAATTTCTAGATTAGATTAGGTAGATTTATGTTCTTTAATTCATCAATTTCAAGCTTTCAAAGGATGCTAAGAGGCTAATCCCTCTTTGAACAAGCGTTGTGAAGCCTTCCTTCAACAATTCAGTTTTGATTCGTGATTAATCTGTGAGTATCTATTTCAAGTTCGTTTCTTTTATCATGTTTTGTATGTTTTTGCATGTTTAATCGAAAGATGCTTGCTTTGATGATTGTTTATGTGATGAAAATCATGTTAACGATAGATCACCGTGATAAAAGAATAGATCTTCGATCTAACTAAAAACGAGAGTTATTAGATTGATTTTCTAGATTAGAAATTAAAAGATTTCACGCCTAGGTTAGAAAGACGTAATCTTTAACATCGAAAGATAAAAGATTAGAAAACGAACTTGTCTATGAGAGTAGGAGTTTATGCCTTCGATTAGGTGAATCACGACTTGAATAGAGATCACGAATTAATCCGAGTTAGAATTGAATGTTGATAGGATAGGTGGATCAATTGCTTGTTCGTTCGTTATAATTTGATTTAATCCTTAAAACTTGAATTGTTTAGCTTTAGTTTACTTTTCTGTACTTTAGTTTAGTTTAGTTTTTATCGCCTTCAATCTTGCCTAGCATTGGAGCAATCCTCTGTCTAGTTACTTTTTCTGCATATTTGTTTAGGTTAGTTATTCGTTTAGGTTAGATTCGTGACATAGTTAGTTAAAAACAAAAGCTAGGATTCACATTCGTCTAGTTCCCCGTAAGATCGACCCGGCATTAGCCTCCAGTCCGGTTTCTATTGGCCCACGATCTTTAAGGACGCATAAGCTTTCTGCAAAGCTTGTGATCGTTGCCAAAGAACCGGAGCTTTGACAAGGCGTTTTGACATGCCGTTGAAACCCATCCTTGAATGCGAAGTCTTTGATGTATGGGGTATCGATTTTATGGGACCTTTCCCATCATCCTGCGGTAACAAATACATCTTAGTCTGCGTCGACTATGTTTCGAAATGGGTGGAGGCGGTAGCCACTCCTCACAATGATCATAAAACGGTCATGAAGTTCCTAAAAAAGAATATCTTTGTGAGATTTGGATGTCCTCGAGCCTTGATCAGTGATGAGGGAACGCATTTTTGCAACCGACCTCTAGAAAAAGTTCTCGAAAAGTATGGTGTACGCCATAAAACTGGCACACCATATCATCCGATGACTAGTGGTCAGGTTGAGCGAAGCAACCAGAGTCTTAAGAAAATCCCGGAGAAGACGGTGAATAGTCATAGAAAAGACCGGAGTTTGAAGTTGGACGATGTACTTTGGGCATATAGATCGCCTATAAGACCCCTATGGGTACATCGCCATATCAAATGGTCTACGGGAAACCATGTCATCTCGCCCTGTCGAGCTAGAGCATAGAGCTTATTGGGCCACAAAGTTTTTAAACTTTGATGCCCAAACTTGTGGACAACATCGACTTCGGCCAGCTATACGAGCCGGACGAGTTCGGACTTCGTGCATATGAAAGTGCCAGGATCGGTAAAGAGAAGATGAAACTACTCCATGACGCCAAGATAAAGAAGAGAGAATTCCGTGTCGGCGAGCAAGTTCTCTTATACAATTTTAGGTTACATTTGTTTCCCGGGAAATTGAGAACACGTTGGTCCGGTCCATTTGAGATTCTCCAAATTATTCCCGGAGGCGTTCTGAGCCGCGCGGTTATGGCGATCAACCGTTCCGAGTGAATGGTCAACGATGCAAGCATTACATTGGTGAACCCAAGGTAAAGCCTTTGACTGTTCGATTTCTCGATATCCTCGGGTGTAGCACCCCTAAAGTCGACGAGTCTGACGAGTTTTCGCCCGACTTGTTTTCTAAGGATGACGGTTGTGATCAATCTGAGGAGGTTCTAGCTGGTAGTTGGGATATGGAAGAGTATTGGAAGGATCGTCAACGCAAGATGTCATCAAAAGCTTCGAAGACGAAGAGGTCAACCATGGGGAAGTTTAAACGTATTTGGAAAGCTATAAAGGATTTAACCCCATGTGTTAAGTGCTGTTTCTGCGGCCACACTACTGACCAAAGCTTACACGAGGTAGTGGCTGGCAGAAAGGTTAAATGGCCTGATCCAGGCTGAGCTTCAAATGTGTCGAGCTAACGACAATAACCATTAGCGCTACTAGGGGGCATCCTAGATATCCCTTATTATATTAGTTTCTTTCTTTAGTTGTTTTTCGTTGTTTTAGTTCGCTTTATTAGGATTGTGTTTGTTTTTGTCAGTCAGCCGTCCTAATCTTATACAGGGTCGAAGTGTTGTTTTGCTTATGATTTCCTCTTATCTTTATCTCTATCACTTTTGCGCGATATGGTTTAATCCCTTGTATCCCCGAGGTACGTTTTGTGTTGTTTTTCATGTATGCAGGATATTTGCTATAGCACTTGTGAGCTTTCAGATGATGTCAGTTTTCCGGTGGATGGTCCACAGTTCACTGCTTTCATCAAGCCTTTCTGGAGTTGATACGTAGCACTTCCGGAATTGCCACTTTAGAACGACAATCAGCTAAGTTCTTTCTTTCTTTTTATTTCTGCACAACATGAGGACATGTTGTAATTTAAGTGTGGGGGAGGGGAATAAGCTATGTATCTACCGTTTGCTTAATATATGATGTTTCTGTGCAAAATGGGCTTAATTTTTCAGAATTTTTCGACACTTTTGTTTTTGTTTTGTCCCGAGTAGGCAATACACGTTTTGTTCGGTTTGTTGTAGTCATTGATGCTGTATACCATATTTTTTAGTAAGTTAGTTGTTTCACCAAGATTTATTTTTCACGAGCCATAGTGAATGATGAGCTAATTTATAAAGTTATACCCCGTTTTGGATTAGTGGTTTTTGATTTCCTTATAAGTCATGTGCTTAGTGCTACGTATATATCTTGAGATTTATGATAGTCTGTATTTAGCTCCGAGTACGATGTACTGTGAATATCTAGAAGTTTGAATGTGATAAGTAACACGGGGCTAATGTCAATTAAAAGGATAAGTTAATAGTTGATTAAAAAAAGGGTGTGTCGAAAGCTAGTCGATGATTTGAGTGAGGTAGGGTATACCACGTATGTCCTATACCACTATGATGACTAAAAGCTCACGACAGCTTAGGAAAAGTCGCCTTATGATTGGAGTAAGGTAGGGTATTATCTCGAAATGTCCTATTCTCGCTATGAGGGCAATAGCTTCTTCTAATGTGTGTTTAAAGTGAAAGAGTTAAATCAACTTAATAATTGGTATGGAATGAATATAAGACTTAGTTGTCGTTAATCTTATCCCCGCATAAACCGATGGATATGTTGTAGGGATTATCCTCTCGAGTATTTCAGAAATGCCCTAGATTCATTCGATCATTCTTTTCGGGATATGTCACGTTTGTAGGGTGCATCTTATGAGTGTCATTTATTACTAGTCTACGATGGGGTATTAGCTAGTTTTGCTTTGAGTTTCTCAAGTTTGGATTTAGTGGAAATTTTCTACGGCTATGCACACACACGGTGGTGAACTTCTAATTTATTGACTATGTGGTATATTTGTTGAGGTGTCTATATTCTTTCCGAGCCTTTATCTTGTTTTGTTTTGCTCGGGACGAGCAAAGTTTAAGTGTGGGGGAGTTGTTAAGGGTGATTTTGTACGGTTTTTAACATTATATTTGATAATGATTTCCTCCGTATTTGTATAATTTGCATAGAAAACGAGTGTTCAAATGATTTATTAAGCAAGTGAGTTTTTAATTAGTTTATTCGCAAAATGAGGTTGTGTATGTGTTTTAATTATGGTTTTACGAGTATTTGGATTGTGTTACGTTTTGCGGTGTTTTTGATGTCATGTAGGTACATGTTGGAGGCTAAATTGATGATCAAATGTTGATATAATTCGAGCTAAATCAAGATAAAGATTGAAGAAGGAAGAGATAATGATCAAGAAACCGGAACCAGGCACTTCATAGGGATTTTGTCCACACTTGTAGGCACTTTCAGGGAAAGTTGTCTTGATGAAAGTTGTAGAGGATTGAAATAGCTTTCCAACGCATGCTGAATCACCTCATTCGGAGCCCTAGAAGTGAAGTTATGAGCAAAATACTGGAGCTGAGTAGTGGACGGGCGTCTATAAAAGTGAACCGGCGTCCGTAATCGTATTTTACATTCGAGAGAGTTCAGACGCGTTCTGAACGAGCGTTCACCTAGCGTCCAAGGAATCTGGACGAGCGTCCATTGAAGCTGACGGGCGTCCGTTTTGCCGACTTAGCCAAACCGCCTCAAAACTCTATATAAGCAGCGTTTTTCTCAAACCCTAAATACACAATTCGAACCCTAATATCTTAGGGGCGGCTCAGGCTGCGTTTTTACCCTATTTTCTTCCAGTTTATGCACTTTAATTTCTAGATTAGATTAGGTAGATTTATGTTCTTTAATTCATCAATTTCAAGCTTTCAAAGGATGCTAAGAGGCTAATCCCTCTTTGAACAAGCGTTGTGAAGCCTTCCTTCAACAATTCAGTTTTGATTCGTGATTAATCTGTGAGTATCTATTTCAAGTTCGTTTCTTTTATCATGTTTTGTATGTTTTTGCATGTTTAATCGAAAGATGCTTGCTTTGATGATTGTTTATGTGATGAAAATCATGTTAACGATAGATCACCGTGATAAAAGAATAGATCTTCGATCTAACTAAAAACGAGAGTTATTAGATTGATTTTCTAGATTAGAAATTAAAAGATTTCACGCCTAGGTTAGAAAGACGTAATCTTTAACATCGAAAGATAAAAGATTAGAAAACGAACTTGTCTATGAGAGTAGGAGTTTATGCCTTCGATTAGGTGAATCACGACTTGAATAGAGATCACGAATTAATCCGAGTTAGAATTGAATGTTGATAGGATAGGTGGATCAATTGCTTGTTCGTTCGTTATAATTTGATTTAATCCTTAAAACTTGAATTGTTTAGCTTTAGTTTACTTTTCTCGTACTTTAGTTTAGTTTAGTTTTTATCGCCTTCAATCTTGCCTAGCATTGGAGCAATCCTCTCGTCTAGTTACTTTTTCTCGCATATTTGTTTAGGTTAGTTATTCGTTTAGGTTAGATTCGTGACATAGTTAGTTAAAAACAAAAGCTAGGATTCACATTCGTCTAGTTCCCCGTAAGATCGACCCGGCATTAGCCTCCATACTACGATCCTTGCACTTGAGGTTAACCGGTTTATTACTTGTTGTTTTGTATTGATAAAATCCGGGACAGTGTACATGCAGCAGCCTCATGGTTTTCAGCATCAAGAGTATCTAGATTATGTGTGCCGACTCAAAATCGATTTGTATGGACTCCGCCAACCCCCTTGTGCTTGGTTTTCTCGATTTACGTATGCCATTACCTCTTATGGATTTGTGGCATCAAAAGCTGATTCCTTTCTTTACTGTTTTTACCGAGGTTCCGTTTTAATTTGCTCATTTATGTTGACGACGTTATTGTCACGGGATCCACTCCTACCTAGTGGATCATGTTATCCAACATTTGGGTCACCACTTTCATGTCAAGGACCTTGGAACGTTACCCTATTTTCTAGGCATTGAGGTTCTCTCCACGACTGATGGTCTATATCTCACTCAACGCAAGTACATTTTTCGATTGCTCTAGAATGCCGGCTTGGACAAGGCCAAACCGTGTACTACCCCTATGTCCACCAAATGTCGGATGCCTCAATTATTATTTGACAATAAGGGCATTGGCCCCCACCCTTCAAGCTTTGGGTCCGCTCCTAGAATGGGTTCATTGTTTATCTTTCTCGGTTGTTATGATTATTATTATAAGGTGCCATAAGCATAGATTGAAGAAGCTTAGAGATATCTTCTAACACTACCAGGTGGTCTTAGGGAAAAAGGTCAACTCCTTTAACAATGCATATGTTGGGAAAAATTTATCCACAATTAGTCGAGAAGGACTCCACATGCACTTGCTTTTTCTCGTGCAAGTCTTCTGATGCGTTGTTTGGGATCACCGCTTTGGTAGGATGAAGATTATTTTATTTGATGATTTTCTAAGCGTATTGGAAAATGTTACACCATTAGGCTAATACCCTTTTGTCGACTGAAGAGGAAATTTATCCTCCATCGTCATGTGTTACGAAATTATCCTTTTTACACCCCTCAAGCAATTTCACATTCTTAAGTAGTTGTCCTCTGTATGCATCGACTTTTCAAATGTTTGATATAAGAAAGAAATCGAAAGATAAGGGGGTACCCTGGCAGGCTAGAGTTGGTAGACCCAGACCCTTCATATTGGCCTGGTGGGACATGCGTCTTATCTTGGTTAAGACATAAAAGAATCGCTCTCTGTAGGGAATATCTACGGTTAAGACATAAAAGAATCGCTCTCTCCAATCCTCTCCAGAGGATTATTTCTAGCAAGAAAACATATATCTACACCTACAACATACGAATTCTAACATGCCATGAAATACCACCCGGGAGAGTAACCAAACTTTTTTATGATGGAAGAAGGTCTCAAACATATGTATGTAGAATCTTTTATCCATCAAATGACAAACTAGGGCAAAATCTATAATACATTTAATCCCATTAGGGAAACCGGAAACATGGGCGAAACTGCGACTATGGTGGGCCAGTACACAACGAATGGCAGAAATAATAGGGAATCTAAGGCCTCCCTTTAATTTCTCAACATAAAGAGTGCAATAGCCTAAAGGAAGAATTGGTCTAAAAACACTTAGATCGATCCCGTAAAGCTCACACAAGCATATCATCTCGGTCCAACATAAAATTGGAAGAATATCACAAACACGAGATACCTCAACAACTAACCTACATGATACCTCTACATCGAAATGATCGTCATAAAACTCGGTAAAGGTTGTCAGTAAAGTGACTTAAACTCTACATCTGGTGGAACCAATCTGAAGACTCAGCTGTGTGATGGACAACTGAGAAGTATATTCAATTCTGTGCTTCAGTAGGGTGGAGTCTACCGAGCTTCGGCGGTAGCTTCGCAGTAACTATCGCGGGGTGATAGTCCGCCGAGTACTTGAATACAAGCAGGGTCCCACATCCGTTAATTCGTCATGTGACAACCTATACGGTGTCATTAAAAGGAGGACACGTGTAAGGGTATTTATGGCGCTTCGTACAAAGATTCCCGGCGGCTAGGGTTTAGGGATTTGTGCCTATAAATACGGTTGTTGTCTCATTATCCGAGTGTGTTGAAATCAGTAAAATTCGGTGCATAATAAAATATCTCTTTTACGCCCGTGGTTTTTTACCTCTCCCACCGAGAGGTTTTCCACGTTAAATCCGTGTTCTTGTTGTTTTTGTTATCTCCTTTGATTGTTTATGTTTGATTGCTTCTGTTTCTGTTTCTTGCATCTGAAGTTATCTCCATCAGTTTTATAACAAGTGGTATCGGAGCTAGGTTCTGGAGAAAACAATGCGTACGATCAACTTCATCTTCACCAAGGCCTTCGGCAAGGTGCTAGGATCCGTGATAAAGTTGTGATCTTTAGCAAGAAAAGATGTCGGCGGTAAACGTAAAAATCGATAAATTTACGGGAAGGAACAGCTTTTGGTCCGTGGCAAATCAAGATGCGTTCACCGTTGAAACAAAGCAGGGTTTGTGGAATCCTTTATCCGACAAACCAAATACAAGTGCAACGATTATGCCGTCCGGGAAGAGAAAGCACATTCAACCATCATGTTGTGCTTATCCGATGATGTTATCACTGAGGTTGCTGAGGAAGACACCGCATCCAAGTTGTGGAAAAAGCTTGAAAGCCTGTATATGACCAAGTCACTGACCAACAAGTTGTTGTTGAAACAGAGGTTGTTCGGTTTGAAGATGCACGAAGGGGAGTCCACCGAGGGAACATCTTGACCACCGAACACAATATTACTTGATTTAAGGAATATTGATGTTAAAATTGAAGATGAAGATGCGGCCGTAATCCCGTTGGTGTCATTGCCGGCATCATATGAAAACTTTGTGCGCCTCTTTCATAGTTGGGAAGGATACGGTAGCTTTAGAGGATGTGAGGTCCGCCTTACATGCCGTGAGCCGAGACACAAGGTCGCCGGAACAGACGATCAATGCCGCCGGGCTAGTAGCTAGCGAAGAATAGTGGAAAATGATATGGACGAGAAGAAGAAAAAGAAGTCGTGGTCCAAAGGTCCTAAGTCTACGATGTCCGTAATTATCGTAAGGAGCGGGGACATTGGAAGTCCAATTGTCCAAGGAAGAAGAAACAAAGCGGAAGGCAATTCGGCACAAGCGGCCTTTGGCTACCGGAGCAATCGATGAGGATCCGGTTCTAGTTGCAGGGGACTCTACACACCATAATGATGTGTGGATACTTGATTCTCGGAGCATCCTACCATATTTGTCCAAACAGGGAGTGGTTTTCTACTTATGAGCGAGCAGATAGATGGTGGTCAAATTTATATGGCCAACAAAGCAAGGTTTGCAAAGTTGTGGGAATTGGCTCGGTAAAGTTAAGGACGAGAGGATGGTAAATTTTGTACACCGAAAGATGTAAGACATGTTCCACAGATGACCAAGAATTTGGTATCTCTTAGTCTACTGGACAGCAAGGGGTTCAATTTCAAGGGTGAAGGTGGACAGCTGAATGTCTTCAAAGATTCAGTTGTAGTCCTCAAAGGCATCAAGAGGGGAACCTTGTATATATTACAAGGATCTACTGTATCTGGCACTGCTGCTGTTGCATCCTCAGCAGTTCACCAGTCTCAGCAGACTCAGCTGTGGCACATGAGACTAGGTCACATGGGTGAAAGGGGTATGCAGGTTCTTTCTTCAGCAGGTTTTCTTGGGGGATATAAGGTCAAGAATCTGGACTTTTGTGAACATTGTGTGTTTGGGAAGTTGCATAGAAGTAAATTCTCAACAGGGTTGCACAATACAAAGGCATCACTTGATTATATCCATTCGATCATTGGGGTCCATCAAAAGTTGAGTCATTGGGTGGTCACAGATATTTTGTGTCATTCATAGATGACTATTCAAGGATGACTTGGGTGGTGATGATGAAGAACAAAAGTGATGCATTCAATAACTTCAAGCAGTGGAAGGCCCTAGTGGAAAATCAGTTAGGCAAGAAAATCAAGAAGCTTCGTACAGATAATGGTCTGGAATTCTACTGGACGGATTTTGATTCATTTTGTGCACCTGAGGGTATTGCCAGACATCATACTGTAAGGAATACACCTCAGCAGAATGGTGTAGCTGAAAGGATGAATCAAACTCTACTTGGAGAGGGCAAGATGTATGCTTTCTCAAGTCGGTTTATCAAGGAGATTTTGGGCGAAGGTCGTTAAGACGCCTTGCTACTTAATCAACAGAGTCCTCACACAGAATCAATCTCAAGACACCATTTGAGATGTGGTCGTGCAAGCCCGACTACTCGGTTCTAAGGGTTTTTGGGAGTACGGCTTACTATCATGTTAGTGAAGGGAAGTTGGAGCCAAGAGCCAAGAAGGGAGTGTTTGTGGGGTATGGTGATGGAGTGAAGGGATATAGAATTTGGTCATCGGCGAGTCCGAGTAATCCTCGAGGGGACGTTGTGTTTGATGAAAATTCTATGTTAAACTCATCGGTGGGGAGGTCTACCGAGTCCGAAACCAAATGTTGAATCCGATAGTGTTGAGAAACAGTGGAGCTTCAGTGGAGTCTACCGATATGCAACAATCGGTGGATCCAAATCAACACTATACCGATCCGGATAATGAACCGAATCCGATCCAAGCCGCCTGCGAGACCTCGGCGCAGGCATCATACAAACATTGATCGGCGAGTCTACGCCAAAAAGGCCTAGAAGATCTAATGTTGGGATACCTCCAAGGAGATATGGATATGATGATTTGGCTGGATATGCACTCCAAGTTGCATAGAAGAAGTAGAGGTTGCTGAACCAACTACTTACAGGGAAGCAGTGACATGTATAGAAGCATCTCAGTGGCATGCTGCCATGGGAGATGAAATGGAGTCATTATTGAAGAATCAGACTTGGGAATTGGTCAAACAACCTACTGACAAGGGAGTTGTGACTTGTAAATGGATTTTCAAGAAAAAGGAAGGAATAACTAAGGCCAGACGGGGTCAGGTATAAGGCACGTTTGGTTGCAAGAGGATTCGGTCAAAAGGAAGGGGTTGACTTTGATGAAATATTTTCACCGGTGGTCGACACACTTCAATCGGGGTGTTACTAGCAATGGTGGCACGGCGGATCCGGAACTTGAGCAATTAGATGTGAAAACTCGCTTTTCTACATGGTGAGGTGGATAAGGAGATATACATGACACGGCTTTCGAGTGTTTTCAAGTTCCCGGAAAGGAAAATTATGTTTGCAAGTTGAAGAAATCATTGTATGGTTTGAAGCAAGCTCCAAGGCGGTGGTATAAAAGGTTTGACAGCTTTATGCTTCAAATAGGGTTACAACGAAGTCCATATGATCGTTGTGTTTACTTCATCTGTTTGAAAGATGGATCATATATCTATCTTGTTCGTATGTGGATGACATGCCGATAGCCGCAAAGCAAGGAAGTCGATGTTCAAAATCAAAGAACCTTCTTAGTGCTTTGAATTTGAAATGAAGGATTTGGGTGCGGCCAAGAAAATCTTGGGGATGGAGATCTGAGAGATAGGAGTCGGAAGAAGTTGTTCTTGTCTCGGCGGGGTTATGTGCGAAAGATATTGGCCAAGTTTGGGATGTCTGTCGCAAAACCAATAGATACTCCTATGGCATCAAATGTTCATTTGTCCGTTTATGCTTCACGATCACCAAGAGAAGGAGTATATGTCAAAAGTTCCCTATGCTAGTGCAGTTGGCAGTCTGATGTATGCCATGGTGTGCACTAGGCCTGATCTGGCTCAGGCAGTCAGTGTTGTCAGCAGGTTTATGGCTCAACCTGGTAAAGAACACTAGAAAGCTGTTAAAAGGATATTCAGGTACCTGAGAGGTACAACTGATATTGGTCTCATTTATGGAGGTGATACTGGTCTGGTCACAGGTTACTGTGATGCTGATTATGCAGGTGATGTTGACAGTAGAAAATCAATGACTGGGTATGTGTTTACATTGGGAAATGCAGTGGTCAGCTGGAAAGCTACTCTTCAAAGCTACGTAGCCTTATCAACTACCGAAGCGAGAATATATGGCTCTTGCTACCGAAGCGGCTAAGGAGGGTATCCGGTTGAAGGGGCTAGTCGGTGATTTGGGGTTGCATCGATCGGCGATATATATTGTGACGATCTTAGTGCAATATGTTTAGCCAAGGATCGGTTCATCATGAGAGAACCAAGCATATTGATGTCGGTATCATTTCTTGAGGAATGAGAAGAGGGTTGTGGTGAAGAAGATTGGCACAAAGGAGAATCCTGTCGATATGTTCACTAAACAAGTTCGAAGAGTAAGTTCCGGCTTTGCCTGGATTTACCGAATATTCAAAGCTTATAATCTGTTTCTGGAAACTTTGCTGAGGGCAGATCAGTGGAGTGGATGCTGTGGAGATAGTCTAGTACAGGTACATCTGGCATTGACGAATGCATCTGGTACAAGTACATCTGGTTATGCAATCTGTTTGACTCTAGTGAGAGTTGAAGTCAAGGTGGAGATTTGTCAGTAAAGTGACTTAAACTCTACATCTGGTGGAACCAATCTGAAGACTCAGCTGTGTGATGGACAGCTGAGAAGTGTATTCAATTCTATGCTTCAGTAGGGTGGAGTCTACTGAGCTTCGAAATAGGGTAGCTTCGGCAGGTAACTATCGACGGGGTGATAGTCCGCCGAGTACTTGAATACAAGCGGGTCCCACATCCGTTAATTCGTCATGTGACAAATATACGGTGTCATTAAAAGGAGGACACGTGTAAGGGTATTTATGGCGGTTCGGACAAAGATTCCCGGCGGCTAGGGTTTAGGGATTTGTGCCTATAAATACGCTTGTTGTCTCATTATCCGAGTGTGTTGAAATCACGTAAAATTCAAAGTGCATAATAAAATATCTCTTTTCGCCGTGGTTTTTTACCTCTCCCACTGAGAGGTTTTCCACGTTAAATCTGTGTTCTTGTTGTTTCTGTTATCTCCTTTGATTGTTTATGTTTGATTGCTTCTGTTTCTGTTTCTTGCATCTGAAGTTATCTCCATCGGTTTTATAACAGGTCCATGGCCCTGATAAAAAAGAAGACACATTAGATGGGATGAAGCGAGCAACCCTAGCTCCCACAGATATTTCCCTATCAAGAACCTCATCGGACAAATAGTCTACACACAAATTATTGACAAGTTCCATGAAATAAATGGAACTGAAACTCAGAAATGCTGAGAAGGGATAAGGTTTACTTGTTAGAAACCTAAGTGGATTTGTAGATTGGAGTTCAAGGAGCACTTTTCTCTCACAAATCAGTCATCAAAAGTTATAACGCACAAATACCTTCAATCAAGGGGTAGGTATCTATACGTTCCAAGAGGGGGAGCATAAAAGTATTTAACACTCTCAAATCTCCTTAAACGGTGGAAATTTATGAAAAGACGGATATCTCGGTGACTTGAGTAGTTATTCAAATAGTTTCATAAGCTGGCTTAGCACGCATCATATACGTCAGCGACATTTCAGGTCTAGCCTGTCAGCTCGTTCCATATCACCAATGAGTAGACCTAACATGCTATTTTTATATATCCTGGCTCATCTCTAAAATGATTTAACATAGGCCAGATTGGTTCTCATACACGTGGCACTCATCCGGATGGACTACATGTATAAGTCTATCTCCGAGTACGGTGTTCGTTTATCTTTCATTTTCGTTAGCCCTTATTATTTTCTAAGTATCCAGAGCTCGGTTTCGATGACCAGGCCGACATTGCACCAGCTCTGGATTAAAGATCCTCCAGCAGAATAACTAGCGCATGTCGTTCCTTATACTTGTTACAATCACCCTAATAAACTCCTCATTCACGCCATCACCACTGGGTGGACCATCAACTCCACCAATATACACTATATAAAGGGACATTCTCCTCCTTTTGCATGGTATGTTATTCTTCTTGCAGTCATTATACGCAACACTTACTTGAAATTCCCCTCACTATCAAATCACTGACTTGAGCATCAAAGGGTTTTCCTGAAGATAGAACTCCGGGACCCTAACGACTTGTCGCTTTATAGGAACCTTAGTAGTAGGATTATGTTGTTTTCATCTTCTCAAGGCTTACAATGCAGTTTCAACGATCGGATCATCCTTGGACAGTCTCAGGCATCATCAATTACCTATGGATAACCCTTCATAGATGATTCATATGTGAAGTGATCGAGATCCGGATGAAACGAATAAACGATCGGGTCTTTCTTGTTCTAGGATTATACAGAGAATAGTCTTGTTTTTCTTATGGACTGAACTTAGTAAATAAGCTGCCTACGTATCCAAATATATACTTGGAATCAAGTCCAACCGTAGTTCAGGCGGTTATCCGTGATAATGGGGTTAGTGGGCGGTTATATAAACCCCCACGCCTCACGTTCAGTCATAACTGCTTTTTATTCCAGATGAGTATGTCTCCGATCTACTTCCTCTGGTCAGGGACTGCCCGGCCCGATCGTACTTCTTCCTTCGGGGGTGGACTTATTCCGCCCCGCCCTGGCCTGATCAGCCTATCTCTTCGGGTCGCAGTAGTACCCAGGTCGGATACAACTCTGTTCTGTTCTGTTGGTTCGCTTTGCCCTGCTGGACGCGTGGACTGATCCGGGTCACCCCTAATCAAAGCCCCCCAGATCTTAATCGCTTTGGCCTGGCCTTTAGAAGGGTTAAGATCTGAATGTTCAAAGTTGCTCCACGTGTACCGTCCGGATGGCCTGTTTACCTTTGCCTTGGTTATCTCAAACGCCACCATAAATGCACACGCTTTTCTTTCCAATCGACGCGTAGCTCAAACGTCCCGTCCTCTAGTTAAAAATCATTACACCTATTAAACTCTGCAAACAATCGTCATTATTTATAGAGGCAAACGTCAGATTTGGTGGATTTGCTCTTCGATTTGCAAGTAAGTCTTTATTCCTTTTTCTTAATCTTCTTTTACCCCATATGAATCCAGACCAGCCTGCAGTATCCAACCCCGGCGAGAATCCCCTTTTTTCTATTCTTCCTCCTCATCTGATTGCTTCTATTGTTCCTACTCTTGTCGAATCGTCCCCGACTGAGTATAACATTCTGGCTTGTCCGCGCCCATAAGAGCATTGAGAAGGACCTACGAGACTAAGAAAATGATGGCTTGTCACGCAATCGACTCTACACTGAAGGATTCGGATATCACAGACATCTGTGATAGGTTTGGGATAAACAGGAACACTTATGCTCCTATCCGACCTGCATCTGGAAAGAGTGCTTCTGCTCCTCCTGTTGGATATTGCACTGTTTACAAAGAACAGTTTGAGTGCGGCCTTAGGTTTCCTCTTCCTCCAGCTCTCCTGGAAATACTCCGATATTATGATTTGGGTCTTGGTCAGATAGTTCCCAATAGTATAAGGGCCATTACTGGTTTTTTGATTTGGTGTAGGTGTTTTGTGACCCCCTTCTCTTTAACACTTTTTAGAACCTTTTATCAATGCAAACAAGTTAAGAAGAACCCTGGTTGGTATTGCTTCTGTAGGAGAACTGACAACCTGAGTGGTGTCCGCTTGATTAAGAAAACAGACCAGTCTTTTTCTGATTGGAAGAAGCATTTCTTCTTCATTAGGCACAACACTATTAGGGATCTGGGCAAATGGAATACTTCCACTAAGAATAGTGATATGCTAGAGAGCAAAGCGGGTAAGAAATTGTTGAAGGATATCAGCGAATCCCCGATATATCTGGGTCTGAAACAGTACAGTTCTAATCTGATTGATGCTGCTCACTTGGAGACTGCTGGCCCAGAACCTTATGTTGAATTATCAGAGGAGAGATATAATTTAAGTAGGGTCTCTTGTTTTGTGCCTTTATATTTTTCTTCCATGACATGTTTCTAATTTTTTGTTGGCATTTGCAGTGGCAAGCTTCACTGACATCGTCCGGATTGCTGATGAGGCTTCACCACCCAAAGGTCAGAACACATCCGGATCCATCGCCCATCCGGATGTACCGGATCGACCGCCAAGCTCGTTGACAACCACCCTGCCGAGCCTTCGGTTGAGACAGATCCTGCTGATGACGACTCTGAGGAGACCAACGACTTTCGGATTGTTTCTCACAGTGCTTTGGTAGAGACCACGACTGAGACTAGGCGTGCTTCGAAACGTATTAGATCTCAGGATCACGCGATGGAGGTGCTGAGACCTCGCATCGACACCGGGGAGAAAGATATGATTGGAGAGAATGGTCCAATCAAGATTTGTCGACATTTGTAAGTGTTTTCTTCACAAGTAGCGTTATATATATATATATATATATATATATATATATATATATATATATATATATATATATATATATATATATATATATATATATATATATATATATATATATTTTTAGATAACACATGCGATCTTGCTTCGTGTATTCCCTTTTAGGGAGCTAAACTGGGTAAAGAGATCATGTCCAGGCTGAGAAGTTCTGGGAAAGTTGAGGAAGACTTGGCCAATTCTCTGTCCGAGTGGAAGGCCAAATACGAAGACTTGCTGAATACTTCTGCTGCTGAGAAGATGGCTTTATCTGATGAATTGAAAACCAAAGAAGAAGAATTCCAGACCCAGCTTGCTACTGCTAACCAGATCAAATCCGACTTGGAGAAGATGGTGGACACTCTTGAGAAGGAGCGGGATAGTCTAAAGAGCAAATTGCCTGAACATATTGCTGAGGCCATTGCCAATTACAGGAGGTCTGATGAGCTGGCCGACGGCATCAAGATGTTATTTGCCCCAATCATCTGGTTTGGGTACTCCTCAGCCATTGAGGACATGAAAGCTGCTGGTCTTAATGTTGATGCTACCAAGCTTTCTCATGCGGGATGGAACATGAACGATGGATCTCAAATCTATGAGACCAGATTCAAAGAGTTTAGAGATGGAGTGGACCTGGTCTCCAAGTATGGCAAGAGGCCTCCCCCTGCTCAGACTGGCTCATCATCTCAGTCTCAAATTCCCCCAAGTTCGAAGTGAAATCGTTCCTGACTTCAAATATTGTGTTTTGCTGTTATTGCCTTTCAATTTTGCTGTCTTTTAGAAACTTCTGAAATTTTTTTTTATTACTTTGGTGCCCTTAGCACTGTTTGCAATTTGTATTTGCAATTTGTATGACATGTTTTGATTCTTGCAACATAAGACATAAGTTCCCTTTGTGCCTTGCATTTGAAATCGTTGTGCCTTTATTCCCCCCAGTATGACATGTGATTTGCTATGCAGCATATGTCATACTATGATGAATTTCCTTATTTTAGGAACTGCTGACCTGACCTGAGGCCTAGGTGCGAACGACCTGACCTGAGGTCTAAACTTGTTTGACTTATCTTAAGATGGTCGGATTTAGCAGACTTGACGATTTTTCTCTTTTTAAGAGTTAAGACCTGACCTGAGGTCTGGAAGTTTGCGACCTGACCTGAGGTCTTAAAACGGTCTGATTTATCAGACTTAACGATTTTTATCTTTTTAAGAGTTATGACCTGACCTGAGGTCTGGAAGTTTGCGACCTGACCTGAGGTCTTAAGATGGTCTGATTTATCAGACTTAACGATTTTTCTCTTTTTAAGAGTTATGACCTGACCTGAGGTCTGGAAGTTTGCGACCTGACCTGAGGTCTTAAGATGGTCTGATTTATCAGACTTAACGATTTTTCTCTTTTTTAAGAGTTATGACCTGACCTGAGGTCTGGAAGTTTGCGACCTGACCTGAGGTCTTAAGATGGTCTGATTTATCAGACTTAACGATTTTTCTCTTTTTAAGAGTTATGACCTGACCTGAGGTCTGGAAGTTTGCGACCTGACCTGAGGTCTTAAAGTGGTCTGATTTATCAGACTTAACGATCTTTCTCTTTTTAAGAGTTTAACAATAGAAACATAATTACAGCAGTTCAACATAATCAAGGAGATAAAATAACTTATAGTGCATACTAGTCTTACAAAATAAGATGATAATTACTTGCCTTAAACATAAAACTTCTTCAAATTAATTGCATTCCAGCTTCTGGGGATGGTTTTCCCTTTACTATCAGCCAATTGGTATGCTCCTTTTCCATGCACTTTAATGATTTGATAAGGACCCTCCCAGTTAGGGCTGAGATTCCCACTTGGTTCCTGCCTGCTGACCTCATTTTTGCGCAACACCAGATCACCAATCTTAAAATAGCATTGTTTCACCTTGGAGTTGTAATACTGGGAAACCTGTTGCTTATACTTAGCCATTCTGATCAAAGCAATATCTCTTTTCTCCTCCAGCTCGTCCTTAGTGTGCTTTATTTCCTCCTCTTGGATCTGATCGTTATGCAGCGTTGTTCTAGGGGAAGGTAATCCAATTTCTACTGGGATAACAACTTCACATCCATAGGCCAGTGAGAATGGGGTTTCATGTGTTGACATATTTGGGGTAGTCCTATAAGCCCAAAGAATGTTTGGGAGATGCTCTACCCAGTGCTTTCCCTCTTGTTCCAGCCTCTTTTTCAAACCAAGCTTGATCTGCCTGTTAGTTTGTTCCACTTGACCATTTGCTTGTGGGTGACCAACAAAGGTGAAATGCTGTTTTATTCCCAGCTTTGTACACCATTCTTGAACTCCACTGTCTTCAAACTGTGTTCCGTTGTCTGAAATTATAGTCTTTGGTATCCCATACCTGCATATCAGATTTTTCCACAAGAATTTTTGGATCTGTCTGGCTGTGATGGTGGTCAATGGTTCAGCCTCCACCCATTTGGTGAAATAGTCAACGGCCGCTACTAGGAACTTATAGCTTCCTGGTGCTGTTGGAAGTGGTCCCACCAGGTCAACACCCCATTGATCGAAGGGCCAAGCTGAGATTACTGGAGTTAAATTTTCAGGCGGCTGATGGGATAGATTAATGTGGACTTGACATGACTTGCATGCCAAGACTAACTCCTCTGCATCCTGCTGCATCTTAGGCCAATAGTAGCCAAACAACCTGCACTTCCTAGCTAATGCCCTTGATCCCATATGGTTTCCACAGATCCCAAGATGAATTTCCCTCAATAGGTAATTGCCTTCTTCCGTAGTAACACAACGTAACCAAGGAGATATGAATGATTTCCTATACAAAATATCATTGAATAAGGCATACCTATCAGATAAGCGCTGAATTTTGCGAGCTTGACCTCGGTCCTCTGGTAGCTGGCTGTGTTTTAAATATGCCACAATGGGATCCATCCATGTTTCCCTTTGTGTGACCGGTTGCACATCAGGTATTTCATAGCTACGCTGATTTAATTGCTCGATCAGAACCTTCTTGTCTGATAAGAAATTGGAGGCCAGCTTAGACAGGGCATCTTCTCTGGTATTTTGTGACCTGGAGACCTGCTCCACCTGTACTTCTTGAAACTGGTCTATGAGTGATTGGGCCAGAGATAAATACTTCTTCATAGGTTCCTCCTTTGCTTCATAATCTCCCCTGATGTGGTTTACTACCAGTTGGGAGTCACTGTAAACTTTGAGCTGCTTAACCCCCAGCTTTAGAGCTAAGTTCAAACCGGTAATTAGTGCTTCGTATTCAGCTTCATTATTGGTTGCCTGGAAGTTAAAGTGTAAAGCATAGGGGAACTCTTCACCCTTTGGACTTATGAGGAGGAGACCTGCTCCTGACCCATTCTTACTGGATGCTCCGTCAACAAACAATTTCCATTGACCTGATTCTTTCGGATTCACTTGTTGGTCGATAGAGATTGATTTCTCTTCAGCCAGGAAGTCTGCCAGGGCCTGAGCTTTCACGGCTGTTCGTGGTCTATATTCTAGATCGTAACCTGCCAATTCTACAACCCATTTAGCTAAACGGCCCGAGTTATCTGGCCTGCTCAATATTTGCTTCAATGGCTGATCGGTCAAGACGATGACTGGGTGACTCTGGAAATAAGACCTCAGTTTCCTGGTCGCGTGTACCAATGCTAGCACAAACTTTTCCGCATCTGAGTACCTTACTTCAGGTCCATGTAAGGCTTTGCTTGTGTAATAAACCGGCTTCTGAAATGTGTCATGTTGCCTGACCAATACAGCACTAATGGCTTCATCACAAACTGATAAATAAAGGTACAGAACCTCTCCTTCCTGAGGAGAGGTTATAGTTGGTAACTCTAAAAGATATTTTTTCAAATCACTAAAGGCTTCTTGACAATCTGTCCCCCAATGAAACGGTGAAGCTTTCCTTAAAATCTTGAAGAAAGGCAGTGCACGCTGTGCTGAACGTGAAAGAAATTTGTTCAATGCTGCTAGTCTTCCTGTTAACCTTTGGACCTCCCTAATATTGGTAGGAGGTGGCATCATTTTTAAAGCATCCAACTTGTCCGGATTGGCCCGGATTCATTTTTAGAGATCATGTAACCCAAGAACTTTCCAGATCTGACCCCGAATGTGCACTTCTTTGGGTTCAGTTTCATCTTGGCTGTTCGAAGCACCTTGAAAACTTCTCTTACATCTTGTAAATATTGATCTAAAGACCTGCTTTTGATCAGTAAGTGTTTAGGGTATATTTTACTATATTTTCGGGCTTAATCCCTAAACAATTTACCTTGTTTTTAAAGGAAATAAATGAGAACAACATGTTTTTAACCAATAAATTCATATAATGTTCATTGAGGGTTTATAATTTAATTAGGAGGAAATATTGGGATTAAATGTTATTTTGTTACACATTTTATTATTATTATTACTCGATGACTTGGTGTAACAATAATTTTGAAGAAAATAAAGAAATGCAAGGGGATATTATTTATTGAGAAGATTTATGTCATTCAATCAAGGATTTCAAAATAAAGAAGAAAATCGGATCAGCATTTGAAGGATAAATCAGATCAGAGTGAAAGAGTGGAGTGGGGAACACGGTATACGAAGCACAGTGTGAACACGCTCAAGTGGTACGCTCGGTCGACCGAGCCTGGACATTCGGTCTACCGAGGCTGCAGAAATTAATCCGACGCGTTTTCTAGATCCTTCCCTATGTCGGCCACAAACTCCTATATAAGCGAAGATCCATTCGAGCGAGAAACGGACATCCGTAAACATCGAAAATTAGTATAGCAACTAGCAATAAATTAGATTCATAGATAGTCTTTCTTTTATTTTTCTTTCAATTTCAATTAAGCAAATAAGGATGTTTTTGAAGAAGATGAGTGGCTAAAGGCCCGAGGCTAGAACCACCAATGTGAAGCCACCATCGCCGGAATAAACAAGGATTTTTGCATTTATTCGTTCTAGTAAGTTTCTTGTTCTTCCTTCATGTTTTGAATTGTTTATGTGCAATGTGTATGACTATACTTGTGTTGCATGCTGATTGAATTTAGACATATGATAGTTGATAAATTCATAGATTGCCGTGAAGGAGAGTGATAATATTTCTTCTAACAAACGAAAGTTGAGGGAGAATATTGTTAGATTAGGATTTTATATCCATATCTTTGTTCCGTAAATTCGTTAGTGGCATCGAGAGGTGGACTAGTTAACGGTGTTAAATCGAGAGAGGAAACGCCTTTTTAGTAGATAATAATCCAAGGCTTGCAAACGAATGTGCGTCTTTCTTGTTAATTTCGGTGGGGTGGTGGATCAACGGTGCTTCTAGTTGTTTAATTATAATTGTTACGGAAAGATTTGTTACGTGCTAGTTTTTATTTTCAATTTTCAAACTCTTTGTTTTATTGTTTTTTTTATCCAAGATCGTAGTCATCAACCTTACAAAAGAAAATCGAAAGCAAAAACACTATTTTTGTACAAGTCCCTGCGGATACGACCCGGTTTCATCACTATAGCTGCGAACCTTCGCACTTGGGGTTGACATCGGTTTTATTTATTATATTTTATCACTACTTTGCATAAAACCGCAAACAAGTTTTTGGCGCCGTTGCCGGGGACTTGGCACGGAAAGTTTTCGTTTTTCAGTCTCTATAATTTCTGGACGGTTGCTAATTCCGGTGCGTACTAATCTTTAAAATAAAAAAATTAAAAAAAAAAAGAATTTCAGTTCGGTCGACCGAACCTGACCTCTCGGTCGACCGAGAGTTATTTTATTTTTTCTTTTCTCTGTTTCTGTTCTGTGATAGTCATACAGTATTCTGTTCTGTTTTATTTGCGTTTTTCGAACCTGTTTCGAGTCTGTTTTAGTTTAGTTTTTAGTTGTTGAGTCTAATTTAAGGATTATACTTAATTTTAAAAAAAAAATAAAGAATAAATAAATAAATAAATAAAATTTATTTTGACCCGAACATTTGGTTCGAACGTGGTTTATGCAAACTCGAACTCACGGGGGACCACTTTTATATAACCCGGAGCTAGAGCGAACCATCGTTCGACCGAATAGACGTTTGGCTCGACTCGCCGGATCGACGGACGAGGCAAACGATCCTGAATAATACGTTGAGGAAGAAGCCCAAGTTGAGGAAATGGCGGATCAAAGGACATTGGCGTACTATGCCATGCCGTCTACCGTGAAAGTAAATCCTGCAAGTCGTGATTCCCGAAATCACGGCCGATAATTTCGAACTCAAAACTTCTTTAATCAACTTGGTGAGAGGTTCCACATTCCATGGCTTCTCCACCGAGGACCCACACGATCACATTCACTCATTTCTAGAATCGTGCGGGACTACTTTAATCAAAGGGGTCACCGAGGACGCCCGAGGATGAAACTTTTTCCCTTCTCACCGAAGGGAGAAGCGAAAGAATGGTATAAATCTTTACCAGTCGACTCCATTACTTCGTGGGAGGAGTTGGAGAAAGAATTTCTGAGCCAGTACTTTCCACCTGCAAAGACGGCTCATCTTATGAATCAGATATTCACTTTTGTGCAAACTGAGAGGGAATCGTTTTGCGATGCATGGAAACGATTTAAGACTCTCTTGAGAAAGTGCCCCCACCATGGGCTGGATAAACAAAGGTTGGTCAACACTTTCTACAGTGGTTTGACTGAATTGACTAAGGGAATGGTGAATAGTTCTGCTTTGGAGGTGCATTTCGAGAAAGACACCCGAAGAGGGATGGACGTTGTTTGAAGATATTGCAAAGTATAATTATGCCCCTACCTATAAAGGTGCATCCAAATCGAAGAGCTCGACTCCGGGGAAGTATGAGGTAGATGAGACCACACTTCTAAAGGCTCGGTTAGCCGCACTACGAAGCAAGTGGCGGCAATGAATGTTCAAAGTCTTGTATGTGACAACCGCCATGGCCAAGGCCATCGCAAGTGTCAAGCCGCCTTGACCCGATCTCTCGGGTCAAAGCGTGCAAAACAATGTTGTCTCGCCAAAATTGCGATACTATTGGGCACACATTCCATCAATGTCATCTATTGCCGCATTCGGAGGAGGTGAATGCATTCGCTTCAAAATTATCGACCTTTGGGTCAGAATCAAAACACTCAAGGGTTTAATTACTGGAGTGACCCTTCTAGGGTAGCAAATCCCCATCAGTTTCAGGCCCCTAGGCCTAATCTGAGCAATTTTCAATCCAACTCTCGACCGGCATGGAACAATAATCCACCGGTCAATCAAAATCAAAATCAATCATTTCAGATCTTAGAACAAAAGTTGAGTGAGCAAGCCACGGCCAACACTCAGTTGGCAAATGCGTTGAGTACTTTGACCAGTACAGTGAGAAATCTAGAGGTGCAAATGGGACAGATTTCGGGGCAGCAAGCAAATCGACCTCAAGGTCAGCTGCCAAGTTTTACTGAGAAGAACCCCCGAGGGGTTAACGTGATCCAGAATGACCAAAATACTTGCACCGATCTGGCTGCACCATGGAACTATGGTCAAGATGAGTTGAATGTCGTAAATCGAGGAGTGGGAAAGCGGTTGGCGGTCGGGCCAACCAGGGGAAACGAATAGCCCCTCCCCGCGAGCGAGAGAGGCGGGGGGGAAGATCTTTTTTCTCCTCGAAAGGATGCTTTGGGACGGCCGTTGAGCCAAGTGAAAAAGGAAATTCGAAAGAAATGTGAGAGTTGAGAATACCGTTGAAAAGAAGTCGGATTCTAAGTTGAGTTCGGGAAGCATGTGAGGTGGAAAGATAGGGAAGACAAAGCAATCAATCATAAGACAAAGAAAGAAGAACTTCACCGAGGAGGACTTTGCTTTGATCTCCCTTACCCACCTAGCAAGAACAAGCTGTCATTAACAGTCGATAAGGAGTATAAGAAGGTTATCGATTTGCTCAAGAATACTGAGGCAAACATTCCATTAGTTGATATTTTGGTAGGGATGCCAAAGTATACAAAGTTTATAAAGGACGCAGTGAGTTCGAAGAAGAAGCTTCAAGAGCTCGAGCACATAGTGTTGAATGAAGAATGCTCCGCAATCGGCCAGACTAAACTTCCTGTGAAGTGTCCTGACCCTGGTAAATTCACGATTTCGTGTACTATCGGGAACAGGGATTTCCACAATGTTTTATGCGATTCGGGAGCATCAGTCAATCTGATGTCTACTTCAAATATCCAATCTCTTGGATTGGATCAATCTATTACTCTTAGACCTATTTCTCTTCAACTTGCAGATAGAAGTGTGATGTATGCACGGGGCTCGACCGACTTAACCCTCCTAGTGTGATGTATGCACGGGGGTCCGGCAAGACTAAGCCACACCGGTGAGCGGAGGAGTGATTCCTTCTTATCTCAATGAGGCCGTCTTGACCCGATTTCGTCCGACTGTCACATATGTTCCAACGAATAGGACGGGTAGGCTTGCCTACGTTACCGACACCATTCGGAATCCTTGATTTGATGTGCTTTTATGTTAACATCAAAAGGACGTGGTTAGTTAACCCACCACCACTTCCAAAATATTGAGTGGGAGCGGGGGAGGCGACACCAACCCCACGGCCTCTACTATAGATACAAGTAAGTGAGAGAAGGGTGACGCCTCGCGGCGCTTTGATTTCGTCCCCCTACGGATGGTGTTCACCCCTATCAACATTCATGGCTTGTCTCCGAAAGGATAGGATTTCGGGTACTCGTCGGGTCACCGACCTATCCTACGACGGCACACTCGGGGCGTACCTAAGAGATCCGATATAGTAGGTCACACTCATAAAGGATATTTTTGGTAATATCTAGGCTAAAAAAGGAAGGTAGTCAATGAATAAAGGGATGTTCGATTCTCGTGGGATGTTTGATTTTCACAAGTTATTCATTGATGAGATTGTCTCGATTTAACCGTCATCTCTTTGACCTACCCTACGGCGGCACTGAGATGCGAGGTTAAAACCTTGGAATGGTAGAGTAGACTTAATTTTAGTTTACAATTCCTAAAATAAAATATAGTAGTGTTAAACTTGAATTAATATATGTCATTTTATTTACGATTATATCCCTTACTAAATTGCTTAAAATTTATAATTGACTAGTATTGACTTCGTTAAAAAGTGGAAAGTAACTAGGACGTTGAACTAGTTAATCGATAATGCAATTAATTTTCGAAAGAGATATTTTCTCTTAAGCCTTTTAAAAACCAGAGTGACATACATATATGTCACTAATGTCATTCGTAACGGAAGACAAACTTAGTTTGATTAAAGGTGATTTCGGACTTTGAAATTCTTCTAGTGAATTTTGAGTGTGTAGTGATTACATGAGTAATTTTCTAATTGAAAAATCGGAAAATCATGAATTGTTACTAGTTGGACGATATTTGGAATCGATGAACTAGTGGGAGCTTTATGATTTGTTGTTTTTCTAGAACATTAGAAAAGTGTAACTGACTACACACGTAACCGTTCTAATTGAAAAACCGGAAAGTCATGAAATGTCCCTAGTTGGACGATATATGGAATCGATGAACTAGTGGGAGTTCTATGATTTGTTGTTTTTCTAGAAACATTGGAACTATAGATTTTTCTAATCGAAATCGGAAAATCATAAAAATAAAGCATTGCTCGTTAGACGGTATTTGGAACCGATAAACTAGTGGGAGCTTTAATGTTATGATTTATTTTTCCTGGTATATTAGAAAATCTGAGAAGTCCCGACGAGTAACACTCGAAATAGACATCCCACGGTTCAAGAGTAGTGTCTACTCAAACGAACCGCTGGTTCAAGACTGTTTCCATTCACGGAAAGTCAAGAATGGGAGGATTTTGTCTAAAAGTGTTAGTCATCTAAACTGAGAAAACTTTAAGGCTGAACCGAAAAATTAATTAACTGAAAATCATAGGGTAAGGACAGTGATTTTGGATCACCAACCTATGAATCCTTGGAGATTTTCTCGAGCTAAGTTCTTTGGAAGAACAAGGTAGCAGTGCATTTAACGATTAAAGGAGTAAACAACGGGCGATTAATTTTAGCTAGAATAGTGGGAGTGATATAAGGAAATGAATCTCGGATTCAATCCTTGGATATCGCGGAAAAATTATTTTCTGTTTAAGATTCGTTGGAACGGATGGATTTACCTTATATTCGATAATTTGTTTGTCGTATAGAAAGTGAATATACCATTTGTAGTACGAATCCAAGACTCGGACTTTTGTTTGATAAAGTCAAAACCACTTAGAACTGCTGAAATATGTATATAAAACACATCTTAAGAACTATTAAAAGCAATTGGTTTCTATATTTAGATAAACGCTTCTTCATATTCCATAATTAGTGCATAGTCCCTAATAGACAAGACCTGAAGACTGGCTCAGGGTGATTCCTTTCCTCCCAGTCTGGATATATTGTCTCAAAGGTTCAATGACTAAGTTTCCTTTCAATCGGGAAAGGATAATGGTTATAAAGAAGTAACATAGCTTGTTCATGACGACCTTCGGGGTCTAATGAAAGATACAGGCTAGTCGGAGCTTCCGAGTAGTGACTTCTTGTCTGATAACTATTCAAACACTCCGGAAAGTTTATCCAAAATATTTTGAGGTTTCTCTATTTTCAACAGAGATAGAGTATTCTATACTCAGAAATGGGCCATCACATAGTCCTAGGGACTGATGCTCAGCCTGCCTCATAGTGAAATACTTTCACTAAGTGAGAAACCGTTAAATTGCCTTATATAGTTTTTAGATGTGCTACAACACACTGCTTAACTCAATAAAGATATTGGAAGCGAAATAACGGTTTACATTGAAATGTAAGACCGAGAAGTCTACCTAGAATATGCTTTGGAATTTACGGATAAGGTGTGGATTCGGTTCACCCCACTTCCGTATATATAAGCATTTAGCACACGGTGCTTGAAGGTAAGACTGGTAATTTCGCGCATCCGTTCGGTCAATGACCATTCGTGATATATCTTTTTAAGCATTGAGAAAAAGGTTTGTTATAAGATTCTTGAAATCGGGAAGGGACAATTATACTGTTGCATCCTTCCTGATAGAGTCCATGAACAGTAAAACCTTGAACCTTGAAGTACGTTTACTCAAGGTAGTTACTAACTGATTAAAATCAGACCACATCCAACATCGGTTGTTGGTGATAACACTAAATACTACTAAACTAGATCAGAATTTCGATCCACCCAGTAAGTATTGGGAGTATGGTTTATCCATTGCCCATTACGGTTTCTGCAGACTTTGTAGTCTGAGGATCGATTGATGACCTATGGCTCTTTTGTGAGCAATATAGGATTCTGATAATAGAGGTTGGTTTAATAGCCATAACCCTGTGAATGGAGTTTGGTACTCCAGAGCTGTTCATACTCTTGTAGAACCACCTGAGTGTCTCAGGCCCAGTGGGAGTAATTGGATCTACACGGAAAAGAGTAGAATGAATTCGGTATTGCATGATTTCGTTCAAAAGCAGAAAATAGGGGTGATTCCCTGAGACTTTCTTGCCAAACAAACGGAGTCTGGATTCATTCGAAACGAAGGGTATTGACTTATGAACTTATGACAGATGACCGTCAAGGCTTATGTCCCTTGTGGATAAAAAGCAAACCTCTCGGTCATTGGAAGTCATATATTTCAACAATATGTGGATTTGACCAGAATATTGATGAGTCTTTTGTAGACTGGATATCAATTTTAGTACAGTAGTGAATATATACATACATTAGTGTTTGTGAAGGATAACACTGCACCAGTTGGAATCAACATGGGTGTGTTATCTAAAGTCAGAATCTGACAATACCACAATTCTCTGCAACAGAGATTTGGACAACATTCTTAAGAGTTTGACTCGGTCGAATTCATTAGAATCAGTCACTGGTTTCCCATCCATCTTATTGGTTAAGATGATGCATCCGTGTATGCAACATTCAACGAGGAAGTTCTACCCTATGCCTCGGAATGACTCTCTAAATCTTCGGATCAAGAGAAATGGGATAGATTCTCTTTCTAGTAAGAGATGGTCGTGTTATTGAACGTCAACTTTGATCGAATCTTAGATTCGGCGGTTAACAAAGCAAGTTTAGTATGTCCTTTAGTATCTTGAAGAGAACGAGGAATAATATGCGGACATATTCATGTGTGAACTTGGATATGTGTGATACACTGATTTTGACTTTGAGTCGATTGAGGATGATCATTAAGTCGATCTCGGGCTCGGTGTTTACTCGCACCACATGATTAGATGGACCGGTAACGTTTCGATTCTACGGATCGTCTCGAGCCGACAACCTGACTAATCATTAAGACCCATGACATTTAGATGTAGGTACTCCCCGAGTCACTGACCTATCCTACGACGGCACACTCGGAGTGTATTTTGTCATCTGCAATGGTTATGATATGCTTAATGGGTACTAGAATACGGGATGGGTCTCCATTGCTTTAGAGCAAGTGGGAGATGTAGTTTGTTGTAGCTTTAAATAATAGGGTGTGCTCTAAAACAATTAATCACATGCTTTCGTGCAAGTGGGAGATTGTTAGGTGTGATGCCCGAAAGACAATTTTGTAATTGTTTTATTTAATAAATGAAATGATATTATTATTCATATTTATTATTCTCATATTCACCGATGTGACAATAGTATTTACACTACAGAAAACCCTAAGTATATCGTTTATGTAATCACTTAACTCAGTGTATGGGATATACACAGGAGGATTGAGTTAGTAAAGATGTACTTAAAATACAATTAGCCCGTAGTGAAGTTAATCGAGAGTATCGGGTCTCTCCTTTAACGTGCTATTATTGCGCCCAGAACACAATAGGTGTGATTGTCTTATCCGGACTTTCGGTTAAGAGAACTTAATGGGGCATTTATATATGATAGATATATCATATAGGCTGGACCGATTTGATTAGAGTTCACGATATAATTCCGTGATCGAGAATTCTTATCGAATCAATGGATGATCATATTTATGGATATATCTTAATCCTGAGGTGATCACAGTCAACTGCTTGAATCAGTATGAAGTTTGACTTGACGGTTAAGGATTACACTGAGTCTGTGGTCTGAATTACCCCATCTTGGCATTGTACTGGATTGAGTGAGTAGTCTGTGTTATCATAGATACGGAATCCATTCCTTCCATTTATGGAAGTAGATAGACAGTTCCCTTATTTGTTAATCCTAGAAACTGATCGATCCATGGAGTTCATATTACACTGATTAGCTACCAGTGAGTTGTATGAATTAATTGATCACTAGGGGGTTAATGGTAAATAAGGATAAGAGGTTCTAGAAAGGGTTAACGGTAACTTCCCGATTTAGAATGAACAATCATGGAGGATTAATCCATATGTAATGATTATATCAATGGACGCTTATTATTATTCTCGTGAGGAGATAAATATAATCTCATAATCGGAGGAGTGCGATCACGGGATTATGGTGGCATATTCCCGTGATTGATTTATCAAATATAATTATTCTCGTTCGTAAGATAATTATTTATTTGATTTATCGGAGCCGCCGATTATTAGTCCATGGTCCCCGACGTGCCTCCTAATATAGCATAGCTATTCTCGACGTCGAATCCTAATAATATTAATTTAGTTCTTGTTGGACTTTATTAAAACGATATGTGAATTAATTGTTTAGTGGACTATTAAATTAGTTGGGCTAAATAATTAAATACACGGAAAAGACATTTTTCGTGGACTCGGCCCAAATTAGTGTGTTGACCTTTTTTTGACCTAATTGGTCAAATATGGTTTTGTGCGTGTGAACCTTTTGATAAAAAGGTGGCGCCACTTTTGTGGTTAATAATTATTAGGAAATTAGTTTTCTTGGATAATTATTTAATGTGTTATTTATCTTTTATTTGTTAAATGATAATTCATGAAATATTAGATAATAATATGATTTATCCTAATTTGTTTGGGATAATTATTTTATTTATCTTTTATTTGGAAAAAGGATTAATGTAATAATTATCTCTTAATTATTTAATCCTTGGAGGCTAAGTTTTACTCTCCTATATAAAGAGAGTTCTCCCAAGCCTTGGAACACACAATAAAATTCGACTTCTCCTCTTAGAGAGAAGAAGGAATAAAATTCGGCCAAGGGGAGTATTGGGGAAAAATCTTGGAGGTTTTTCCGGGTAGCATATCGGAAGGATTCGAGACGAGGATTTCTTTCCACCGGGAGTTGCTTGGATCACACGTACGGAAGATCGTGGTGCTCTTCACACCTTCTTTCCTATTGCGGTTCTTCAACTTGGATTTTGAGATCCAAGAGGTATGTTCTACAACCCCCTTGTAGATGTAGATCTAGTTATTTTATTACGTGTATTTTATAGATCTAGATCCTTAAACCGCTTCCGCTGCGGATGATATTACTAACAGACTTCTCTGTGTTCGGGGACAGTTTCGACCACTATTTACACAATCTTGATAAAGTTTTGTCCCGGTGCATAGAGAATGACTTAGTCTTAAATTGGGAGAAGTGCCACCTGATGGTGGAAGAGGGAATGGTGCTGGGACACAAGGTGTCCAAAGAAGGTATTGAGGTCGACAAAGCGAAGGTAGAAACTATTGAAAAAATGACATACCCCAAAAATGCAAGAGAAGTAAGAGGATTCTTGGGTCATGTCGGCTTCTATAGACGATTCATCAAAGACTTTTCTAAAATAGCCAAGCCTTTGTCATCTCTCTTAAGAGAAGATGTGAAGTTTATTTTCACCCATGAGTGTGAAAGAGCGTTTAAAGAATTAAAAGACAAGTTGGTTACCTCGCCAATTCTTATAGCACCCGACTGGAAAGCTCCATTCGAGCTTATGTGTGATGCTTCTAATTATACAGTCGGCGCGGTGCTAGGTCAGAGAGTGGACGGAAGGTTCCGACCCATCTACTACGCTAGTCACACTTTAAACCCAGCGCAAGTAAATTATGCAACAACTGAGAAGGAGTTGTTGGCAGTAGTTTTTGCCATGGATAAATTTAGAAGCTACTTGCTTGGGTCGGAGGTCACGGTCTGGACAAACCATTCTGCATTGAAATATCTGTTGAACAAGGCTGATGCCAAGCCTCGTTTGTTGAGATTGGAATCGATTTTCCAACTGAGCAACTCATGACCATTGATGTGTGCGAGGTTGCTCCTGCCCGTGCTGGAAAAGGTTCTCCTTGGTTTGCACCTTTTGAAAACTTCTTGAGCGGCAGATATCTGGACCCTGACCTGACATATCAGCAAAAGAAGAAATTCTTTTCGGATTTGAACTATTATGTGTGGGACGATCCCATTCTCTTCAAGCGTTGCAAGGATGGTTTGCTCCGTAGGTGTGTCCCTGAGTTCGAGCAGAGGGACATTATGGAGCAATGCCATGGTGGGACCCGTGGGAGGTCATTATGGAGCCGGGAAGACTAGCTGCGAAGATTTTTCGATCCGTTTCTACCGGCCAACAATTTTTAAGGATACGAGAGAACTTTGTAAAAAAGGGTGTGACCGGTGCCAACGCACCGGTAAACTTTCTCGGCGAATGGACATGCCCCTCCACCCCATCCAAGAATGCGAGGTTTTCGACGTATGGGGTATTGATTTCATGGGACCGTTTCCATCCTCGTATGGGAACAAGTACATTCGGTCGTCAACGTCGACTACGTATCAAAGTGGGTAGAGGCGATAGCAACGCCGCGGAACGACCACAAGGTGGTCAAGAACTTCCTGAAGAAAAATATTTTCACGCGGTTTGGCTGTCCACGAGCCCTCATCAGTGATGAGGGAACTCACTTCTGTAATACTCCACTAGAAAAGATCTTAGAACGATATGGGGTAAAACACAAAGCGCTACCCCCTATCACCCTCGACGAGTGGACAAGTTGAAGTGAGTAACGAAAGCCCGAAGAACATTCTTGAGAAGACGGTGAATTCTAATAGGACGGATTGGAGTCGAAACTGGATGATGTGCTATGGGCCTACAGGACAGCTTTCAAGACTCCTATTGGCACGTCTCCGTTTCAGATGGTTTATGGCAAGGCCTGCCACCCGCCAATCGAGCTTGAGCACGGAGCGTTCGGGCTATTAAATTCTTGAATTTCGATAGCCGATTATGCGAGAGAAAAGCAATTATTGCGGTTGCGCAGAGCTTGATGAGTTCGGACTCCGTGCCTACGAGAGCTCGAGAATCGCAAGGAAAGGACTAAACCGCTTCACGACAAGAAAATCAAGATTAGGGAATTCAAAGCGGGCGAGTGGGTTTTACTGTATAATACCAGGTTACATCTGTTTCTTGGTAAGCTACGCAGCCGTTGGTCTGGCCCATTTGAAATCTTTCAGGTATTCCCTAGTGGAGCGGTTGATTTGAAAGATAAGCAGGGCGGGTTGTTCAGAGTAAATGGTCATCGGTTAAAACACTATATTGGTCAACAAAAGGAACGACCGGTGGTTTTCTATCTGAACGACGTCCCTAGTCAAGCCAGCTCCGATCCTTCGGCACCCGATGATTTACATCTCTGTGAGTTCTTTGATGATGTTGTGCTCCCTGATGTTGCACCTCGGCTTGAGAAACAGAAACCTAAAAAGAAGAAGAGAAGAATCATAGGTACGAAGTGGATACAGAAGTTTGATGATATGGCCAAGACGTTGGCGAGACTTTGTTCCTGTGGTTTCCAGCCTGTTGACCCCGAGAAGGTCGAGAATAATTCCGGGATGAGGCTTCACTGGCCTGACCCTGGTTGAGTTTTTATTGGTTAGTCGAGCTCCCGACTATAATTAAGCCCTACTAGGACGGTAACCTAGATATCTTTTTCTTTTTGTTTGTAGTTTATTTTTGCTTTGTTTCTCTTGTTGGTTGCTAATGTTTTCCACCTAGCGCTTTCGACTATGGATCCGTACTTGGACGATTGCCCACATCATGACCCCCGTTTGTTTCTTTTTATTTCCTCATGTACCCCGATCTCTCGATATTACATTTGTGCACCACATTTCACATAGATTCGGTTATTATCAATTTTTGCATTGCTTCTTCTTTGTTCCATGATATTGCCTTGTCTATCATCTTTTGTGCCCCTATCCCCGAGGTACGTCTTGTTTTCCCATGGTGTGCAGGATATTTGCAAGAGCGATTGTGAGCTTTTAGATAAATCAGTTTACCGGTGGATGGTCCACGGTCTACTGATTTCATCAAGCATTTCTGAATCTGGCTCCGGACCACTTCCAGAATTGCCTCCTTTGAATTACAACCAGCTAAGTTTTTCTTATTTTGCACATGCTGAGGACATCATGTAACTTAAGTGTGGGGGAGGGTTTACTGGTTTGTTTTACATGTTATCTAGTTTTGCTCCTTTGAAAAATTTGATAAAATTTTTGAAAATTTGTGAGTCCCGAGTAACTTCAATGACATGCGTGTTTTGTAATTTGGCACCTTTAATTGTTATCAGTAGTCATATCATGTTCTAAGAATATGTTTGGTAGATCAGATACTCACTTGAACCTCAGTACATGAACCTGTTAGATGAGGAACCAAAAATATAAAATAGTCTCCGGTTAGTTAAGGGATAGCCAATTCTAGCTGCAGATAACCACTTACTTAGCACTGATGAAAGTTGGGAACTCGTACTATACTCACAGTTAGAATCTAAGTACCTTAGTGTTCTTGAGAACCTTAAAGGTGTTGAATGTGTTAGAAATGATACCTGACCGGAAGTTTCCAAAGAGTTTGAAAAAGAAGAAAAATTTGAAAAAATTAAATTGCGGAAGTTGTTTGCGACTATCACCTCGAGTCCACTTGTATATTGCCCCAATTGGGGAGTGTGGTTTACCTTGGACAGTATAGGTTTGAGTGATCTCAGGGTGACTGCCTCTAAAGTAGGGGAGAGTGTTATACTTTTGAGACGCGACGATGGAAGAAAATATAGGCCTTTTGGAACTCTAAGTCGAGTTGATCTAAACCCAGTAGAGACCTGAAAGGTATTTTCTTGGCACCAAGTAAAGGAATTTAAATGTGAGTTGGTTACTTTGTTCTTGATAAATAGTTTTTTGTAGGGTAAGTGCTGTAGACAGAACGAACTTCGTTTATTTAACCGGATGACTGTTAGTGCTTGATTTAATACATCAAGAGAGGATCGGTGGAAGTTTAGCGGGTTCAACACACACAATCACTGAGTGAGTTCGATTTGCTAGATACTAGCTTGATGTGAGCATGACTACATTTCGTGTCAAATTATGTGGATTTTGATAGTTTATCGTTGTTTGTTTTGCTCGGGACAAGCAAAAAGCTAAGTGTGGGGGAGTTGTTTAGGGTATATTTTACTATATTTTCGGGCTTAATCCCTAAACAATTTACCTTGTTTTTAAAGGAAATAAATGAGAACAACATGTTTTTAACCAATAAATTCATATAATGTTCATTGAGGGTTTATAATTTAATTAGGAGGAAATATTGGGATTAAATGTTATTTTGTTACACATTTTATTATTATTATTACTCGATGACTTGGTGTAACAATAATTTTGAAGAAAATAAAGAAATGCAAGGGGATATTATTTATTGAGAAGATTTATGTCATTCAATCAAGGATTTCAAAATAAAGAAGAAAATCGGATCAGCATTTGAAGGATAAATCAGATCAGAGTGAAAGAGTGGAGTGGGGAACACGGTATACGAAGCACAGTGTGAACACGCTCAAGTGGTACGCTCGGTCGACCGAGCCGTGCTATTCGGTCGACCGAGCCCGGACGTTCGGTCTACCGAGGCCGCGAAATTAATCCGACGCGTTTTCTAGATCCTTCCCTATGTCGGCCACAAACTCCTATATAAGCGAGATCCATTCGAGCGAAAACAGACATCCGTAAACATCGTAAAATTAGTATAGCAACTAGCAATAAATTAGATTCATAGATAGTCTTTCTTTTATTTTTCTTTCAATTTCAATTCAAAGCAAATAAGGATGTTTTTGAAGAAGATGAGTGGCTAAAGGCCCGAGGCTAGAACCACCAATGTGAAGCCACCATCGCCGGAATAAACAAGGATTTTTGCATTTATTCGTTCTAGTAAGTTTCTTGTTCTTCCTTCATGTTTTGAATTGTTTATGTGCAATGTGTATGACTATACTTGTGTTGCATGCTGATTGACTTTAGACATACGATAGTTGATAAATTCATAGATTTCCGTGAAGGAGGGTGATAATATTTCTTCTAACAAACGAAAGTTGAGGGAGAATATTGTTAGATTAGGATTTTATATCCATATCTTTGTTCCGTAAATTCGTTAGTGGCATCGAGAGGTGGACTAGTTAACGGTGTTAAATCGAGAGAGGAAACGCCTTTTTAGTAGATAATAATCCAAGGCTTGCAAACGTATGTGCGTCTTTCTTGTTAATTTCGGTGGGGTGGTGGATCAACGGTGCTTCTAGTTGTTTAATTATAATTGTTACGGAAAGATTTGTTACGTGCTAGTTTTTATTTTCAATTTTCAAACTCTTTGTTTTATTGTTTTTTTTTATCCAAGATCGTAGTCATCAACCTTACAAAAGAAAATCGAAAGCAAAAACACTATTTTCGTACAAGTCCCTGCGGATACGACCCGGTTTCATCACTATAGCTGCGAACCTTCGCACTTGGGGTTGACATCGGTTTTATTTATTATATTTTATCACTGCTTTGCATAAAACCGCAAACAGTAAGTCATCAACATAAACCTCCATAGACTTGCCTATCTGATCGTGGAAAATTCGATTAACTGCCCTCCGGTATGTGGCTCCCGCATTCTTCAGCCCAAACGGCATGGTTACATAATAATATGTGCCAAATTCTGTGATAAAGGCCGTTTTCTCTGCATCTTTTGGGTCCATGAATATCTCGGTGATACCCTTTATACGCATCCAAGAACCCGAAAATTTCAAAACCCACGATCGAATCCACCACCAATTAATTCGGGGTGAGGTGTAATCGTCTTTAGGGCAAGCCTTATTTAAATCCGTAAAGTCTACACACATTCTCCATGATCCATCTGATTTCTTTACAAGGACCGGATTGGCAAGCCATTCTGGGTAAACCACCTCCTTGACAATTCCTGCTTGTTTCAACTTGGCAACCTCCTGTTCAATTACTGAGATCCTTTCTGGGGCAAAATGTCTCTTCTTTTGACGAATTGGGTGTCTGTTCTGATCCACATTCAAACTATGGACTATGAATTCTGGGGATAAGCCAGGCATATCATCCGTCTTCCATGTGAACACATCTCGATACTCCCTGAGCAGTTCTGTTAACGCTTTTTTATGGGGGTCTGGAATCCACGAACCTATGTTGACCACTGACTCGGTTCCTGGTTCTCCGATCAGAACAGACTCGGTCTGATCTGCAGTTGCCCAAGTCTTCTCTTCTTCTGGCAACAACTCTTCAAGAATTACCAGTTGAACCAATTGTTTCTCTCCGACTACAGATGTGTAACAGCTCCTGGCTATTTCCACATCTCCTTTAATTTCAACCGATCCAGAACGGACTGGAAATTTCATACTGTTGTGGGTTGGTGAGATAACCGCTCGCAGATCGATGATTGCTGGTCTCCCCATGATGACATTGTACGCTGAAGGTGCTTTAACCACAATATAATTTACCATGAGGGTCCTGCCCTTAGGTAACTTACCATAAGTTGTAGGTAAGGTGACCATGCCCATAGGAAGGATCAGCGGGCCTGCAAATCCGAATAGAGGTGTGGACACTGGTGTTAAACTGGAATCTTTTAACTTCATGGCTCGGAAAGCCCCGTAATACGGATGTTAACGGCACTTCCTGTATCGACACAAATTCTTTTCACCCAGTTCTTGTTAATCATGGCCTCAATTACCAGTCCTTCATTGTTGATGACTAACGGTAATGGATCCTCTGGCCCATACCTCACTTCTCCTGATACCTTCTGACGTTTACCAGAACTCTGACCTTGGTCCGATTGTCCTGTTGAGCTTACCTCTGTTTCCTGGTCTGTCCGCATGGGACCACCCATAATCGTGTTGATTGTATTTATTGGACGGTTATCGATCTGACCGTCCTGATCTGGGGAGGGATACCTCTGCCTTTTTTGATCGTTGCTCTTATTCCTTTCATTCTTGTACGGTCCCCTCCTGAATTCTCTACGCCCCCTAGGCTGTTCGTTACGAGACCTATCGACGACCTCGTCAAGTTGTCCTTCCATAACTGCTGCGTCTATGTCTCTGATCAATTCCCTGCATGACTCTGTGTCATGACCGATATCCTGGTGAAATTTACAGAACTTGGTCTGATCTCTCTTTTCTCTGGGTCCCTTCATAGGGAATGGAGTTTTGGCTATGCCTTTATGTTCCATGATAGCGAGAACTTGTTCTCGTGATCTGTTCAATGGAATCAGGTCTTTGTCCTGCAAAGCACCTCTTTTGCCCAGTCTGTCAGTTATGGGTGCCTGCACCCTATCCCAAACCGATTTACGCTTCTTGTCAGATTTCTCATCTGCCTTTCCTTTCCTGTGATCTCCTTTCTCCAATTCGCGCTTTGCACGATTAGCTTCTTCACCTTGGCAATGCTTGAAAGCAATTGCCAAACACTCTTCCATAGTTCTGGGGTTTTTGCCATTTAATTTTGCATGTAGCCTCCCTTCTCGTAGTCCTGCTACGAATGAGGCCACTAAAAACCGGTCATCTACATCAGCCACCTGGGTTGATTCTGCGTTGAACCTTTTGATAAACTGTAGAACCGTTTCGTCGGACTTTTGCTTAACAGTAAGCAAATGAGTGCTGTTTCTTTGGAACGGTCTCGCAGCGATAAACATACTCATGAATTTCTTAGTCAAAACTGTAAAACTAGTGATGGACCTGGATGGTAACTTGTTAAACCAATCCCTAGCCCTTCCAGAAAGGAGTGCGGGAAAAGCTTTGCATTTCATTTCGTCAGGAGCATTGTATAACTGCATATGCGCTATGTACTGATGCATATGATCATACGGGTCTCTGGTTCCGTCATATGGGCTAATTTTGGGAATTTTGAACCCTCTGGGACAGGGATATGCTTCAATTATACTCTGCAAAAGGTGAAACCAGATGGAACTCGTCCTCCTCCTCTTCTAACATTGCATCCAACTCGGCCCTCGCCGCCTCATCAGCTTGATGAGTTTCGCTCCTAACAATTTGGCCACTGGATTCTGCAGCCTCCTTGTGACCACCCCTATTTTCATGTGACAATTGCCTTTCTTCTCCAAAAGTTTCTACCTTTTCCTTCCCTTTTCGTACACTTTCGAAAAGGATCTGAAAATCTCCATCTCCCATTGTCTTTAAAGCATCCACTAGGAGTTGTTTCGCCATTTCCTTCGTATTTGGTTGATCCTCTGGTTGTTTCTCAGGGTTTTTCTCCAGATTCTGATCCACATTTTCTTGATCATACGAGGATCCGGCGGGATCCTTCCCTTGTTGAACTTTTTTCGATTTCATGTTCTCTACTCTGTAATTTGTCACTAGAAGCAAAAAATGGCCCTCCTTCTAGCGCCAATGATCGGGATCCGGATGAAACGAATAAACGATCGGGTCTTTCTTGTTCTAGGATTATACAGAGAATAGTCTTGTTTTTCTTATGGACTGAACTTAGTAAATAAGCTGCCTACGTATCCAAATATATACTTGGAATCAAGTCCAACCGTAGTTCAGGCGGTTATCCGTGATAATGGGGTTAGTGGGCGGTTATATAAACCCCCACGCCTCACGTTCAGTCATAACTGCTTTTATTCCAGATGAGTATGTCTCCGATCTACTTCCTCTGGTCAGGGACCTGCCCTGGCCTGATCAGACTTCTTCTTCTGGTCAGGGACCTGCCCTGGCCTGATCAGCCTATCTCTTCGGGTCGCAGTAGTACCCAGGTCGGATATAGCTCTGTTCTGTTCTGTCGGTTCGCTTTGCCCTGCTGGACGCGTGGACTGATCCGGGTCACCCCTAATCATGAAGCAAGGAATTGTCCATACAAACCCTTCATAACATCTTATCCTTGAATATCATGAATTCACTAGTTATTGATATCGATGATCATATTATGAATTTTGCCGATCAACTGATTCTAGAATAAAAAACCAATGGAATTGTCTCTCTACTTTCTGTAGGAACAAGTAGGCTTCGTATTGGTGACTTATATTCCTGGATACCGATCCTTGAATTATGCCAACATCGTTGGGATTTGATAAGCTTCACAAGCCTAACTTTACCGCCACATACAACATCACCCCTGAAGAATCATGTGTCTATAATCACATCAGGATGATATGGAGCTATGAATAGTTGATAATGGCAGGAATGCTTCGCCGGATGATGGCTGGCCGAAGTTAGACATGGCCGCCCTGGCTTTGATACCAAGATAGAAAACAGAGCTCAATAGATTTCTTGTTTCATGGTTTGATTACAAGAGGGAAGCTGATGTATATACACAGCATATCCAACAAAAAGAATATTCTCAATCTAACAAACCTTCTAGGTATACCAATACTAGAGTGACACATACAGATACACATGGATCAATCATAGACATACACATAAATACATGGCTGGCCCTCTACTAAGGCCTTCGAGACCCGGGTCTTAAGCCCAACAGTGTCGGAGGGCCCAACGGTACATGTTTCGCTAAAAGAAAAAAAAGAATTCGTGTAGATTTAATCCGATCCAACCTAATATAATATGTTAGTTTTCTTTTTTGATAAAGGCACAATTTTTTTTTTACTCCAATCGATAAAGGTCCCAATAAAAAAATATACTTGGCCAAAAAAAAAGATATACAAACAAGAATATATTATTTGTTGGAAAAAATGTAGTACTTAGGATTTGATAGAGAAGTAGAAACTCCAAGGCACGTCAATAACATTGTCTTTTAAGAAATATTTTGTCCCATACGATTTGTCACTAAGGGATCAAACGAAAATCTCTCTCAAGATACAATGGAGGTGTTTAATTCAAACAGTGACTTGTTTGAATCAAACCCGAAGACAATCAAAGTTTTTCTGATGATGCTGTCAAACTTATGAATTTTCGTCTGCATACTTGTGCCTTTTATAGGCTGCAAGTACCCCATAAATGAATGGAGGTACTCCTTGCACGAAAGGGTAGGGTTGTCACTGTTCACCGGATGAAAGCATACAACCCTTACACGAAAGGGTAAGTACATATCAGTTCGAAAATGTATGTATCTGAAAATCCGAAAATGCATATCCCTTCATTAACTGATGCATGTATTGGTTTAAGTTTCGGGGCGTTGCCCCCGAACCCCCACAAGTTGGCGCTGCCCCCTCGACCCCTGCGAAGGGGCTCTGCCCCCTCGACCAACCTCGACCAGACCAGGCAGGTCGAACCCCGTTTCGTTGCGATAACATTAATTCGTACGGAAACTCGTATGTTAACGATTATAAAATATTTACTTTATGAAAAAATTCTAACATTATTTTATATTATTATTATATATCTATATAAAAAAAAACTTACAAAGAAAAATAAAAAGTATGTTTTGTGTATACGTATGAATTTGGTTTTTGTTTATAAATATCTTTAAAAAACTACTTTGTAGAGCGTGTTTTGAGCGCTATCGATAAATTGACTTTTGTATTTACGGATGTTAAAAACGCAATAAGTATGTTTTATAAAAAAACATCAATTAAAAGGCTCAATTCTGAAACTTGGTCTTGAGCCCAATTAATGCGAGGGCCGGCCCTGCATAAATACCACTATCTTAACTCGTAGTGCCCAATTGCTTCCGCCGTGTTTTCAAATGTTTCAAGTGTTCAAAAGACTGAGTTTTCCAAAAGATAAAGCTTTTGAGACAGATATTGAACAATTGTTTCCGAATTCCGAATGAAGTAACATTAAGAAATGAAGGTGCAGAGACTAAAAAAAGGAAAATGATATGTGCACTACACAGGAGGTGGGTGTAGTGCACATACATTACATGCGTTATGACAATAATATTATCGTAAAAAAAAAATTTACTACTACAATATTATTGTCGTAAAATATTTTAACGACAATAATATTATGGTCGTAAGAAGAAATTTTACGATAATAATATTGTCGTAAAATTTCTTCTTACGACAATACTATTGTCGTAAAAAGTTTAAACGACAATTATATTGCCGTAAAAAGAAATTTTACGATAATATTATTGTCGTAAAATCTGTTTGATGCCTATGTAGAGAGCAATTGTAGTGCATGTATAAGCGCCGCTAAAAAAAAATACAACTAAAATGGGAAGAAAGCTACTGACACTTTACGGTCTGAGGGTGTTTCCCACTACGTAGACAAAATTAAAGAAGAAACGCCACAAACAAAAGAAAAAAAAAATGCAAATAGGAAAGAAAGGTGAAACCAAGATCCTCATGTATTTTGTCTCTTTTCCATTTTACATGCACAGCCACACGATTTTTTTTTTTTTTTTTTGGGATGAATAGTCTCTATTACACACGATCGCCAAATTAATTAATGTCACTCATCTAATGATACAGTGTACTCAAACCTGTTCATCTCTTAATCATGAGGTTACTAACTTATTAGTGTAGCTCCATCCGGGCTTATTCGATCTTAAACCTTTATCCGTGATTTCGTCCTGTCAAGATTTAAAAAATCTGAAGTGCTTCCCCAGAACTGATTTTCCCTGAAAGTTGAAATATATTCGAAACAAGTTTTAGGATAAGAAAAATTAATAATAATCACCCCAATTTTCTGTTAATTAATGATTACAAACCTTGAGTCGAGTTGCAGAGACGGCAGAATGATGATAATAAGTTAAAGATTTATTATCATGTTCAAGAGCTGCATTATTCTGGTAAAGAAACAAACAAGTAATTAGCCTTAATCATTCAGATCAAAATTAACTTAGGGGAATAAAATTAATGGATATTATTATTATAATACCGTTGTAAAGTTGAAGGCAGGGGAGCTAGCTGTATCATCAAGATGAAAATTCAAAGACTCTGTTCTTCGATGCTCTGTCCCTTTCTTTTTATGCTTACCCTTTTTGGATTCAGTCCCTGAAATTGAAGTAATGTATCTTGTTGTATTTTCAGAGATTTCTTCTTCTTTTTCTTCATGTTCTTGCTGGAAATATTGTGGAGGCCAAGAAGATGCATCAGATATCATTGACAAATCTTCATCTTCATCTTCTTCTTGATTCACAATTTTTCCTTTGCTTCTGTAATCATATTGATCAAGAGGCACACTTGTATTGTTGTTGTATTGATCCGTCGAGGTTGAAATTTGATCGAAATACATAGTCCAGCCCGATTCGCCACCACTACTGCATTCAGATGTTGAAATGTTCATTTTGAACAATCCAATGGAAATTATGAAAAACTAGAAAGAAGGGAGAAGAAAATGGAGGGGATATTAAAGTGGAGGGAAGGGAAGGGAGGCTGATTTTGTTCACTCTCTTATTGAGGTTCTATACATATATTAAAAAGAATGAGGATTGGAGTTGCATGATGATACTAATCCAAAACAAATTATGTACTTTCATATAAGGTGCGTTTCATAAAATTTAATGATACGGGTCAGAAATTTATCATTTAGATTTAGCCTTAAAATTTAAATTTAGGGCCTGTTTGTTTACACCACTTAACACTTATTCTTAAAAGAATAAGTGATTATTAAAATAAGTTTTGTTTGATAATACTTTTTAACACCTCTTAATTAATTAAGATCTTCTGAATTTCCTTTAAAAAATTATGGAAAATTTTAAGTGGTTGAGTCAATAAATCTACGTTAGGTAGGGGTACACCCCACACCCATACCTACCTCACACCTACACCCCACCCTCACCCTACCCCCAACCCCACTCCCATCCACCCCACCCATACCCCCACCCACCCCACACCCCCACACCCCCACACAACCCATACCCCCACACACCATACACCCGCCCACACCCTCACCCACCCACGTACCCCCACACCCCACACCCTCATAACCACCTACAACTTCACACCCCCACTCCCACCCTCCCTACACCCACACCCACCACACACCACACCCACACCCACCACCCCACACACACACCCACACCCACACCCACACCCACCCATAGCCACCCCTACACCCCCACAACCCCCACACCCACGCCCACCCGACACCCACCCGCACACACTACACACCCGACACCCACCCACACCCACACCCCACCCTACACCCATCTACACCCCCATTACCCCACACCAACACCCCCACCCACCCTACACCCACCCTCCACACACCTACACCCACTTACACACTCACGAAACAAATTCTAATATCGGATATAATAAGTCTTCGCTACCAAACAATCTAATCAATTTCAAGTTGACTTAAAATATTCAGTTACTTAATTTATTCAGAATTAAGACTTCAGATTTCAGACTTCAGATTTCAGTCTTCAGTTTTAACAAACGGCCCCTTAGATAACTTATTATGACTCAATACAAAAATATACGGTGCGTCAAAATATAGAATTAGTGGAATTTTTTTTTTTTTTTTTTTTTTTTTTGTATATAAACGAATTACCTATTATAGTTTAATTTTTGAAGTGGCTCCCTCATAATCATTTCACTTAGGGTTGTTTATGTTTAACTAAGTTTGGATTGCTGAAATAAAATATAATTTAATGATACGTTTTTTAATTTCATTACACAATTTTTACATGTTTGGATACGATAGAATAAATGAAATTGTTGTATATAAGGAATACTGAAACATAATCTAGTGATAAAAAAATCAACCATCACCCATTCCAACTCTCACCAGTGCCACCGGCACTCACTCCACCCCACCACCATCCGCAATGCATTGTCGTTCACCCGTCACCATTGACCATTGTTCCCTTTCACAACCCATCCGACCATCATTTGCTCTACCACCACCATTGCTATCACCCACCTTGCCACTACCCTTACCTAGCACCAACCTCACCACCACCCCACCCCATCTTTTGAACAACCTACCCACCATCACCGCCGTTGTAACACCATACCACATCATCACCCACTCTGCCAAATAAGGAGAGATGTGTAAAAAGCAAGTCCGATTACGCCTATTCCTAATCCTAAATGTCATCCACTCTGCCGCCACCACCCATCCTTCCACTCCACAACCACATCACCCACAGCACCCCACCCTCCCCCGTTGCCACCATGCACCACTACCACCACCACGTTGTGCGCCCACACCATTTGTCACCACTTTCCACCGTACACACCCCCACCAACTTCGCCGTTGTTGCCATCACCACAACCACTGTACAAGCTACATCATTTGTTACCACCCACTACCACACACCCTACCATTTCCCACCGTACACCCCATCATCATCGCTGCCGATGCCATCACCACGACCACTATACAACCTAAATCATATGTTACCACCCACTACCGTACACCCCACCTCAACCACCGCACGCCCCACCATCACCGCCACTACCACCTCTACACACCTCACATCATTATTCAGTTGTCACCACCCATCACCCACCACTTACCACCATCTCTCACAGTGTCACTTATCATCACTTATATAATCTAGTACATTTCATTTAATTGCATAACAAATTTAGGAATACATTATATCAATTTTATTTCATTGTAATCATTTCCATCAACATTTTTATGACATTACATTGTAGCTATCAAAACACAAAGTTACATTATATGTGAGTTGGTTATTATTGAAACACACTAGGGTAGATAAAAAGGTAATATTGGATGTGATAAAATTTTCTTTTTGAGGGGTTAAATTGGATGTTGTGTGGGTCAAATCCTAGATTATTTTTGTCCTTTGCCCTATCTTTTTGCCTTAATAATTTATCTGATTTTGTGGAGAATCAACTGCCAGTTGGCTCCTTGTTTTTTTGCTTTGATGGGGCGGCAGAAAGGGTTTTATTTCTTATTTATTTGGAGGTTTGGTTGTTCCCAGTTTATTTTATTTTACTTTCTTTCCATAATGTAGCTGTTTTTTTATTTATAGTTGCCATTAGTAGGATCAAACTCCAAATGGAAGATAAGCTCCACTTTTATAATATTTTTCATCAATAATAGTTCGAGTTAAGTAATTAACATGAGTTCATTTCCACTAGACCCGACAGTCATTGACCTGGGTTGATTATTGATGTTGTGAGAAAAAAAAAGGGGTAGAATGGTAAAATAAACAATTAGGCGGGCTATATTAGAGCAGGGGAACCTTATCGAAATACCACTTTTGTTGAATGATAAAATAACTTGGGTTGCCTGTCATTTCTAATTGTAGAATCTGCACTTGAGGCCCTTGAGAAAAATCGAGTCAAGAAATGCACCACTATTTTGGTTTAATGTGAGAAAAAGTTCCAACTCATCTTTACGTCAGGTCTAGGGCATCTAAAGTTGTATTACTACGGCTGCTCTTAGAACCACAGAATTACAACCATTACTATATTTTATTATTATTATTTTCTTTTCAAAACCACACTATGAACATTATGTTAATGAATTTATTTTGTAAAAATAACATCAGTGACATACGTTAATTATCAGTGAAACACTTTTAACCATAACATCAGTGTCATGGATATTATATTTGAAAAGTAACTTGCTACATTTAAAAAGTAATGTCAAGGACAGTAAAATTATTCTCATTAAAAATAATCGTTATATTCAAAGTAATTTATTTATATTGTCGTGGTGCTGGAAAACACATATGATGCCAATAAACCCTGACTATTATTATCATTATTTTTGGTTCATGGCCCATCGCAAGGACATCATTAAAGTTTTCAGGGGAAGGGGATTGTATTATTAGTCCTTTCTGTCTATGAACATTATACCCTCTACGTGCGCGAAATAAATGCTGATGGAAAATGATACAACTGCTCTGTATATATACACTACATATACTACCTCCAGTCCAAAATATAAGTCAACGTTGACTTTGGCACGCATATTAAGGAGCGATAACTAATCGAATTTTTACACTATCATGACGAAATTACCCTCTAGACCTTGTTCATTCAATTGCAGTGTAAACAATCGGTAATTTCATCATGATAGTGTAAAAATTCGATTAATTATCGCTTCCTTAATATGCGTGTCAAAATCAACGGTGACTTATATTTTAGACCGGAGGTAGTATTAATTAATAAATATTAAAGTGTACGACTAGTTGTTTGATATGAATCAATCGTGGTTAATAGTAATAAAATTGTGGTTTCTCCAAAGAAAGAAAAAAAATTTGTAGAATGATATAAAGTGAACATATAAAATGAATGTAGTACTACCCATGTGTAAAAATGGCGTTCACATCATGGACCTTTTTAATCCTCTTCATGTTGCTTAATGTTTGTTTACAAATCAGGCCTTTTTCATCCCCTTCATGTTGCTTCTCGTTTACCAATCATATTTTAAACATTTTTTTAACATTCTGAATTCTTAAAAAAAAATTGACAGACGTGTCATTTTACAAAATTTTGAATATTATATTTATCATTTATGTATTAAGTTTAAGAAAAGGGGGAGATGGAATTAATGGTTTCATTTAATGATAGTCATTTTGGATAAACGCCCCATTAACTTAGGAGTTTTCTGCCTTAAGAGAAATAAAAAGAGAGAAAAAAAGGGAATCTTCAAAGGATCTTGACGAGCGTCGCTTGGATTGCAGATATTTGAGTAGAGATTCTCAATCATCGTGAAGAGAGTATTGTTTTTACACCAAAAAGTTGGAGTTTTCAAAAGGTATCAGTTTTGACCTAAATTGGAATCTTGTAGAATTGATCAAGTTCTGATGTTCTAATGGGTTTAATTCGTAGCTCTAATCGTTTAGAAACCATTGATCACAATTAATTCAACATTAATTTTTTATCAATTAGGTTTTGTTAAAGAAGTTCAAGAGTTACTTGTTTTGCTTGAAGAATTTGCTTGTTTTGCTTTGGATTTGAGATTAGAGGCTCTTCCTATTGAGCAATTAGAGTTTTATAATGTTTGGCAAATGTTTGGTACGTTATGTACAAGTTGCTGTTGTTTTAGTGACAATTCGTTGTCATACATGTTCGGAAGTGGTTTAAATTCGTAAGAGTCCTGGAAACCTGTTGAAATTCGTAAACTGTAGAAAACTGCAGGTTTGGTGTTGTTCAGCCCACTTGGCGTTCGCCAATGGTGAACAAAATGGCAACAGATTATTCTGGTGTGCTTTGGTGTCCGCCGGTAAGGGTTTGGCGTCCGCCAACACCAGGCAGAAAGATCTGCTAAGTCTCTGGTTTGTCTCGGCGTCCGCCAAGGGCCTTTTATAGTGTTATGGGTCTCTAAGGCCCTGAAGTGAGTTTGATTGTATCTTCTTGATCTAAAGACCTTGTATAAACATAAACAAGCCATAATAAAGCCTCTAATGCGTTTAGTTCCGGCACCGAATGGATTCTTCCTAAGAGTTGAAGTTCGATACCGTCGGAAGATTATGATTGGCTTTGTGCTTTGGTGCTTTAGTATCCATCAATTTCTTTGTACGTGTTAGGTCTTGTTAATGTCTAGCTGTCTGAATGAGGGAGTAGAAGTGTAAGCCATTGCCTTGAAAACACTTAGGTGGCTAGTTAATGGATGATAAATTACATAATTGTGTAGTTTAAAGCCTAAACACAAGGCTTTTGGTAAGGCACAAGATAATAAAGCGATGTGTGGTGTAGTCAGTATAAAGTGAATAACTCTGCAGGTTACTAAGACCCCAAGTACGGAGGGACTTCGCCGAGCACACATACTATCAAGACAAGCCCGTGGCTATTGGTGTAGCAACACTAATAGGTTGCAACCAAATGCTTCATGGTGAGTAGCACCATGCATAGTGACCTTAAATTCTTGATGTAACAAAGATAAGCTAAATTAGAAACATAGCAGGATCCTCACGACATTTGATGAGCATAGAGTGAACCCTAGAGTTTGAGTCGTGTTAATGAAAGATAACTTTGATTAATAATAATATGTTTACCTTTCGTTATAAAATATACATGTTCAATAGTTTCTACCTTTTACAAAGTACTTTTGTACTTACCTCTTTTGCATGTTTGCTTGTTGTTTTGTGTGTGAGAAGATGTGCAGGATAAACCCGAGTTTGATGAGGACCCGAGGATGATGTTTAAAGTTCATTCTATGCTAGAAATATTACTATGTTTTACTAGCTATGTTGTACTGCCATGACTATGTTGTTTTAAATTTCAAGACATCTTGTACTTTCCTTTCTAAGACTTGTTGTAATGTTGTAAGGTTTCGTACTATGTAAGACTTGGATTCGTTGTTGTAAGTTTTACCTTTCTATCTTTAGTTTGGATTGCACTTATTCTAGTAGCCTTCATGTTTTCACCCGAGTCTCTTTAGCTTTCATTTTAGCTTAACTCGATATGATGGCGTAGAGGCTTACGTATAATATTGAATTTATTTAATGTTATACGTGCCAAACGTTCTTTTCCAGATAAGGACTCCGTATCCGGGAATGGAGCGTTACAAGTGGTATCAGAGAAAAGCTTCTTTGCTATCCTAGGCTTTCTTTCTTGAGATAAGATTTCTTTAGACCAATTAGTAGCCATTCTGATCCTCTTTATCTTTTAGAATGGCAGGAACCCGTAGAAATACGTGTGGTGTTGGTAGCAGTGGTATTGAAGGCTCAGAGGCTTAGCAATGAGATGATGGTGTGAATCAGTTAGATGGTCAAGCGGCAGTCGTGGGTCATGTGGAACGTGTTGATCAACATCCGAATCAGGTACCCCCTACCTCAGTGTCAACAAGAACAGCCTTAGTTTCCTTAGGTTCATCAGGAACCACCCCAGTACCATGGTCCACATGAGCATGCAGATGAACCCATTCCGATCACCATTGTAGGTGATATACCACCGGTGTATCGTCCTCCCGTGGCCGTGGTATATCCACCACAGGAAAGTATGGCATATCCACCTCCTCTTGTGAGCTAGCCACCTCAGCAGACCTTTTATCCACCACCTACAAGCTATCCCCCTCAACCTACAGTTTACTCCACCGCCACCAAGAGTTGAACAACCGTACGGTAATGGACCCTATGGATCTCACCAGCCTTATCATGCCCCACCTAACCACCAAAGATACCACCCTTACCACCAAGAAACACTAGTGGCTCCTTCTCCTCCGTCATATCCACCACAATACCCACCCCAAGCACCAGCGGGATACCCATCAGTTAACCCTCAAGTTATTCCTCCATTTTATCCACCAGTTGTTCAACCGATTTAGGGTCAAGCGGGTACAATAGATTGGTATACAAGGTTGAAGAGGAACCATTTGCAAGACTTCTTTGGTAACGTGGAAGTAGCTGTGGTTAAAATGTGGGTAAGAAGCTTTGAGAAAGCTTGTAGGAACGTGAACGTCCCTGAGACAGAATAGGCACAACTAGCAGTCAATTTCATGCTTGGTACGGCTGAGAATTTGATAGAGGCAATCGATAGCAGCAGGGGTAAGTTATTGGATTGGAAAGTGTTTAAGAAGTTGTTCTACACCGAGAAATTTCCACCATCAATACAAGCTGATAAGGCAAGTCAATTCTTGCACTTGAGACAAGGACAACAGATGTCCGTTACGCAGTATTCACACCGTTTAAATGAGTTGGGTAGATACTATCCGGAAATTATAAGGAATGAGGAAATGAGAATGGCACAGTTTTTGAATGGACTATCCCGAGAGATAAGGGCCGGCATGTTGGGAGCAATGCCAAGAAACATGGCAGCATTGCTTGATAAGGCATTGAAGGTTGAAATTTTTAAAAACAAGCCTTCGGTTTTTGTGGGAGTGAAGAGATCGTTTAGGACAAGTGAAGGTAGCGGCCGTGGACCACCACATCAGAACGTGAAGAAGACTACATCACATTTAGCAGCTACTCTTTTAGCAAGCACACCGGTTTGTCAAAAATGCAAGAAGAAAATACTCCGGGGAGTGTCGTGTTATTTCAGGTGGATGTTACTAATGTGGGGATGCAGGTCATTTTGCTAGAGCTTGGCTTACAATATTTGGAAAAGGATATCAGAATCAGGGAAGCGGTAAAGAAACCACGAGTCGGCCAGCAAGAGTTTTTACCTTGGATGCTGAAGTGGCTGAACCAGATGTCAATGTTATTTCAGGTACCTTTTTAGTTGTTTGTTTTTTGAAAGTAATTTTATAGCACTTTAATTCATATTACACTTGTATTTAAGTAAATGAGTTTGCATTCTAGGTATGATAATAGTAGATAATCTAGCCGTAACAGCCTTGTTTGATACTGGAGCATTTAATACCTTTATCTATTCTAAGATAGCTAAGAAGCTAAATCTACCTTTTCAACCCTTAAGAAATTCTTTGGAGATAACCACACCTTTGGGGAAAGTAACTATGGTTACTAAGATGATACCACAAGTTGATATCCGTGTAGGAGCATATCGTTGTAAGAGTGATCAAATAATGTTGGACTTTGATGTGATTCTTGGCATCGATTGGCTATCCAAGAATTATGTGCATCCGGATTGTAGAGAAAAGAAAGAAACCATTAAACTGTCGGGGAAATCGTCTAAGATTTACCAAGGAAATGTTTACAAGCCGAGTAAGAAGCGTCATCCGATAATCTCAACAGTTCACTCAATAAGAGCTTGCCAGAATGGTTGTGAAGGTTACCTTTTGTATGCTATGGATACCGAAAAGTTAATCCTTATATTGAGGAAACACCTATAGTGAAAGAATATCCTGAGGTCTTTCCAGAGGAACTACCAGGAAATATGCCGGATAGGGAAATTGAATTTGAGATTAAGCTTGTACCAGGTGCTGCACCAATAGCTAAAGCTCTGCATAGAATGGCACCGGCTGAGTTAAAGGAACTAAAGGAACAACTTAAGGACATGTTAGAAAGAAACATAATTCAACCAAGTACTTAGCCGTGGGGAGCTCCGATTTGTTTGTAAAGAAGAAATAAGGTAGCATGAGGTTGTGTATTGATTATCGAGCTCTAAATAACTTGACAATTAAGAACAAATACCCTTTACCTAGGATTGATGATTTGTTTAATCATTTGCAAGGAAAAATGGTGTTTTCCATGATTGATCTTCGATCAGGATACCATCAGTTAAAGATCAAAGTGGCTGATATACCGAAGACGGATTTTAGAATAAGATATGGACATTATGAGTTCTTAGTCATGCCGTTTGGACTCACTAATGCTCCATCCACGTTCATGGACCATATACAACATGTTTCCATGCCATACTTAGACAAATTTGTTGTGGTGTTCATTGATAACATCCTTATCTACTCAAAAGACGAGAGAGAAGCTTTTTGGGACTAACGGTTATTACAGAAAGTTTGTTCAAGACTTCTTGAGGTTAGATACACCACTCACCAAACTCACACGAAAGAATAGGATGTTTGAATGGAACTATGAGTGTGAAGTGGAGTTTCAGACTTCAAAGGACAAGTTGACATCAACACCAATTTTAGCAGTTCCAGAAATCTTTGAAAACTATGATGTGTATATAGATGTGTCCGCGTAAGGTTTAGGTTGTGTGTTGATGCAAAGAGGTAAAGTCATCGCTTATGCATCTAGACAACTTAAGGTGCATGTAAAGAATTACCCAACACATGACTTGGAGTTAGAAATTGTGGTATTTGCTTTGAAAACTTGGAGACATTACCTTTATGGGGTGAAAGCAAGGATCTTCATGGACCATAAAAGTCTTAAGTACTTCATTACTCAAGATAATTTGAGCACAAGACAAAGAAGATGGCTAGAATTTGTGAAGGACTACGACTTGGATATTCAGCACAATCCGGGTAAAGCCAACGTTGTGGCAGATGCTTTGAGTAGAAGATCAGTTGGTGCTGTTTCAGTAGTTCAAGACATGGTTGGACAGTTTGATGGGCTAAGTATCTGGGGTTTTGATCAGTTTGGGGATCGCCAGTCTGTGGCTCATTTGTTGGCTAGATTAAAGCTATTGGATGATATTCGAGAGAAACAAGATGAAGTCCCAGTTTTAGTTGATTTGAAAAGAGTAGGGCTATGTTTTCGGTAGGAACAGAAACATTTGGTATAATGATAGACTTGGTGTGCCTAATGTTAATGGCTTAAGGCAAAGAGTAATGGATGAAGCACATAGGATCTTTTTTTCCGTTCATCCAGGCGCTACCAAGATGTATCGTGACTTGAAGGAACATTTTTGGTGGCCTTCAATAAATCTGGAAATAGCAGAGTTTGTGGCTCAGTGTGACATCTGTCAGAAATTCAAGGCCGAACATACAAGGCTGGGTGGAATGCTTAAACCTTTGGATACGCCCGAATGGTAGTGGGACAATATTACAATGGATTTTATCACTGGTTTACCCCGAACCAAAGGTAGACATGACATGATATGGCTGATCGTTGATAGACTCAGCAAGTCCGCCCATTTCTTGCCAACTAAATTCGATATGTCCTTGAAGAAACCGACCACACTATATTTGGATAACATAGTGAAATTTTATGGTGTGCCAATATCGATAGTATCCGATCGAGATAGCAGGTTTATAAGTTGGTTTTGGAAAAGTTTCCAAAAGGCTTTAGGCACAAAGTTGGAAATGAGTATCGCCTTTCATCCTCAAACCGACGGAGAGTCTAAGAGGACAATTCAAACTCTCAAGGACATGCTAAGGGCTTGTGTCTTAGAAGATGGCAGATTTTGGGATGACTATCTACCAGTGGAAGAGTTTGCTTATAATAACAGTTATCACGCCAGTTTGGGTATGCCGCCATTTGAAGCCTTGTATGGTAGAATATGTAGAACACCATTGTTTCGGTATGAAGTCGAGGAGAAGCATATTAGCAGGCCGGAAAAGGTTGAGCAAGAGAAAGAAAGGGTTTCATTGATTAAGAAGAATCTGAAAACGGATCAAGATAGACAGAAGAGTTGGGCCGATGTTCGAAGAAGATCGTTGGAATTTGATGCTGGTGAAAGGGTTTACCTCCGAGCTTCACCGATGAAAGAGTTAAACGCTTTGACCAAAAAGGAAAACTAAGGCCAAGGTTTGTAAGGCCATTTGAGATTCTTGAGAAAGTCGGACCGTTGGCGTACAAGCTCAAGTTACCGGAATCAATGTCAAGGGTTCATAATGTATTCCATGTTTCAATGTTGAAGAAATGTTTTGACAAACACAAGTGTTGAAGCTATAATTAATCCAGAAATTCTTCAAGATAATATTTCATATAAAGAGAAGCCATTTAAAGTGTTAGACCAAAAAGAGAAGATGATTTAGAGAAGATTGATCCCTTTGGTTCTGGTGCAATGGAGCAATCAGTCACCGAAAGAGGCGACGTGAGAGATTGATGATGATATGATTCTTGAGTTCCCAGATTTTCTTGATCTACTAGGTATGCTTCAGTTTCGAGGACGAAACTCCTCTTAAGGGGAGGAGAATGTAATATTCCGAATTTTGGAAAAAAGGACAGATGTGTCATTTTGCAAAATTCCGAATGTTATGTTTATTAATTATGGATTAAGTTTAGACAAAGGGAAAATTGATGGCTGCAGTTAATGGGAGTTATTTTGGAAAAATAAACTCCCCATTAACTTAGGAGTTTTGCAGAATTCCAAAAGCATACGAACTTCTGCCTTGAGAGAAAAAGGGTTCTTCAAAGGATTTTGACGAGTGTCGCTTGGATTGCAGATATGATTAGAGTTTCTCAATCCTCGTGAAGAAAGCATCATTTCTACCCCAAAAAGTTGGGGTTTTGAAAATGTATCGGTTTTGGCCTAAATTGGAATCTTGTACAATTGATCAAGTTCTGATGTTCTAATTGGTTTAATTCATAGCTCTAATCGTTTAGAAACCCTTTATCACAATTAATTCTTGTTTAATTGTTGATCAATTAGGTTTTGTTGAAGAAGTTCAAGAGTTGTCTGTTTTGCTTGAAGAATTTGCTTGTTTTGCTATGGATTTGAGGTTAGAAGGTCTTCCTATTAAGCAATTATAGTTTTATAATGTTTGGAAAATATTTGGTGATGTTATGTACAAGTTCTGATGTTGTTTTAGTGATAATTTGTCGTCATACTTGTTGGAAAGTGGTTTTAAATTCGTAAAAGTGCTGGAAACCTGTTGAAATTTGCAAACTACAGAAAACTGTAAGTTTGGGGCTGTTCAACCCACTTGGCGTCCGCCAGTTGGGTATTGGAGTTCGCCAATGGTAAATAGAATGGCATTAGAGTGTTCAGGTGTGCTATGGCATCCGCCGGTAAGGGGTTGGCTTTCACCAACAAAAGCAGAAAGATCTGCTAAGTCTCAGGTTTGTCTTGGCGTCTGCCAAAAGAGGCTTTGGCGTCCGTCAAGGGCCTTTTATTGTGTTATAGGTCTCTAAGGCCCTGAAGTGAGTTTTCATTGTTTCTTCTTGATCTAAAAACCTTGTATAAACATGAACAATCCATGATTAAGCTTCTGACACGTTTAGTTCCGGCACCGAATGGATTCTTCCTAAGAGTTGAAGTTCGGGACCATCGGAAGATCATGATTGGCTTTGTGCTTTGGTGGTTTAGTATCCATCAATGTCTTTGTACATGTTAGGTCTTGTTATGTCTAGCTGTCTAAATGATGGAGTAGAAGTGTAAGTGAGCCATTGCCTTGAAAACACTCAGGTGGCTAGTTAATGGATAATAAATAAAATAATTGTGTAGTTAAAAAAGCCTAAACATCAAGGCTCTTGGTAAGGCACAAGACAATATCGCGATGTGTGGTGTTGTCAGTATAAAGTGAATAACTCCGTAGGTTACTAAGACCCCAAGTATGGATGGACTTCTCCGAGCACACATACTATTGGGACTAGCCCATGTCTATTAGTGTAGCAACACTAATAGGTTGCAACCAGATGCTTCATGGTGAGTAGCACCATGCGTAGTGCCCTTGAATTTTCTTGATGTAACAAAGATAATCTAAGTTAGAAACTAAATATGATCCTCACGGCATGTTGATGAGCATGGAGTGAACCCTAGAGATTGAGTCGTGTTCATGAAAGATAACTTTGATTAATAATAATATGTTTACCTTTCGTTATAAAATATACATGTTCAATAGCTTATATATTTTACTAAGTACTTTTGTACTTACCTATTTTGCATGTTAGCTTGCTGTTTTGTGTGTGAGAACATATCATGATAAACCCGAGTTTGATGAGGACATCGATGATGATGTTTAAAATTCATTATATCCTAGAAGTGTTATTGTGTTTTACTGTCTATGTTGTACTACCATGACTATGTTCTTTTAAATTTCAAGACATGTTATACTTTCCTTTTTAAGACTTGTTGTAATGTTGTAAGGTTCATACTATGTAAGAGTTGGATTCGTTGTTGTAAGTTTTACCTTTCTATCTTTAGTTTGGATGGCACTTATTTTTGAAACATTTATGTTTTCACCCTAATCTCTTTAGCTTCCGTTTTTCTCTTATCTCGATACTATGACGTAGAGACTTACGTATAATATTGAATTTATTTAATGTTATACGTGCCGACGTTCTTTTCCGGATTTGGACTCCGTATCCGGGTATGGGGTGTTACAAATTTTTTCCTCCCCAGCTCAAAGGAAAAAATCCTCCAATTCCAATGAAAAAGAAGGCAAAACTTCTCCCAGAACATGGCTTAGTGGTAAAGGGTTTGGGTGCCTTAAAAGTTCTGCTAAATCTGGAGCTAGAGTGTGGATGTTTGAACCCTGTAAATGGGTGACTTCTTTTAGTTGTTTGGTATAATAGAAAGTGTTAGGAAATCTACACGGGAATGCAGCGGAATTTAAAATTTATTTACTTTTAACCCAAGATCGACTTCGTATAAGCAACAAACATAGTAGTAAACGAGAAAGTTTCCTTAACTGATCTAAAAGATCAAAGCTTTATCGTCTACGAAGGAGTAGTGGTGCACGGAGCCGCCCAAGCATTCGGCCTCTACCACTAGTCTACACGAACAGCCCATCGGAATCCCATCATGGATTGCTACCAGAAAAACTCGGTTGCTAGACCGACCTTTTCTCTCTCTCAAAACTTTCTCTAGAAAGCTCTCTATTTTCAAGTAGTTTAGAACTCTTCTAATTGTGATGTACTAAAGAGCTAGCCAGCCCCTTACTTATATAAGGGTGACCTACGCCCCATACTACTAGTTTTCCCAATGGGAAAAGCTTCTAAGTGGAGTAGAGAGAAAGAAAAACCTTTTACTAGTAAATAAGGAAAATAGATATTCTAGATTTATCTCATTTGAATTAATATCTTATATTAAATAAATCCAAGATACTGTCAATATCTAATATTGATTATCTTTATCACATTACCATAAATCAACTTACACATGTGTGTGAATCTATACTCATTAATATCTCATATTAGTAGATGATAATACTATTAATTAATTTGCACAATCCAAGTGTATCTTATACACTATTATGTACGCCACATGTCCTTATGTGTGTGACCCGATAGACTTCCGAATATGTTGGCCGTAGGCACAAAGTGCATTTACTAAAATGCCCATCATACCTAACGATCATGGATAGCGTCTAGCAACACGTCCACGACCCTCAATCATCGGAAGAGTCAAATGCAATGACTACTTCCTTTCATGTGAAACGGTTACCGTGTAAATAGAATCATGCCGCTATTACAATATCCATACGGTCGTACATCGAGTGTCAAACATCAACGACCGTATCTTATAATCTGGATATCCTACTCTCTCGAAGTAATATATTACTTCTGCTTTGCAAAGACTTTCGAGAATAATACATTCCTTATAAGAAGTCCCTTTCGGATATTCACTAATGTTCATAGGATACACGACTTCCGGACGAGCAACATGAATCCTACGCATGCTTTAGTATCACACCCAATCACTACCGCATGATCGCCCCATGGCTAGGGGAAACCTCAATAGTGTCAAAATATGACAATCCACACCGTGATGTCATGAAGACTCTGGTCTTAGGATAATTACACAACCGCCATATAGTGCGACACTTAATAAAGTAAATGGGCCAGTCTAACGTATGCATTCTCTAATACACGTCCACGTACAGTCCAAGTGTCCCTACATTTTGATAGATGAGATTTATCCCTATTTTTAACAAAGATAGAAGACATCTAATACGTGCTAGTCTAATCGTACTATTAATGTCATATTTATTAGTACATACGACTAGAGACATTTAAGTATCAAACTTATTAAAGTGAGTCGAGATCTCATCAACCATAATCACTATTATGATTTCTCTTTCACAGTTTGACACTAGGGACGTTATCATATATACAGTATCATAATTGGTCTGTTAAACTTGGCGCCACCTGTTTGCATACAAGTACGACAAGCAAGTATATATGTCAAGATTGAAAAGTAAGCCAGACATGTGCAGTTAGGAAAGTAAGTAGGTAATTAGTTAAACATGGACATGAGTTGAGAAATGATATGCTGGTTTGTTAAAAGTAGTTCATTATATTTTTAAGTGCTCAATCCTTCCTCTTTTGATGGAGTAGACTTGCAGGTTTATGAAGAATTTGAGGAACAAGGTGAACAATTGTATGATGGAGTTATTGCAGTTTTGTGACGTTTTAGACATCATCTTTTATTTCCTTGGTTTAATTATGTTTTGTTTTGGTCTGTATGCTAATATGAAGTTTAGCTTTTTTTTTTTTTTTTTTTTTTTTTTTTTCAGAAAGGAAAGAAATATTATTAGAAACAACAACACATACAAAGTTTTACATCTGGACATCAGCTGGAACAAACACCGGACAACCGCCGAACCACTATCAACCTGCCACTGGACATCACTATAGCTACAATACGAAAAGAAAACAACATTGGGGCAAACCCAACTAGACCAAATTCTGTTTCGTGAAAGAGAACTTGATTTGGTAAGATAATAATATGAAAACAATCCGTCTTATCACGGATGTCCATAACCGAAACGAAAGAAAAACAACCAGTAGCACCACCCGTAGAGACCGACGAGCACCGATCTGAGCCGACAGATAGAAACAAAAGACAAACAACAACAACAACAACAACAACAAAGATACAGTCACCACCAACGCTGCCAAAATCCATCCGATCCCCACCATAGCCTGCCAGAAAAAATAACCGAAGGGAGGAGAAACTAAAATTCGTCAATTGAGAGCTATCTGTAATTCAGTTCCTCTATTTTGATATTGCAGTGAGAACGGTGTAGAAATCTAGGTCTAAACTCATATAAGAGGAGGGACCTCATCCCCAAAACCTAGGTTATGAGGTGAGGGAGTCCATATCTTAATATGGTGGGTGAAACAATATCAAGTGCCCAATGTGGGACAACTTTAACACGCCCCCTCAAGTGTGGGCCTAGAGCACTCTTAAGGCCAACAAAGAGACCCAACACTTGCACAATAAATGGGTGACTCCGATACCATGTAGAATTCTAGGCCCAAACCCATATAAAATGATAGGCCCCATCCCCAAAACCTAGGTTATGAGGTGAGGGAAGTCCATCTCTTAATATTGGGGGTGATACAATATCAAGTGCCCAATGTGAGACAGCTTTAACAAACGGCATCACTGGCGCGCTCAGCAGGGCTGCCGCTGTTGTTTGGCCGAGACCCAGAGGGTCTGTTTTCGGAGTATTTTCATTTTTTGTTCCTTTCGTGTAATTCTTTATTCTATGATTTAACGTCAGACTGGCCGGCATGGATTTGAGAAATTATTCTAAATGTCATGTGTTAATTTTTTTTTCTTCCGATATATGTCTTGTATCTTTGAATGGGGTGTTACAATCTATTAGACAAACATTAAATATAGAACGTAAAATATGGCATTTGCGCTAGAACACCGTAATTTATTACAACTTATTAGACTGCTTGAGAAGTCAAACACATCCTTTGCATTTGCAGTTAACACATCGCCTTGCATGTGACTAAGGTTGAGCTAAAATTATTAAGAAATACTCCCTTCCGTCCCTTAAAAAAAGTCACACATTACTTTCATACATATCAAGAAACTCAATACATTTGGTATTATATTGACATATATACCTTTTATTTAATACTTTATTTGGAAGGTAAAAAGATAATGGGTAATCAATAAGGAAAGATTAGGGGTATAATCCTAGTTTTTAAAATATATTTTGTAAGGGTAATCTTTTCTTTTTCAATGATTTTAGGGTTCTATGAGTTTCTCTTGGCCTTTAAGAGAGTGTTGCCACTTGCCACGTACCGCCCAAGACCTCTAAAAACCTATAAATAGGTTCTAAGATAGCATAGAAGTCAGAATTTTACGTTCTGGTCCTAGAAAAGCCTGACCAGCTTTCATTGTGTTTTCAAGAAATCAAATGATCAACGAGTTTTGTCAAGAAATTCTGACATTGGGAGCTTCGTTTGCTGCGGCGGTTCTCAAATTTTCTGCGGTTTTATGAGATTAGGCGGATTACCAGATAAAAAAAGACCTTTTAGTGATTTTGTAGAGTGATCGACTTATTATAAGATAAATCATTTTAAAAAATGACATTTTTTTTAAGAGAAGGAGAAAGTACTGTATGATGATTATCATATTAGTAGTAAAGATTAGAAGTATATTAATTATTAATGGTTAGTCAAGAGAAAGTTTGAAAAGGAAGGTTTTTTTCAGGGGTATTGGCGTATAATTAGTGCTAATAAATGTATGAATTAAATGATATATTTTGTTTTTATTGTGAAGTCCATTTCAGAGACCACAGCTTGCAAATCGGTTGATGAAGAAACAACGAAATATAATTGTAGAGCACATGGCATTGAAACAGCACACGTGTGGCACTTGACTTGGACGAATTAACTCTCTTGTACCTTGCTGGTCCACTCTCCACGTGAGTTCTTCCCATTACAATCTGCAATAAATCATTTTTTTCTTCTTCTTTTTAAAGCTATAATAAAACACACACAAAAAAAAACAAAATAGCATTTTAATTTTATTTAATTTTATTTAGGAACATGTTTATCTTTTCTAATAATCAAGACAGTCTACCTCGTGAATTCTGGGAAATTCGATTTCGGAAAAATACATTCTGATAATAATCATTGATAGAGCAAGAGCTTAGTGCTTTTAGATTTAGTTCTTGCATGTTTAACCTTAATGAGATCATTATTTTAACAACATAAAAGAACTAAATTCTATGAAAGTGGGTGTCAAGTAATATTTCGAATTTTTTAAAAGGCCAAAATAGTCTTTTTAAGAAAATTCTGAATATTATATATAATATTTAAGGATTAAGTTTTAAAAAAAAAAAGAGAAATAACCCCTTGGGAGTTATTTAAGAAAAAAGAAGAATAATACTTTCTTTTAAGTTGGAAGTTTCAGAAAACAGATATAGAAGTTCGAACTCATGACTTTGAGAGAAACAGATAAGAAGCAAAAGAGAATCTTCAAAGATCTTATTAATCGTTGCTTGGATTGCTGATACGAGTAGAGATTCACGATCCTCGTAAGAAAGACTACGTTTGGATACCAAAAGTTGGAAGCTTTGAAAAGGTAATGGTTTTGCTTTAGTTTTAGAATCTTCAACTTTTGATCATGTTTGGTGTAAGTTGTGCAATTCGTAGTTTTAATTTAGAAACTTTTGATCGCAGTAATTTAAGTTTAGATTGTGATCATATAGGTTTTGTTGAAGAGGAATCTAGTTTTGGCTGTTTTGCTTTGATGTTCATTTGCTTTGCTTTGCTTTGGAATCCAAATAAGAGGGCGTTCATATTGAGATTTTTTTTTGTTTTAGAGTGTTTGGTTAGTATTTTGGTTGTGTTTTGTTGTTGTTTTTGTGTTGAATCTAATGTATATTGTTTGGTTTTGAGTTAGATCTTGTTGTGAAAAAAATCTACAGTTTTAGGGCTGTTTCGACCCTTTAGCGCCCGCTAAGGATGTTTAGCACGTGCCAAAGGTGAACAATAAGCAAACGGGATGCTTCAGGAACTTTTCGTGCCTGCTAAGAAGCTTTAGCGCGCCAGTGATGAACAGTTTTAGCTCGCGCCGATAAGGTTTAGCGCACGCCAAAGCTGAGTAGAGTCCGAATAGATTGTCCCGTCTGTTTTGGGGCCCGCTAAAAGGGTTTAGCACGCCCCAAGGCTGAGCAGAATGGTTTCCAGAGGTTCAGTTGTGTTTTAGAGCGCCAAAGACTTTTTTTTTATGCATTTTGGGTTTTAAGACCTAATCTTGAATTGGGTTAATGCTATATGATATAGTAACCTTTAAGAAACATGACAAAGCAATAAATAAGCTTCTGATGCGTTTAGTTTCGGCACCGAATGGATTCTTCAAAGAGTTGAAGTTCAGGATCGTTGGAAGGAAATGACTGGCCTTGTGTTTTAATGAGTTAGTATTCATCAATGTCTGTGTATGTATTAGGACATTGTTAGAGTCTAGTTACCTAAGATGAGGGAGTAGAGCTGTTAAGTGAGCTTTTCATTAAAAACACTTAGATGGTTGTGTATGTATTCATCAATGTCTGTGTATGTATTAGGACATTGTTAGAGTCTAGTTACCTAAGATGAGGGAGTAGAGCTGTTAAGTGAGCTTTTCATTAAAAACACTTAGATGGCTAGTTAATGATTAATAATATACATACTTGAGTAGATAAAAATGTAAACATCAATGTTATTCTTGGTAAGACACAATACAAGATTGTGATGTGTGGTGCGCAAGGACGGAGCTACACTGGGGGCTAGGGGTGCTAAGCCCACTTAGGCCCATTTCTTTTTACAAATAGTATATATGACATTATATTTCGATAAAATTGTTCACGCCAGCCCACCTATTCTTTTATTTATTACATGTTATTATTGTTGAATGACATTTTGTTAAATTTTAAAATTTTAGTGGTAATTAGTGTGGTCTTTAACCCGGAGATTCCGGTTTCAGTCCCGGTCGGGACAAAAAGTATGCGTGCGCATATTTTTTTATCCGTAAAAAAATAAAAATAAAAATAAAAATTCTAGAAAAAAATTACGATATAAAGCAACACCATACAAAAATTTAGCCCACCCAACTAAAAAATCATGGCTCCGTACTTGGTGGCACTACAAAAAATAAATATTTTTGTGACAAACCTTTAGTGTCACCAATGGATTTCTTCTAGTGACAATAACTTTATTTGTCACAATAGCTCTGTTAACTTGTGACAACAATAAAATGTTGTCACGAGTGGTTTAGTAGACTTCAGTCGATCGATGAATGGTTTGACATGCATATACTTTTTTTTTTTGGATGCTTTGGTGAAAAACATCCTTAAAACATCTTAATGAAATTATTATTAGATAATATTTTATCAAAATCATGAATAAATAGTCGAGTCAAATGTTTGACGAGTCGAGCTCGATCATGATATAGTTTATAAAAAATAACTTAATTTTAATAAATATAATCGGCTTACGAGTTGAGTGGAGTTATTCCGAGTAGAAACAAATCGAGTTCAAGTTTGTCTTTATATGACTCGATCGAGTTCAAATCGAGTATCGAGCCCGAGTTTTTTTGTCGAGTCCAGCTTGAGCCCTAAAGAGACTCGACTCGGCTCGTTTATACTTTTTGAACGATGACAATTGTAAATTAAACACAACATAATATCTTTGCCCCAATCTTCATCTCATTGCCGTAATTCCGCTCTCCTCAACAAAATCCTCCGTCTGTCCATCCCAATCGATTTCCGATTTCCTTTCATTATCGATTTCCTCTCACGAATTTCTACTATACATACTCCGGCTAGGGTTTAGTAATGAGTCCACTGTGAAATACGCCATGAGTGAAAAGTAAGTTTAGATTCAGTAGAATCGATTTCACCAACTAGAATAATAAGAAGTCGAACGAAACTGATGATCCCAGTGGGAAGAAGAAAGACAATCCCTTTATTTGTTAGTCCTAGGAACTGATCGATCCCGGGAGTTCGTATTTGTTATGAACTAATTGATCACTAGTGGGTTAATGGTAAATAAGGATAACATGTATTGAAGAAGTTTTACGGAAATAATCCTACTTCATTATGGATAGTCTATGGAGGGTTAGTTTATATGAAATGATTATATCAATGGACACTTATCGACTCGACTCAACGTTTTGAGAATAAGTTATATCTATAATCGATAGAGTTCAGTTTCGGATTTATGGTGGCGTAATTCCGAAATTAATGAGTTGAGTAGAAATATTCTGTTCGATGAATATTTTATTCAATTTATTGTAGCTACTGGTTATAGGTCCATGGCCCCCGGGTTGGCTCCTAACACTCGAGTGTTTTCTCGTTTTATGGAACCTCGAGATTAAATTAAATAGTTGGTCTATTTAATGAATATGAAATATTATTTATTTGGTAATTGGTGAAATATATGTGACATATATGTATCTTCTTATTGATGTATTGATGTTGGTTATGCTTAATTGATGTTGTATTACAGCAATTGGCACTATAAGTACACTTCTACAACAGCTAATTCAACAATTAATCGGTTGTAACAGCCTCAACCGCTCCTAAACAAACTCTAACCGTATTTCAGCATGTGTGTTCGACCAAATGCATAAGCCAACAGCCTTGGCATACATAGCTCGGACTTTGGCCGGATGTGTGGCACACACAGCTCGAATTTTGGCTATCAATTCTTTCCATATTAATAAGTGTAGAATAAAAATCCTTTGGCATAACACCTTTGCAACAGTTCAAATATTAAACACAACACTTTGAATCTCATCTAAGAATCCTCCTTGATCAACTTGACGTCTCTAAACCTCAGGATTCTCCAGAAAGCAACTAAAGTCTTGTTGAAGTTGTGAAACTTGATCAAGAACACAACAAAATAGTAATTAAGTAAATTACGGAAGTATTATTATTCAAAGAATAATCAAAGAGTTAAGTTACAATGATGTTGATCATGGGGTATTTATAGTGTCATACACCTCATGAATCAGTTAAAGAAAGTTACAGAGCAGTTACAACAAAATAACCGTTCTAACTACAAGCTACACAAAATTATGCTTCTGCTAAGCACTCATCACTCTGCTGAGTTTTCATCGATCCGCTTGAACATACTCGCTATCATGCTATCATCGGCACTCATTTAGCCATATATTGTAACTAGTCTCGATCTCTCGCACCAAATTGACACTCGTGGAAATATTACATTACTCATTTTATTTGCCATATATTGTAACAAGTCTCTCTATTTTTGTCTTAATCATCTCGCTACTAAGCACATTCAAATTAACTTAACAGAGAGGATGCTACCTTACACAAGGATATCATTGAGAAGAAGTATTCAAGTTCCTTACGTAACCGAACTCATCCCTTGATGATGTTAGAGGTAGATTTCTTGCTACTAAACCTCTCCCCAACCTCAAATCTGTGTTTGCTGAAGTCAAACATGAGGAGAGTAGGAGAAAAGTAATGCTGCAAAGCAACCCTGCTGATCACTCTACTGATAGCTCAGCAATGCCGTGGTCGAAGCTGCGAGGTTACTGAGACTTACAGGAAACCTACTGAGAAGACAGGAAAGTTGTTCTGTGACCACTGCAAACGCACAAATCACACCAAGGACACTTGCTGGAAACTACATGGTAAGCCTAATTCTTTTAAACCCTCCAAACCAACCAGGGAGAGTCAGGGCAAGCATGTCAGTGAAGAAGGGAAAAAAGATACCACGTTGGATGCTCAGTTTGCTGCCTTCAAAGCCTTCATTGCTCAACAAAAGGAAGTTAGTTCTATCACTGACATAGCTACTCATGCTAAAACAGGTATATTCCACTCACCTCTCAGTAATGATACTTGGATTGTTGATTCTGGGGCTTCATCATGACTGGTAACAAGAGTCTCATATCTCATTTTAAGCCTTGTCATCAGACCCACAATATTAGGATTGCTGATGGATCTATTTCATGTGCACAAGGTTTTGGAAATGTTAAACTTACTGATAAGATCTACCTTCAGGATGTCCTATTTATTCCAAAATTAGACTGTAACCTTATATCTGTCAGTAGACTCATTAAAGACCTAAATTGGACAGTCCTGTTTAATAACAATCAGTGTATATTCCTGGATCTTTCTTCATAGGAAGTGATTGGGAGAGCTAAAGCTTGCTCAGGACTGTTTATGGTCAACCCTGCTGAAGACAGAAGATTGAAGATTGAAACTGCCTCAGCAGCCTGCAACCAAACCTTAGACAATATCATGTTATGGCATTATAGACTAGGTCATCCAAGTTTTGGTTATTTAAAATCTTTATTTCCTGAATTGTTTAAAGGATGTAACCTCAGTGACCTTCAATGTGATATTTGTCAGTTTGCTAAACTTACTAAGTCTGTGTATACTAAAATATCTTACTTACCCTCCACACCTTTCACTCTAATACATAGTGATGTATGGGGACCTTCAAGAGTTAAAAGTATAATAGGAAAGAGGTGGTTTGTCACCTTCATAGATGACTACACCAGGATCACATGGCTTTTTTGATGAAAGATAAATATGAAGTTGGAACCATCTTCCAAGAGTTCTATAACATGGTATCCACTCAATTTGACACTAAGATTAAAATCTTAAAATAGATAATGCCCTGGAATACTATGAGTCCAACCTCAGCACCTTCCTGAATGATAAGGAAATTGTTCACACCAGTAGCTGTGTAGAGACACCTCAACAAAATGGGGTTGCTGAGAGGAAGAACAGGCACTTACTGGAGATGGCTAGATCAGTCATGTTCACCACACATGTGCCTAAATATATGTGGGGTGAAGCTATATTAACTGCCACATACCTAATCAACAGGTTACCCAGCAGAGTGTTAGGATTCAAGACTCCCATTCAAACCCTGCTGACAACTCATCCCTGTCCTCATCTCATTGCTGACTTACCTTAAAAAATCTTTAGATGTACCGTGTTTGTCTATATCCATGCCCAACATAGAATCAAACTTGACCCCAAAGCTCATAAGTGCATTTTCCTTGGATATGCCAAAGACAGGAAGGGCTACAAATGTTATTCTCCCACTGACAAAAGATTCTACAACTCTATGGATGTGAAATTCTTTGAAAAAACTCCTTACTACAGCAACCCTACTGAGACTGTCACAGATGGAAACCTAATTGAAACAATAACTCTTCCCTCCTCTCATAGTCCTCTAACTCCAAATGCACCCTCAGCTGAGAATCTTGAGGCCGTGCCAATCCCTATACCAATTCCTAATATTCAGCAACCTCATGAGACTCATCAGCCAACTGACTCTGAGCTCCCTACATCTACTGAACCTCAGCAACATATTGATACTCCACAACCTCCTGAACCTGCTGATATACCTCGGCAACCTGCTGACAATCCTGAACCTACTGATATGGATGACAGACCCATTGCTGTCCGAAAGGGAAAGAGATCATGTACTGACCACTCTATTCATAATTATGTGTCATATGATCACTTGTCACCTGGTTTTTCTATGTTTACACAGGGATTTGGATACTTATTCCATTCCTAAGAATATACAGGAAGCTCTCCAACATGACAGGTGGAAGGCTGCTGTCAAAACTGAAATGATTGCACTCATTGACAACCACACTTGGGATCTCACCACTCTCCCCAAGGAAAGAAGACGATCGGTACCAGAATGGCTATTCACCATCAAGTACAATGCTGATGGTACTATTGACAAGTACAAAGCTAGACTGGTTGCAAGAGGCTTCACTCAAACATATGGACTTGACTACAATGAGACATTTGCACCTGTGGCAAAGCTCAACACGATCAGGGTACTGATCTCCTTGTTGTCCAACTTGACTGGCCACTCCACCAATTGGACATCAAGAATGCCTTCCTAAATGGTGACCTCACTGAGGAAGTATATATGACTGTACCTCCTGGTTTTACCAACACTCACACTAAAGGGAAGGTTTGTAAACTGAGAAAATCTCTGTATGGCCTGAAGTAGTTGATGGGAGTCAACTTTACGTGATTCCGGTGCATTTTCCACCCCCGTTTATCTCACTTTTAGCACATTCTCGGTGTTTTTAGACCGTTTTCGGGTAATATCGTGAGTTTATAGCACGGGGAGTAAATCCGTCGCTTTGATGGTTTACTACCTCTTTTTAGGAATATTAACCCATTCCCGAGCACTTTTACCCTCCGGAATCGTTTGTGTGTGTTGTTCGTTCATGAGATTGTAGGGTCTAGGTGTCATGAGAACCCGGAAGGCGAAGATTTATGATGAGAAGTATGATCAAGGTGCAAGAATGAGCCAAGGAAGAAGAAAAATGAAGAAAAGGAAGAAAAATAGTTGGTATCTTCACGCTATGTTCTGTTTAGAAGAAATTTTACCTATGATGGAGGCATTTTCTGGTCATTGACTCTTCATGAAAGTTGTAGATAATTGAAAGATCTTTCCAACGCATTTTGAATCACTCAAATCGGAGTTCTACACGCGAAGATATCATGGTTTTACTGCAGCCAGAAAACTGTCAAATCTCAAACGCGCGTTTGAACATTTCAAACGGGCGTTTGGAGCTGTTTTTTTCTGAACAGAGAGTCAAGGGCTGAAACGCGCATTTGGGGACCTCCAAACGCGCGTTTGGAGTCATTTTCTGCATATTTTTCCCACCTATATATACATTTTAACACAGTTTTTCATTACAATTCACCCTCCCAAGAACCCTAACTCTTAGATTAGGTCGACTCCTCCCTCTTTAGCTCTTCTAAACTCTTTCTTTCTTTAATTTCTCTTGTATTAAACTTAGTTTAGCTTAGATTCGTAGCTCAACTCTTGGATTTTGGTGTATTTTGGGTCTTCTTCTTCCCCAAAGTGACATGGGTGTTGTTGAAGCTTGAAGAAACATCATAGCTCGCGTTTTTTTTTACGGTAATTAATTTCGTTTTTGTTCTCATTTCATGGTTTTAATTTCTTGTTTGATGCTTGCTCTTGTAGTTATAATGAGTAGCTAATTTCTACATAGCTAAATCATGTGAAATTTGGTGAAATCACCCTTTTGGGTGATGAAATTGGGAGTGGGTAGTTCTTTTTATTGTTGTATCTTGCATATTTCACGTCTTAGAACTTGTTATAACGGATTTGGGCTAGATTGATCACCTAGGTAAAAAATCACACACATCAATCTTGAGAGTTGTTCAGATAGAGAGATGTGGGAAAAGGGTTCTAGGATCACTTCTTAGAGTGAGGTTACTCGTTTTAACGTTTAAAAGCGGCTCTAGTGCATATATTGTCTTGTGAATGAATCTTCTTAGGGAAGGTTAGTTGACTTGGCATAAGGTGTTGGGGAAGAGTTGTTCAGACCTTAGCACCGGGATTAGGAGTACGTACCCGTGAAATTGAATGTAAGAGTTCGTTCGTTTATTGCACACTCCCGGTTTTGTCATTCCTTGGGGTGAAACTAGCTATTTTGATCATGGTTCGGTTATGTCCCTTTATCTATCTTTAAAACCTAGTAGTTTAATCTTCTTTCTTTCTATCTTATCTGCAAACTTGTTAGTATAGATCACTTTAGTGTCGTTGTAGTTACAAATACTTTAAAATCATTGTTCATCTAGACTAAGCAATACGTTCACTTTGGTACTTGCAAACACGATTCCTTTGGGTTCGACCTCGTACTCCTGTAGCTATTCTAACAATCGACCCGGTACACTGACGGTTAGAGAGTTAGTTTACCCACGGTTTCGAGTCTTTATAAATTGTTTTTGTTGGGTGGAATTTAGCTCAATCAGTAGTCCCCAAGAGCATGGTTTGGCAAACTTACTACTATGGTTAAAGCTGCTGGGTATCATCAGTGCAACTCAGATCACACAATGTTTATTAAAACAACCAATAAGAGAAGGTCCATCCTTATTGTCTATGTGGATGATATCATCCTTACTGGTGATGACCCTGCTGAGATCCAACACTTGAAGACCCTACTGGCAAAGGTATTTCAAGTTAAAGATTTGGGCTACCTCAAGTACTTCCTTGGCATGGAAATAGCAAGAAACAACCATGGTATCTCAGTCTCACAGAGGAAGTATGTGCTGGACCTGCTGAAGGAAACTAGCATGCTAGGGTGCAAACCAGCTATCTCTCCAGTAGACCCCAGTAATCCACTAGTACATGGTAGTATTACTGTAAGAAAGGAACAATATCAGAGACTTGTAGGGAAACTCATTTATCTCTCTCATACAAGACCTGATATTGCATATGGAGTTAGTCTTGTCGGTCGGTTCATGAATTGCCCTGCGAGCACCATTGGGATGCGTCGTCTACGAATCCTACGATACTTGAAGTCCACTCGGCCAAGGCTTGCACTTCACTAAGTCTCGAAAGATCAGTAAAAATCTATACTGATGCTGACTGGGCTGGTTGCCACATAGATAGAAGATCTACCACAGGCTATTGCTCATATGTGTGGGGTAACCTTGTCACTTGGAGAAGCAAAAAAACAACATACTCGTCTCTGAAGCGATCTTGAAGAAGCGAACTCGGGGCACTTGTTTTGGGCATTTGTGAAGCACGTGGCCGAAAAGAGTCCTTACGACCTTCGACGGACCCTTCACAACCTATCATACTCTGCTTTGTGACAATAATTCAAAGCATTATGCATGGCGAGAGGATCCGATTCATCATGATAAGACAAAACATGTGGACATTGACGGACATTTCCTTAAAGAGAAGATTGATGCCAAGATCATTCAACTTCAATATGTTCCCTCGACGGACCGAATGCGATATTCTCACCAAGGCCATTCCACCACTTATGTTCGGCATAAACTTGGTTGTATTGACATATACAACCCAGTTTGAAGGGGGCGTGGAAATATTACATTACTTGTAACACGTTACTTATTTGTAACATGGCATATTAATTGTAGTGTATCAACAATTAATATGTCATAAAGTAACTCTATTTTGTCTTATTATACTCTAGCCGACTCTAGCATTTGATAGCATTCATTACTCTACTCATGCTTGTATCTATTTATACTCATACTTTTATCATGAATAAAATAAGTTAAGTTTACTCAAGTATTATTGATTTCTCAAACTCTCTTCAGATTCTATCATAGCAAGGTTTAGGATTCTTTATAACATAAAATCCCTTAAAGAAACAAAACTAAAGATCAAGAACGAAAATTTGTAATCCACTCTTACCGTAAAGATTCTTTATTTTAAATCAACTAAAATAAAAAATAAAATAGCTTTACAACACAAACTAAGATTTTGTTTTTTTTCAATATATTACTAGTTGCAATACTCACGCCGTGCAAGGCACGTCGTGCCCGTTAAGGATATAAATACAAAATTGAAGTACATTTTTACATTCATAGAACTAATACAATTATGGATTTTTATTAATATGAAACCATAAAATTCAAAAGATACATTGGCTGATTAAGATACCATCCATGATGGTTACATTTCAGCTAAGCATAATTTACAAAAGATACATAATTACAAAAGATAATGGCAACAAAATCATTGTAAACACACATAGTTATGTATATTACTTCACCATTAAACTTTATCCATGATAAAAAATAATGGTGTTAATATACTAACTATATTTTCCCACTAAATCAAAGTTTAGCTTTAAAAAAACATACAACACTACCATGACTGTACTTAATATATTAACATACTACAATTCTTAATTTGCCTTTTCCTTGCTCTTGTTCTTCATCATTTTGACTGGGCTTTCAACAGTCTGAACTTCATGTGGAACATCAACTAATTCAGTTGGCTTTTCCGGAGTAGCTATTGGGACTGTTGCAGCGATAAAACCAAACATCAATATTGTTCTTTTTTAATGTGGTGGCTGGCTAAATGTCTCACCTTTAGGCTCAACTGAATCTGCAATTTTTTTCGAGGACTGCCTTCGTTGTAGGGCTGAATAATTCGGTTGTTTCTTTAGTAGGTCTTCTTTTGTGTACAGTTGCAGAACTTTATAGTTTTACCTCCTCCCAAAGTCCATCAGAAGCTAAAACAAGAAACTCCATGTCCTGTGTCAAATTTATAATCTTTGTATCTGGTTCAGCTAAAATCAATCTTTCAAATATGAACCACCAATGCTTCTTGAAACAGTAAGTACTCCATGAACCCTCCAAACTCCTCTATGATATTGATACTACACAAATCCACCCTGCAAAATGCACACCACACGTTTGAGAAAATGTTTCACTTACAATTACTTTATTAATTTGTACTGCAAAGGAAATACATTTTCTTCGATTCTTCTGCGTTCATTATCATCTCCTGCTCTATGATCTGTTGTCAAGGGTTCAACCTTCCCTCTTCTAATGCGAGCCTTGATGCTTGAGATCCCTGGAAAATCGAAAGAAATGGAGTTGTATACCACACAACCTTTAATAACTATCCCCACATATGAAGAACTTTCACCCGATAACTATTCTATATTTGAGAAAGTCGACTTTCTCCACGGTGGTCGGCCAAGCTGGTCAAAGTCGATTCTGGAAACTGCCAGTCCGGTACCTATATTCACTGAGACGGTTTTCACATACTCCATTGTTTCATGCTAGCTCATTTTCAATTCTTCCCATCACCTATATATATATATATATTCTTTTATATATTGGTTTGGCCGGAGCCGGAGCTGCGTTGGGTTTCCGGCAGCAGCTACAAGGTATACAAACATTCACTCCACCGGACCTACCCTACATTATGGAGATTTGGAGCCAGCTATAGGTGGAGAGATCATGCAACAGCATCACCCAAAGCACCATCAAGCTTACGCCACTAATTACAGCAAGGCTTTGAGCAGCTAGATGATGCCATTCATAAAGGTGATGTTTCAGCTGTCGTGAAGTTGCAGAGAGCTACCAAGTTTAATGGCAGAGGCCACATCAACCACTCAATCTTTTGGAATAATCTGGCCCCTGTTCGTGAAGGTGGTGGTGGGCCTCCAAAGGGTTCTTTAGGATGGGCTATTGACATGCATTTTGGTTCTTTGGAAGCTTTAATACAAAAGATGAATGCTGAAGGCGCTGCTTTGCAAGGTTCTGGATGGGTGGGGCTTGGTCCGGACAAAGAGTTTAAGCGTCTTGTGATTGAAATCACCACAAATCAGGATCCATTAGTTACCTAAGGATCCAGTTTAGTTGCGTTGCTCGGCATTGATGTTTGGGAACACGCGTACTACCTGCAGTACAGAAATGTGAGGCCAGATTATCTGAAGAACATATGGAAGGTGATGAACTGGAAAAATGCCCGTGAGGCTTACGAAAACGAGTGTCCTTGATTGAGAATGGGGGGCTGTAATAATGAGATTGTATGATGTTCTACACTGTCGATAAGTTCATCCAGCCGCTTTTACAGTAGGCTAAATTATCTAGTTCGTATGTAAATCGAATAATGTATCTTGAGCATCAGATGATCAATAAAACAGATTTCTTTCAACTAAAAAAAATCCCCACATATGAACATTAATCATCTTCCGATTCACTGATCCATGATTAATTTGTGGACCGAAAGGGCATACCAGTAAGATAATAAACAAATTTGCAATGAAATTTGAGATCCGTTAGACTAACACAATTCCTGTAGAATGTCATGGCTACAAACTTTAGCATGCAGAATTTCATTTGCAACATAAATTCATTGATCACAGTCCAAGAAAATGATTAGCTAACCTTTGCTCTTCAGAGAGTACAATAATCCTAAACTTTGTACTGTGTTAAGGTATCACCTGCTTCTTAATTTAGAGCCTAGAAAGAAAGTGAGTTCATGAAAGCCACAGGAAAACAATAGACCTAACAAAGGACATAACATGCCAGCTCAAGAAATGAATGAAAAGTTAAGCAAGGGAAAGTGAAGAGCTTGAAGTGCCTTCAAACTTCAAAGTGATGCTCAGGCTTATGCAATGCAGTGAATAATGTTAGGCCGAAACGACACGAAAAGAACAAGTCAAGTAACCGTGTGTGTAGGATACCTGGAGATCAGCCATTTAAAATTTCAGTCGCGCAACAACAGTCCGAGAAATGAATGCGAACATCATTTAGTAGCAGAACCCCGGCCATGAGCAAATCACACGGAGCAAGGGAAAAGGTATAGCATACTCAAAAGCGAATAGTAAAACGAGTATTAAACAAGAATACATAATCCAACATATAAACACCCATCACACCCATACTATTGGGTAGTTTTCCATGTACTACCAGAACATATAAGCCCAGAATAACCTTACAACTATTCAAAGTAAATAAAAAAATCTCAGTTGGAAGAACTTCAAAAATGAGAAGACTACTTCTTAATTCATTTCCTAAGCATGGTTTAAACACTCAAGGGACCAAATTAGTCGAAAAAATCGAACGGACAACCTTATTCACTCTTTTCATAGTTCCCACAAAACACTTTCCCTGTCAAAATTTAAAGTAAATCGGCTATTTTTTTCTTTCATTAAATAATGAAGATTAAGTTTTATGTTGAACATCAATTTGAACATAGCAAACTACATTACAAAAGCTCCCTAGTAGCAAACAAAATAGACAGACTTCCATGTTCTCCAATGGCTATTCCTGATCTAAAGTTGTCTTCCTCTCCTAAGTATGAACCAATGGCTCCTTTCATCAGCTATATATGTATAATGTCACAAAAGGCAGAACCTGACCAAAGAAATCCTTTATATAGTTTTAACACATGCAATAAACAGCCAAAAATATTTAATGGCATAAAGCCTTTACTGTACCTTCAAGTGAGTATCCGGTGGAAGCTGTAAACCCATTAATTGATGCATGAGGGGTAATTGCAAGAGAACCGGTCTGTGTAAGCTTGGATAACCGATTTCGGAACACATGACAAGCAAAAAACCAGTGGGCAAGAAGCAAAATTATGCAACCCCTCTGCATCAGCCGCCATCAATCAACCTTGTAGGCTTGTACCAAAAAATCTCAAAAAACAACAGAGAAATTCACCAAAGAATCTAGATATTCTACCAAAAGCCTCCCCAAATCCTATGGGCAATACACATATCCACCCTAAAAGGCGTCAGAGGATGACGTTGTAGGAAGACTGACGTGATGTCCGTGTGATCCCGTTGAATATATTTTCTAGGAAAGAAGAAATGTATTATAGAACGAGGAATTCTACAGCCACATCCACATTTGCACAACCAAAGCCGTGGCGCTGACGTGGAGCTGAGCTGGCGTGGGCCCACATTTAAGTTGTAATTTTTTTTTGTTTTAGTTGATAAATCAGTAAAAGACATTAAAGGGGTTAATAATCTTTTTCATTTTTCACTGGACGACATTTTTTCCATCAGAAACCCTAAAAGTCTACCTCACCTCCATCTTCGACTTCTCCCCCTTCATGAGCTGCGCCGCCGCTTCTTTCCAAGGTAAATCCCCCGTCACCAGCCACCCAACGAATCTAACGACGAGAACGTTGCTTAAATCGATGCTCCCAATCCTCCGCCGCTCTTACTGAACCACCGGAAAATCGGATTCATCTTCATCAAGTAATGTTTATGCTGAACTGTTTATGTTCAACAGAATTGATACCGGCTTCAATCGATGCTTCAAATCCTCCATCTCTGTAGCCAAGTAGACCTGGCCACGGTTAACCGGAACCGGCGGTTTTTTAACCGGCGGTTTGGTCAACCGCCGGTTTGTCAAACCTATTTGAAACCGAAACCGAAACCGGAACCGCCGGTTGGAACCGGATTTTTTGAAACCGGCCGGAACCGGCCCAACGGCTATTTTCCTTCAACGGCTTCTTTTTTTTTTTTTTTTTTTCCTTCCAAACTCCTCAATTTTTTTCCTATAAATACTACACCATTTCATTACAAAATTCCTACACCAATCTCTACATCTCAATTCTTACATCTTCTACTCATTTCTTTGATTATCAAGTTTGTTTAGTTGTTAAAAACAACAATCAAATTTACTTTACGATACCGATTTTTGACGTTGTTCTGATTTAATCGTTACTTCAATACGGTTTTAGTTATAAGTAAATTTGGTTTTGTATTTTATTCAACTAATTTTTTTACAAGTGTAAAAAAAAATTTAATTTTATAATCAAATTTACTTTACTAGACCGAAATATGAAGTTGTTCTGATTTAATCGTTATTTCAATTCGCTTTTAGTTATAAGTAAAATTGGTTAGTTAAATTAAATTTTTTTTATAACCATTATATGTAATTTAGATTTAAATCAAATTTACTTTACTTAATTTTTTTTATAACCGTTATATATAATTTAGATTTTTTACAATGTCAAGAAGAGGTGCATCAACACAAGGCAATCGAAATTTTGCTTTCCGTGATGACACGGTTGTGCCGGAATCGGATGATCTTGCTGGTGGCTATAGACCCCAATATTATACAGACCCTGTCACCGGTAATCACATTTCGATTCCTCAGTTCGACACACCTTCAGGTTACAATCAAGCTGATTTTGATAGTCATTACGACGATATAATGTCTCAACCTGGAAATTTTAACATCAACCTTAACGAAGGTGAAGAAAATGATGAAGTCGACGTTGATGATGATCATGATGTATTTCCGAATGCTTCCCGTCCTAGACAAGGACGTGGTGGTAGTCGGCGTGGTGCTAATGCTAGTGCTGATCCTACTCCTACTCCTGAGTCAGTCGATTTAGATGCTGGTGAAAGTACCCGACCCACAGCACAAGAAAAAAAGGTTAACATCGAGAATTTTTAGGGATTTTTCACAAAGGTTCCTCGGACTGATGAAATAGGATTAGCTAACCCCGGAAAGTATTTCTTCGGGGTGTGCAATTTCTGTGGCAAAAAATACCAATTTAAACATGCCGGTGGTTATGGAACGATGCGGAGTCACATTTTAACTAAACACCCGGAAAAATTGGAAGACGGCGCTTCTCAAACCCAGCTAAACATGCCGAGCTCCAGCGGAGGTAACACTAATCCACTCTTTATTTACTCTCGTGATAACTGTAGAGAACTAACCACGGATCTTATAGCGGGGATGGGTCTTCCTTTTAGCTTTCCTGAGAATCCTATTTTCGAAAGTTACGTACAAAGGGCTTTGCAGCCGGCATTTACTAAAATCCCTCGTGCAACGGTTACTAGGGATTTTAAAAATAAATTTATTAAACGACAAAATATTATTATAGAAAGTTTGAAGAAAAATAAATTCCGAATATGTGTTTGTGCCGATATTTGGGAGGATAGGAGGATGAACAATTATTATTTGGGCGTGTCGGATCACTGGATTGACAACACTTGGATTGTCGAAAAGAGGTTACTTGTTTTTCGTTTATTTAACGACACTCATACTGCTTCTAACATTGCATCTTTATTAGTTGATATTTTTTAGGAATACGATTTAAAAGGTAAAGTTTTTTCTATTGCGTTTGACAATGCTTCAAACAACACTGTCTCTATTCCCGTCTTATCCCGATATTGTGAACCTCTTTGTAACGGTCAATTTTTTCATGTTAGATGTTTATGCCATATTTTTAATTTATGTGTAAAGGATGGTCTGAAAGTTTTTTACCATAATATTAATGCGATAAAAACTGCGATTTCACATATTTTAGGTAGAAATATTCTGGTTAATAAGTGGTATAAATTTCTTAAAGAGAAAGGTCATCGCCAAGTCAAACTGCCGCAAGATGTACCGCATAGGTGGAACACGACTCATGATCTTTGGAAAAAAAACAAACAAAATTAAAAATACCTTTTGTGAATTTTTAAGTGAACACTGTCCGAACGAATATCGTTTGTATCCCTCTATTTGGACTTCATGCAAGAAACTGATGGATGTTTTTGAAATATTCAAAAAAATTACAGTATTGTTTTCAAAATGTTATGAACCCACAGCACATTTAGTCTTGCCTGCTTGTGTAGAAATAACTGCCGAGTTTGAAACAATAGAACACGACACAGAATTATTTCAATGTTTAATGCCGATGAAAGAGAAATGGAATAAATACATGTTGTATATTCCTGACACTTATCTCATTTCTTCTATGCTCGACCCTCGTATAAGACTAGTAGGTGTGTCTAACATGTTAGGTGCTTACTATGATGCTTTGTCTGTTACTCATAATGTGCCCCCGGTAGATTTTACAGTTGAAGTAGTTAGACTAGAAAATTTAATAAACGCTTTGTATGTTGAATATGAGCGTATGTATGGATTGAGAAACGAAGCAGTTCCCAATCCATCCGCAAGTGCTTCTACTAACCCTACAGGTGTCGTACGGGGACTTCAAAAAGTTCTGAATAAAATGAATTCTAAACGACAGAAGGGAGCGACATCGTCATCTGATCAACGTACAGAGATATCCAAATTTCTAAACACAACATTTGAAGGCTGTGAAATCGATATCTATGATTTCGAGTTCGACTTATTGACGTGATGGAAGAGACTTGTTAAAGAATATCCAGTTCTAGCAATGACGGCGGTCGAGTTTTTAAGTTGCCATGTTTCGACCGTCACTGTTGAACGATGTTTCAGCATGACAGGATATGTGCTTTCCAATAAAAGAAGTTCGCTTCATCCCACCACTTTAGAGAAGCAAATGCTTTGTCAAGATTGGGTACGAGCCGAGAAGAGGGTGCAACACATTGAGTCAGAAGATGAGGAGTCACAGTTCGAAGGCGGTGACACTGAAACTTCAGCAGGAACAAGCGCTCGAAATACCAACATCGAATAAATGTACGCAATTTATATCTTACTTATATATTTGTTACAATTCATAGAACAACTATAAAAGATTAAAAAAAAACTATTAAAAATAACTATAAAAAACCTACTACTAAAAACTAAAAAAGACTATAGAAAACCTATTAAAAAAACCATAAAAGAAAACCCGATAGAAACTATAAAAACCTATTAAAAATAACTAAAAAAAAGTATAGAAAACTATAAAATTAAAAAAAAAAACCATAAAAACCAAACAACTATAAAAGATTAAAAAAAAACCTATTAAAAATAACTATAAAAAAACCTACTACTAAAAACTAAAAAAAAAAAAACTATAGAAAACTATTGAAAAAAACTATTAAAAAAAACCCGATAGAAACTATAAAAACCTATTAAAAATAACTAACAAACACCTACTACTTTAAACTAAAAAAAAGTGATAGAAAACTATAGAAAAAAACCATATACAAACCTAAAAAATTGTATGAAACTATAAAATACAAACACATATATATACTATAAAAGACTACAATAAAACAAACATTTAAAAAACCTTTAAATACTATAAAAACATATAAGAATACTATAAAAGACTAAAAAAAACAATAAGATAAAAGACTAAAAAATAAACAATAAAAACTACGTTCGCTTTGATTTTTTTATACGTTGTGCGCTCCGACACGATTACATATAAAAAATACGTAGACAACCAAATTACCTACATGTCGTTGAAAAAATAACACAATTTACATATAAAAAAAAAACACAATATTTCTCACCTAATATTTAATAAAACAATATTTATAATCAACGTATACTTAAAACCGACTCAAAAAATTTATAAAAAAAACTATAAAAGACTTTAAAGAAAACAATAATAAAAATTACTATAAAAACTTTTACAACAAACTATAAAAGACTAAAAAATAAACAATAAGAACTATTTGGTAGCAGTTCTATTTGGTGGTTCAGCTTTCCCCAGAAAAAAAAGCAAGTTACAGCTACTTTTGTTCCGGGGATCAGGTAAGAAACTCATCTCGTTTTTTTATTTCCCTTCTTTTTTTTATTATGTTTGTTATTTTTACTAGAGAATTTACCACTTTTTATAGTTGTCTTGGACAACAGGTGCAAGCGAGCTATTATCCGAAAAGAAAAACTCATATCTGTTTCGAATTCATGTGTAAATTTACATTATTTGATGTTTTTTTTTTAATTTCCATCAATCGGATTCTGTTTTTCTTCTTTAGATTCTTTTGGATTTGATCAATGATATATTATATAGTACTTTGGGTGATTTTTTTTATCAGGGGAATTCAAACCTCCTCCGTCTACTTTGGTTGTTGTTGACATCTTGTAGTCTTAGATGTTAGATAGAACGCTTGCTAATCAACTGAACATCGCCTCGCACTATATCCGATTACTCTTCTGACAGCTCTACTTCTCCCAGGATCTCTATTTTTGCTCGTGAAGTTGTGTCCTGTATTCTCAGTTTGTGTTGTTATTCTTATCCATTTTCATCTTCTTTTTTTTTTTAATTTAATTTATCGTTCAATATCATATATGTGAGAGTAAATTTATGTTGCATTAAATGCATAAAGTTTGAATGGGAGTGTATTCAACTTTTCTGCATTCACGTTGAGCATCCTTTTTGAGCTAAATAGAAGTTTTAAGAGACGAATCACGTAAACGATTTTATCTATCGGTGCACCACATTTAATATGCATCACTGTGAATCATTATTTTGAAATAATTGTTTTTTTTTCCATTTTTCTGCTTTTCTTAAATTGAAATTATACAACTTCCATCACTTCCTCTCTCTTGATTGTCAAATCTCTCACGTTCTGAATGGCTTCTTAGTCATATTCTGCCCAACGTTCTTTGATAATGTAAGACCTCCATTCGCACGACTGCCTTCTTTCTTGCAATCGAGTGATCACTAAAACATATCGGCTTGAATGCCTTTAAAAGCCTTGAGAAGGTTAATTTTACAATTCGCAGATCGCATAGCATCCTCAAGAAGAGCAAGAAGAAAAAAAAACACATATTATGTGAAGAACCAAACATGTCAATCGATACAAACAATACAACAAGAATCACAGAAGGAAACATGCACATACTCTATCATTCGATTCGATCAGAAGGAAACGTGCACATACTGTATCATTACAAACAAATACACAATGCATAGCACTATTAAAACGGGATTTTCAAAACAAGAAACTAATTTTTGAAAGCAAATTGAGACACATCCATCTAATGGGCTGATAGATTGCTTATGGAAAACATTAGCTGACTACACAATCAAATGATAGCATTAAATGAGAAATCACTATAGTTACGATTTATATAAGGTTTACTAGTCAAATATGCCCGTACAAAATAAATTCAACATCATAAAAGAAAAAAAAAATTATTTATTTTTTCCTCTGCAAATGCATGTAAATAAGTTTACACATGAATTCGAAACAGGTATGAGTTTTCTTTTCCAATAATAGCTCGCTTGCACCTGTTGTCCAAGACAACTAGAAAGCGTGGTAAATTCTCTAGTAAAAATAACATAGTAATAAAAATAAAAATAAAAAGGGCCAAAAAAAAACCGAGATGAGTTTCTTACCTGATCCCGGATGAAAAGTAGCTGTAACTTGCTCTTTTTTGTGGAAAGCTGAGCCACCAAATAGAACTGCTATGAACAGTTGACTCAGAATGTGAAATTTCATTTAATATTTAGAGCCCTAATTAGATAAGAAAAAACGTGAAGATGATTTTCCGGTAGGCTCATGAAGAGCGGCGGAAGTGGTGGCGGCGACTTTTAGGGCTTGGCTACAGAGGAGGATTGGAAGCATCAATTGAAGCCCGTATCAATTCTGTTGAACATGAACACCTTGATGAAGATGAATCCGATTTTCCGGTGGTTCAGTAAGAGTGGCGGACGTGGTGGTGGTGGCGGCGGATTACAGAGACGGAGGATTGGGAGCATCGATTTAAGCACCGTTCTCGTCGTTAGATTCGTTGGGTGGCTGATTGAGGTGGCGACGGCGCAGCCAGGGCCGGCCCTCGTTTTTGTTGGGCTTTAGACCAAGCCCCGAATTGGGCCTTTTAGTTAAAGTTGTTTTTTTTTTAAAACATACTTATTGTTAGATATTTTTCATAAATAAATATTTTGGTTATCGTTTGCATACTTGTTGCCGTACGAATTAATATTATCGTTTGCAGCGTCCCTTCGCAGGGGTCGAGGGGGCAGCGCCAACTCGTGGGGGTTCGGGGGCAACGCCCCGAAACCTAAACCAATGCATGCATTAGTTCATGAAGAGATATGCATTTTCAGATACATGCATTTTCGAACTGATATGTACTTACCCTTTCGTGTAAAGGTTGCATGCTTTCATCCGGTGAACAGTGACAACCCTACCTTTCGTGCAAGGAGTACCTCCATTCGTTTATGGGGTACTTGCAACCTATAAAAGGCATAAGTATGCAGACGAAAATTCATAAGTTTGACAACATCATCGAAAAACTTTGATTGTCCTCGAGTTTGATTCAAACAAGTCACAGTTTGAATCAAATCCTGAAAGAGATTTTCATTTGATCTCTTAGTGACAAATCGTGTGGGACGAAACATCTCTTAAAAGACAACGCTAATAATGTGCCTTGGAGTTTCTAATTCTCTGTCAAATCCTAAGTACTACATTTTTTCCAATATTTATCGCGTTTTTAACATCCGTAAATGCAAAAAATTAATAAAACTTGTTTGTATGTCTATTTTTTATGCACCAAGTAAATTTTTTTATTGGGACCTTTATCGATTGGAGTAAAAAAAAAATTTGGGCCTTTATCAAAAAAGAAAATTAACATATTATATTATGTTGGATCGGATTAAATCTACACGAATTTTTTTTTTTAGCGAAACATGTACCGTTGGACCCCCCACACCGTTGGGTTTAAGACCCGAGTCTCAGTGGCCTTAGCATAAGGCCGGCCATGGGCGCAGCTCATGGAGGGGAGAAGTCGAAGATGGAGGTGAGGTAGATTTTTAGGGTTTTTGATGGAAAAATGTCGTCCAGTGAAAAATGAAAAAAGATTATTAACCCCTTTAATGTCTTTTACGGATTTATCAACTAAAATAAAATAAATAAAAAGAATTACAACTTAAATGTGGTCCCACGCCAGCTCAGCTCCACGTCAGCGCCACATCACACTACAAGAAAACTGGTTTAAAGGGACGACATTTTGTCGTCCCTTTAAAGACATTGTCGTCCCATAAAATGTTTAAAGGGACGACACGTCGTCCCTATAAAGACGTCCCTTCCGCTTTGTCCCTTTAAACAACGGACTCCTTTGAAGGGACGACAAAATCGTCCCTTTAAAGGTATGCTGACGTGGCACGGACTTTTCTAAGAAATTTCAACGCGCCGACACGTAAGAAACTTTTAAGGGACGACATTGTCGTCCCTATAAACATAATTCATTTTATTTTATTAAAAAAATTATTATGAGGAAAAAATTTATTTTTTTTATAAAAATATTTAAAGGGACGACAATGTCGTCCCTTAAAAGTATTTATATTTAGTTTTAATAATAAAATTCAATACAAAAAACAATATTTTTTATCGAAAAACATTTAAAGGGACGACATTGTCGTCCCTTAAAATATATTTGGGGAAAATTTTTTAATAATAATAATTTAGGAAAACATTTAAAGGGACGACACATATTTTTTGGGACGATATGTCGTCCCTATAAACGAAAAAAAATTCCGTAAATTCATTTAAAGGGACGACATACGTCGTCCCTTTAAACGTATAAAATTTCCATAAATTTATTTAAAAGGACGACATGTCGTCCCTTTAAATATTTTTTTTTTAATAATTTTTTTGTTTTCGCATGGCCTCCCATGCTATTTACATCAAATCAATCATGTTTTTTTCCAAAATCAATAACAGATTATAAGAGGGAATTCATAACAAAACACTCGGTAAATATGTAAGAAAGGGAACAATTAACTCGAGGGAGAAGACTAGCAGAATGAAAACTAATACACTTTCACGAACAACTTCAAATTAATGTAAATAATAACCGAATTCGAGACAAACTAGAGGCGGACTTACACAAAGAGAGGTAAATAAGCTATCAAAAGTAAGTATCCCAACTTGCAAAAAAAAATGGTTAAATACAATATTTACCTTTAAATAAAAAATAAAAAAAAATATTTGAATGTGTTTAACAGCTGAAACACAAAAGATTAATATCATTTGTTAGATCCTATTTTGCATTACTCAAAAACAGAATGTATCTATATTCAAATAACCTGTGCCATCTTGAAGAAGTGGACAAGTTGAAAAGTTGTCGAACTGTCTAAGCCAATAGAAATTTCATCCATGAAGAGTGCTCCAACAAGCATCTCACCTGCATTATGGCATCACCAAGAAGATTCCCCGAGCTATTCGACTCGTAAAACAATCATTTTTATTGTACTTTTTCGTGTTTTGAGGTATTGAATGGTGTATAATTGCAGTAATTACCTGTTGTAACACGTTTTTTCGGCCCTCCAGAAATACCGCGAATCATGTTATCTCCAACCAAGGTATCAGCACAAACATCAAGCACCAAAATCTGCATATAAATAAAAATAATGATCAATGATGGAAATTCGTGATGTGACAAAATGAATTTAAATCTCCAGATGATTCAGGCATAACCTTGATAACATATTCTGTGGAAACATACCCTTTAAGTGCCAAACACTGCAATATAGAATAGTGTAAGTCAATCAAAAGTTACAAATATAAAGCCCCATTTATCAGGGATGTATCAAATTCATTACTAAGTACACAAACCTTAGTATAAAGCCCCATCTTTGCTCCTTTCTCTCTTCTTAATAATTTCGTCAATAATTCTTCACAAATACAAGAAAAGAAGTTACAAAACAGTTTTTTATCAAAACTATAGATAGATTAATGCTTATTATGATTCCCAAAAAAGGATAACACACAAACCATAGCGTGTTCCAACTCATTGGCATCTTGCTGAAAAAACTATTGTTTCTCTCACAGTCAATTCCCCTAAACGGAGATCATGTTGGCTTATATATGCAGATGATCTTTGAGGTACAAATTCGTGCATTTCATGGCCGTTATAATTCACGAGACCCGGAAATCTACAATCCCAATAAATTTAGCACTTCGGACATATGATAGAACATATGAGTTCACCACTAAACTAGTAAAAAAAATAATGCTTCCATACCTTTAACTCGGAGTCGAGTTTCCCCAAATGCTAACAACAAGGTGGTTTTCCCGTAACTAGGAGGGCCTAAAAGCGGTGTCAATCTAAACAAAAAGATCATTAAACCGCAACACACAAGTTTAAAAAAAATGGCACAACTCAATCCAACATTCAAAAAATGGCACAACACACAAGTTTGATATTTCTCAAATGCTTCTTTTTGTAATTGTTCAAAGCAACTTTGACACCTTCATTGGAGAGAGCCGCGTACACCAACACATCTCCATTAGCCAAAAAAAATTGGACCGCAATTTCTAGCATACGTACACACTCCCAAGTCCTTACAAATGGAATTTTCATACAACTACCTATTTATGACTTCTTCTTATGCAGTCAATATTATAAATTAGCCTCGTGTACACCGAGAATGAAGAAATGGATTAATTATTGGAGCTTTGTTGGCCGGTGTCTTACCAATTTGCCAAGCCCACATAACTCCAATACATCTCTATTTTTATAACCATAGCACAATATTATGTTTTGTCCACTTTTACCTCCAAATATATAAAAACAGAGGCTTAAATTTCTTCTTCGTCATATCTTGGTTATTCTAAACTCATTCATCAAGCAAAAACAGATTGAAAAAATGGCTATTATTTCTACAAAATCCACCTCTAATTACCACATCAGATCAGTAAGTTTGCCTAGCAAAACACATCCCACAACTCAAACGGTTGAAGAAGAATTGAACAGGCTCAAATCTTGGGAACAAGCATCATCAAGCACTAGTACCAATGCATAGATGATCTACTTAACTTGCCTTCAACTATCAATCCCTTTTCCCATCAACGAAATCACAAGTGTGTTAATAGATTCCTGGATATATCAGTCAAAAGTCTGGATATGTGTGGCATGTCCAAGGACCTAGTTTCACAGTGCAAGGAAAATGTTAGAGATCTACAATCAACTCTAAGAAGAAGAAGAAAAAAGGGTCGAATGCGACCATAGAAACCGGCATCACCGATTACTTTGTAAACGAAGGCAAATGAGGAGAGATGCTAAGCCACATACCATTCTTGAAATAAAATTGAATAAACACATCCAAATAAAAAACAACAATGAAACCAAGTAAATACCAAATTAAAAAGGCAAGGATTTATTCTGGAAGTTGGTTTTTCAATAGCGTTTTTCTTACAAAAAACTTAGTTAGCACAATTGGCTCACCCCAATTAAGCTTAGAATTACAAAAGAAATTCCAATCCAAAAGACAGGGATCTACGTAGCTTATGTAAAAGGGAATGGGATCCGAAAACGTTAGCCGGAGATGAGAAAAACGCAAAACCCGAAGGCCGGCACGAGCTTGAATTGAGCTTCTTGTGGTGGCCGGAGCCGTGTTGGTGTGGTGGCCGGAGGTTTTGAAATCAGAGGAGGTGCGGAGTGCTTGAAATCGGATGAGAGGGTAAATGAGGAGGTATAGGAGAGGCGGAGGAGGTGGAGAGCGGCGGGGCGGCGCAGAAGAAGAAAACGCGATGGCGCTGCAAATATGTGTAATGGAGGAGGCGAGGAAGAATGCCCGATTTTATTAGATTAGGTTTTTTCGGGACGACATATATTGTTTAAAGGGACGACAATGTCGTCCCTTTAAAGCAAAAAAAAATTGGCGGCTAAATTTTCCCTCCAAATTTTATCAGATATTTGATTATTTCGTTTTAAAGGGACGACAATGTCGTCCCTTTAAATAAAATTGTATAAAAAAATATTTTTTTCATAATATATATATAACAATAGTCAAAATTAAATCATCTAGTCATTTATGAAACATTATTACTTTTAAATTTTTTATAAATTGAACATTATATATAACAATATTATAAATTAAATCTCGGGATTGAGCTCAATCGTTCACTAACAAACCATCGATCTCTCCTTACCGATAACGATCTAACTCATTCGCTCGATAACGATCCATCGAGACATAGTAGATAGTACTATCACAATGATCGATAACGTTGTAACTCATTCGCTCGATAACGATCGATCGAGCTATAGTAGATAGTACTATCACAATGATCGATAACTAATTCGCTCGATAACGAACCCCGAGATTCAAATCGATCTCTTAATAACGATCCCCGACTCTTAACTCCTTCACTCGATAACGATCGATCGAGCCATAGTAGATACTACTATCACAAGGATCGATAACGATCTAACTCATTCGCTCGATAACGAACCCTGAGATTCAAATCGATCTCTTAATAACGATCCCCGACTCTTAACTCCTTCGCTCGATAACGATCCATCGAGACATAGTTGATAGTACTATCACAATGATCGATAATGATGTAACTCATTCGCTCGATAACGAACCCCGAGATTCAAATCGATCGCTCAATAACGAACCACGACTGTTAACTCATTTGCTCGATAATGATCGATCGAGCCATAGTAGATACTACTATCACAAGGATCGATAACGATCTAACTCATTCTCGATAACGAACCCCGAGATTCAAATTGATCGCTCGATAAAGAACCACGACTGTTAACTCATTCGCTCGATAACGATCGATCGAGTCATAGTAGATAGTACTATCACAATGATCGATAACGATCTAACTCATTCGCTCGATAACGAACCCCGAGATTCAAATCGATCTCTTAATAACGATCCCCGACTCTTAACTCCTTCGCTCGATAACGATCCATCGAGACAATGATCGATAACGATGTAACTCATTCGCTCGATAACGAACCCTGAGATTCAAATCGATCTCTTAATAACGATCCCCGACTCTTAACTCCTTCGCTCGATAACGATCCATCGAGACATAGTTGATAGTACTATCACAATGATCGATAATAATGTAACTCATTCACTCGATAACGAATCCTGAGATTCAAATCGATCGCTCAATAACGAACCACGATCGTTAACTCATTTGCTCGATAATGATCGATCGAGCCATAGTAGATAGTACTATCGAATGATCGATAACGATCTAACTCATTCGCCGATAACGAACCCCGAGATTCAAATCGATCTCTTAATAACGATCCCCGACTCTTAACTCCTTCGCTCGATAACGATCGATCGAGACAATGATCGATAACGATTTAACTCATTCGCTCGATAACGAACCCCGAGATTCAAATCGATCTCTTAATAACGATCCCCGACTCTTAACTCCTTCGCTCGATAACGATCGATCGAGACAATGATCGATAACGATCTAACTCATTCGCTCGATAACGAACCCCGAGATTCAAATCGATCTCTTAATAACGATCCCCGACTCTTAACTCCTTCGCTCGATAACGATCCATCGAGACAATGATCGATAACGATGTAACTCATTCGCTCGATAACGAACCCTGAGATTCAAATCGATCTCTTAATAACGATCCCCGACTCTTAACTCCTTCGCTCGATAACGATCCATCGAGACATAGTTGATAGTACTATCACAATGATCGATAATGATGTAACTCATTCACTCGATAACGAATCCTGAGATTCAAATCGATCGCTCAATAACGAACCACGACTGTTAACTCATTTGCTCGATAACGATCGATCGAGCCATAGTAGATAGTACTATCACAATGATCGATAACGATTTAACTCATTCGCTCGATAACGAACCCCGAGATTCAAATCGATCTCTTAATAACGATCCCCGACTCTTAACTCCTTCGCTCGATAACGATCGATCGAGACAATGATCGATAACGATCTAACTCATTCGCTCGATAACGAACCCCGAGATTCAAATCGATCTCTTAATAACGATCCCCGATTCTTAACTCCTTCGCTCGATAACGATCGATCGAGACAATGATCGATAATGATCTAACTCATTCGCTCGATAACTAACCCCGAGATTCAAATCAATCTCTTAATAACGATCCCCGACTCTTAACTCCTTCGCACGATAATGATCCATCGAGACATAGTCGATAGTACTATCACAATGATCGATAACGATGTAACTCATTCGCTCGATAACGAATCCTGAGATTCAAATCGATCGCTCGATAACGAACCACGACTGTTAACTCATTCACTCGATAACGATGTCGGATCTCAGGATTGAGATCAATCGCTTATTAACGAACCCCGAGATTCAAATAAATCCTTCGATAACGAACTGACAATCTATAGTATAGAGTATTATCAAAATCACCTGTATTATCGTTCGATAAATGAATTTTTATAAAAAATAATGAATTTTATATTTTAACGCAATGTTTATTAGAATATGTATATTAGAATTTTATAATAAACTGAATATTATTTATTAACTCAAAGTTTTATATTAAAAAAAAATTAATTTACTTTAAAGGGACGACAATTGTCGTCCCTAAAAACCCAAATTTTATAATTTATTTTACATAACATATTATTTTCTGAAAACTGTTTAATGGGACGACATTGTCGTCCCTTTAAACATGAATTTATTAATAAACTGAATATTATTTATTAACTCAAAGTTTTATATTAAAAAAAATTTAATTTTCTTTAAAGGGACGACAATTGTCGTCCCTAAAAACCAAAATTTTATAATTTCATGTACATAACATATTATTTTCTGAAAATGTTTAATGGGACGACATTGTCGTCCCTTTAAATTGTTTTGTCGTCCCTTTAAATAGTCTTGTCCACGTGGAAATCCAAGCTGGCACGGTGGGGTTAATATTTTATTTTTTGGGACGACATTGTCGTCCCTTTAAAGTTTCCCTCCGAAAAAACCGCCCAAAACTTTGACTATGTTTGAATTCATTTAAAGGGACGACTTTGTCGTCCCAAAAAAGAGATTTAAAGGGACGACTTTGTCGTCCCTTTAAAGTTTGTCCCTTTAAACCAGTTTTCTTGTAGTGTCAGGTTGTGTCTTTGGTTGTGCAAAGGCGTCAGAGGATGACGTTGTAGGAAGACTGACGTGATGTCCGTGTGATCCCGTTGAATATATTTTCTAGGAAAAAAGAAATATATTATAGAACGAAGAAAAAGAAGGGGAAAAGTAGTTCTCATGCAAAAAAAAAATTTAAAAATATGAAGCTGCTAACACGTGTCAAGCCAAGAGCTTGCCACGTGTCATCAAGAGAGCACATAAAAAATTAGAGAAAGGGGCGACATGGAGGCTGATGGATGCATCTTTTTCTCTTTATATAAGATATAGATATATAGGAAATGAAAGTGTTTGAGCTTGTATCTGAAATTCTGAATTGTTTCTCTTGTAATCACTTTCTCTTCATCTAAGAAAATTTCTTCTATATATAGAGGGTCAACATGCCCTTGATCAATTCAAATTTTCTTAATGGAGGAGAAGGCCTTGATTGTCGTATATCAAGTATCAACTCCAGCAAGCTACCATGAACGTTGGTCAGCTTCTCGTTGGCTTTTCATAGATATATTTCAACAAAACAACATTCACTTTGAATTTCATAGCCATTGCTAGCTCTTTAGAGCAAGTCAACCATCACTTCTTTGACTCTTGAGACTTACTTGGATTGGTAATGATAAGAGAGCTTCCACTTGAATTCCTCCGTTTGAATGTTTTAAGGTGAGGTCTACAAGGGAAATGTGTTATATAAAGTGTTGCATTGTATATTATAGCTAGTATCACATATTATATTATGTGATTTATTTTTGTATAACATATCTCATTTATCCTTTTGTATCTTAATCATCTTTTGATAGTTATGATCAACACTTTAAGACAAAATAGTTTGCCAAACTATATGTTGAAAAGTGTTACTCAGAGGTGACTTGATCTCTACGTCTGAAACTGTTTTGTCAAAGCTGAATCTGCAAGACTCAACTGAAGTGGTGTTCAGCTGAGTGTGACATTAAGCAAAAATGTTCTCACCTAAAGTCTGGCGATCATCTGAAGTCTGTTTCTGAAGCGATTAAAAGTAAAAGATTTCAGCTTTGACTGCAACCAAGTCTAGGCAATTCTCCACCATGTGCAAAATCGAGGCTTTTCTGTATAAATTGGATGATTTGCACCCAATCTGACACAATCCGGAAGGCGAATCATCTCTGATTCGTCACGTGTTTTGATCCGGTGAATCTACCCGGATTGCAATGGTAAAAGGTCTTTGACCTTCTGGTTTGGTTCTTTAGTTGGTTAGACCGATGGATTAATCCTATGAGGTCTCTGTTGGGTCAATGTTGAGGGTCTCCATGACGTGTGATGCATGTTCCAGTTGGTTCAGGGTTGGTTTCTTCATAACCACTCTATGAACCTTCAGTGCTTCAAATCATTGTTCAACCAGTGTTTCTTGTGCCTGTTGTTTTGGTCTGGTTAATAGATGGTTTGATTTGGGTCCCTATCTTGACTATGTGAACCCAAATTCGATCATCTATATGATATGAGGCGCATACCTAATTCAAAAGTCGTATGACATGCTTATTTAGCTGTAATTTAAGCCTGACGGCACTTAAAACGGGAGTTGTATGTTCATTCACTCAAATCATTCAAAAGGTTGCCTTGTCTCTATTTATCACGCGTCTCTCAGTTTATAGGATTTGAATTCAGTATTCACTCTTAGGCTTTAGGGGTTTTCACCACTAAATCCTATAAATAGTCACGTATATCGGCAAGGATATATCAGTTCATAACACAAGAAATGTGAAATTTCAAACTCTTTCAAAAGTTTTTTTGTTCGTTTTTGAAGTGAGTCTTAAAATGTAGGTTGATGTTTGATCATCTGTATGAAACATTGATTGATACTGAAGTTAAAGGATATTGAAGGTGATCATCCTTCTTCAATAGCCTTGTGGTTTAACATCAGTGGTGGTCAAGTGCAATCTGGTGTTCTTCTACTTAGATCATTGACACCTTTTATTTTTTGCATTGTTGCGTTTTGTGTATTTGTGTCTGTGCAACCTTTGTCCACCTGTTTGGTTTTTAGTTTAATCTGGTTGATCAGTCACTAAGATCATAAATTTACTGAACGTTTGAGTTAGTACTGGCCTAGTGAGGACATTGGCCCTTAATTCTCTTTTTAGTATCTTGATTGATCTTGTGTCAATCTGAAATACAAATTAAGATTGACCCGTGTTGTTTTCATGCAAAGTTTTAGTTTTTGGTCAAATTTGTTGTTGTCTAAGAAAGTCAGATACTACTTCTGAGTGTTCTTGTTTGATATACTAGACATGGCCTTGTGGATAAGGCATTGCATGACTGATTTCTTGAATTCTAGCAAATTGGAGTCGAGACTGAATGTTTGGCCTAGTCCTTTTGTCTTTCCCCTTGCAATGTGGTGAAATTCAGTGATGCATCTCATTGAGACTAGCATCCTGATCGAACTTTTCTAGGTGTACAACATCGCCGGCAAGTATACCGGGGTCAATTGTAGTCTAGTAAGTGGTCAATGTCGTATCCCACGAGGATTGTGAGGTCAAGTACCGAAAATTTATATTATTTTGGTCTATGTTCACAAAAGACAAGAATGTAAAAGTTCTAAAGATCAAACTACTAAGCTCAATCAACTAAAACTAAATACGGGTGATCAAATGATAAAAAGCTTAGCCAAGAAAATGCAATGATCAAGTATATCTCTACTAGTATCATGGTAATGAACAACATTCCTACCTTCCAATAGTGCTCAAGTGTGTGTTATCGGTGCATCTTCTAAGCTAGCAATTTCCCCTCATACGAGTGTCCGGAATTACTCTATGCCTCCTCCTTGGTCTAAGAACCCTATATCTAATGATTCAACATGATGAAGTTCTTTGAATGCAATGAATGAACAATAATCACCGGAGAAGAAATCGAGTTCATCTCAAGGTCGATTTTATCTTCTGGTTTTCCTATCTCTTTTCCCACACAAAGATTCTCATTTCAGACTCAACTAAGTGTGTGTGTGTGTGTGTGTGTGTGTGTGTGTATGTGTGTGTGTGTGTGTGTGTGTGAAAGTGTTAGGTTATTACTCCAACAAAAACATGCAATACAATGCAAATAGGAAAAGATAACAACACAAGAGGTTATGAAATATAAACTATCATTCTCAATCAACCAATAGAGATAAAAACTATCACAAAAATAGTATCTCGACTAGTAAGAAGACTAGCCACTCTTAGCTATGAATTCCAACATGTCAAAGATTGAATTCATATCTATGACAACAAGTAAATCACAAGTAAAGGAAAAGAATTTACCAACTCAAATCTATGAACTTGAAAAGGAAACTTTCATTCAATAATAGAATATTCAAAAGGAGTTTACACCAAAAGATGGAAACTTGGTTCCAATCAAAGATTCTAGAAATCAAAAGCAAGAATTATTAATGTTTACAAGTTGAATTAGATGCTAAACTATGGTGGATTTTGGCTAGAGGAGCCTTGAAAGTGGAGGTGCCTTCAAGATAGAGAGAGATAGAGTAAAAAAAAGTGAATTCCTTGGTAAAAGTGTAAATGCCCTTATTAAATGCCTCATCTGCACAATCTGGCATCCGCCGAAGATGTTGGCGGCCGCCAAAGCATTTGTTTTTCATCTGGAGGATGCCAAGAGTAAACAGACGGCCGCCAAACTCTGTCAAGTTGTTGGGGCAGATGTCAAACATTAATTGTTGGCAGCAGATCTGATCTTCAAATTTTGGCGCGATTCTGAAACATTGTCGGACACCAATGCCATGGTTGACGGAAGCCAGCAGTGTGAAGTCCTTTGGTTCAACTCTGGTCAATCCTGCCGTATGCCAAGTGGCTAGTGGAGGACGCCATGAGTCTTGAAATTGTGACTTCCCGCTCTCTAATGCATCGAATCGAACAACGATCAAATCTATGCTTTGACACTTCAAATTCTAGACTCCCGAGCTCCGGTATCTTTGCTGAAAAACAAAAACACAAGAACACCATGCGTAAATCCGATAACAAAACTTGGATAATAAGCTTAGATAATAGACAAAAGTATCGGTTTTTATAATATTTACTATGTACGCAAAAGATACCAAATCATCACAGTAGTTGCTTGATGGAGTCAACTTTACGTGATTCCGGTGCATTTCCCACCCCCGTTTACCACATGTTTAGCACGTTTTTGGGCTATTTAGACCGTTTTCGGGGTGATATCGTGAGTTTATGGCACGGGGAGTGAATCCGTTACTTTGACGGATTATTACCCCTTTTGTTGATATTAACCCTATTCCCGAGCACTTTTACCCTCCGGAATTGTTTGGATGTTTTGGTCGTTCATGATGTTGTAGGGTATTAGTGTCTTGAGGACCCGGAAGGTGATGATTCATGGTGAAAAGCATGATCGAGGCATGAGGAGAGATCAAAAGGGAAGAAAATTTGAAGTTTTGGAGCAAATGGGGTTAAAACGCGCGTTTGAACCCCCAAACGGGCGTTTCAGAAGCCACCAGCTTGATCAGAGTTCAACCTCTCTAAATGCGCGTTTCAAATTGCCCTAAACGCGCGTTCCAAGTCCTCCAAACGTGTGTTTCAACTTCCTAAACGTGCGTTCCGGTTGAAGATCAGACAAGAGCCTACCCATAAATGAAGCGAAACGTGCGTTTGCCCTATGCGAAACGCGCGTTTGAAGTGAAACGCCAGGTTCAACCTCCCAAACGTGCGTTTGAGGCCAGAATTTTGCAGATTTTCCCCCACCTATAAATACCCCCCTTAGACTATTTCTTGGAAGAACCATTCTCTTAGCAAAACCCTACCCATTTCTTAGCTCGAATTTTGTAATAGCTTAGAATACATTCTCTTAGCTTAAATCAGTATAATCTTAGCTTAATATTTCCATTTCTTAGCTTAGATTTCTACTTCAAACACTAAGACACCATCTTTTAATTAGTTCTTCATAGTGTACTTTTTGGATCTAAATTTCGAAATTCTCACTTCTATGGTAAATTTCTCTTCTCTTTTACTTATTATGGCTTTCATTTACTGTTTTATGTATGTTTTAACTAGTATAATGAGTAGCTAATTCCTTTTCATAGTCGAATCATATGAAATTTGGTGAAATCACCCTTTGGGTGACGAAATTAGGAGTGGGTAGTGCTTTTTATTGTTTAATCTTGCTTGTTTCGCGTCTTAGAACTTATTATAACATCGCTAGATTAGATTGATCACCTAATTTAGTAATCTCGCATACCAATCTTACATATGTATTTAGCGGGGAGGTATGGGAAAAGGGGTTCTAAGATCGCGGCGTAGACTCGGCTTAGTTGTTAAGCCCGAGCCCAATGCGAGGTTACTCGTTTTAACGTTTAAGCGGCTCTAGTGCATAACATGTCTTGTCAGTGAATCTTCTAAAAGGAAGGGTAGTTAACATGGCATAAGGTGTTAAGAGAGAGTTGTTCAGACCTTAGCACCGGAATTAGGAGCACGCACCCGTGAAATTGAATGCGAGAGTTCGTTTGTTATAATGCATACTCCCGTTTTTGTCTACCCTTAGGGTTGAAACTAGCTACTTTGATCATGGTTCGGCTATGTCCCTTAGTATAACGTTAAAAACCGAGTAGTCAATCTTCTTTCTTTCTTTTCTATCTTTAGACTCGTTAATAGAAATCACTTTAGTGTCGTTGTAGTAAAAAAGCACTTTAAAAAGATTGATCACCTAGACTAAGTAACACGTTCGCTTTGGTACTCACAAACACTTTTCCCTTGGGTTCGACCTCGTACTCCTGTAGCTATTCTAGCAATCGACCCGGTACACTGCCGGTTAGAGAGTTAGTTTGCCCACGGTTTCGAGTCTTTATAAATTGTTTTTGTTGGGGTAAATTTTAGCTCAATCATTGCTCAAACAGATACGAAAATACCAATAAACGCGCGAGAAATGAGGATAAAACATGAGAGGCATACCTAATTCAAAAGTCGTATGACATGCTTATTTTGCAGTAATTTAAGCCTGCCGGCACTTAAAACGGGAATTGTGTGTTCATTCACTCAAAATCATTCAAAAGGTTGCCTTGTCTTGATTTATCACGTGTCTCTCAGTTTATGGGATTTGAATTCAGTATTCACTATTAGGCTGTAGGGTTTTTCGCCACTAAATCCTATAAATAGTGAAGAGAGTTTGAGAAAGTAATAATACTTGAGTAAACTTCAACTTGTTTATTCATGTTTGAAGAAAGGGTATAAATAGATACAAGCATGTAAAGGTCCTAGCTAGTAAAGTAAAAGTCACTAAAGCCGGCTAGTATTAAATGCTAGAGTCGGCTATTACATAATAGGACAAACTATAGTTACTTTATGACTTTAAGACATATTAATTGTTTATTCAATACAATTAATATGTCTCTTGATACATAAGTAACATGTTACAATGTAACGATTTATAATTACAACTAATGTAATATAATGCTTCCACATATAATATTTCCACACCCCCCTCAAACTGGGTTGTATATGTCAATACAGCCAAGTTTGCTACTCAGTCATCTGAACATAAGCGGGGGAATTGCCATGGTGAGAATATCAGCATTTTGGTCTGCTGAGGGAACATACTGAACTTGAATGATCTTGGCATCAATCTTCTCTTTAAGGAAATGTCCGTCAATATCCACATGTTTGGTTTTATCATGATGGACCGGATCCTTTGCCATGCATAAAGTCGAATTATTGTCACAAAGAGAGTATGACAAAGTTGTTTGAAGGGTCTGCTGAAGGTCAGTAAGGACTCTTTTCAGCCATAATGCTTCACAAATGCCCAAAACCAAAGTGCCCCGAGTTCGGCCGGCATCGCTTCTGTGAGAGACGATGAGGTTGTTTCTTGCTTCTCCAAGTGACAAGATTACCCCATACATATGAGCAATAGCCTATGGTAGATATTCTATCTATGTGGCAACCAACCCGATCGACGCATCGCATAGACCTTCACCGATCCGTCGGTAGACTTAGTGAAGTGTAGGCCCGGCCGGAGTGGACTTCAAGTATCCGAGTATTCGTAGACGCATCCCAATGGTCCTCGCAGGGCAATGCATGAACCGACCGACAAGGCTAACTCCATATGCAATATCGGGTCTTGTATGAGAGAGATAGATGAGTTTCCCTACAAGTCTCTCGATATTGTTCCTTTCTTACAGCAACATTACCATGAACCAGTTGATTACTGGGGTCTACTGGAGAGATAGCCGGTTTGCAGCCTAGCATGCCAGTTTCCTTCAACAGGTCTAGTATATACTTCCTCTGTGAGATAGATATACCCTGGCTGTTCCTTGCTATTTCCATACCAAGAAAGTACTTGAGGGAGCCCAAATCTTTAACTTGAAATACTTTGGCCAGCAGGGTCTTCAATTTTTTGAGCTCAGCAAGGTCATCACCAGTAAGGATGATATCATCCACATAGACAATAAGAATGGATCTTTTCTGGTTGGTTGTTTTGATAAACATGGTGTGATTTGAGTTGCATTGATGATATCCAGCAGCTTTAACCACAGTAGTAAGTTTGCCAAACCAGGCTCTAGGGGACTGCTTTAGGCCATATAGAGATTTCCTCAATTTGCAAACTTTCCCTTGAGTGTGAGTGTTGGCAAAACCAGGAGGTACATTCATATAGACTTCCTCAGTAAGGTCACCATTTAGGAAAGAATTCTTGATATCCAATTGGTGGAGAGGCCAGTCAAGTTGGACAGCAAGTGAGATCAGTATCCTGACGGTGTTTAGCTTTGCCACAGGTGCAAAGGTCTCTTTGTAGTCAAGTCCATATGTTTGAGTGAATCCCCTTGCAACCGGTCCTAGCTTTGTATTTGTCAATAGTACCATCGCATTGTACTTGATAGTGAACGACCATTTACAACCGATCGTCTTCTTTCCATGTGGGAGAGTGGTGAGGTCCCAAGTATGGTTGTCAATGAGAGCGATCATTTCGGTTTTGATGTTGCCTTCCACTTATCATGTTGGAGAGCTTCCCGTATATTCTTAGGAATAGAGTGAGTATCCAAGTCCTGTGTAAACATAGCAAAAGAAGGTGACAAGTGATCATAAGACACATAAGTATGAATAGAGTGATTAGTGCATGATCTCTTTCCTTTCCGGATAGCAATGGGTCTGTCATCAATATCAGTAGAATAAGCAGGGTCAGTAGGTTCAGGAGGCTGCTGAGGTTCGCAGGCTCGCAGGGCCGCCGAGGTTCGCAGATGCTTTGGGCTCGGTAGGCCGCCGAGGTTCGAGAATCTGTGAGGTGCGATAGGGCCGATGAGTATCAGGAGTCTGCTGAGGAGTAGGTTGAGGGATTGGAGTGATCTCAATTTCAATAAGGTTGCCTTCTGTGACTGTCTCAGTAGGTTTGCTGTAGTATGGAGTTCTTTCAAAGAATTTTACATCCATAGAATTGTAAAATCTTTTGTCAGTGGGAGAATAACACTTGTAACCTTTCCTGTCTTTGGCATAGCCTAGGAAGATGCACTTATGAGCTTTGGGATCAAGTTTGCTTCTGTGTTGGGCATGAATATAGACAAACACAGTACATCCAAAGATCTTTGGAGGCAATTCGAATGAGATGAGGACATGGATGAGTTGTCGCGGGGTTTGAATGGGAGTCTTGAATCCTAACACTCTGCCGGGTAACCCGTTGATCGGGTATGTGGCGATTAATATAGCTTCACCCCACATATATTTAGGCACATGTGTGGTGAACATGACCGATCTAGCCATCTCCGGTAAGTGCCCGTTCTTCATCTCGGCAACCCCATTTTGCTTTGAGGTGTCTCTACACGCCTACCGGTGTGAATAATCCCCTTATCATTCGGGAAGGTGCGAGGTTGGACTCATAGTATTCCCGGGCATTATCTTGTTTTTAAGATTTTAATCTTAGTGTCAAATTGAGTGGATACCATATTATAGAATTCTTGGAAGATGGTTCCAACTTCAGATTTATCTTTCATCAGAAACAGCCATGTGATCCTGGAGTGGTCATCTATGAAGGTTGATGAGCTTAATTTTACCCCTCGAAAATATATTTATAAAGACTCGAAAACCGTGGGTAAACTAACTCTCTAACCAGCAGAGTACCGGGTCGATTGTTAGAATAGCTACAGGAGAACGAGGTCGATCCCAAGGGAAAAAGTGTTTGTAAATACCAAAGTGAACGTGTGTCTTAGTCTAGGCGATCAAGTTTTTGGAAGGTTTGTTACTACACGACACTAAAATAATCAAGTCTAAAGAGAGAAAAGAGAGAAAGAAAGTTAAACTACTAGGTTTTAAAGATAGGTTAAAAGACATAGCCGAACCATGATCAAAATAGCTAATTTCAACCCCAAGGATAGACAAAACCGGGAGTGTGCATTATAACAAACGAACTCTCACATTCAATCTCACGGGTGCGTGCTCCTAATTCTGATGTTAAGATCTGAACAACTCCCCTTTAACATCCTATGTGAGGTTAATTAATTCTCTTTTTAGAAAACCGATTATCCTAACATGATTAAGTGCTGTGAGACGCTTGATATAACCCTCGTTACGGAAACAAGTCCAAAATTACTCGGTCGAAGTGACTACCGATTCATACTCATCAACGTACTACACCAAACATCTTAACGCGAATGTGTCAAAGCAGTAAACCGAAGCTTTACCTAATCCATGGTCTACCCGAAAGACTCCATGAAACAACTTGTTATCGATGGCTCACGAACCACCCGGCACTTCATAGTTCAACCCCGGGGTCTAACACTAAACTACACTAATCTAGACTACCACATTCAAGTTACTATGTTGATAATAAAACACCAATGAGCGCGGGCTTGAATTCACGACCTAAAACCCCAGTATATTTTACCTCCCGATCTTAGAACCCTTTTTCCCACACCATTCTCTCGAACAACTCTCAAGAATGATGTGTGTGAATTTTGACCTAGGTAGCTAATCTAGCCCAAATCCGTTATAACAAGTTCTAAGACGTGAAATATGTGAGATTCAACAATAAAAAGCACAACACACTCCCAATTTTATCTTCCAAATGTTGATTTCACCAAATTTTACATGATTCGGCTATGATAAGTTTAGCTACTCATAACAACGAAAAGGAAAATATACTATATATATACATATACATAGGTATATATAAGTGCATAAAAGTAAATATATATATATATAAGTGCGTAAGTAAATGCGTAAGTAAATATATATATATATATATATATATATATATATATATATATATATATATATATATATATATATATATATATATATATATATATATATATATATATATATTATAAGTGCATAAAAGTAAATATATATATATAAGTGCGTAAAAGTAAATAAAAGCTCGAAAACAATAATCTATTGATAATTATCCCATTACAATGATATTTTAACTAATTTATATAAAAACATATACATATATATATATACATACATAGACATATATATATATATAAATAGCCCCAAAAAGAGATTAAAAGAAGATAGAAGAAGATGAAGATAGTGATGAAGATCAATTGAAGAAAAAATGAAGATGAAGGAGATGAAGAGAAGAAGATCTAGGATAGAGATATATATATATATATATATATATATATATATATATATATATATATATATATATATATATATATATATATATATATATCACAACAAAAAATAAAAATAAAAAATAAAAAGAAAAGAGGAGATCAAGGACGATGGAGAAGAGGGGAGGGGGAAGAAGATGATCAAGATGAAGAGAGGTTGGAGAAGAGAGGAAGAGGGAATGAGCCCCTTTCTTTGATGGAGTGGGGTTGTATTTATAGGGAATTATGTGTATGTATGTATATGTATATGTTAAATGGCCATGGCTGAGAAGATGATGAAGAAGAACATGCATTTTCATCATTTCATAACTGCCGGATCGGTCCTGAAAGGGAACCGGACCGGTCCGGTGTCATCATTGCACTCAATTACTCGTAACTGAATGCATGTGCACGGTTATAATATATATAATTATATATTAAACTTCTAAAATTCATATCTTGAGTTGTAGACCTCCAAAAATCTTGATTTAAACGTCATTAGAAAGCTCTCGGAAAACTCTAAAACTTTCATAGAGGACTCTTCTTCAGAAAATGTCGTTTTGATGAGCCATTCGTATGTCGTGTCGTTTTCGGGATTTTCCACTAATACGAATTGATTAGCCACTTGACCACCATTTGAGTTGTAGAAGTCCGATTGACTTGATTCAAAATGAGTTGGAAAGATTATTTGAAGATCTACAACTTTCATTAAGGCCACTTCTTCAGAAAATGCCGTTTTGAAGGGCCATTTGTTCGTCGAAGATATAAATCGTTAGTGGTACCACTAACCACTGATCCACTTGACCACTTAAGTTAGTGGCACACTCTTTTATCCCTAAAAACACCTCTTTTAGGCCTCAAAACGTGTCGTCACTCGGGATTTTGGTCAACCTATAATTCTGCAATAAACCACCAAACTACCAAACGTAAATCCGACACGACACTCCGGTTACTAAACCGGTACAAAATCTACAAAAACATGATAAAAATACGATATTTTATAAAATAACTACTACTTATATATTTGGATGAATCTAAGGAATTAATGACTTGAAATGATATAAAAGTGCTCAAAATGATATTAGAAACGGGGTAAAAAGTTATAAAAATAACTATGAATTTTTCCCGTATCAACAACCCCCCACTTAGCTTTTGGTCGTCCTCGAACAAAACAAGCGATAAAACAAAATGAATGAAGGAAAAATTCATGCAAAGATAAGATAATAGGGACAACCAGACGATATAACCATTAGAATTACAACCAGGCGTTAACCTCAATATAAATGTATAACAGAGTGTGTGTGTGTGACAAGCCTTTTCAATTTCCACTATCCTCTCTTGAATAATTCAAGCAATACGCACAAATATCCATTCAGACAGTCCTAATGACTTTCCTAGGTATAGGCAGTAACAGTTCCACACAAAGTCCTCCCGTGTACTTATTCGGATAATTCCTTAAGGCATATCATTCGGTTTATACTGGGGATAGTCAGAAGGTAACTAAGTTTTCAACCATGCTTAACCAAATTGTCATTTTTTTCGTCTCTTTTTTTTTCACATTTGTAGCATATGCCTTCATTCCCAGCAATAGGACGTTTCGTGATAACCCCTAGGCCGGACTACTATCATCGAGCGGTTGCCCTCTTTCCCAAAGAATAGGACGTTTCATGATAACACCCTAGCTGGACTACTATCATCGGGCGATCGAGAGCTTTTAAACCTCATAGTGATATAGGACGTTTCGTGATAACGCCCTACTGCACTCAAATCATTGGTAGCTACAACCGACATATATATAGTTCATCTTAATTTGGTATTTTTCTTTTCATTCCACTTAACTTATATCCTTTCTATCACATTCAAACCTTCAGATATTCACAGTATACGTTCAAAAATTAGGTACTAAGTTACTGCAATTATCTCTAGAATAACCACTAGGATACTGAATGGATACAGTTTAAAATTTTCGCTTCAATATCAAAGGCTTACGTGAACAATGAATTCATGTTACACAAATAAATTTGGGGTTAAAATGCACTTACGGTTCACTTTGGTTATATACATCCACATCGATCATTACATCATCAAATCCATGAAATATATACCTTATACAATTTATTTTAATCAACTCATTAATGCTCGAAAAATCAAAAACTAAGGGATTAAACACTTACTGCCATTGCTAGACCAACCACGTCTCTACCCCCCACTTACGAACTTGCATTATCCTTAAAGCATAGTGAATGAGATAGAGATGAAGACTTAACTTATAAACCAGGCGAGAAAGATGCTATCGAATCCCGTAACGACCATGAGAAAGCACAACCCGAATCCCTATACAAAAACAATCAAAGCAAAGCAAACACGGGACATGGTCCTCGTGCACAAAAAAAACATCGAACGGGGATATGGGAATAATAAGAAAATGGCCCCGTCACGTCGAAAAAATTCGATAGACAATATAGATAGCAAATCTCATAAAAGCTTTAGATGGAAAAATAACCTTAACGGGTAAAACACGAACATCTAAGCATATACGTATCACATGAGCATATATCATAGTCAAGTCGGCTATTCCTAGATTCATTTTTTATTACACACGCTTTATTAAGGCGGGAAAACTCATCACTATACTACAACGACTAGAAATTTGAAACAGACTAGATCATGAAATGAAATGTGTGAAAAAGTATTGAGTCTTTTATACCCGATCCTCGAGGGTTCAACAACCTAAGTCCAAGAAATGATGTATTTGAATGTTTTCTTTATACTCCCTCGGGATTTTCGGATAACCACCTAATCGTTCCCTTTTAATGAAATTCAAACCTTCATCCTGAGACTTGGTTGTGCTTTGTGTTCATCTTTCATACAGATTCTACATTTCATTAAGACTAGTCTTATTATTATTATTATTATTATTATTATTATTATTATTATTATTAACGGGCTGCCTCCCGGTAGCGCTTTTGTTTAACGTCGTTGGCTCGACAAGATGAATTAAACGGTGCCAACTTTTTCAAAGTTATACTATTGGCACTGGGCGAGGAAAAGATAAAAAAAACGAAGGATGGGTTAAAGATTAAACGAGTCAAAGTTTATAGTCCGTGACAAGACTTGCATGATTTGTCACAAGGGACAGGATCCTCGAGAGTCACTATCTCTAAAGCTTCATCATAAGTTAACCGTTCATACTTTTTCAACCTTAAGCCGTTTGTGGTAAAAGTACCAAACTTAGGGTGGGTGATCTTGATAGCTCCTGACGGAAATACTTTTGACACTACAAAGGGACCGGACCACCTAGATTTTAACTTCCCTTGGAAAAGATGGAGACGGGTGTTGTAGAATAAGACTTCATCGCCCTCATTAAAAACTCGAACTTTGATCAACTTATCATGGATCAACTTAGTCCTTTCCTTATACTTCGTCGAAAGATCATAAACACGAAGGCGGAATTCATCCAATTCATTCAATTGAGACATCCTCCTCTTACCAATTAAGGTGTCATCTAAATTTAGCATTTTTATTGCCCAATACGCCTTGTGTTCAACTTCCACGGGGAGGTGACACGACTTTCCATAGACTATCATGTAAGGTGACATGCCTAGCGGTGTCTTAAAAGCTGTCCTATGGGCCCAATGAGCATCATCTAGTTTCAAGGACCAACTCTTAACATTTATATCTACCGTCCTTTCCAAGATACGCTTAATACCCCTATTTGTGACCTCAACTTGGCCACTCGTTTGGGGATGGTAAGCGGTTCCGAGTTTGTGCTCCACCCCATACTTTTCTAAGAGTTTATCAAATGGCTTGTTGGCAAAATGGCTACCATTGTCACTAATTATAGCTCGGGGCACCCCAAACCTACAAAAGATGTATCTTTTAAGAAAACGGATAACAACCTTCCTATCGTTGGTAGGTGAGGCTAAGGCCTCAACCCATTTTGACACATAATCGCAAGCAACTAGGATGTATTTGTTACCACACGAGGATGGATAGGGTCCCATGAAATCAATGCCCCAAACATCGAAGACTTCACAAATGATTATTGGATTTTGAGGCATCTCATTCCTCTTAGAAATACGACCGGATCTTTGACAAGCGTCACATGATTTCACATAAGCATGTGCATCTCGAAATAGAGTGGGCCAATATAGCCCACTTTGTAACACTTTCAAAGCGGTCCTCTCCCCCGAAAAGTGGCCCCGGCCTCTTTATCATGACAAAACGAAAGCGCGCTTACGATCTCACTATCGGGGATGCACCTTCTCAGGATGCCATCCGGGCACAATCGATACAAATAGGGATCCTCCCACACATACTTACCCACTTCACTAAGAAACTTACGTCTTTGATTCGAATCAAAATCAGGATCTACGAAACCACACTCATGGTAGTTGACAAACGGTGCAAACCACGGGCTACCTTCCTTACCAATTTTTAGAAAGATTCCTTTCTTAAATGATAGGATGGTGTCGATAGCATAAAGTTGCTCATGAGGGAAAACATCATTTATCTCTCTTTGTGCTTTAAACAACTCCTCACTAAGCTCTAAACGACTTAAGTGGTCACAACATTCTCACACCCTTTTCTATCACGAATCTCAAGGTTAAACTCTTGTAAGAGCAAGATCCACCTCAAAAGGCAGGGTTTGGCATCTTGTTTGGCAAAGAGGTACCGCAAGGCGGCATGATCCGTATGGACAACTACACGAGAACCAATAAGATAAGATCGAAATTTATCGAACGCAAAAACAACTGCTAAAAGTTCTTTTTCGTGGTGGTGTAGTTTTGTTGGGCGAGATTCAAGGTATAACTCGCATAGGCAATGGGCTTGAAAATTTTATCAATCTTTTGACCGAGCACCACACCAACCGCGGTGTCACTCGCGTCACACATCAATTCAAACTCTTGGTCCCATTTTGGAGCAACTAAGATCGGAGCGGATACAAGCAATTGCTTGAGCAACATGAATGCCTTAATGCAAGCTTGGTTGAAATCGAATGGGACGTCTTTTCCAAGAAGAAGAGTAAGAGGACGGGCTATTTTCGAAAAATCTTTGATGAACCTACGATAGAACCCCACGTGACCTAGGAAACCTCTAAGAGTTTTTAGGTTGTTGGGTGGAGGAAGTTTATCTATCGCCTCAACCTTAGCCCAATCGACTTCTATACCCTTACTAGATATCTTATGACCTAAGACTATCCCCTCCGTAACCATCAAATGACACTTCTCCCAATTTAACACTAAGTTCGTCTCCTCACATCTACCCAATACTTTCTCTAAATTGTCGAGACACTCATCAAAGGAATCACCAAATACGCTAAAATCATCCATGAAAACTTCTAAAAACTTTTCAATCATATCCGCAAAAATGGCAACCATGCATCGTTGGAAAGTCGCGGGTGCATTACACAACCCGAACGGCATCCTACGGAAAGCAAAAGTGCCATAAGGACAAGTATAGGTGGTCTTCTCTTGGTCTTCTAAGGACACATGTATTTGATAATATCCACTAAACCCATCAAGAAAACAATAAAAAGTATGACCACTCAATCTTTCAAGCATTTGATCAATAAAGGGGAGGGGGAAATGGTCTTTTCGAGTTTGATCATTCAACTTACGGTAATCAATGCAAATTCTGTGACCACTTACCAACCGCATAGGCACCGCCTCACCTTTTTCATTGATTTGAATAGTCATACCTCCCTTCTTCGGCACCACTTGAGTGGGACTCACCCACTTGCTATCAGAAATGGCATATATGATCCCAAGCTTCAACATGGTGACCACATCCTTCTTCACCACCTCTTGGAGATGTGGATTAAGTCTTCTTTGAGGTTGTCTTACGGCTTTGCCTCATCTTCTAATATGATCTTGTGTTGGCAAATTGTGGGTCTTATACCCTTGAGATCACACATCTTCCACCCAAAAGCACACTTGTGCTTTTTAAGCATGTTTACCAATTGTTCTTCCCGCAAGGATGTTAGTGTAGCAGAAATAATCAAAGGAAGTAATTCATCATTTTCAAGAAAAACATACTTCAAGTGGGGTGGAAGTGGCTTCATCTTCAAATCTTTGGGTGGGTCTTCAATTGATGGTTTGTCTAGGTCCCCTTCGAGACCAAGATCGATCTTTTCACACCATTGCTTGCCCACGAAAGCTGTCTCTTCAAAATCCAACTCTTTATTCTCATCCATCACCTTGCTTTCTCTTACTATACATTCATTGGATTTGTCTTTATACTCCCGCATGTCAATATATTCCGAAACACAAGCATCTACAATATCAATGGAAAAACAAGTCCTCGGTACTCTCTATAGGGTGTTTCATAGACTTATACACATTCACCGTGATCGTTTCTTCTCCAACTCTCAAAATTATCTCTCCACTAGCAACATCTATCAAGGTCCTTCCGGTGTTTAAAAAGGGACGTCCTAACAACAAGGGTGTTTTGGAGTCCATCTCCATGTCTAAAACCACAAAATCCACCGGAAAGGCAAACTTATCAACTTGCACAATCACATCCTCTATCACACCCATAGTTCTCTAATGGACCTATCCGCCATTTGAAGGGTCATCCCCGTTGGTTCCAACTCTCCTAGGTCAAGACTTTCATATATAGCACGGGGCATCAAGCTTACACTAGCCCCCAAATCGCATAAAACACTAGGAAAATGAGTCGTACCAATTGTGACTGGAATAGTAAAACTACCTTTGTCTCTAACCTTCGGGGGAATTCTAGATTTTACATTGAAAATAGCGGAACATTCTTCATTTAAGCACACAACTTCTTCCAATTTATTATTGTTAGCTAGCAAACCCTTTAAGAACTTACAATAAGAGGGCATGTTTGCAAGTGCTTCAAGAAAAGGGATATTTAAATCAATTTTCCGCAAAATTTCAATGAAACGAGTTTGTGCTTTGTTCAAACAACTTTGCCTATGATTTTTGGGGGAAAAGGGAGAGTGCTCAAATCAAAATCAGGAGGAGGAGGAATTATACCTTTTTTACCTTTCGCTCGTGGGGAAGATGGCTCTTTTATTGGCTCCTTTCCTTTCTTTCTCGTAGGTTCCTCCTCTTTTATATCAAGCACCACAACGTCACCTCTAGCTTGTGCCTCTTTTCTCTCAACTTCCTTCCTCTTGGCAAACTCTTCATGATTGGCATTATCCTCAACTTCATCAATATCACCATCCATGGCTCCCGCTTCGGTCTCAATAGAAGCTTTTCTATCTTTGTCCTCCCATAGGACTCTTTTCTCACCACTTGTGCCCAACACTTTACCACTCCGAGTTGCAATGGCGCTTACATTCCTTGGATTTTTCTCGGTGTTGCTTGGTAAGCCGCCTTTTAATTGTACATGTTCCACTATTTGACCAATTTGAGTCTCAATATTTTTGATAGCGGACCCATGTTTGTAATTCATTTCGACCATGTCCTTCTTCATCTCTTTCATCTCCACAAGAACTTTGCTTACTTGTTCCACTAGGACATCGGTTGCACTCTTTTGAGGTATAGGTGCCAAAGGTGGAGGGTTTTGATATGTGTTAGTACCTTGTTGGTTATACCCTCCTTGTAGTTGCTGTGGTGTGGTGGTTGGTAAAATTGCCCTTGAGAAGACCGTCCTTGGTTTGGGCCTTGTCGATAGCCTTGGTTTTGGTTTCGGTTCCAACCTTGGTTGTTGTTATTCCTCCATAAACCATCACCTTGATTTCCAAAATTTCCTCCTTGACCTTGCCCTACATAGTTCACATCTTGAGGCTCCTCAAATGGTGGTGCACCTTGTTGGTCTCCTACAGATTGGCCTTGCAATTGGTTTTGAAATTGAGGTCCCACATTCCATTGCTCCATCGAGCAAACACTCATCATTCGCTTTGCCAATTCTTCCATATTGATTTGAGGTACATTGCTAGATTGCCCCTGATTCGAAGATTGTGGATAAGCCATGTTTTGAGCTTTTGTTGTCATCCTACAATCCTTTGCCGAGTGCGATCCACTACAAATTTGGCACAACTTAGCATTTTCCATCTCTTTCTGAAACCTTCCCAATTTCTGTTCCATTGCTTGAACTTGGGCATGATATTGATCGCTTGATTCCACTTCTTTCACTTCTACCAAACTGGGCTTCTTACTCCTTGCCCCTCTTCTACTTGAAGAAATGTATTGCCTCGAAGTCTCCGAGATCTTCTCTATTTGATTCATGGCTACCTCGGGCACCATACTCATGATATCACCATTGCACGAAGCATGCAAGGTACTTTGGTGAACTTGATCTAAACCTCGGAAGAACGCATGAACTACCTCATAGGATCTCAAACCGTGTCCCGGGCACTCCCTCAATAAAGCTTTAAATCGGTCCCAAGACTCATGTAGTTCTTCTCCTTCATATGCATTGAATGACATGATAGCTTCTTTCATGTCCATGGTCTTTGATGGGGGATAGTACTTGAGTAGAAAAGTTTTGATCACGTCCTCCCATGAGTGTAGAGAATCGTTAGGCAACGAATCATACCACCTCTTAGCTTGATCCTTCAAGGCGAATGGAAAAAGCATAAGTTTAAGTGCTTCATCACTCACTCCATTGATCTTTGTTGAGTTGATCACTTGGAGAAAATGATCAATGAACAAGTGAGGATTTTCCATGGCGGTTCCCCGAATATGGCATTATCTCCCAACAGATGTATGATGTTTCGATTCAACTCCAAATTATTTGCGGCCACCGGCGGCATTCGGATTGGACTATGCCCCATTATTGCCGTAGGTGCCATCACAAAGTCTCTACATGTCAAACCACCTTGATTTTGCTCTTGTTGTCCATTAAACCAATGCGGCATTGCATTTGCACCCCGGTTTTGAGCTTGAGGTTGGTTTTGGAGAAACCGATTCCTCATCCATGCATTAAACTCGTTGCATGACATGGGGATCCATTTGATTTTCTTGTCCATCCCCACCCCTTGTGCATTGTTATTGTTAGGCGGTGGGTTTTGATTCTGCCTCCATTATTTCCATCAAAAACTTGTTCACCGTTGTGTGCCATAACGGAACTTTCTCCCAACTCACCCAAACTACTCTCTTCAAAGTCCGGTTTTGACTCTTCTAACAGACGACCTCTTCTTCTCTGACTATTCCTTTGTCTTGCGTAGGCTTCAATTCCGTCTATGTATGGTTCGAGTGGTGTTTTAGAGCTCCTGGTCATGCACTTACGAAAAGCAAACAATCAAGAAAACAATAAAATAAAACCTAGGCCCAAGCCTTCGGTTCACTTACAAGATATCACAAATAGCACACTTGTTCCCCGGCAACGGCGCCAATTTTGATGAGCTTAAATTTACCCCTCGAAAATATATTTATAAAGACTCGAAAACCGTGGGTAAACTAACTCTCTAACCAGCAGAGTACCGGGTCGATTGTTAGAATAGCTACAGGAGAACGAGGTCGATCCCAAGGGAAAAAGTGTTTGTAAATACCAAAGTGAACGTGTGTCTTAGTCTAGGCGATCAAGTTTTTGGAAGGTTTGTTACTACACGACACTAAAATAATCAAGTCTAAAGAGAGAAAAGAGAGAAAGAAAGTTAAACTACTAGGTTTTAAAGATAGGTTAAAAGACATAGCCGAACCATGATCAAAATAGCTAATTTCAACCCCAATGATAGACAAAACCGGGAGTGTGCATTATAACAAACGAACTCTCACATTCAATCTCACGGGTGCGTGCTCCTAATTCTGATGTTAAGATCTGAACAACTCCCATTTAACATCCTATGTGAGGTTAATTAATTCTCTTTTTAGAAAACCGATTATCCTAACATGATTAAGTGCTGTGAGACGCTTGATATAACCCTCGTTACGGAAACAAGTCCAAAATTACTCCTTCGAAGTGACTACCGATTCATACTCATCAACGTACTACACCAAACATCTTAACGCGAATGTGTCAAAGCAGTAAACCGAAGCTTTACCTAATCCATGGTCTACCCGAAAGACTCCATGAAACAACTTGTCATCGTTGGCTCACGAACCACCCGGCACTTCATAGTTCAACCCCGGGGTCTAACACTAAACTACACTAATCTAGACTACCACATTCAAGTTACTATGTTGATAATAAAACACCGATGAGCGCGGGCTTGAATTCACGACCTAAAACCCCAGTATATTTTACCTCCCGATCTTAGAACCCTTTTTCCCACACCATTCTCTCTGAACAACTCTCAAGAATGATGTGTGTGAATTTTGACCTAGGTAGCTAATCTAGCCCAAATCCGTTATAACAAGTTCTAAGACGTGAAATATGTGAGATTCAACAATAAAAAGCACAACACACTCCCAATTTTATCTTCCAAATGTTGATTTCACCAAATTTTACATGATTCGGCTATGATAAGTTTAGCTACTCATAACAACAGAAAAGGAAAATATACTATATATATACATATACATAGGTATATATAAGTGCATAAAAGTAAATATATATATATATATATATATATATATATATATATATATATATATATATATATAGTTATAAGTGCATAAAAGTAAATATATATATATATAAGTGCGTAAAAGTAAATAAAAGCTCGAAAACAATAATCTATTGATAATTATCCCATTACAACGATATTCTAACTAATTTATATAAAAACATATACATATATATATACATACATAGACATATATATATATATATATATATATAAATAGCCCCAAAAAGAGATTAAAAGAAGATAGAAGAAGATGAAGATAGTGATGAAGATCAATTGAAGAAAAAATGAAGATGAAGGAGATGAAGAGAAGAAGATCTAGGATATATATATATATATATATATTTATATATATATCACAACAAAAAATAAAAAATAAAAAGAAAAGAGGAGATCAAGGACGATGGAGAAGAGGGGAGGGGGAAGAAGATGATCAAGATGAAGAGAGGTTGGAGAAGAGAGGAAGAGGGAATGAGCCCCTTTCTTTGATGGAGTGGGGTTGTATTTATAGGGAATTATGTGTATGTATGTATATGTATATGTTAAATGGCCATGGCTGAGAAGATGATGAAGAAGAACGTGCATTTTCATCATTTCATAACTGCCGGATCGGTCCTGAAAGGGAACCGGACCGGTCCGGTGTCATCATTGCACTCAATTACTCGTAAATGAATTCATGTGCACGGTTATAATATATATAATTATATATTAAACTTCTAAAATTCATATCTTGAGTTGTAGACCTCCAAAAATCATGATTTAAACGTCATTAGAAAGCTCTCGGAAAACTCTACAACTTTCATAGAGGACTCTTCTTCAGAAAATGTCGTTTTGATGAGCCATTCGTATGTCGTGTCGTTTTCGGGATTTTCCACTAATACGAATTGATTAGCCACTTGACTGATCGGGGTCAATCAGGTTATAAAATACTCGACCACCATAAACCAATACTAGCAAGAGGACTAGGCCCATCGTAGTATAGCTATAGTGAATCAAGGTCGATCCCACAGGGAACCAATTGTGGATCATCTCATATACAAACAATTAATTAAACATGTCAAGGACATAGAGACGGTCTACGACCAACATAGGACAAGAAAAGTAAAGACACGACTCGACACAACGTAATTAACCTCCCCAATTATAGTCTTTATCGTTTGGACCTAGATAATTTATATAATAAACTGAACTTATTAACTGTCAATCCGTTTGTATCTATCTTAGATTGGCTACGGGAGTCATCCCCTTTAACTTGACTTAGCACCGGTTAGGTTGCTAGATCACTGTGCTACATTACGTGACTTCACCTTTTGGGTATCCGTCTCATATAACTTGCACGCTTACGACACTAAGGATGCCGATATTAATCGTACACCTCGTCTAGGCAACATTCCTATGGTTAGGCGTACTTATACTTCCTAAACGATTACTCAAGCTCTCGTCCAACTAGCAATTACCAAGTTATAGTCGCATGCTAATCTACGACGTACGTATAAGCAGGTGCATGCAATTCCCAAATATAAACCTACCTAGATATTGCTGAACGTCCGTGAAGAGCAATTCATAAGCCTACCTAAGAGTTTCATATTGGTATTTCCTTTTTACACGTTTTAATTAAACTAAACGAGTAACATAGCCATAGCCATACCTACTGAGATAATAAATTCTATTAAGTTAACCTAACCATAAAGACGTGGCTATTTAACGGATAAAACAGGGCTCGGTCGACCGAATAGGTGGGCTCGGTCGACCGAGTGAACTCATTCGGTCCCCCGAATCAATTTCGTCCCAGATTACATCCCCGAACATATCTCTCGCGTTTCATCATACGTAACGTATTAAACAAGAATTCGTAAAGCATTCATATAAACTAACATAGATACGCATTAATTAAATCAAGTAGATTCATGAATAGAAACTAAGTAGATGACGTAGGTTATGGGATCCTCATAGACAAGGCTTCGCCACATCCATAACGACATAACCTAGATCTACATCATCTAGCTATGAATTAACTAACTCAAACGATAAAGCATAATTGGGAGGGATTAATTACTTAAAAGAAAGAAACAGAAAATAAAGGCTTACATATTGCAGCCCTTAAATTGCTGGAAACCCTCAAATTATTCTACATTGTATCAAAGTTGAATTGTACGATTGAAGAAAGAATGAAGGGATGTATTGGTGTCTAAGGTGTATTTTACAAATTTCGTAGCTGCTGCTTATATAGAGGTTGTAACCGACCTAGGGAGGATCTAGAAGATATACACGCGAAAATCCCGTAAGTGACCGAGCCGGCACTCTCGGTCGACCGAATGGATAGGCTCGGTCGACCGAGCCATTTTTACACGTGTTAAACGCGTCTCTTTGTCTGACTTGTTCCCCACTGCACGTTTGCGTGTTGATCTGATTAATCTTTCATTTAATGCTCCGATTTTCTTCCTTTATTATCTTGAGACCATTGATTGAATGACATTAATCCTCTCGATTTGTCGTGATCTACAAAATCAGCATTTATCGCACAATAAATCGATCTTTTAATAATAAAAATAGCTAAATACCAAATATCATATTAATAATCACTTAACATTAAATAATAAATATAAATTAGTGATTTAATATGAAATATACATTATTAATCTCGATTTAAGGATAATGTTGATGACATTTACGGGTATAATTTGACCGTCATCATTGACCACCATTTGAGTTGTAGAAGTCCGATTGACTTGATTCAAAATGCGTTGGAAAGATTATTTGAAGATCTACAACTTTCATTAAGGCCACTTCTTCAGAAAATACTGTTTTGAAGGGCCATTTGTTCGTCGAAGATATAAATCGTTAGTGGTACCACTAACCACTGATCCACTTGACCACTTAAGTTAGTGGCACACTCTTTTATCCCTAAAAACACCTCTTTTAGGCCTCAAAACGTGTCGTCACTCGGGATTTTGGTCAACCTATAATTCTGCAATAAACCACCAAACTACCAAACGTAAATCCGACACGACACTCCGGTTACTAAACCGGTACAAAATCTACAAAAACATGATAAAAATACGATATTTTATAAAATAACTACTACTTATATATTTGGATGAATCTAAGGAATTAATGACTTGAAATGATATAAAAGTGCTCAAAATGATATTAGAAACGGGGTAAAAAGTTATAAAAATAACTATGAATTTTTTCCTTATCAAAGGTGACGAACCACCTCTTCCCTGTTATACTTTTAACTCTTGAAGGTCCCCATACATCACTATGTATTAGAGTGAAAGGTGTGGAAGGCATGTAAGGTAATTTAGTATACACAGACTTAGTAAGTTTAGCAAACTGACAAATATCACATTGAAGGTCACTGAGGTTACATCTTTTAAATAATTCAGGAATAAAGACTTTAAATAACCAAAACTTGGATGACCTAGTCTATAATTCCATAACATGATATTGTCTAAGGTTTGGGTGCAGGCTGCTGAGGCAGTTTCAATCTTCAATCTTCTGTCTTCAGGTTTACCATAAACAGTCCTGAGCAGGCTTTAGCTCTCCCAATCACTTCCTGTGAAGAAAGATCCTGGAAAATACACTGATTGTCATTAAACAAGATTGTTCAATTTAGGTCTTTAGTGAGTCTACTGACAGATATAAGGTTACGAGTCTAATTTTGGAACAAATAGGACATCCCGAAGGTATATCTTATCGCAAGTTTAACATTTCCAAAACCTTGTGCACATGAAATAGATCCATCAGCAATCCTAATATTATGGGTTTGATGACAGGGCCTAAACTGAGATATGAGACTCTTGTTACCAGTCATATGGGATGAGGCCCCAGAATCAACAATCCAAGTATCATTACTGAGAGGTGAGTGGAATATACCTGTTTTAGCATGAGTAGCTATGTAAATCAAATATTCATATCAAATATTATGTAATATTTATTTATTTCGTGTATACATTATTTGTACACTTTATTTGTAAAAGGACATATTAATTGTGGTACATATAAACAATTAATATGTAAAACTCTAGTTTACTTTATGTCATAGACATAGCTTTTACTTTTTTACATGCTTGCTTGCCGCCCATAGCTATATACTCTAGTGGCCGCCCAAGCTAGCTAGTCTCTCCCCTCAATTGTAACTATTTATACTTCTTTCATTTTATGAATAAACCAAGTTGAAGTTTACTCTAGTGTTTATCACTTTCTCAAACTCTCTTCAACTACCTTCCTTTTGTTGAGCAATGAAGGCTTTGAAGGCAGAAAACTGAGCATCCAACCTGGTATCTTTGTTCCCTTCTTCACTGACATGCCTGCCCTGACTCTCCCTGGTTGGTTTGGAGGGTTTAAAAGAGTTAGGCTTACCATGGAGTTTCCAGCAAGTGTCCTTGGTGTGATTTGTGCGTTTGCGGTGGTCACGAGAACAATTTCCCCGCCTTCTCGCAGGGTTCCTGTAAATCTCAGTAACCTCAGTAGGCTTCCTGACCACCAACATTGCTGAGCTATCAGTAGGGTGATCAGCAGGGTTGCTTTGCAGCATTACTTTCCTCATGCTTTCCTCATGTTTGACTTCAGCAAACACATATTTGAGACTGGTGAGAAGTTTAGTAGCAAGAACTCTACCTCTAACATCATCAAGGGATGAGTTCAGTCCTGTAAGGAACTTGAATACCCTCTTCTTCTCCATGATATTCTTGTATAAGGCAAAGATCTTCTACATCCTTTCATGGGTGAATTTCCAACATATCTAGGTGTTGCCATGCCTTAGATAGTTGGTTGAAGTCTTGAGTTACGGATGCATCCCCTTGCCCGCAATTTTGGATTTGAGCTTCAAGATCATAGACCTCGGATGTATTGTCCTTTATTGAGTAAAGGTCTCGGCATTGTCCCGCATTTCCTTTGCGGTATCATACATCATGAAGTTCTCATCGATCTCTTTTGTCATTGACCTCGTGAGGATGGTCATGACTTGGTTATTTTCTGTATCTCATGCTTCAAACTTGGGGTCAGTTTCAGCAGGGGCAGGTTTGGAGCCAGACAACTATCCCATCTTGCTCTGGTCTGAGATATACATTTTCATAGATCTTGACCACAGCAGGTAGTTGTTGCCATCAAGTTTGTGATTTGTAAATGAATGGTTTTCAGTGACCCCAGTCTGCTGAGACAGCTGGGATTCTACTGAGGGTGAGGAAGCTTCAGATAATGAAGACATTATTGATATGAGATGAGATGTTCCAGCAGGTTAGGGAGATTTTGCAGCGGATTCAGGATTTTAAGTCTCTGATACCATGAAGAGAGTTTGAGAAAGTAATAATACTTGAGTAAACTTCAACTTGTTTATTCATGTTTGAAGAAAGGGTATAAATAGATACAAGCATGTAAAGGTCCTAGCTAGTAAAGTAAAAGTCACTAGAGCCGGCTAGTATTAAATGCTAGAGTCGGCTATTACATAATAGGACAAACTAAAGTTACTTTATGACTTTAGGACATATTAATTGTTTATTCAATACAATTAATATGTCTCTTGATACATAAGTAACATGTTACAATGTAACGATTTATAATTACAACTAATGTAATATAATGCTTCCACATATAATACTTCCACAAATAGTCATATATATCAACAAGGATTATATTAGTTCATAAAACAAGCAATCCAAAATTTCAAACTCTTTCAAAAGTTTCTTCGTTCGTTTTTTAAGTGAGTAAATGTAGGTTGAAGTTTGATCATCTTTATGAAACATTGGTTGATACTGAAGTTAAAGGATATTGAAGGTGATCATCTCTTTTCAATAGCCTTGTGGTTCAGCATCAGTGGTGGTCAAGTGCAGTATGATGTTATTCTTGTTAGAAGGTGCTTAGATCATTGACACCTTTTATTTTTGCATTGTTGTGTTGTGTGTATCTGTGTCTGTGTTATTTTATCCATCTGTTTGGTTTTTAGTTTAATGTGGTCGATCAGTCACTAAGATCATAAATTTACTGAACGTCTGAGTTAGTAGTGGCCTAGTGAGGACATTGGTTCTTAACTCTCTTTTCGGTATCATGATTGATCATGTGTCAATCTGAAATACAGATTAAGATTGAGCCCTAATGTTTTCGTGCAAATTTTCAGTTTTTGGCCAAATTTGTTGTTAGCTAAGAAATTCAAATACTACTTCTGAGTGTTCTTGTTTGATATACCAGACACGGCCTTGTGGATAAGGCATTGCATGACCGATTTCATGAATTCTAGCAAATTGGAGTTGAGACTGAATGTCTGGCCTAGTCCTTTTGTCTTTCCCGTTTGCAATGTGGTGAAATTCAATATTGCATCTCATTGAGACTAGCATCCTGATCAAATTTTTCTAGGTGTCCAATATTGCCGGCAAGTATATCGGGTCAAATGTAGTCTAGTAAGTGGTCAAGGTCGTATCCCACGAAGATTGTGAGGTTAAGTACCGAAAATCTATATTTTTTTGTCTAAGTTTACAAAAGACAAGAATGTAAATGTTCTAAAGATCAAGCTACTAAGCTTAATCAACTACAACTAAAAACGGGTGATCAAATGATACAAAAACTTAGCCAATACAATGCAATGATCAAGTATATCTATACTAGTATCATGGGAATTAACAACATTCCTACCTTCCAATAGTGCTCAAGTGTGTGTTATCGGTGCATCTTCTAAGCTATCAATTCCCCTTCATACGAGTGTCAGGAATTACTCTATGCCTCCTCCCTGGTCTAAGAACCCTAGACCTAATAGGTATTGAAGTTGCTAGAACACCTAAACCCTAAAATTTTGCCAGAATATGAATTTTTGGATGCTAAACCCGCTAAAACTCCAATGGAGTCTAAACAAGTAGTACAACGTGGAGATTCACCTTCATTAAACGCCAATAATGCCTACATATCAATGGTTGGTAAACTGATTTACCTCATTTTTACCTGACCTGACATTGCTTTTGCAGTTCAACGGTTGCGTCAGTTTTTGGATACCCAACCAAAAACCACATGAAAGGAGCTCACAGGCTCCTAAGATACATAAAGGTCAATCCAAGACAAGGAATTTTCCCTCCCCAGCTGAAAACAACCCCATCTTGAAAGGCATTACTGAAAGTGACTGGGCAGGATGTCTTGAGACCAGGAGATCTATTTCAAGATATATTTTGTTTTTAAGAGATGCTCTCATATCTTGAAAGACAAAGAAACAGACAACTATAGCTTGCTTGAATTTCATCTGAAGCTAAATATATATGCAACTTGTGAAATTCAATGGTTTATTTACATTTTGTAAGATTAAAAGATTCAAATTCAGCTTCCTGCAGTTATATTTTGTGATGATGCCAGTGCTATTCACACACTACAAGAAAAATACTCTTTTGCTACATGATTTTTTTCCACAACACAAAAAGAATTGTGGATAATATATACTTGTCTAAACTCAATTGCCACACTACTGTAACTAAAAATAAGTATATAGCATCACTTTTTGTTGTGGCAAAAAAATATTTTTCTTGTAGTGACATTGCTCACTGTCCTGTTTTGTATGGAAGAACCAAGCACATTAAGACTGATTGTCATGTTTTGAGCGACAAAGTCAAATCAGGCTTGATCAAACTCATGCTTGTTCACACCAATAAACAACTTGTTGATATCCTCACCAAGGCTCTGGATGCACCTATATTTTGTCTTATTGGATAAGCTAAGCATTTCCAAAAATTTCCATCAACGATCCAACAGAAAACAGAGTGTTGGAACAAGCAGAATGTGCAATCTGATTCATTCACCAGCTTGAGGAGCATGTTACAATATAAGAATAAGTGTAGGATGCAAGAGGATGTGCGCACACTCAGGACTCAGGATACTCAGTTGAGAGGATTCAGATGTGATCAGATCAGCTGACATGCAGAATTCAACCGACAAGTTCCAGAGCTGAAGATTCAGCTGAGCAGACTTCAGTCGGAGTACACGAGTTTGTTCAGTTTTCTGTTATAACCGCATGTAACTTCTTTTAACTGAATTATGAGGAATATCATTTATAACACTCCATCATCAACTCCATTGTAATTTAGCTTGACCATTTTAATGATTAATAAGAATTCCACATTTTATTTTATTTTTGTATTTTCAATTTCAACTATATTTATTGTGTGGAAAGACATTCACTGATTTCAACCGGTTATTCGACGGGAATGAATTCATCAAAACAACTTCTAATGAAAAGAAGAAAAAAAAACCCACTATTCACATCAATGCAGTATACCATACAAAGGGGATAGGATCCTCTCAAGTAACTTGAGGAAATATTCTCTCAAGTATGTATGATCCAACCACACACCCCAAAGTGTAAAACATCTAAATTTCCATTAACTTTTTCCAAAACTAAAGTTTAGTTCATTATATGTAAAAACTTTAACTTACCCTATATGAGAGGATCTTGGTCCCCATACAAAGAACTTCACTTAGAAATGCCCAAAAAGCAATATAGAAAAAGAGATGTTACTATTTATGTTTTTAAACTTAAATGGTTGAGAAGGACGATCAAATACGTACGCGTTCTTATATTTTTATATATGTGTTACTACGTGTTTGTCCTTCTTAACCATTTTAGATTAAAACATGTCATTTACGACCTTTAAACTTATTATTATTTATGCAACAACCTTATTATTATTTATGCAACAAAATAGGATAGCTCCCGCTTATCAGTAATCTACTTACATTACACATTACCTACTTTCATGAAGTATGCCACTCCCCACCAGCCAAAATTATGCAAAAAGAACATCAAAGTCCACCGATATCTATTGATTGATCATCTTATAAGTCCCCCGGGTAGCTTATTGATGTAATGTATAGGTAAAATATAAGTACAATACTAAGATATAGGTGCAGTTGTACCTATTACTATTGCTATCAAAAATTAACGCTAATCAGAATACTAATGATACGGATACAACCATTATACCACAACCAGTTATACAACACTCATCTGTACAACCGTTACAGATGATTAACTGTACAGATGAAGGCACAATGCCAACTTGGGACACAACGGGCTAGTGCCCGTCATCGTCATCTTGTGGCATAATGGGTGTGTCCGTATCATTTACAAAGAAAAATCACCGGAATTACTAGTCACAGATGTCTCTGTTGGATGAAACCTCCACTCAAAAACGTAATCTTTGGAATCACTACAGGCCAATCGAATGGCTTCGCAAAATGCATTAACAACTCTCTTATTTTCATCATTTCCCCACTCAATTCGGACCCAGCAAGTAAACCCTTTTGAAGATAACAATGGAACCTCTGAATCGGAAAATTCAATCAGCACCTCTCCGCCGATTCTCTTACATGCATTGCTTCCGCCGCCGCCGCCGCCGCCGCCACCTCTGCCACAGGACATACAGTCAAGCCAGCAACATTCGGGTTGTCCCACCATTTCATTGTAAGCAGAATTGGTAAGCCTCACTTTGTTGTTTGAATCGGAAACCACAACTGGAAATGCCTCCGACTCCATCTCTTTCTCCACCTCCTCGGATTTTTCACCACCTGTTTTCTAACTCTTCCGGTGCTGGAATCGTCACCGATCCGTCCAACGGTTATGCTCGACCCAACAGGCCGAACCGGTAACGGTGCAATTACATTCACCACGGTTGAAGATTGAATTTGGGGCATGAAATTCAATTCCTGATCAGCATATATACTCAAATCTATAAACCCAGCTCCAAGCCCGTCGGTTGCTCCGGGTGGTGTAATGGGAGCGCCGCAAGGGACAAAGGAAGGCAGTGTAACAGTACTGCTTGAATTAATAGCTGCCATGGGTGATTCCATTCCGCAATTTAACGACAAAAGACTTGGATTTAGAAAAGCAATCTGTGGAATCCCATTAGGATCGTTCACAAATCCCTTCAATCCCAAAGTTTCAACAGGTGGATGAGGCGCCGTTACCTGATAAGGAGGAGACAGTCCTTGGAGGCAAGTTCTGGATCGTTTGACGGATGGAGCAAGTGTAGTCCGGCCTCTCTTCCTTGTCCTACTTGGGCGAGCTTGCAGGTTGGGCCAAACATTCATCAGATAAGGAGAATTCTGAACACTCTGCGGGATGGAATTCGAAGAAGCTGGGGAATTCACAGAATTATCCCCATCACGACCAACTGGAGGCGACGACAACGCCGCCATATCTGGTTTTGGTGCAATGGGCCTGTACCTCGCCATGATTTCTGCAGTTCTTGCTGTGCTCTGTGAATTCAAGGTCTGCATCATCTTTGATTCAGAGGTGGGAGGAGGGGGGGTTTTAGGAATTAGGTGGGTGAAATCTTGTTTGTTGAAGAGGCGAGAGATATAAGAAAAAAGGTGGCCAATGAGAAAAGGGCAACATGAAGTAAGAAAGACACTTGGAAGTGTACGGAGGGTATGTGTATGAGGTTGTGGCAGAATGGGACATGTGGATTTCAAGAGGTTTGCTGCATGCTTTACACTTATCACTTGTAAAACTTCCATCTCCACCGAGATCTTGCCTAGTGCTATATCCCCTATGGAATTTAATCAATTCATTAATCTAATTCATTAAGAATGAAGTTTAAGTAATTTGAAATGTTAAGACAATGAGTCTATTATTTGCACCGACTCATTCTATTGATCTACTATATCATATTTACAATATCGAATTTGTGAAAATCGATTCGTGAGTTTTTTCTTTTCTTTTTTGAAAATCGAGTTTTAGTTCTTGAATTAATTTTTAGAAGATTGATTTACAATTTGATGCATAGATAGTGTGGTATAAATAAATACTATCATCCGTCCTAAAATGTAAGTCCATTTGGGGTTTTCACACTTATAAAGAAGGTTTTTTTTTAGGAAACTTATTAAGAAAGTTGGTTATATGTCATTAATTTTGATAAAAATGTCTAAAATGACATTTGACTATTATTAATGCAAAGTAGTAAAAAGTGGATTAGTATAATAAATGAGGTGTGAAATTTGAAAAATGTAATAAATGCTTTATTGGTTATCTAAATGGAATTACATTATGAGACAAAACAAAATAGTTAAATAAACTTACATTTTGAGACGAATGTAGTATTTCTAAGATAATATGGAGTCACAATTATGACCTTTTGAACTAAGAATAATGAATATGGTGTTGAAAAATGTTTTGAGTAATTGTTGCGTGGAATTTGATTATTTTAAAATAACAGAATAATCCTATATAATTAATAGTATTCTATTATATATGTGAATTTTTAAATTAACAATATCAGCTTATGGCATAATTATGCACACTGCAGGTGAAATTTTGTTAAAAGTATTGACCAAAAAGGATAATTACACATGAATAAGTATTAGGGATGGCAATCTCGCCCAACCCTGCCCTACCCGTTATCCTACCCGTTCGGGTATGATTTTCAACTACCCATTCGGGTAATGGGTCGGGTATGGGTAAAATTTATGTACTCGTTCGGGTATCGGGTATAGCATAAAACCCTACCCGTCCCGTCCCCGTCCCCGACCCATTCTCCGACCCGTACCCTACCCTACCCGTAGCTTTTTCTTTGAGGTCACCCGATATGTATTCTACCCAATCGAATGTCCCAAATAAATAAAACCTAAACCTAACGTTGTCCCAAGATTTGTTGATAATTAAGTTTTTTCCTATTAGATTTTCAGGGTTAATTATCTCAGCAGGTGTCACCGCGGCATAGAAAAAAATTATTTATACATGTTCAGGTAAAAGTTGGGTACTCGTACCCTACCCGTTACCCGTTGGGGGTGGGTATGGGGGGGTTTTATTTATACCCGTTCGGGTATGGGTCGGGTATGGGTAAAAAAAATTAGGAGTGGGTATGGGTCGGGTGGAGCTAAACCCGTCCCCTACCCGACCCATTGCCATCCATAATAAGTATAGATCAGCATTAATGAGTAGCATAATAAGTTGAGTATTTATGTAAGAACTTTTCAACCCCAAAACAAAAGTTCAGAATCAGGTGTTCCACAGAAACAAATTTTTAATTAATTCATATCAGTAATGCAAACGACTGTTTCTGAAGTTGTAACCTGTAAAAAGAGTGACATTAAAGGTGAATGCATATTCCGGTAATACCAAAACTGCATGAGAAGCAGTAGTCATGACATATTTTACAACACAAAAGTAAGTTTTGTCAGTTAAACACACAAAATAAGCCACACATTATGAATTATTATCACTCCTTGAAGTCAGAATGTAAATAATAATATGGAGATGTTCCTTAAAGTCCAAAAACTGAATTTATTTAGAGACATTTTAAAAGTACACAAGCTGGTTAGGCTTGTTTATCCTTGGCCTTGCACTTCTTTGATGGAGTGCTTTGGAGGGCATCTGTGGATGGTGTGTTTTCCTCAACAACAACTGCTTTTACTGGGGATTTACAGGTATCCGCATTAGTGATTGAATCAAGTTTTTCACCTGGTTATGATTCTTCAAATAGTAACGTCCTTTTAGTGCCAAAGGTTTGATCAGGACCTACTTGATAATGTATAGATGGTTGTGATAGCTCTTCAAGGACTGCCTTTGTTGAAGCAGTAAAGAACTCTTTCTCAACAGCTGTAGTGGTGCAGATGATGAAGATCCAACGTGTCCCATGGTATTATCAGTGGTAAGAGCAGCATGGCTTGTTCGTTGTAAAACTGGTTGTGCATATTCAATCCTTTCTGTAGCATGTTGGTATGCCTGAACCTCATCCTCAGTGTAAATTTTAACAATTGGGTATCGGCGTACTGTTTCACCTCTTGAACTTCTGTTGTAGAACTTGAGGAAACAAATCACATGTTTTTCAGAGCATCTTCAATTTGATTTGTTAACGGAACATCCTGCCATTTAAATTTTTTTACATCAATTCATGTAGCAATTGTTGTGTTTTTTTTATTAAATTTCTTGGGTTTTTTTACAAATACTTGTTCAGCGGCAAGTCTAATCTCATTTGGTGTGAAAGGAATAAGCTTTTCAAAGTCAGGAGATTTGATAGTTGCCTCGATAACATTAGTGTATTGGCTTAGAAAAACATCGATAGTTCCACCGGAATGTTTATTCAAGCACGATTGCATCAGTAAAAAATGTTGAACAATTTATACCAAGGTTGAATAAATGTAAATGGGAAAGTTGTGTAAGAAAGAACGATCGTTACCGCACAACCACATTTGTACGTTCTTGGCAATCTGAACACCAATTTTTCCAATCAGTATCCACTTCCAATGGTCTATAACACTTTTCACAAGCTTCAAACCAAAGCTTATCTTGAGCTGGTAAATAAGTCAGTTTTCCCTCAGTCCAAAGAGTTTTAACCTGTAGAACACAATTTGTATAAAGCATAGTTTCATCTATACCTATAAAAATAGAGAGTGCTTTTTTAATATAACGTACATTTCCAATGGATGCAAGAGCATGGTCTAGAGGTATGATTTCTAAACTGGTTGGAGGGTGGAAAAGTCTTGATGTATCCCTGTAAGCTCGATTTTCAAGCAACGTTGTTACTTGTGTTGCATGAGCAATATACCTGAATGTGAAATGCACTACAAATTAAGATGATTCTTCAGTACACGCAACCAAGAATGTGTTGCGACATATTTACCATTCTTTTAAAGGATGTTCCTCGTTCAGTGGTGGATTATGCAAGAAATAAGCATTGGTCTTTGTTCCAAGCGACAGACCTGTTAATATAGTTGAAGCAATATCCAACACAATATTTAGGTATCTAATTAATCCATATGTATAGGAAAAAGCAGTTGCATCATATAAAAATACTAGCAAACCATAAAATATGTTGGGGAGTAACACTGTAGATGATTTGAATTGAACACACAACAGACTGTATTGCACTTGTTAATAGATACACATTGAATATCACTCAATGAAAACACATCACAGAAACTTGTGAACATACAATTATGTGTCGTAACCTTCAAACCATACGGAACAATCAGTGTTGGGACCTTGTAACTAGCGTGAACATTTACATCAGTTTCAACCAGAATGTCATCTCAGACTCTTAGCAGCATAAGAACCATCCTGTAATGCAGGCAGAAAGGTAATTTAATTGGAAAAGCTAAAACTTTTGATTTTACAAGGATATTATTTCTATCTGTATATCTCTATTTTATAGGATTATAATGACTTACTCATCATTTATTACAACAAAGTCTCTAACCGAGGCAGACTCATCTGTCTGTTGAAGTGGTAAAGCCTAAACGACCAATGCTTTGATACCTATTAGTCAACAAGCATCGTTATATTTGTGAGCATAGACAGAACATGTTTACAACAAATACCTTACAAATCTGAGATTTAAAAAACTAAATTGTTGGACACTTACAAACAGGACGACCTTGATCAGCAAATCGGTACATATCAGAGAACCTATCAAACGGAAACGTGCATGGTAAGGGAGGAGAACTGTTTCTTCATGAGATTCCGCAAGAATTCGCCAATGTAAAGTCCAGGTGTATGCATATTCAACAGCCCTATATGCTGTGGAGTCACTTTGACAAGTGCGTTTGATATGTAGTACCTTTTGAATGGTTGAAGCGTGTTTGAAAAGAAAGCCACATTCCCATCAAACATGACAACGGGCACCTTTGTACCCTGTCCAATAAAGGAAGCAGAAAGTGAGAATGTGGCGCAACACATATATACCGTGTGCAAATAAAGTAAGAAAAAATGTGCAAAAGTAAAGGTCCTTCATAATTTTTGTTACCAATGTATTTGTGACCATGTAGTTTCTGTAAAGAGGACCACCATCGCTCTTTTTTGGCTTGCGCCATTCAATGACCTGGACTAACATAGTCCACTTCCTGTTTTCAGTGGTGATCTAATGAGCATGAGACAATGGTCTTTCCATTTTTGCTACATTGCACAACGGAGTCTTAGACACTCTTAGGTAAAATGTTGATGTTAGTAAATCGCACAAATAACATATATACAAGAATTAATGAATACTTAATTGAGAGAGTTGAACAAGGCTGTTATAGTTACAGAACTGATGCATGTCAATGAGTATGTATTCTGTGAGCATGTACACAATGAATGCATATAGTGTTCAGTTTATACTTGCTGTTTACATAGTCTGCGTAAAGCATCATGAATGCAACCAAAAAAGGGAAAAGAACACATAGTTTATGAACAAAGGAGCACAATCATAATCAAGTTGAGTTTTTATATTTGGGAATCAGTAAGTGCCCTGCGTTTGCCTTTTAGGGTACCCATGTATTGTCTTTTTTGTTGGGGGTTCCCCTACCAAGGGCATTTTTGTTGAGGATATGCACTGGAGGTGGATAATAGGCATCAATCTCATGGATAGGTGTAGAAAGAATAGTACTCCCTGAAGAGTTTCAAGAACTCTTAACAACCTTTTTGATACGCCACTTCATGAGTGCTAAGGTTCTGTATTCATCATTATTGGGCACCAAAGCAGGGCCCAAATCATTGAGGTTATTTATTATAGGTTGTGTTGGCAAAGTAATTTTTTTGGGACCGTCGATCCACAATTCAGAAGAAACATTCATAGTGTTCAAATACTAAAGAGCAAAACCAATTTTAACTAAGCAAGTAAACCACTAAAACCATATAGAATGAGTAGAAAGGAAACAAATACAGTTACCAAAACCTATTCATCCACAGGCAAGTAAGCAAATCACAGGTAAACAAAAACTAATTATGTGAAAACTACTCCTTCAAACGACAGAGGAACACAAAGTACCTGCAATTAAATCAACCTTTCGAATTGAGAACTGAATCTGACGAAGCACAACCTCGTAAGAGGATTTGAAATTGAGAATTTTAGTGGGTTAAAATATGATAATATTGATGGCAGTGAAAAAGGCATCTTTTCACAATATGGAAAATGTATGTAGGAGTGGGCAAGTAAAACTAAGCTAAACCAATTTCCACAAGTTGACGGCGATATCACTCGATAGCACCAATTTGTTTGGAAGTGTGAGGACATGAAATACAATAATCCCAGTAAGAAAAAGAATTTTATTAAGCGTTTGTATTCATCACCCCCAATCAGTTTGGATAGACTTAATTAAATGGTTGCTCAACCAAGGTGCTAAATTGCTTAAATATTGATTCAACATCAGACTTAAGATGCAATGGATAAAACCATATATATTTAGTGTGATCATCATGAAAACTAACGTAATACTCAGTACCATAAATAGTCTTCGGCACAAAGACCCCGTACACCAAAATAAATCGAATCTTAAAGACTAAAGAAAGTAAAAGACGACAAAGGTAAATACTGACGATGGCTTTTGGCCATTGACAAGCAGCACAAATTGTTGTAGGTGCAAAGGGAGGTGCCGAGATATTATTTTCACGTGGAGTATAACGAAGAACCGGGTAAGAGCTATGACATAAACATTAGTTCCATTGAGTGACCGACGAGCAACTAGAAACAAGGGCTTGAGCAGGAAATTGATTAAATGCCTTGGAAAAGCGATAGAGGCCGTCTTTAAGGAAACCCTTGTGATAGATGTGGCATGAGTAATCATTCACAAGAAAATAGTCTTGGTGAAAATCAAGTAAACATCATTATCCTTAGAAAATTGGTGAATGGAGAGAAGATTGGTATAAAGAGATAGGGCAACAACCACACAATTAAGAACATATGAGTTATGAGGTGTATAAAGAATAGAATAACCATAGAGCATGATGGGGAACTTGTACCAATCAGCAACAAGTAAATTTTCCGGACCATAATAAGCATCAATTGAAAGATCTAAGTTGCAAGGATTGTTTGTGCTGTGATGCGTGGCACATGTATCAGGATCCAATCGGAAGTAGAGGGCGCATTGGGCATAGTGAGATATGCCCGTGGGGGACAAACTGGCGAGAGGCAATGAAGGTGTGCATAACTTTATTTGTACAATTTATTTATTTGTAAAAGACATATTAATTGTGATACATATAAACAATTAATATGTCAAACTCTAGTTTACTTTATGTCATAGACATAGACATAGATTGTACTTTTACTTTTTGCTTTTGTGCCGCCCACATCTACATACTCAAGTGGCCGCCCTAGCTAGCTAGTCTCTTTCCAAATTGTATCTATTTATACTCCTTCATTATCAATGAATAAAAGATAAGTTGAAGTTTACTCTTGTGTTAACACATTCTCAAACTCTCTTCATGGTATCGAGCCATTTGTGTTCTAACTTTTTCCGCCGCAAAATTCATATTTCGAAGAATGTCTTCCACATCCGACATTACTTCAACCTCGCCGAGACTCTCGGCGGCCTCGGACCGGGGGAGTACCGACAACTCCTCTTCTTATACAAACCATAGACTTGATGGTAACAACTATCCGTTATGGTCAAGGTCTATGAAAATGTACATTTCGGACAAAGTAAGATGGGATACTTGTCCGGAACTAAACCCGCACCTCGCCGAAACCGACCCCGGTTTTGAAGCATGGGACACAACAAATAATCAACTCATGACCATCCTCACGAGGTCAATGACAAAAGAGATAAGTGAAAACTTTATGATGTATGATACCGCCAAAGAAATCGGGATAATGCCGTAGATCTTTACTCCAAGAAGGATAATACATCCGAGGTATATGAACCAAGCTCAAATTCAAACTTGCGGGCAAGGGGATATGTCTCGTAACTCAATATTTCAATCAACTATCTAAGGCTTGGCAACACTTAGATATGTTAGAAACTCACTCATGGAATGATGTCAAGGATGCTGCTCTTTATAAGGACATCATAGAAAAGAAGAGAGTATTCAGGTTCCTCACTGGACTGAATCCTACTCTTGATGATGTTAGGGGAAGAATTCTTGCCACCAAACCTCTTCCAAATCTCAAATCCATGTTTGCTGAGGTCAAACATGAAGAAAGTAGGAGAAAAGTCATGCTTCTGAAATCCACTACTGACAACCCTACTGAAGGTGCTGCCCTACCGACCGTCGTGAAGGCCGCCGAGGTTGCCGAGACATACAAGAAGCCTACCGAGAAAACCGGAAAACGTTCGTGATCACCGCAAACGCACAAATCACACCAAGGACAACCGCCGGAAGCTCCATGGCAAGCCTAACTCCTCAAAAACCTCAAAACCTATCGGGGAAAGTCAAGGCGTACACATTAGTGAGGAGGAGAATGAAAACCGATGAATGCTCGCCTTGTCGCATTCAAAGCCTTCCCGAATCAACAAAAGGAAGGTAGTCACTCTACCGATGTTGCTACTCATACTCATACAAAAATTCTACTCTTCCCTTAGCAATGAAACATGGATTGTTGATTCTGGGGCATCCTCCCATCCGACCGGTAATAAAAACCTTATAACCAACTATATGCCTTGTCACCAAATTCATAACATTAAAACTCGCATGGATCTATCTCTCGTGCAAAAGGTGTTGGAAATGTTAAACTCACTAACAAGATATGCCTACAGATGTCCTATTTGTTCCAAACTTAGACTCGCAATCTTATATCCGTCGAGACTCACTAAAGATTTGAATTGGACTGTTGTTTTTAAGGAAAATCAAGTGCACATTCCAGGATCCTACTTCACAGAAGTGATTGGGAAGGCTAAACCTTGCGCCGGATTGTTTCGGTCAACCCCGCCGAAGACAAGACCGAAGACCGAATCCGCCTCGCCACTCGCTTCCCGTACTTTAGACAATATCATGTTATGGCATTATAGATTAGGACATCCAAGTTTTGGTTACTTGAAATCTTTAACTCCCCGAATTGTTTAAAGGATGTAATCCGAATGACCTTCAATGTGATATTTGTCAATTTGCTAAACTTACAAAATCGTGTATGCTAAGTTACCTCATTTGCATTCCTCACCCTTCACCTTAATACACAAGGATGTGTGGGGACCCTCTAGGGTGAAAAGTATAACAGGGAAAAGGTGGTTTGTCACCTTTATTGATGATCATACCAGGAACACTTGGGTTTTTTTAATGAAAGACAAATCTGAAGTTGGTCATATCTTTCAAGAATTTTATCATATGGTCTCCACTCAATTTGATACTAAGGTCAAGATCTTAAAGACCGATAATGCTCTAGAATACTATGAGTCTAATCTCGCACCTTCTTGACAGATAGAGGAATTGTTCATATCAGTAGTTGTGTGGAAACACCTCAGCAGAATGGGGTTGCTGAGAGAAAGAACAGGCACCTGCTGGAAATGGCCAGATCAATCATGTTCACCACACATGTTCCTAAATACATGTGGGGTGAAGCTATACCGATCGCAACTTATTTACTCAACGTACTTCCCAAACAGAGTGTTAGGTTTCAAAACTCCACTCCAAACCCTACCGACCACACACTCCCGCCATCATCTTGTTTCCCGCTTGCCTCCAAAGATCTTTGGTTGTACCGTGTTTGTGTATATCCATGCTCAACACGAAGTAAACTTGATCCTAAAGCTCACAAGTGCATTTTCCTAGGTTATGCAAAGGACGAGAAAAGGTTACAAGTGTTATTCCCCTATTGAAAAGAAATTTTACAATTCTATGGATGTAAAATTCTTTGAAAGGACCCCTTATTACAAAGAAACCTACCGAGCCATTCACCGATGGAAACCCGATTGAAATTGACTTAAACCCCTTCCCTCAAACTCTTAACCCTCAAGAACCTACCGATCCTCGCGACCGAACTTCGCACCCTACCGACTCTCTACGGACTAATACTTCTCGAACCTCCCCGAACAAGAATCTACCGACCCGAGCCCGCCGAACCGAACCTCGGCAGCCCATCGAACCGCAGTCCGCCGGACCTCGCCTTATTGACTCTCGGCGGTCCGCCGAGGTGGATGACAGACCTATTGCTCTAAGGAAAGGGAAAAGATCATGCACCGATCATTCTATTCATTCTTATTTATCTTATGATCGCTTGTCTCCGTCTTTGCCATGTTTACACAGGACCCGGACTCTCACTCTATCCCTAGAAATATTCAGAGGCTCTTCAAAATGATAAGTGGAAGGTCGTCGTTAAAACAGATGACCGCCCTCCCGGATAATCATACTTGGGATCTCACAACTCTTCCAAAAGGCAAAAAGACAAATACCGCAAATGGTTATTCACTATCAAATACACCGCCGATGGCACTATTGACAAGTACAAAGCCGATTGGTAGCCGGGGATTCACACAAACTTATGGCATTGACTATAAAGAAACTTTTGCACCAAAGGGCAAAGCTCAACACCGTCGTGGTACTAATTTCTCTACCGTCCAACTTGACCGGCCTCTTCATCAATTGGACATCAAAAATGCTTTTCTAAATGGGGACCTTACATGAGGAGGTTTATATGACTATACCTCCTGGTTTTATCAATCCTCATACTCAAGGCAAGGTGTGCAACCGAGGAAATCTCTATATGGCTCGAAGCAATCACCAAGGGCATGGTTTGGAAAATTAACAACCGTGGTCAAAGCCGCCGGATATCACCAATGCAATTTCGATCACACTATGTTCATCAAGACAACCAACCGAAGAGGTCTATTCTTATTGTCTATGTGGATGATATCATCCTTACCGGAGATGACCTGCCGAGATCCAACACTTGAAAGAATTGTCTTTGGCAAAGGTATTTCGTGTTAAAGACTTGGGTTTACTTAAGTATTTTCTTGGCATGGAAGTAGCTAGAAACATCAAAGGAATCTCGCCTCCCAAAGGAAATATGTACTTGGACTCGCTAAAGGAAACGGCATGCTTTGGGGTGCAAACCCGTCGTATCCCCAAGTAGACCCCGAATCCATACCCCTCGCTACATGGTGACATTGCCGTAAGAAAGGAACAATATCAAAGACTTGTAGGGAAACTCATCTACCTATCCCATACAAGACCGGATATTGCATATGGTGTCGACCGGTTAGCTTGCTTCATGCATTGCCCTACCGAGCAACATTGGGATGCGAAGAATAGAATACCGCGGTATTTGAAGTCCACTCTGGCCAAGGGTTACACTTCACCAAGTCCGCCGATAGATCCATCAAGGTCTATACCGATGCCGATTGGGGCCGGATGCCACATAGATAGAAGGTCTACCACAGTGCTATTGTTCCTATGTATGGGGCAATCTTGTTACTTGGAGGAGCAAGAAGCAACCTACTGTGTCTAGAAGCAGTGCTGAAGCTGAACTCAGGGCACTTGTTTTAGGCATTTGTGAAGCTCTTTGGCTCAAAAGAGTTCTTACCGAACTTCAAAGAACCTATTCAAAGAACCTATCACACTCGTTGTGATAATAACTCAAGACTATGCATGGCGAGAGGATCCAGTCCATCATGACAAAACAAAACATGTGGACATTGACAGACACTTTCTCGAAGGAGAAGATTGATGCCAAGATTATTAAACTCCGGTATGTTCCCTCGTAAGATCAAAATGCGATATTCGAAGGTTGTATCAAATCTCCACCAATATGTGTTTGCACGGTGTGGTCAACTTTTGCACAAAGCTAACATGTCAAAAGTGGACCGGACTAAGAGAAACCATGACCACGGCCTCGAGTAATGTCATGCACTCGTCCTCGATTATTCAAAAAACCAGAATAGCCACGACCACAGTTGTTGTTGGCCGGTGGATGATACGTTGCAATATTAGCGACGGGTAGAGGTTGCGCGGAGGAGGGCAACTGTGTTGCGAGAGGAGGAGGTTGATTATGAGTGATCCGAGCCTCTGCTGTCAGCAGTAGGTAAAATACCTCTTCCATAGTAATTTACGAGCGAGAGTAGATCATCGTAACCAAGGATTTGTACTCCGATCCAAGACTGGTCGGTATATACACAATGATGCCATCGGGATCCGATGGATGGCCAGCCATATTTAAATCATCAATGAGGTGTTTAATGGTCATGAAGTAGTCAGTTACAAATAAGGAGCCTTTACGAGTCGTGGCCAACTTTTAAGTACATCATTATGTCCATTGTTTTGTCCACCTATCTATATGATTACGCTGTAAAGGATTTTTTGGGGGGGTCTGGTTGCCGTTTTGATTAGACCTCTAAAATACTGGAATTCGATTGCGATCGTGCCTCAAGATTGTGCCGTCCTAGATGACGAAGATTGTGCCGCCCATTAAGAGTCTTTTAGGACCCAATGCAAAAATACTTTTAATGGGCAGCACAATCTTCACCATCTTGGGCGGCACAATCTTAGGGCACGATCTCAACAGAACTCCTAGATTTTAGTGGTCTCATAAAAAACAACCAACACTAGTTTTTACTGTCCCGAAATTCTTAAATAATATTTGTAATTTTTTTTATTATGCATGTATAATATTTATTCAAACCATAAATCATGATTTTTCTTTTTTAATTAGAAAAGTATGTTTGAAATGTATGAAAAATTGCAATACTTTTACTTGGGAAACTTGAAGAAATATGTCCGAAAAGAAAAATCTTGGAAAAATATTTTTGAAAAGTAAAAATTTTAAAAATATGTCTGCTTTCGACGCACGAGGGCAGCACGCACACCGCATGATGCACGCAGACCAATTCACGACGCATACGTGACACACACGCCGCATGCGTCGAAGAATATTTTTTCTAAACATTTACTTTTCAGGTATAGTTCTTCAAGTTTTCCTTTTACTTTAGTTTTGTTCAACTTATTGACATTGCCAGTTGCCATAGCCCATAGCTGTAAAGCTCAAGAAAACCGCAGACTTGTTCTACCTTCAATTTTATTCCCACACCCTTGTTTAGTTTTTGTATTTTTCGACCATCTTTTTCCCTTTCCCTAGTCTATTTTTCCTTTCCCAGAAAATAACAATCTAGCTTTAAGACCAAATCTTTTTTTTTTTTTTTTTTTTTTTGGACTTTGTCCAGTTGGTTGTGAGGACTTTATTCCAGTAGTGTCACCGGAATCTAAAACTACATCTTTTATCCAAAAAAAAAAAATTCGGTGGGGTCAATTGTAGTCTAAAACATCAATTTTTATCGACAAAACAATCTTTTTAACAATAAAACTACATAATTTTAATACTAAAAAAAAAAAAATTAAAATTCAGTGGGGTCACGTGACCCCACCTGGGTCACGTGAATCCGCCCCTGGTTGGTTGTGAGGACTGTGGACTGAGGAGAGTTACCTAAATACTATCGTTAGAATTGGTATAATAAAAAAAAAAAATCTATAAACCAAGAAATTAAGAAATCAAGAAGAAAAAAAAGAGCTCTTGCATTGACTAACAAAACGTGGAGGCTTAGGTTTAGGTTACAAAGTGAGATGTTTATATAGCCAAACTTTAAAAAGACTAAAATGCCCTTATGACTAATACAAAATATCTAATATAACATATGCTAACAAATGTCTCATATGTTCATTGTAAATTTGATCTTATTCATTCTTGAATGCATGCACATACCATTTTCTAAAGCCAAAACTGTGATGTCGTATGCACTGTCTTTTTTCCATACGAAAACGAAATATACATACATACAAATTTTATCTCCACTATACGGCTCGAACCCGAATAATCTAAGTTAAGGGGACCACCTTAATTATCATTATGATCAATTTCTCATCGGCTCGTGCGTGCACAACGTCTTCCCTTGTGTCTTATACATCAATTTTAACATTTGTCAAATGTTTAATCATAACTTAATTCAAAAGTGATAGCATGAACTCGAAACTTAAATGTAGTTAGTATTTGTAGTATTAGCTTTTGGATTGATTCGGAACCACATCCATTCCGCTTATTCAAACGACAAAGTTTTAATATTTTTATTTATTTTATTATTATTATATAACTAAAACTAATTCCCTAGCAGTTACCGTTACTCCCTTTTTCAATCATTTGGAGTTTCTGTAGGAATATTTCATTGTTTGATTCAGACACTTCATCGGTAGCATCGACCTTTGAACATTTCCTATTTTTCAGTTTCACTCTATTTCTTTTTCTCCACACTATATCATCAACAATTTTACAATATCTGTTTCCATCTTTCTCTAATTTTCTTTTTTAGCAGAAAAAAAATTAAATAAAAAAATAAAATAATGTCTATGGAGCTGAAAGTTGAAGATGATCCTACCCTTTCAAAGCTAATAACTGCTTGTTATGATCTGAAAAGCCTTCTCCAAACCTCTGAAAAAGTGGAGGTAAGTTTACACCAAATGGACAAGAAACTTGGTGCTGTAGGAAACTCTTTAACCATGGCATCAAAAAGAATTGCACCTATACAAACTCTTTCCATTGCTAATAAAGCTCTCGACACCCGAATAAACCGCGCCATCTCCCCGGCTCTCCTCCTTCTCGAAAGCTTCAAGCTTTCCGAGTCTCTCCAGACCAAAATCATCCAACTTGCCTCGAGTTTGTCCGAAGAGACCGTACCAAACACGAGGATGAAGATGTTGATAAAGTATGTGGATTGTGTAGATGATTTAAACGAAGTCATCGAATCCATTAGTCAAGATTGCGAGCCGACGATTCAGAAGTTGCAAGAAGTTGTGGAGTTCTTGAGTAGGACTAAAGCTACTGATCATTACCGGATACAACGTTTGAGGGAGACTTTGATTACTTTAAAAGTCCTTTATGAAACTGAGGTTGATGCCATGAAATTCCACGGATTGCTCGACGAAGCTTTAATGAATTTGCAAGATGAGTATGATAGTATACTTTTACAGATTAGGCATAAGAATATTGAAGAGGCTGCTCAGCAGGATGAAGAAGATATGCTTATTAATGATCATCAACCTGCTAAATTGGGTAGTGAGCTTGAGATTCGAGTTCTTGAACGAATCACACAGACCTTAACATCCAATGATTGTCTAGACATATGTATTGACATCTATGTCAAGGTAAGATTCATTTCATTTTCGATCCCATCATGTTATTTTTTTTTTTCTGAATTAATGATTTTTTTTTCGTTTCAGACAAGGTATAGAAGAGCAGCCAAGACACTGATGAGATTGAATCCAGATTACTTAAAGACATACACACCAGAAGGAATTGATGCAATGGAATGGGAAAACTTGGAGACAGCAATAAGCCTTTGGATAAAACACTTTGAATTAACAGTGAAGTCTGTTCTCATATCAGAAAAAAGACTCTGTAATCAGCTCTTAGGAAGCATAATGGAAGGAGCCATCTGGTCAGAATGTTTCATTAAAATAGCTGATAAAATCATGGCTGTGTTTTTTCGTTTCGGAGAAGGTGTTGCAAGAAGCAACAAAGAACCACAGAAGCTATTCAAACTCTTGGACATGTTTGATTGTATAGAAAATATCAAGCCACAGTTCTATGAAACTTTTGAAGGTGAGGCCAGTGCGGATATATGTTCTCGGTTTAGAGAACTCGAAAAACTTTTAGTCCATGCTTCTACTAAAGTCTTTTCAGAGTTTAGCCTCAAGATTGAGGGTAATCAAGATTCTGTTCCACCACCTTTTGATGGATCAGTTCCCAAAATAGTAAGGTATGCCATAAACTATCTTAAGTACTTGGCAACAGATGCTTATAGTGTACCGATGGCCCGAGCATTCAGAATCGAACAATCATGGAAGGCTGGAATACTTGCAAAGCCTGAAAAAGATGAGGGTTTTCTAAAAGATTCGATTTTTAACGTGATGGACGCGATTCAGAGGAACGTGGAAGAAAAGAAATCACACTACAAGGATAGAGCATTGTCTAACATCTTTGTTATGAACAGTTACTGGTACATTTACATGAGGACAAGGAATAGTGAACTTGCAAAGCTGACAGGAGAGCATTACATGAAAAAGACATACAAGAACGTCGCAGAAGAATCCGCGTACATGTACCAAAAACATGCTTGGGGATCATTAGTCAGACTATTGGATGAAGAAGAATTGACACGAGAAAAAAGCGAAGCAGCAATCGGACCAATCATAAGAGGAAAAATGGAAGCGTTTATGACGGGTTTTGACGAAATGTTGCAAAGACACAGAATATCTTACAGCATCCCTGATGAAGACCTGAGAGAACAAATTAGGAAAGCCACCATTAACTATATAGTTCCTGCTTATACTGAGTTCTTGAACTCTTACTCCACTTATCTGCCTTCAAAATTGTATCTTTCGCCCGAATCGGTTGAAGGGTTCTTGGGCAAGATCTTTGATCCTGCAAACCAACAAGCTGGTCATGGTGATAGCAAATCAATGTCAATGTCCAGACAGCCTATGCAAATGGATAGGAAAGATAGAAGAAAAAACTCTTATGTAGGGCGGCAATCGCGAGAAAGTGATTTATTTAGAAGAAATATGTCAGTTAGTAGTACTGATGCTTCAAGGTAGTGACACATGTAACGAAATCTCAAGTATTTTGAGGGATATATATATATCAATCATTCTCAGAAGCTATGTCTTTGTCTATGGACTAAGTTTTGTGTTATAAGGTAAATGGGAGAAAGCAAGAGTTTGCATATGTAATTCTGCTGATTTAAAAGATACATATGTTTTGAAGCAGGTAATCTGATACCATTTTCTTGAAAAAAGTTGGTCAAGAATGAAGATTTTTATTTGAATAATAAAGTATATCGATTACAGGGAAACGCACCGTATCGCTTAAGATTTCACCTTCTGTGTTAAAGCATAACTCTTTCATTCCAGAGGCACATTGAAGATCAGCAGCACTGTACAATTGTACATTTACATTTTAATCTATGTTTGAGAGTCAGGATCTTGTCAAGTATTTGAGGAAGTGTTCCATCCGGTAGAATTGATCTAACCACACAGCTAAATTGTGAAAATGATTTACCCATAGATTTTTTTATTTTTTCTTCAAAACTGTGTATTTTGGTAATAATGCGTAAAAACAATTGTACTGGACCCTTAAATACTTAAAAGACCCTTAACTGCTTTTTTGGTCGAAAACCGGATATTTTATTAGAAATAATTAACTGTACAGAAAATACATCTCAGTAGAACTTCTAAAAGACTATCAGAGTAAAAAAAAACATGAGATAAACTACACGTGTTACAACCAAGCTACTTTAAGTTCACGGATTCTACGGATCGCATCCGAAATGAAAACCGTCTTCGGGGGACGCTGAAGACTATTATCGTGTATGAACTGATTCCGCCAATACCATATACTCTGGATAAGCTCGAGGTAGAGAAACTTCCAGAATTCTATGTTGTCATGCTTGGACATATTTACGTACAAGCATCTCATGAGCCAAGTAGAAGTATCCGTCGCAGAGACGAAGTGAGACCAGTGGTGATTATGAACCACGTTTTTCCACATTTGGTTGATCCAGCCACAGTCCCGAAAAGTGTGTAGGGACGTTTCCAAAGAGTTTCCACACAGGGCACACGTTCCATCTTGTAAAATGTTACGTGAGGCCAACAGAGCTGCAGTTGGTAAATAATTATGTTGAAGGATGTTGCCTCGTAGAGGTCCTTTGATGGGCCAGATTTGTCCCCAAGGATTATCCGAGGTTGCTGGGAGAGGTGGAAGTTGTTGAAGAGCAAAGTACGCCGACTTGACAGAGAATTTGCCTGTAGCTGTTGGGAGCCATAAAGGATTTCCTTGGTCATCCTCACCAATCGCATTTCGTAATTGGTTTGCAGTACTACATATGTTCCTCCAGATGAACGAGCTGGTGGGTTTAGGTGCGTCAAAAGGTGATCCATATTTGTGCCGTAGAAGCTGAACCCACAATTTGCCTTGATCGGTCAGGACTTGCCACACTAATTTTGCAAGAAGAGCATTGTTCATGCCTTGAGCCGAGCGAATTCCCAATCCCCCATGAAGTTTAGGCCGACATATATCATTCCACGAGACAAGGTAGAGGCCCCTCTTGTCTTCGTCATGCCCCCAGAAAAAAGCATGTCCCTTAACTGCTTTATCTTGCCTCATTCTGATACAACGAGGAGGGTTAGAACAAGTGCATATCTAATTTGTTTGGGGAAAGATTTTAGGGGGAAGGGGCTACAAGGACAAAAGAAATGATAAATGGGTCCAGAAGGACAAATTTCAAAATCAAAGATTAGTAAGGACAAATTGCTAATATAGTGACAAAAATACCCCTTTATAATTTTAATAGTAACAGTCAAGGAACAAATAGTAACAACCCATAAAATGTCGTAAAATCCAATGGAAAAATAGTAACAGCCACTAAACAGTAGTAAAGGGGCATTAAAATAGTAACAGCCACTAAACACTAGATAAAATATAGTTTCAGCCATGAAAACAAGTAGTAACCGTCCATAAAATGTCGTACATCCAATGGAAAAGTAGTAACAGCTTAAAAACAAGTAGTAACAGCCCGTAAAATATAGTAACGGCCAATAAACAAGTCGTAACAATCCCATAAAATGTCGTAACATCCTAAAAACAAGTAGTAACAGACTAAAAACAAATAGTAAACAACCCCATAAAATATAGTAACGGGCAATTAACAAGTAATAACAGCCCATAAAAATAATTAAAAAAAATCTTGCTGCCAGCTTCATCTTCTTCTTCAAAGCAGGATTTGGCTTTCAAAGCAGCCACCGGAGGCCAAAATCCGGCGACAACGCATCGGAGTTGGAAATACGGCAAACAACAAACCTCCTTCTAGAAAAAAAATCATCCTGCTTCTTAACTTCTTCTCCTGCTGCTTCGTCTTCTTCAAAGCAGGATTTGGCTTTCAAAGCAGCCTCTGGAGGCCAAAATCCGGCGACAACGGAGCGGAGTTGGAAATACAACAAACAACAAACCTCCTTCTCCAAATCCTCTTCTTACCTTCTTCTTCTCCATATTCGCAGCATCAACATCAAAAAAAAATTTACAAAGAAAACTCAGTCGGCGAAAATGCAGTCGGCCATCAATTATCGCCGCCGTCACCCCTCCTTCTCCTCCCCAAATCGTTTAATCTGGTGCGTCACTGCTACCACACCACCACTCAGCCGGCGATGAAATCAACGCCTCCCTCTCAACCGGCGGACAACCCCAAAATTTTCAGTTGTCGCTGTAAAAAAAGCGTTCATCTTTCTAAAGACGAAATCAGAATGGATGAGGGATGTATTAATTAGGTTAAATTAAAAAAAAGGATATTTTGGTAAGTTTACATATGTTTTGTCCTAATTAATAACTAGTGTCATTGGAGCCGGATAATTGAATAAATACGTCCTTTTCGGCAAAAACCTAAAGATTTTAACTCGGAGTGTTTGGTCTTTAAACAATTCACCCCCTCTTGTTTACTTTTACACCTTATTGACCCTATCAACCTTTACACGGTTACAATTGAAAATAAATTTGTCCTACTTTTAAAATATTACAATTTGTAAAAGATGATTGACTATCAACAATAAATATATAAACTTCAAATTATAATCGAGGAACAAATAATGTCTTTTAATATTTCAATGGAAAAATTGAAATAAACCAGAAAAAAGGTTGATAATTTTGTGTGACGTTGTGTTTGAGAGTATCGACAACGTCTTGGATATCAACATTTTAAATAACATCTTAATCCATCGACGCATGTCGGAAAAAAATACCCGACAGTGCACACGGCACTCAGATTAAAGTGTCGGTATTTCCTAAAACAAATCGAATTTCACCGTCCTCCTATCCATGTGTTAATTTCCAATATTATTAGTAGTGTCAAGAACTTTAAAGTTGCTTGAGTTTGTAACCCTTTGAGGGGAAGTTATTGGGTGCACCCGTCATATGCGAAGTGTACATATATGACAAACTATAGACCTTGATTTTTAAACAGAATTCAAACTCTATAATCCAGATTTATTTATCGATTAATTATGGTTTTTTTTGTTTTTGTTTTTGTTTTTGGGGTTGTGTTGGTTTTGTGTGTTGGTGTGGACTTTTCCATTTATTACTAACCAAAATGAACCATGGAACCTTTTATTCAAACCATTTATTACTAAAGTCAGTTTGTTCCTTTTTTTTTTTTATAATTTAAAATGAAAAAATAAAAATAAAAGACCTTCAAAATTTAAAGACACTTAAAAGATAAGGAAAATTGTTTTCAAAAAAAATAAATAAATAAATAAGGAAAATGAAAATGAAAATGGGAATGAGAATCATTCCTTTCCCTCGCAAGAATCTTCCTCTATCCTCTGCAAGACTGCATCTTCATCTAGCCTTTGCTACAAACTAATCTGCACTTTGGAATTAATATCTGCAACTTCATCCAGCTTTTCTGCAAAGCAAACTAATCTATACACTAATTTTCCCCAAGGATAGTAGCAAATCCAATTCAAAGACGGACATGGCCATACCTTTAACCAGTTCCACAGCATTCACATTCTCAGATTTCCCAGAAGACGTCCAAGTCTGTATCCTATCATTCCTCAACCAATCAGAGCTCGCCAGGTTCGAGTGCACTTCAAGACGCTACCTTTCTCTCTGCCGCGACGACCATAGGCTCTGGTTCTCTATGTGCGACCGCAGATGGGGTTCCAACACCATCATCAAGAAATGGGGCAATGGTAAAATTTCCTATAAGCTTCTTTACAAATTCCTTCTCGAGTACGAAACTCTTATTGGATTCTGGCGGCGTAGCGGTAACGGCAGTACTAGCACTACTGCCACGTCATCCCCCGCCTCCTCCTCCGTTTCTCCGCCATCCCCTCTTGCGTTCTTCGAATGGGGCTCGTTTTATATAACGGGTTCTAGAGTTTTGCCTTCGGAAAATGGTACTTATGATGTGATTAAATCTCCTTTTCTTTGGATCAGTTTGAATTCTAGGGGGAAGCCTGTGACTTATCTTGATTTGGATGGGAAGTTCAGTTTAACCGAAAAATTGGTTGATGATTCTGGTGAATTAGGGGATTTGGATAGTGATTTGATTCCTGTTGATTTTAGCTTTATAGGAAAATGTTATTTCGTAATCGAGGAACGTTTGGCTTTTGATATATGCACAAATTGGAGTTCAAATGGGTTGTTGACTAAGGTATCTAGTTCTGGAAATATGAGAGGGAAAGATTGTGAGGATGTTTATGGATCCCCCGGGAGCTTTCCTGACCGGTTAATGTCTGAAATTTATCAGCACATTGCTAACCGGACTAGCCCAGGTGGAAACGGATCGTGGAGGAGGCAGAAGAAGAGAGAAAAGGAAATACTTGGTAGGAGGAAGTTGGAGCCTGAGCATTTTATCAAGATCGTTAATTACTCGCCTGTGCCTTCTCGGCCTTTGCAGGGTTTATGGAAGGTGTGGATCTTGTTCTCTGCATCTTCTTGTTACTTTTGAATCCTATTTAGAAGTTAACTAACACCCATTTTGACTACAATGATATTGCAATTAATTTTTCCTGTGTGCCATAGGATTTGGCTTTATGATCCCGTTTTGTAGGTTACGAATACATATTATTGCAAGCAGATTATGTATAGTAATGTTTTTAAGCCTTTATATAAGTACAAAGAAATCAGCTTTATGAGTCTTTTAACCACATAGCAATATTTCATGTTGAGCAAAGAGTAACTAGTTAATGATTTCCATTCCATGTCTGTACATAGTACTGCAGAAAAGCTCTCATGGGAATTGCTAACCAAAATGAACCATGGAACTCATGTAGTTCATGATGGAACATGTTTTTGTCGATAGAACTGAACCAGGGAACTCATGTAGCTTATGGTTAAACAGGCATAGGCTTCACAGGATTGCCTGAGGTGATTAAGCCATGCCAGAACATGGTTTGACTTTGATCTCCAACACGTCCTCAACTGTTAACCACCTATCTAAATTTCTCTTTTTACATGTGGAACGCCAGTGCCCATCAATAGTGTACTGAACTGGTTTTCTAATGTGCTACAGCCTTTCTCGAACCAAATTGGAAATTGCAGGGGTTAGTTATGAAATATGGTACATTTAATCTGGTGGTTCTTGCATTTGTATGGAAATTTAGTATTTATATGTCTACTTGTGCTGCTAGATATATGGTTGTAAATGTCTAGACAAGGATTTTATAATCCTGACATTTGAGTACCCTTTTAATGACTTATGATCTCTACTTACCTTCCAAACTTCCTCTGTGCTTTTGACATGTATATTTGAGTACCCTTTATCCACTATAAGCACACTTGACTTGATTGCAGGGCATCTCTGATGACATAAACTTAGAGTTTTATCTCATCACGTATGATGACATCGGGGGGATGTCTTGCCGAAGAGTCGAAGACTCATCATCTAGACCGTTTAATGGCCATACCCCAGTATTTTGGACCTCAAATACTAGATTGATGGAGCCTCCATTTTCTGCCGAGGAACAACATTTATACGACAGCCGTGTCCATCTGATGCCGCCATCGAGTGAGACAGATGATGATTTTGACGGTCTTCCCCGTTTCACAGATCCAGAGGGTGTTGTTGTCTCTGGTATGATTCAGATGAATTCAAGCTATGATCTTGCTATTCCAGGGACTACAATAAATCATAGACAAGGAGAGGGCAGGGTTTGGCAGTATGAGAATGGGACTATCGGGTTTGGATTTCTTCGAAATAATTGCATAGTAGACTTGAAGCTTATTGCTCAAGATGGCCATCTAATGGATGCATTGATTTCTTTTGATTATTAATGATTCCTTCTTCATTAAAGTAGGGATTGATTTGATCACTGTACATAATTTATTTATAGATGTCATTTGATGCAACACTGTTAGCAACATTCAATAAAACTCCTCTCTGTTACCTTTGCAGAAATTGAAAGCTTCATTTTCATTTGAAATTAGTTAATTTTAGTTCTGATTTCTTTAGATCACAAGATTTACTGTATTTAAAACAAGGTGAATATGTAAAAGTAGCATACAAAACAGTTCAGATCTAAAAAAACCAAACCATCTGCAAAAAAATATTTATTCAAAATCAGTAAAATACACAGTATCTCTTTCTTCTATGCCATTTGTAGTGCATAATAATATACAAAACAAAATCTTTATTTGAATAATACAATGTAAAGATTGATAAGCATTTAGCTTTTAAACAAGATTTTGTAAAATGGGAGAAAAGTGGTAATGCAAGTAATTTCAGGCTTTATTTTCAGGCAAAACACCTCAAGCTTGTACTTGTACAGCACAAATTAAACACATACAACACACACTGTGTACTGAAAAAAAAACTCAAAGAACACGACAACGTCAAAGTTGTTTCAAATCCAAAACAATGCGATACAAGCCGAGATTAGAAAACACAGGCCAAATCAAAGTTGTATGTAAAAATTACGATTCAACCACGGATTCTGATCTGTTTCTTGATGACGAATGCTTCTCATTGTCGCCCCCACCGCCCTCGAGCTGGCTTAGGTTGCCTTTCTCTTTAATGAGTTGAGTATGGTGATGCTTACAATATAATCTTCCTTCATGTGCTATGTAGTTTGACGGGCTGATTACGCATCCTCCATGGCTGCACCTGAAGCAGCTCTTGTGATATGCAGTTCCATTCACCGAAACCTTCATAAACATTGATTATGATCTTATTATTATTTACTACCCTTTCCGTCAGAATCGAGCAGATTATATATATACTACTAGTAATCGAATTGCTACCTTTTCAGTTGGATATACAGTCTTGGCACACCCCAGGCATTTGTCTTTTGTTCCAACAAACATGCTGGACACCTTATTTGCCAATGGTTTCTGTCTCAACGATTTTACGGGTTTTAATCAAACTAATTAACCGGTATAATTCAGAAAATGAATGACAATATGAAATCGGATATCTTTAATCTTAGGACTTACCTCAACATCAGTACGAGGTCTCTCCGGTTTCGCAACTTTTGGTGTACCTATGAATCCATGTCCAGAAATAAGTAAATAAACAAATAAAGCAGATCAGAACGAGCCCAACAAATTTTAAAGTCAAACAACACTAAATATGTAATAATTTCCAAAAATGTTTTTTTTTAAAAAAATGCTCAAAAGTTTACCTTCAAAGCTCTTATCCAAGCTTCCAGTTCTTTTAAATAGCTGATCGAAATGTGGCCTGCAGTACAGAACTCCTTCGAATGAATTGTAGTTTCCAAGCTGCAATCATATCAGCTTGTAAATACACTATAATTCATACAACACAGTAACAGTAAAGGATCAAGAAAAAGCAAAAATTCTTTTTTAATATAATTTTCTTTTTTAGCAGATGCAAACACACAATTATTTGTCCTGCCAACACCACCAGATCCTGATAGATCTCAGTATAAGTGTAGAAAAATGCATAAAAAGATTTGATGATGAGAGATAGAATATACCTTAAGGGTGCCCTTACAGTGGTGACATCTAAAGCAAGCTTTATGGAAGACTCTGTTATCTGCAGTTAACTTATCAACAAGATAGACAGTCTTGTCACAGGCCATGCATTTTTGGGTAGTTCCTGCAAATGCAGCAGCCATTGTTATTGTTAACTAACTAAGATTTCTGATGCAGCAGAAAATTAAAGGCTGGAGATCTGGTTATTTATGTATGAAAAAAAAAGATAAGGTGGAAGGTGTGATGGAGAAAATAATAAGAGTAATTTCAAAGTGTGAAACAGAAGAGAGGAGAGAAAGTGGACCTAAAAGAAATGATGTTAAATTAGTGTCGGTCGGTGTTGGGAGTTGGCTGTTTTGTTCTCCATCAAGTAGAGAGAGAGGGGTAAAAACTCCCTTTGAGATATTCTTTAGCTGTCAATTTTTTCCTTTCTTTTTTCTTTTCTCCATTTGTTTTTTAAATTTCAAATGAATCCACTTGTTATGGTGGCTGATATATTAGTGCAATTCTTTTGTCATAGCAATTCATTTTTTACTCCTTTCGTTTTTTTAATTGTCACTTTAAAAAAAAATTGATTATGTTTAGCTGAAAAATAACTAACCTGACCAGATTCATCCCATTTGCATCCAATAAGCTTCTCTCTTGGAGGCAAATCAATTACTATCTCCGTCCCAAAATGTAAGTTCATTTAGATTTTTGGTTTTGTTCCAAAATGTAAGATCATTTAGAAAATCAATAGAGTATTTATTACATTTTTCTCCTTCTAACCATCATTTATTATATACTCAACCACTTTTTACTACTTTGCAATAATACAAATGAAATGTCATTTTAGTGTTTTTAATCAAAATTAATGACGTATAACAAATTTAACTAATTTTTTTAATACGTGTGAAAAAATTCAAATGAGGACTTACATTTTGGACGAAGGTAGTACTTCCCAGGTGTGAGTTTTTTGTAGAGCTTCAATCTCTTTTGTCATTGCTTCTTTCCACTTATCATGTTTGATAGCTTGATTGTAAGTCTTGGGTTCTTTAACAACACCAATAGCATTAATGAATCTGACATATTCCGTTGAAATTTTTTCCAGATTCTTTACCTCACTCAGCAGATGTGGGGTCTGCCGAACTGTATGAGCACCACCTTGATAAAAGGTTTGTGATCTCCTTGTCCTTGTGGATCTTCTTAATTGTGTAGGTATAGATGCCTGGCTGACAGGAGCATGTTCTTCATTAAATGCCCGATTCTGTACCGACCCCGTGTCCGGGTCGGTCTGCCGACTCATTCGGATCATCAAAATTGTCCATCATTGGTAATGGCATTGGCATATCAATAAGAAATCTAGTTTTGTCTAGTACCTGCAGAATTAGAGGAAAGTAAGTCTCATGGAATTGAGTATTTATAGCAACAAAGATATCTTTGTTGGTGATGTCCAAAAGAATAACACCCTTGGAGGTGTCTGAATTTCCAAGATAGACACAAGTACTACATCTGGAATCAAATTTTGTCATGTACTGCTGAAGTGTGCAAGAAAAAAATAAGCATCCTAAAACTTTAAACACGGAATAATCTGGCTTGGTGCCATAAAGCACTTCATATGGAGTACTTTCCTTCAGTAGTGGTGTAGGTGTGGCATTAATCAATTTTACACCATGTAAAAGGCAAAAACCCCAATACTCAATGGGTAGATTACTTTGGAACCTCAGACTCCTGGCAACATTCAGCAAATGATGATGTTTCCTTTCAACAATACAATTTTTCTTAGGTGTGCTGACACATGATGTCTATGTATGATGCCTTGCTGAGCATAAAAGTCAGTAAGTTGAAACTCTGCTCCATTGTCAGATCTAATGACTTTAATAATTTTATGAAACTGAGTAGAGACAAATTTAACAAATGATTTAACAAGATCAGAAGCTTCAGATTTATGCCTCATAAGAAAAACCCAAGTAAATCTAGAAAAAAACCTATAACTATAAGATAATATTGATGTCCATGCACACTATGTTGTTTGAAAGGACCTCAAATATCCATATGAACAAGGTCAATAACAACATTTACATCAGTAGTACTTAATGTAAAAGGATTTTTCTTTAATTTTTCCACAGGGCAGACATAACAAAGATCATGATCACAAAAGTCCTAGCCTATAGTGCCATAAAAGAGCATCATCTAGTCTATCGAAAAAAAATTTATTCTCTACAGCATTAACAACAGAAATTCTGATCGTCTGATCCATGACATATAGTCCTCTGTGTAACTCAACTGAACCAATCACTTTCTTGATCTTGTCCTGCAAAACACACTTGTTAGCAGAAAAACAGATTGCACCTTGTGTATGATTAATAAAAGAAGGTAATGAAAAAATTGTATTTGAAACCAGGAATGTAAAACACATCATGTAGGACCAGTTGAGGGTTTACCCTTACTTGGCTTATATGTGTAACGGAAACATTATTTCCATTAGATAATCCCATTTTTATACCAGATGAAGGTTTGAGATTACTTAACAGATCTAATGATCCTACAATGTGATATGTGGCACCAGAGTCCAAGATCCATTGTATAGATCTTACTAAATCTAGATCACATGTCCTTGTAGCAGGTGAGTAATGTATAACAATCTCAGCAGACTGCCCAACAACAAATCCTGCAATCTAAGAGGATTAGAACTCAACAAAGCCATCAACTTATCAAGTTGTTGTGCAGTAAGACTGGGAAACCATGGCCTAGCAGACCTATATTGGCCCTGGTCTTCTTCTGCTGACTGTTTCTCTTCTACCAAACTAGCCTTCTTTGACTTGAAACCAGGAGGATAGCCATTTTTCTTGTAACATGTCTCTTCAGTATGACCATTGAACCCACAAAAACTACACTGAACCATCTTAAGATTCTTAGGTCTGGAATTTGCATCAGTCACAGAACCAGGTCTGCTGACTGATTGATTTTGGCCCTATTCATTCTTTTGAGACAAGATAATCATAGTATCTTGACTCTTGGCCTTGTTAGCCACATATAACATATGTATTTCAAACTTAATGGCCATTGCAAAAGCATCATGAATTTCAGGGAAATGTACCATCATCATTGCATGTGAAACCATTGGCTCAAATTCATCCTTCAAACCTTTAAGGAACTTCATGACATGTTCAGCCTCCATATGATCCATCGGAGTGCTAATAGCATTGCAGTGACATTGAGGATCACAAGAACTAATTGGCATAGCCCTGATGGTCATGATCCCATAAAACCATTAATTTTGTGAAATATTGATTGACAAAATTTGTACTTTGCTTCAGCAGATGCATCTCTTCAAGAAGGTCTTAAAGCCTCAAGGCATCCACATTAGAAAATCTAGCAGCAAGATCTTTTTCAAACTGCATGTGCACTCTTGAAATACATCAAACTCTAGGCAATGGTGTTCTCAACAGAATTCAAAATCCATGATCTCACCATTGTATCACATTGTCTCCATGCATGAAAATCTTCTGAATCTGCTTCCGGAGTTTTAATTGAGCCGTCTACGAAGCCAATCTTGTTCTTGGTGATTAGCACCATCTCCATGGACATCTTCCATGGGTTGTAATTGTTGTCATTCATCAATGGCTGAACAAGAACCAAAGATGGATTCTCATTAAGATGTACATAGAATGGACTGAAGGGGTTTAATTCTTGTTTCTTAGCTGCCATGGCTATCAAGAACTCCAAAATTTATCAAAAAACAACAACAGAGTAAAAAATGATCATAAATGATCACAAAACTCAGAAAATGATCACAACTTACTCTCAAGAAACTATAAACACAGAAAAAGATAAAGAACTCTCTCAAAATTCTTCAATAACTTGAGAAAACGTAGGAAAACATTCAGAAATTCTCAAATTTCTGCTCTGATACCATGTTGAAGTTTGTAGGATTACAAACAGAAAATAAAATGTGGAAGAATTATTATTGAACTAAAATCAACAAGTTAAGTTACAATGTTGCTCATAATAAGGTATTTATAGCTTCATACACCTCATGAATCAGTTAAAAGGAAGTTACAAACGGTTACAGCAAACTACCACTGAATAACCGTTTTCCACACTAAACTACTCAGCAGACTGCTGAGTCTTCATGTGGTATGCTAAATTCATCAGCAAACTGCACTAAGCATTCCATTCAGCCACTTATATTGTAACAGATTCTGCCGAATCTGGACTATACCTGAAGCAAGGTGAGTGTCAGAGAGCCATTATAGCATAAAAGAGGTATTTTTCTTTGTCTGAATCTCGAAGTATGCTACATCTAGTGAGAGATAGTTGATTTGATTATTTCGAAGATAAATCGTCACTACTAGAACAAGTACCATGCCGGAAATCCGGGCTGCAGCAAGAACGAGCAACAATTGAATAGCAATTGACCAAAAGAACAGATTTTTCTCATCATCGGACGGTGAGAAGCTTCATTGAAAAAATAATATTTTTCTCGGCTGTTTGAAAACGAGTCAAGGATAGTAGGGAGGGTATTTGGAGCATTGAAAGTTGTATCGAGGAGTTTATGGTAAACTGTTGAGGAGTTTAAGAGAAGATGAGGGTTTCAAGATGGAGAGAAGATGGTAGACTTTTCAGAGTTTAAGGAGAAATGGAACGGCAGTTCGATGAGATGAGGATGGGGAACGAGTTTTGTGTAACAAGTGTAGTGTTTGAGAATTAAAAAGGCCGGGTTAATGGGCTTTAAATAAATGAATTTAGAAACGGCCCAGATTTATTTATTCAGAAGCAGGCCGAATTTGTGGGGGAAATTAATGGGCTGAGTGATAATAAATTAATAGGGCAGGCCGGGTAAAAGCAGGCAGAATATTTATGTATTGCATAGCCCAATGTTGCATCTTACACCATATCATATATAAGTTGTAGATAAAAACATATCATACAAACATTTTTATTTAATCATTTATGGTGTGTGTTTTTCATGGTACCTGCAAAAAAGAAAAATGCCTTAGTAAGTCATACGACTTTTTAGCAGATTCGTCACAGATAAAAATAGGGAGCTTTGCCGATCTACCACTATTTTGGAGGGCCACTTGTACGACTACCACTCTCTTGTCGAAATACCACTCCCATTTTCGCGTTTTAGGTGTTTTGGAACCAAACTAAACCCTAATTGGGAAGGGGAAACCCAATAGGGGAAGGGTGTACCTTAAGATCGTGCACAAAGGTGAAAAAAACGGGAGAAAATCGCGAACCAAAATTGTTTTTTTTTTTGCCTTGGGTGGTATACCCACAAATATACCACAGAACATGTGGTATTCCAGGAAAAATCCCGATAAAAATATATGTCACAAAAAATAAGGTACTGTAAAATTAATCAAACCATATATGGATTATTGTGAATACAACAATATCCCAACAGACACAACTAGATAGGCCAGGTGGGGTTTCACTCAAGATTACAACACTTGAGTGAAACCCCACCTGGAGGCCATGGTGAAATTTGGGCAATTTGACTTGCCAACATCCCATGTGACCCGTAGGCTCATGATACTCCGCACAATGCGTTATCATAATATAACACGTGTTATCCAACTAGTCATTTATCCAACATGATATATAATCATGGTATTCGTTTGACACGCTGCGGGTTATTAACCGTACATTACCAAGACTATGCGGGAAACACATAAATGCACATAAGAGCACATAAATAGCATATAAGTTCATATCAAGCCTAAAAACCTTGGCAAAGATCATGTGTATAATCAAGTTGACAATGCTGAATTAAGATTTAGCCTGATGTATAAACACTGAAACTTAATTCTTAAGATACTGGCTACTCAATAGACATTAATCAGATCAACTGATTCAGAATGCAAACAAGAACATATTTAGTGACACGGTCAAGACAGTTTCACTAATTGTGTTTGATGGCGAGCAGCGCGAGCCGGATCTATCTTCTTAAGCTTATCAAGATAGGTTCCAACCAATCTTACTTTTCAGATAAGATGTTAAGAAATGTGTATGAGCAAACTGTAGTAATTTAAAGCAAGTATTCATGCTAGAACACTTGAAAGACTAAGTGCCATTGTATGTGCAGTGACACCTGTGTAATGCAGTCACAAAAGAATTAAGTCGAAGGGTATTCTGGATTTTTATCATCAAAACAAATAACACTTGATCATTTCATGTAAAAAATCTAAATGAATTTATATTTTGTAACGGAGATGAGGATAATAATAATAATAATAATAATAATAATAATAATAATAATAATAATAAATAAATTTTAAAAAAAAAAGGAAAAGGAAATCCCTGTTTTCGACTTTTTGTGCACTTCCAGATGAAATGGTCAAATCACATGTATATGTATGTATGATATATTCAAAGCTTCCAAAATGGTCAAATCACATGTATATGTATATATTATCCATTTTAAATCTCAAATTTTGACTCTTCTCTTCTTAATCCTCCCCTCTATAAAGTCTCATTACCGAAGCATATCCCCAAATTATTTCCCAAAGGCTACAACTACATCTGCAAACCTTGAATCTTTCTTGCGAAAAACCTCACACCCCTTCCTCTTTTGAATCCTGTAAAACCTTTCACTTCAACCCCCCACAACAAATGTTGAATTCGTTGATTTGCGGGACTTCAAATCTACCCGAAGAAGAGCATAACATTGAAACACTTATAGCTCCATGTTCAAAATCAACCTCAAAGAAGCACAAGAAAAGTAAAGATTCCAAGAACCCATATTCAGATCGAGGTCTTGAGAAATTTTATGCACTCTTGGATGAACTTGAAACCAAGAAGCAGAAGATTTACACACAGAAAGGATCCCAAGACATCTCTTTTGTTCGATTTGTATATTCGAGCTCCGATGATTGGAAGCCAATCGTTGTTAAGGCGAAAGAAAGAACACAAGTTCAGAACCAGGGGATGAAGACAAAGATTATTGCCACAGCAAATTTCGAGAAAAAAGACAAAAGTTTGATCGAGGGATCGGACCCTGTTGAAGAAATTAAAGGGAGTGCCGGATCAAGATCGAATTTCAAGATTGAAAATTTGAAGGAACCCTCTTGGTATATGCCGTTGATGATTGTGTTGATTCTTTTGTTTTTGATAATTTATGGGAAAACATTTGCTATAGTTTGTTCATCCATTGGGTGGTATTTAATACCTACAATTAAAGCCTCAAGTCCCAATTCGAGTTCACACGACCCAAGATTGAGAAAGAAAAATGTTGTCGCTAAGGAATCGACTTCTCCAAGGAGTGTGCTGCTAAGTGCACCTGAAGAACAATCATCTGCAGGACATGCTCATCGGAAAAGCTGGTGAAAATGAAAATTCTAAATAAAAATTTGTTTTCCTTCCTCTTTTTCCTTTGTAAAGTGGCTAAAAATAACTTGTAATTATTCATATAATTATTTCCTTGTGCATGTTTGATGTGGTTGTAAAAAGATCAGTCCATCTCTGGCGTGTTCATTGGTGTGAATTAATTTAGTTCGGGTTCCTTGTGAAATTCAAAAGCAAGCCATCTTTTAATTTTGAAAAGACTTTGTCGTTGTTCTAGAACATGTATATTTTTATTTTTATTTTATTTTAAAGAAAAGAGCATTTATTCAATTATATCAAAAGAAAAGCCTTAATTACATTATAAGACACCTAATACTTCATTGTATACTCGACCATAATTAATCATTATTTTGTTAAAAGATGAATAGGTGTGTGTTACTTCTCTTTTGATAAAAGAAAAACTATAGGAGGAAACAGAGGCGGACGCAGGATCCCTGATGAGGGGGGGGCGATATTATAGGCGAGTGTAAATTTTTAGAGGGGGCAAAAAACATACACAACATACATAATAGTGTTTTTTTCGGATCCGAGGGAGACGATTGCCCTCCCTACACTCAATGTACATCCGCCCATGATAGGAAAAGCAGGCTAACATGCTTTTACAATCCTGAATAGTGCTCCCGACAAGAGAGAGATCAGGAATATCCGAAACCAACCTATTATGCCCAGGTTGAGGTATACACAGCGTCGTGGCAAAAACAATAGCATGGCATATGGCTAGGGCCTCCCCGACGAGAACATCGTAATTGCCTTCTAATAAGTACGATAAGCTGCCAAGAATAGACCCCATATTATCCCGAAGCACTCCTCCAATTGCTACTTTATTTTCATGGGTAGCAACATCCACAGTGAACTTTGACATACCTATCGGGGGCGGTTTCCATGATTTCTGCTGATTTAACGGATTGGGATCCGGTCCATTTCTCTATGTCGCTTCAACGTAGGCCGAGGCTTCACTTTCTGCCCGGGAGATGATTGTAGTAGGTGGTGTCCACTCATTCTCGAAGACCAACGCACATCTGCTCTTCCATATGCACCATAATATGCAAATTATTCTTGCAACTCCCTTATCATCTTCTTTGTCGACAAGAAGCTCAAAAATAGAATTATTCTTGGAAATTCAAACACCTCCTACATACATTTATGCGTCATATGTGTATTTTTTGTCTTCATTTATGATGTGCTTTTTCCGATCTGATACATCTTCTTTCTTATATTGTGAGCTCTCTAGAAACCATAGTGTCCAAATCTAAGAAGGCAAAGGATTTCCAAGGGGTAGGTGTTTCTGAGCAGGCCACTGTTCCTGCCGATACTTCGGAGATAAACACATCACTTATTGTTCTCTAATTCATGAAGATGTCCCGACCTAGGGTGTGACGACTTAGAAAGGTAAAAAGAGCCGGAGGGAAAAACATCCCCAAGACAAAAAAAGCAAACTTCGAAAGTCCCTCATTTTCAAAGTGAGTGATGAAGCAACCGATTGGACTGACATTGTCTAGGGCTTCAGCCCATCTTCTAGATTCCATCTAAATCATTGTGAGATTATTTATATTCCTCTTGAGGAGGTGGGTCGGATGAGTTAACACACATATGTTTCCTCATTTTTGTCCAAAATGTGTCTTGGAAGTTAACGATCAATTTAATGGCCCCGAGGTGGCTTACAAGTGGGTGCAGAACGCCGTTCTCCCCAGGAACGACAAGCTGGTAAGTCGCTTAAAGATAATTATTTAACCAGGCTGGCTTATTGCAGCGCAGGTGAGGTAAACCTTAAATAGATATTTATGTACGCGCCCCTGTGACTTTGTAAGTCTATTATCTTTTAATGGTGACTCATCTGTTTGCAGAACCTTCTCTGGCCGTGGGATATATTCTTCTAACCAATCCCCTCAATTGTTTTATAAAAAAAATATGGAGAGATCTCAGGAGCAAAATACGTTGTATCAGGTACATAAAGATGAGTTGAAAGCAGCTAAGGTGATTGACCCGAAAGTGGATCCATAAACTGGACAAGGATCTGACTGGTCTGCAAGGGAAGCAGAGCAACTGGAGGAAGAGAACCAAAGGCTTGCTGTCGAGCTAAAGGAATTTAATGACAAGGGCTCGTCTTTAGGCATATGCTATCGAGCTAGCCGCTAAGCTTGCGAAAGAGCTAAATATTGAGGCCATATGAGGTGTTGAATATTACAAAATGTTTTCACGCTTGGTTAGTGAGTTTAGTGTCCTGCTAGCACAAACTATTAAACATATCTCCATGATGGCCATCAATGAGGTTAGGAATATTTGGCCCTTTACTACCACCAATTGGGTATAATGGTAAGCGCTGACCCAAAATGTTTTCACGCTTGGTTAGTTTGTTTAGTGTCCTGCAGCACAAACTCCCCATGATGGCCATCAATGACCCGGGACCCCCGATCCCGTGCGACCTAGATGATGCCTTTGATAAGCTTTTAAAAGAGCTTCAATCTGGTGTGGACATTGTTTCAAAACATTAAGCCGTGGAAGAAGTTCCCGCTCCTCTTCTTGATTCCAATGATACTATTGCTCATCGCCCAGATCTTCCTGAATTTGTTATGGCGGAGCTACAAAAACATATATGATAGTTTCCTCGTAGTAGTTGTAATAAATTTTTTGAAATTCAATAATGAAAATTTCCTTGACATTTGTGTCCTCATTTAATCATTTTCTTTTATATTGTTGTATGTTGTAAATATATACATATGCCCCCAGATATACATGAATTTTTCTTGTGAAATTGCAAGTATATTGAGTTCAGCTTCCGACTTGTAGATATTTAAATAATATTTCGGTGAGTTTGTTTCCAATGAGTGGAATTTTGACCTGTTCAGATAATTCATGCTTGTGTTGCAAGATTTTTAAGTGAGTTATACCTGACATGCGAGTCTCTTCCTTATTTTATGTATAACCACGAGCATAATGGATACATTTTCCGAATTTTCCTAAGTATGTTGAGTTTAGTTCTCGACTTACAGGACCTTAGGTGAATTACTCATGTCCCGAGGGTTTTTGTAGATTGAACAAGATATACCCGACCTACAAGTCACATATTCTAGGTGAGTCATATTTCCCATGAATTCGGGTCTCAGGCTTTAAGTGTCTTATCTTGTAAGACTTTTAACCTGAGGTGGTTGATCAGACCATCGAGATATTGACTATTCCTGCTAGCATAACAATGATGAAAAGAAAATTATAAGACATGACTTTACCCTTGCATTAATAAATTGGGTTGGGACCTGCCTGGGTTACAAGAAATGAGACTGAGACATGATCAGCTCGACAAATGAGTAAATTGAGACCTGCTCAAAATACACGAAAAGAGACTGAGACCTGCTCAGTTTGTTAATATGAATAAAACTATGACCTTCCTAGTTAAATAAGAAGAGATTGAAACATGCTTAGCTCGCTGATAAAATTAAGGTTGGGGCATGTCTTGATAAAATAAGTAGCACATATGCATAATATTTCATCAGATTGTCTGCATGCCAAGTTCTAGGAATAGTTCTTTCATTTACTGCAACTAATTTATATGAGCCATTCTCATGGACTTGAATATTTTGTAGGGACTTTCCTAATTCAGTTCAAGTTCTCCTAGTGTTTCAGCTCGACAGACTTTGTTTTTTTTTACGGAGAACGAGGTCACCAAGCTTGCAATATAAGCGTCCTACTCTGGAATTGTAGTATTGAGAGAGTTTTTGCTTGTATTTCGCCATTCAAATGGTTTCCACATCTCTTCGTTCTTCCAGATGACATGTCTCACACTTATATGGGGTGAGCATTCTATTACTTTATAGATGTGAGACTTTACATTCTCTCCCCAATAAGGGAATGGAGTCCTCGCCAGGACTTGGCCATTACTTGTCCCACTTAGGGGTGTTCACTGATACGGTTTATCCGAAACCGAACCAATCCGAGGTCGTACGGGTCGGTTAGGTTCGGTTAATACGCTTTTCCAGTTCAGTTTCAGTTAATAATATAGAGAAACCAAATATTTTGGTTACGGTTAACGCTACAAATTATCGGTAACCGAACCGAATTAAAAACCGAACAATTAACCGAGCCGAATTAAAAACCAAACAATTAACCGCACTGAAACCGTACCAAACAAAAATCCGTAACCGAATGGTTTATATCCAACATGTACAATTAGCTTTTATAACCAAAATATTATATTTTTTTTATAAAAGTTGCTTATAAGCGAACCGTTATCCGAACCAATTATAAACAAATAAAAAACTGAACGGTATATTACCAAATAGAATTGTTAAATTTTATTTCGGTTTTCGGTTAATTGAACCGGACCAACCATATATTTCTTTTTGGTTCAATTCGGTTTCGGTTACAGCCATTAACCGTACCGAACCTAACCGTGAACACCCCTAGTACTCTCAGTTTCGTCTATACCAGAGGAGTTCTAAAGGTGACCCCCCCCCGCCGTCTCTCTCGCGATGTGACACTTAAGTCCGTTTGATAGTCGACTTTGAATACAATTCTGTAATGCACTCAGATCTGGTGGCGCTAAATGAGTCTTATATGATCCGGTCAACTGCTTAAACCGGAAAGACTATCTATAAAGGTATATTCATCATATATAATGAAATATTGAGCGTGCATTTTTTTCAACAAATTTCCTATATATTCTAATGGTTTTATATATATCTTTCAAAAATTACTCGCAAGAACTTCTTTATGACAAGAAAACCAATTTGATGCCTCAGCTACACTACTAGTATTAAACAGTTTTACGGTGTTTAGGTATGCCGTGTCATATCTGTTTTCTAATAGCATCTTTTAAAACAGAGCAAACATGAAAATAACATGTAAAAAATAAGACCCATGATATAATTTAATATCCTATTGGTTCTGAATCAACAAGTAATACTTGATCCGGGACTAGGATAAAATTTGCATAAACCAATTAATAGACGGCAAAAGGACGGGTAGTGACAGTTATTAAGATAAAACGTCTCTATCTTATCTATCAAGGAGAGAGTCGTTGTCAATTAACACATCCAAGTTTTGGGATAAACCCTTCAATAAAAAAAACTAAAAAAATATCTTTCTTAGCAACCAACCAACTATTTTTATAGATTTTTGTCCAGAAGGACAAAATTATCAAAAAATCGGGATAGAAGGAAACTGTAATTTAATAAGGATAAAAGTAACAATTATAAAGTAACAAATATGAAGAACAAATGTGGAATAGAGTAAATATAAAGTAACAATTGTGAAACACAAAAGTAACATTAACACGTGAAGAATAATTTTAAAGAATAATTGTGATTTTTGTCCTTTATAATCATGAAAATGTTACTTTTGTCCTTCCAGACCCATTTATTAATTTTTTTGTCCTTGTGGGCCCTTCCCCATGTTTATTGTCTTTTGCTTCATTTTTTCCTTTTCTTTTCTTTTGATTCATTTAATTGTAAATTAATGACAGATTAAAAAAAGAGAGCTCGGTCTTGGATTATGTTAACATCTGTTCTTGAAACTAAGATATACATACGGTGGAGCATAATTCTTAGAATAAAACAGTTAATATGGTTATTTAACCTTAAAGGGAAACACAAAATCACAATTTTTTCAACATCAATGGCTTATTAGTTTCTTTCTATTGTATATTGTAACATAATGTTATGAAATAAAACTGTCATTGTATTATATCATTTGGCATGTTAGATTACTTTCTAATGGGCTTAAAAAAAAAAAAAAAAAGATTACTTTGTACTGACTTATTTTCCATTACAATTGAAATGAAATAACATGCTCTCAATACTTAAGGAAATGAAAGGAATAAGTTGTACTAATGAATTAAAAAAAATTAAAACAATTGTTAAAACACACCAAATTCATGTATTAATTGGTATTTAGTCTAGTGGATTGAATATAATATCAAAAAGGATAAATTGTCATTTCACTAAACGATTATGTCATTATTACATTTTTTGTTTTTGCTTTTGTTTTAGTGGATTTGTTTCATATTGGATGTGTTTGATATTAAAAAGTTTTAGTGGATTAATTTTAATGGATTTGTTTATAATGGAAATGAAGTCGCTAAATGTGAATTTGGTAATTTTGTCATTTTAAGTGTCTTTTGTCCATTTTCACAATTTTTCAATTCATTTGTCCTTTTTGACAATTTTTCTACACTATTGTCTTTTATAACCATTACCCCTTAAAAAGAAATCCTGCCACCGCTTGCCGTTGGCCCGTCGCTACCTTATATATAATATTGCCGTTGGCCCGTCGCTACCTTATATATAATATCATCATACATAGCATCCTATTATGTGTCAAACATGATAATGAAATCTAGTTTATTTCATGACGATGCTGGATATCGTCTATTCAATAATCCGGGAAAAATTAACTCCTATGACACTTAATTCAAGAATAACGAACAATAGTGATGGTTATTTGTGTGTATTTTAGACTGAGACTGAGAGTTATTTCTCTCAAGTTGCCTACGTATCCAATGTATGTAATTGGAATCAAGTCTTTCGTAGTTCCTTAGGGATTGATTATATAGGAGGCGTCTTGCCTATTTCTTGTTCTACAAGTATTAGGGTTTATTTCTTAATCCCTAAGGATTATGTCGAGCCAATCCTTGTGATTTAGAGATAATTACGATTATATTTAAATAACATGATCAACGTCCCACTATCAAGGGATTCTTCCCACGTTTATCCTATTATATAGGCACATGTTTAAATATCAGATAAGGGGAGCTCTAACCCTCCTACGGTGAGCTGCCCAGGTCATTTCGACCTGAGTTGCATTACCTGACTTCCGTTGGGACCGAGCCGACCTGCGGTGGTCTGTTCGGAAAGATAGGCCAGACCTCCCACCTGGGGTTTAGGCCTGCTCTACCAATTGATGTGGACCCCTGGCCCTTATACTTATTAATATTCTCTCTCCTTATTTATCATGCGGTCATTCTTTGAGTGACACGTGGCAAGAGCTATTCAATAATCCGGTCAAAATTAACTCATATGAAAGTTAATTCAAGAATAACGAACAATGGGGATGGTTATTTGTGTGTATTTTAGACTGAGCGTGAGAGTTATTTCTCTCAAGTTGCCTACGTATCCAATGTATATAATTGGAATCAAGTCTTTCATAGTTCCTTAGGGATGATTATATAGGAGGCGTCTCGTCTATTTCTTGTTCTACAAGTATTAGGGTTTATTTCTTAATCCCTAAGGACTATGTCAAGCCAATCCCTTTGATTTAGAGATAATTACGATTATATTTAAATGACATGATCAACGTCCCACTATCAAGGGATTCTTCCCACGTTTATCCTATTATATAGGCAACATGTTTAATTATCAGATAATGGGAGCTCTAACCATCCTACGGTGATCTGCCCAGGTCATTTCGACCCGAGTTGCATTACCTGACTTCCGTTGGGACCGAGCCGACCTAGACCTCCCATCTGGGGTTTAGGCCTGCTCTACCAATTGATGTGGGCCCCTAGCCCTTATACTTATTTATCTCTCTCTCTCCTTATTTATTATGCGGTCATTCTTTGAATGACGCGTGGCAAGGACTGATCCGACTCTCGTCATTTCACTACATCACATTTCATCATATTCATTTCATTACATTATTGCGATCCAAATGAGTCCAGGGTCAATGCAATTGATGGCCAACGTTTTTTTTTCCTTCTTTAATGTTATCCGTGTTAGGTGTGATGCCCGAAAGACAATTTTGTAATTGTTTTATTTAATAAATGAAATGATATTATTATTCATATTTATTATTCTCATAATCACCGATGTGACAATAGTAATTACACTACAGAAAACCCTAAAGTATATCGTTTATGTAATCACTTAACTCAGTGTATGGTATATACACGGGAGGATTGAGTTAGTGAAGATGTACTTAAAATACAATTAGCCCGTAGTGAAGTTAATCGAGAGTATCGGGTCTCTCCTTTAACGTGCTATTAATGCGCCCGAACACAATAGGTGTGATTGTCTTATCCGGACTTTCGGTTAAGAGAACCTAATGGGGCATTTATATATGACGATATATCATATAGTATGGGACCGATTTGATTAGAGTTCACGATATAATTCCGTAATCGAGAAGTCTTATCGAATCAATGGATGATCATATTTATGGATATATCTTAATCCCGAGGTGATCACGATCAACTTCTTGAATCGGTATGAAGTTTGACTTGACGGTTAAGGATTACACCGAGTCGTGGTCCGAATTACCCCATCTTGGCATTGTACTTGGATTGAGTGAGTAGTCCGTGTTATCACGATACGGAATCCATTCCTTCCATTTATGGAAGTAGATAGACAGTTCCTTATTTGTTAATCCTAGAAACCGATCGATCCATGGAGTTCATATTACACGATTAGCTACCGATGAGTTGTATGAATTAATTGATCACTAGGGGTTAATGGTAAATAAGGATAAGAGGTTCTAGAAAGGGTTAACGGTAACTTCCCAATTTAGAATGAATAATCATGGAGGATTAATCCATATGTAATGATTATATCAATGGACGCTTATTATTATTCTCGTGAGGAGATAAATATAATCTCATAATCGGAGGAGTGCGATCACGGGATTATGGTGGCATATTCCCGTGATTGATTTATCGAATATAATTATTCGACGTAAGATAATTATTTATTTGATTTATCGGAGCCGCCGATTATTAGTCCATGGTCCCCGACGTGCGCTCCTAATATAAAGATAGCTATTCTCGGACGTCGAATCCTAATAATATTAATTTAGTTCTTGTTGGACTTTATTAAAACGATATGTGAATTAATTGTTTAGTGGACTATTAAATTAGTTGGGCTAAATAATTAAATATGTGGAAAAGACATTTTCCATAATCTTACCAATTATTGTGTAATGGCAAAAATTAATATTGACTAGGTCAATATGTGGAAATTTCGCCCCATGCTCTATTTTATGGAACAAGAAATTGTTTTCGTGTATTAATAAGACGTATGCGCATAAAATATTTATTGGATAAATATTTATGGTAAGAAATAAAGATAAATATTATTCTAGATTTGTTCTAGAATATTATGGGATTATCTTTTATTTAATAGGATTATTATAATTGATTTTGTATTAATTATTAAATCCTTGGAGGCTAAGTTTTACTCTCCTATATAAAGAGAGTTCTCCCAAGCTTTTAACACACAATAAATTTCGACCTACACCTCTTAGAGAGGAGAAGGTGAAAATTTTCGGCCAAGGGGAATAAGGGGAAAATCTTGGAGATTTTCCGGGTAGCATATCGGAAGGATTCGAGACGAGGATTTCCTTCCACCGGGAGTTGCTTGGATCACACGTACGGAAGATCGTGATGCTCTTCACACCTTGTTCGTTCTTTCTATTGCGGTTCTTCAACTTGGATTTTGAGATCCAAGAGGTATGTTCTACAACCCCCTTGTAGATGTAGATCTAGTTATTTTATTACGTGTAATTTATAGATCTAGATCCTTAAAACCGCTTCCGCTGCGGATGATATTACTAACAATCCGTGCGGTGTTTAATCCCATTTTTCCCTTAATGTTATATGTGCAATGTGCAATCCCATTATTCTTTGAACTTGTATGGCTTGTTTTGATTGAATCAACGAAATGTGTTGTTATGAAATCATTCCACTATTGCATTTGACACGCAATGCTATGAAATGAACGAGATTTCGTAATAAGTGACTCAATGAGTGATGAGTGGTGGGATAAGAAGAGTAGGGCAATACCGATAACAATTAACATCAACCGCAAAGATTCGGCGGCAACACGTCCACAACTGTTTTCGTACCAGGACGATCACAATAGAATATCCCAAAGCCTCGTTGATATCTGACGCAACAACATATCCAGATAATTCTCGCATCAGCCAGAGCCTATTATCCGACATCTCTACCAAACTAACATGCAAATACATATCACTTTCTCTTTTTAATGACAAAAGAATCATGCAAATAGTTTGCTAACCATGGTTTTACTAGTTTACAGTTTACACAGCTTTTTTTTTGTCCAAACTCCAAAGGAATAAATGTCATGAGACCCGACGAACGTGTTTTTCGTCTGAATTTTCTACGAAGAAAACAGTATATATATCTTGGCATGAATAACAACTTACAACCTTGTTCAATGGGTGAAAGGGAAGAAAAAAAAAAACAGCATTACTCAGTACCACTGCATTAATGGTCCTCGAATCTATGGCTGCTGTCTGGCGAATCCACCCAGACAGATAGCTGTCATTTTTCATTCCTGCAGTAGGATATAAAAGCACAGATCAAAACCCATGGAAAGAAAGATTCAGCAGTTTGTATGGGAACTTGGATCCTCTGCAGTAGGGAATGATGATGTGATGTGTAAAGTGATGGTGTATTTTCACAACACTATTGTTATTATTTAGTGATTAAAAGAAAAAATACACTCGGATCTCCTTCACATTGTGAAAATGTTTATTGGATCACCCCACTGTACCAATCACTGTACAAGAGAAGATCTCTGTCCTTTATACATGGATGGCAACTTTACATAGGGGTAGGACATGAGTGGGGATCCCCCAACTTTGAGCAACTCCGGATGAGTCTGGCTTTGTGACACATGAATGAAAAACGACGTTATTTTGAGTTCGCCAAACCACGTCGCTTCTCACAGAACCGGGCTCATCTTAGGCTGCTCAAAGTTGAGGATCCACACATGTAGGACATCATTAGACAAACTCGTTTTGAGAAACTCCATTTCTAGATTATATTTTCAGTTGGCTTCAAAATGTTCCGTTTTTAGTCTTAATTTTTGCAAATTTTGGAAGGAAAAAAATTGAACACTAACCCTGAACCGTCTTGGCCGATCTTCGTCTTCTCTAAACCGAGAAGTAGCATGGTGTTTCCGCCTAGGAGCTTCATCTCTATGATTTCCCAACTCACTTGGTCGCTCCATCCTACTTTTATCATCATGTCGGAACCTAGGATTGTCAAAATACCCATCCTTATCCCAAGTCACCTCGTAATCAGCCTTCAAGCGCGATCCTTGCTGCAAACAATATCAAAATCCGGTAATTATGGTAGCATAAAGAATCAAAACAAGACCTTTGTGGAAAGGGCCAAGAGAAAATGTACTCAAGCATACTCATGCATTTAAAAACTGATATTGCAATGCGAAAAACATACATGAAACCCTCATGTTCTCACACTACTATTTAGTATTTGACAGGAAAGAACCAAAACCTCAGTGAGAATAAAAGATATAAAATAAAGTATATAAATGATAAATTGTGTTTGCCCATAACAACTTAAGATTATTCATCAGAGGGTGTTGCAGGAGGCATGAAATAAAATCTTAACCTTCTGCAGTGCACGTCCACATAAAATCTTCAAGGCACTGCAGAAATCTTTATAATCCTCAAATCGCACTGTGATCTTACACTGGAGACCAGATACTATGTCCGCTTCATCCTCATCTTCATCCTTGCCTGTATCATTGTCTTCAGCAACGTCAAGATTCCTATAAACAAACAAATTTTACAACGAAGATGTAGAAAACATGTAATGCCTAGCCCTGTCAAATGATTGGGAAGTAGGTCAAGGTGTATATTTTTTTTTTTTTTTTATCTGTTTATCTTCTTTAAGTTAACAATTGAATGGACGTAACAACTAACAGACTTATTGCCAGGAATACAAGAAACAAACTTCTGAAGCATATTTGTCTTAAAGTACCCTTTTAAGATTTTATAACATGTCATAAAACACAAGAAGTACTGAAGAAGGGTCAGATCTCTTAATAATAAATTGCAGTTAAGATGTTGGTCATACTATATACACGATATGATGAGCAAACCATTCAAAGTAATAACAAGGTCTTTAGAACTTCGCATAAAATTCTTCACACACACACAAAAAAAAATTTAAATAAAATAAAATTAACACAGGCTAGTAATAACACTAAACTGTAATCTGTAAAGCTAGACAAAGGTGTCTCATTTGTTGTTTTTGGCAAGTAAACCAGAAAATAGATGGCCACAGGGAGAAACATTCAAACTTTGCACTCTTTTCCAGAAATCAAGTAATGATTGACCAAAACTCAACTCTCTCTTCCAACCGTCACAGATTAGATCTTTAAAGTCTCAAGCTTGAGATCTGACGAACCAACTTTATATGGTTCACCCATGGTAAATAAAACTGAGCAAGAGGGTCAGATGTCAACCAGCCTCATCCCTCCAAATGACACCAAGGTCTAAATCTGAACACCTCAATGTTTTTTAAAATGGCTTTACGAGATGAAATGAAAGTCCAAGAATTTTCAACTATAAATGATCCAAAACTCTAATATGTACAGTACAGTTTCTTCCAAATATAAACTTCTAGAAAGCCTATCGCATCATCATGTATATATTGGGTAGACTCACATGAAACATTGACTTAATTCTCCCAAATCTGTTTCACCGAATTCATAGAAAGTTAAATCTCCTTACTCCACTAGATGAGGGTATTCCATTCTACTTTCCTCAACGCACGACTTCCTTCTCTTTAACAAGCCAAAGACAGTCATGACATGAACAACAAGCTTGAGGAAAGTGTCCAGATTATTAGATGACAGCATAGGCGAGAACTTTCAATACCAAAAATAAGGCTGTTGGCCATTCTACTTTCCATCACATATTGTAGCAGCGGAGTACAAACATCAATAGTTTGTTTCCTACTTTAGGCTTAAAATAACAGGATTCAGCGGCAAAACTGGAAGAATAAGTAAATTTGCATATTAAGGCGCACCTAATTTTCCCAAATGCAGAAAATATTGTGTGAGAAACAAGCATAGATGGCTTAGATGACACCCGCGGCTCTGCAAACCATCGCGAGGGCACACCCCTCACTATAATCGTGTCAGGCTGATGCCTCCCTCTCCTATTATACCCTACGAAAAATTTGGAGATATATTAGGAAAATAATCAATCCTGCACATGATGATATACAAATCAGAAAAAGGACAAATAAAGAAGGAACAAATCAGAGGCAATGTCTAGTGAAGACCTAGATGTATACCATACGAATGGTTTAAATTCTTTCAGAAACAAAAAGATCATATCATTCAGAAATGTACAGTTGAAACTGTAGTCAAACAACATTTCAGCAATCAAAACCAAAATTCCATGCCAATTTTTTCTGAATAGCAGCTATAATATCCATATATAAAAATAAATAAAACAAAACAAACAAACAAACCTAAACAATAGGCCCAAAATCCATAAGAGAAGCTGAACAAACCGACCACCCAAGTAACGAATCATATAAAGCAATCGTTTTTTTCAGTAATCTAAGCCTCACAAAATTGAAAAATTCTTTCAGCATTCAATCAATTAAAACGTACATAATTCGGCCTCTTTCCGTCTTTATAGGAATCACTTTGTCCAGTAACATGAACTGAAGATATTGCGAACCATTAACACTGGCTTATTCAAATGCCGTATTACAGCCCTTTACGAGGCAATAAAGCTCTGCAATTTTATCTTTAAACCAATCGGTTTTCAGTAACCAAATGTGCATATTGAATAACTACTAACCTCGGGTAAGGCACATATACATTAGTTTTGACAGACAATAAAATGAACACAAAAACTGCGAAATTCAACTAACCTCCAGCACCAAAAGCCGAACTTTCCTCCCACGTTTTCTTCATCCCCTGAAAATCATCCGACTCCGGCATCTCCACCCTCAAATTAAACTTAGTTCCTTCCAAATTCAACTCCATTCCATTCATTTTCTCAACAATATCGTTCCTCCACTGCAAAAACCTCTTCTCCAAATCCTCATCACCATCCTTTTCAACACGAAGAACCTTGTACAGAAATCCTAGGTCGCGAACTAGTAAAGTTCCGCGAGCAACAGGATCTTCCCGCTTCCTCTTTTTCAAATCCTTGAATTTGCGGATCTCGAGGTCCTCTTCAGGAACTATGATAGTGTGTGATGATTTTAAATATTCGATTAATGAACGCTTCACTTTCCAGTCGTCGATTGGGGATACAGACTTGTCTGACCTGAAAATTGTGAGGAGAAGCTTGACTCGTGGGACTAATGAGAGTCCGGCTTCGAGCTCGAACGCATCTAACGGTCCTAAAGAATCTGAGGGGCGACTGCTCATTACTGTGTGTGGTTACTGAAATGTACTGAGAATTGTGGAGCTTGGGTTCTACACAAAGAAGACGATGATTCAAAAGCCCTCTATTTGAAGTCTAATACTCCCTTCCCTCCGTCACATTTTATTCTCTCATTTGACTATTCACAAGGGTAAGAACGGTTAATGTTTTGAATTTCACTAAATTATCTAATATTTTTATATTTATGTTATTTAATTAGTTATATGTGAAATCAGCTTGCTATTTATCGAATTTGTTAAGTGTTTTTGTGTGTTGTGTGACTTATACAATTTTTATTGTAAATATCGTTAAGAGTGAAAGACATTTAAAGCAACTAATTTACACAAATTGAACAATTATTTTACACCATAAGAGAGGATTGTTTCACCTCTTATTGCCAAAGAAATGTGTATTTTGTGGCCATTAGACATAATCACAACATCTATTGTTTGTAATACAAAAATTATTGTGCTTAACATTAGCTACATAATTACACAAATACCAAAAGGCATAAGTAATTGTCTAAAACAAAAGACGCAAAAGCCAGGTTCAAATTATCCTAGCTCATAGAAGTTTGCAACGCTTTGTCTCAATGGGCTCTCAAGTAACTTAGATGAATCAGTTCCCAAATCATGTACAGCATCTGAGCTCTTCTCCATTTTCACTACCACAGAATTACATGTTTCCTTTTGTTTCTGGTTCTTGTAATTGTATCATCTATAGCTGCATACACAATGGTATGAAAAGAATCAACAGTCAAAGGAAACATAAATTTGATTCTCACAAAATCATAATAAAGAACAAAGCTGAAGGAATACCACAACTTACTTCATTTTGAGGCTCAGATGTATAGTGTTTCCGTACTTGAAAATGCATCATTGGGTACACTGGTTGCATATCGAAAATTTTTCCATTTGCCATCTAGGTTGCCGAACTATGGCATTTCCGTATTGGATTTTCTGGGATTTTTTTAGATTATCGTCATCACTGCCTCATTAATTTACGTTCACAACGTTCAATTATAAATCCAAATCCTGTTTCTTATTTATCGTGCTCTCTTTAGAAGATAATTTTTTGGGGCTAGGAAGGTTTTTTCCTTGTACACGGAAAGAAAGTTTTGGCCAATGATTCAATATCAACGGGATCGGGGAGCAAACAAGGTATTTCAGTCCCTTCACATAATAATGTTGAAGGATGGTTATCTGTACAAGAAAGTGTCTGGTGACGCTCCCAACCTATGGGGTGTAACACCTACAGAAGAAGAGCTTCTGAAATTTGATCCTTCAAAGGTTGATGAATGTAATGACACTGCATAGGCAACATTGATTTATGAGTGGATAACCCTGGTTGATACCTTATGGTTACCCAATCATTGTCACCACATTCACCAACCTTTGAAGGCTCAAACTCAAGAAGCTCTTGTTCAGTAGGTGTTACACCCCATAAGCTGAGAGAGCCAACAAACACATTCTTCTACAGATAATCATCCTCGAACATCATCCCATGAAGAACCTGAAATACATTGTTAGTACCCCGACACCACAGATATTGAATCAAGAGCCAAAACTCTTTTCACGAGCACAAGAAACAATAAACATCATATACCCCAAAACCTCATCTTATAAAGGGAACATAACAAAGAGAGGATAAGTTCTTAGTTTACATTATTTCGTTGGAACTTATGAGCTTTGGAGACAAAATAACATTTTTTTCGGCCTTGGCTTCTCTTGCCTGAACGGAAACACAAAGACACATGTAAACACTTATGATCACAGTAATTTCGTCGTCATATTATGATCATTGCATACACACCACCATACGTAGAGGAAACTATGCATGTGTAATCCTCACAGGAGAGACAGAGAAGACAAATTATTGCCAACATATTGTATGAACAGACGACAATGAGGGTGAAAAAAACATAAACATAGAAATGAAACACACATTTACAGAGAATAGCCACCACCAAAACATCAATATAAACCACGTGTGATTCCATGGCAGGGAAGCCCTATGTCATAACACATTTACAGTTCTAATAGAATTTCCTAAACAACCCATAAATTGCAAATACCGTACTGCGTACAATAAAACACAAGTAAGAAAAAGCAAATTTGAACAAGAATGAAAATAACCAAGTGATTACAATACCTACAAGTTAGCCATTTGAAACCTCAAACAAGTGATAGCAGGTCTAGTAAGTAAACATCGACAGTAATCAGTAATGCACAAAAGATGAATCAAAAGAATAATAGAAGCAGATATATAAAGCACAGCCAAAACTAAACTATTAAACACCGCCCACCCCATGTACGTGCATCCAGGGCCGGCCCTCCCCTAAGGCCTTCGAGACCCGGGTCTTACCCAATTCCCCGTCGGTCTGTCGGGAGGCGACGGTACGTGTTTATTTAAAAGAAAAAAAAATCGTGTAGATTTAATCCGATCCAACCTAAAAAAATATGTTAATTTTCTTTTTTGGTAGATGCCCAAATTTGTTTTTATTCTAATTGATAAAGGCGCCTAATAAAAAATTTTACTTGACCCAAAAAAAATAGATATATACAAACAAGTTTTATTAATTTTTTGCATATACGGATGTTAAAAATGCGATAAGTGTTGGAAAAAATGTAGTATTTAGGATTTGACGAGAGAATTAGAAACTTCAGCGCGTTAATAATGTTGTCTTTTAAGAGATGTTTTGTCAACACGATTTGTCACTAAGGGATCAAATGATAATCTCTTTCGGGATACTGATGGGGTGTTTGATTCAAACGGTGACTTGTTTGAATCAAACCCGAGAACTCTCAAAGTTTTTCTAATGATGTTGTCAAATTTATAGATTTTCGTCTTCATACTTATGTCTTTTATAGGTTGCGAAGTCTATAAACGAATGGATGTACTCCTTGCACCGGATGAAAGCATGCAACTCTTACACAAAATGGTAAGTACATATCGGTTCGAAAATGCGTGTATCCGAAAATGCATATCCCTTCATGAACTGATGCATGCATTGATTTAGGTTTCGGGCAGGTCGAACCCCGTTTCGTTGCGATAACATTAATTCGTACGGCAACTCGTAGCAAACGATAACCAAAATATTTATGTATGAAAAAATATCTAACAATAAGTATGTTTAAAAAAAAAAAACAATTTCAACTAAAAGCGGTCGGGAGCTTGGTTTTAGGCCCAATACAAGCGAGGGCCGGCCCTGCGTGCATCAAATGTCAGACCACATTTCAAAGCACAAACAATAGTAAGGGAAAAAATCCCAACTAACAAAAGAATGTTTACAGCTGATACGCCTAACCCGTAAAGGAACCCGTGGGTCCACTTTGGGCATATACATAGGCCTAATAACGGAAAGGGTCATCGGCCCAACGAGTCCGCATCACCATAAGCCGGATCGGGCCGGGCATGATCCAGCCCGCCTGAGATCTTTGTGACCCGAGTCACTGAGTAGGCAACATGTAGCGATCATCAAGCCTTCAACCCGCCATTCACTGTGCAACCCGAAGCATTAAGGGCCGGCCAGAAGTGTCTGCCTTTGTGCAAGGCTTGTGGACTTGCACTCTGTTGTAAGTGAACTGGTCAAGATGATTCCCAGGACATCTTGTGAATCACTAGTCTTTGACAATCTCCCTTATCCCATGTTATTGTACTTGAATCTCATTTCCTGTAATTGTACATCATATACAGTAACACCCCTTGTGTCAATATCATTTGCTTGTTCCATGTTATATATGTTGAATCTTGCTCTGTGGAACTTTCCTGCTTAAGCCTTGCATGTTGAGTAATACATTGTAATAGTTTTAGTGCTTAGGCTTAGTCTACTGAACCTGTATTCAGCTCTGTGAACTTCAAGTCTGATAATCTTGTTCACTGAATTTGATTATCCTTCTTGAGTTCAGCTGATAGTTCAGTGTGCTGTTGTTTTGATCAGCTGTGTGTATTGTCTGCTGAGTTTGTATTATCTTGTAATCTGCTGTATATGATTTGCTTAGTAGTCAGCTGAGTATCTCAGTCTGCTGTAATCTGTAGTCTGTTGAGTTTTAGTTTCAGTCTGCTGAATTTTTTACTGCTTTGTAATCTGAACTGTTTGTAATCTGGACATTGGACATTTGTTGTATATATCTTGTCTGTTCTGAAACTGATCATTTGTTTTCCTTTTCAATCAATCAAGTAATTTGATCTTAGGTTTGTTAATTAATAGTTAATCATATAAGTTTATTACAAACTTGCTTCCAATTGTCTTAAACGTGTTTAACTTGCTCATACAATCTAATTTAATCTTAAAGAACTCACATCTGTGTTAAAAAGTTTTAAAACCCTTGATTCATTCAACCCCTCTTCTGAATCAAGCTGCTCATCGATCCTATCAGAGCGGGTCACCTAGTGATCAAGTCTTTGATAGTACTTGTTTGATTGACTGCTTTATTATTCGTTGATTTACACTTGGTCTCCAAGTTTTGTTTTGCAGATCCATATTTCGATCAAGTGATCAACTCGGTTTACATCTCTTCGAAAGGTTCACTTTCAGATTCTTGTTAACCCCCCATTCTAAATCACGATGTGCATCGATCCAACAAGAGTTAGGTAAATTTAGCTTTAGATTTTACCTTCTTTTGCAAGTTGGAGCTTAATTTCTTCATTTTGGGCAAGAACTTGTATGAGTATTTGATCAACTTCAATTTCCGCTGTTTAGTAATTAGTTTCATCTCGATTTTCAATTTCATAGCTTTAATTACTTGTTTGGATGTTGTTTTCTTCGTTATCGTGCATAGGTAACATAGTTAAATTATGTGAAAATTGATGAAATCTCTCTCTAATTGGTGAAATTGGGAATTGGCAGTGCTTAGTTGTTGTTATATCGATGAATTCGTGTCTTAGAACATGATCTTAACATGTGAATTAGATTGTACACCTAGTTCATGATCAGACACACCCCTTTTATAAATGTATGTTGCGAAGGGGTGTGGGAAAAAGGGTTTTAAGATCGTTATGTCTAATTGACTAAGTTGTTTAGATTCAATTACGTATCGAGGTTTGTTGGTGTGAATCGAGCGGGTCTAGAGCTTAATCTTGTCTTGGTTAGTTAAATCCTTAAATGCGTACTCCGGATAACGGGTGTTAGATTGTTGCATTAGTGTCTAGCACCACTTTAGGAGTTTGCACCACGGATTTGTCGATATAAACCTTAAGATGGTTGGTTGGTAGAATCCCATTCCCGATTATCAATTAGATAGGCGAGAGTAGTTAATTGAATCATGGTTTAGCTGTGTTCCCTTTCCCTATTACTTTTAGTTTTAATTTCGTTTTAGTGTTAAACATCACGTACGTGTTCCACATTTGGTTGACATAAAATAAGTATGAAAATAACTTTGGCATTCGATTGATTCCTCGTGGGATCAGCTTTGCTCGTCACTGTTGTACATCCGATATGATACTCTGCCGGTTAAAGTTGGATTGCCACTGTTTTGGCCATTGGTGTTCACAATTGAGACTGATACCCTTTATGGTGCAATTATATAATCTACCCAGGGGTGTGATTGAGTGAATGCCTTCCCATTCTTTTCCGATGATTAGGAAGGCCGGAATAATAACAAAATGGATATTTCGTGTTTTAATAATATGTCAACATTGTACTCTCATTAAGATTGAAGATTGAAGATTGAATTTTACAATATACATCAAGATTCCTTTTTCCCAATCTCCCCAAATAGCAACCAAAAGAGGGTGCTATGTATTCGACATATGCGTCTGCAAAAATGTAGTAATGTTGAAACACCAATGGCATTTGAAAATCTCAGAGAAACAGCAAGGCATTCTTAAACTAAAGTCTGTTCTTGTCTGAATTAGTCAAGGCAACTGCTATATATCATTTCGAATGAAAGTTGTTGTGCTTATTGGACAAAATTTTGGACAGGAGCAGAAAGTTTAAGTTCATGTGCAGCCTGGAAGTAATCTGCAGCCTGTTGCATCGAACCTTCAATCTGGGACAACGATCCGAGGTACAACCACGCATCGTGATTTCTCGGTTCAATACGCACAGCATTCATTAGCAAGCTTCTTGCATTAGGTAAAGACGTTGTACCGATCTTCATCAAGACTCCAGCAGTTGAAACCATACTTGGAACATAGTCTGGCTCAAGTGTTAATGATTGCGAGAATGCAACAAGTGCTTCTTTGTATTTTTCTTGAGCCACCATCAAGTTGCCTGTAATTTTTACCAAATTATTGTGAATAAACTAGTATATCAGAAGAAGCAGATTTTGTGGCACTATATCTTACCTGTTGTGTACCAAACCCGGGGGTTGAACGAGTCTGATGCCTTAGCTTTGTCTATACAAATTTCGGCATCTCTCCATGACTCGAGATCTGAGTAAATTTTAGCCAAATCAAGCCAAACATCTATTTCCAATCTTTTGACTTGTGACTCCTGCAAATTAGCAATTAAATCCTCCTCAAATGAGTTTGATACTGAATTAGATCTAGATTTCACTAATTGGAAAACAATTCGAGATTTCTAAGAGCACCTCATCTTCTGTGTTAAATATTTTATGTTGTCTCTGAGATTGAACTAGTCCAAGTAAAACCCTGTACGTCTCTATAGCTTGCTTAGGCTGTCCTTGAGCTGTTTGAAGAAATGCTTTCAAGTGTAGTAGTTCGAATTGCTCAATGCTAGAAGTCTCGCCTAAAGCAAGATCGACAATGGCTTCAGCATCTTTAAATCTCTGTTGTGCAGATAATATTAAACATAAAAGCTTCCATCCCTTGACTGATCCTGCACCCACCATTTCTGAATACATCATGGTGTTCTCAAAGGCTGCATCCAGGTTTCTTTGAACAGCATTTTCCAGCCCGAGATTGAACGCAGTTTCAGGATCTTCCTTGAAAATTTCAGCAGCAATTTTAAGAGATTTTAGGGATTCTTGACCGAAGTACATTCTTTCTCTATCTGACATAGAATTTCTTTCGGCATTTCCATAACAAATTCCAATGTATTTGTGAGCCTGTCCCAGCAAATGCTGATTTTGGTTTGTGGTGGCTACACGAATGACACTGCTGGCAAAATCAATTCCTTCCTGAGAATAATTTGGATCTTGAGAACATAGTTTTGCTGCCAGCAAGAAAGCCGGTAAACTAGATTCAAGTTTAGTTTCTGAATTGCTGGCTACTTTCTTTAATAGATCAATCGCCACCTTATTCTGACCTGCAGCACTGTAGGCAAGAGCAAGAAAGTACCACCTCTCTGCTCGGCCATAGTTACCGGGAAGTAGTTGCTCCAAACGATCAGCCAAGCACGTATATTGCCCAGAAACTGTTAGTGCATAGGCCAAATGTTCAAGAACTTCAGGATCCCAATGTATTTCTCTAGTTACCACCTTTTGAACGAGGATAAACAATAGGAGGATTGCTTCCTCCATATTGTCTTCTGGAAAAGCCTTTCCAAAGAATTTTGAAAGAGGTTGAAGGCTTGTTTCAACGCCTCCATAAATAAGCATAGCAGCTAGATCTTTCTGTACACTTGCCAGTGTTTGAGGATGCAAATTCCAGGGCTTTGCTAAAGCCCTTCTATATGTAGTTACAGCCTCTTCTAATGACCCTGATTTTACCCACAGCTTTGGAAGCAACTCTAACGCGTTGTGAAACATCTCCTGCAATTTGCATTCTTCATTAGCTCCCTCAGGCATTCCACTGGGCAGTGCAGAATCGACAACATCAAGGATTATTTTGCACTCTTTTGCAGCCTCTGTAAGCATCCAGAACCCAAAGCAAAGGTATATCAGTGACAACTATACCGTATTTTTAACTCACGTAAGCATAATATTTGACTTAATAAGTGGTTTATATTAGTATGAGAGAAAATTTGCTTAAAAGTTTGAAAGAATTTCATCTATCATTGCATCTTCTGCTACAAAATTCTACAAGGATTCAAATTAAAGACAATGATCCAAATGAAATGAGACTTTTACCTTTAATCCGCCCGAGCTCCTCCAAAGATTTGGCTTTAAGCAGAACAGCTTCAAGCAATAAACTTACAGAGTGCAATGACATTACCCCAGAAAGTGATTTTTGTACTTTGGGACGTGATTTTCGTAGCATGAGTCTTTGCTCAATAGCCTTGGACATCCTTGGTGACAAGGTTTTAATGTCAATACCTTGAAATACTTGAAGTGCTGCGTCGAAATTTCCTCTTTGGTATTCAAGCCTGCCCAAAAGAGCTCTAGCTTCCTGGAATTTCAGAACCCAAATTTTTAGTAAACAAAATGTAGAGAGGCTAGCAACCTTTAACAAATCTGACTTGCTTCAACAATAACCACTTTCTCTTAACTTATTTTTAGAATGAATATGGGAAAAGATTAAGTTAGCTTTTATCAGTGAAATCCCAATGTCAAGAATTAGCATACATATCAGTTTGGAGGAGGAGACCCGTCTGCCTGTGGATCACAAAGCACAAAGCAAAGCTTTAGTTTGTGCAAAGAAAAAAAGCAAAAAGTAATCTTAAGAGTTCTTTTGTGATGTCAATAATGAAAGAATCAGAAGAATAGTCTCATCTCATGTATAAAAAAGTTCAAAGTAATGTTTCCCAGTACCTCATAATTCAAGGAGAGAACTTCTTTCAAAGTGGATTCAGCTTCATCCACCTGGGCATCTTCCAATTTAGAATCCCAATCACCAGTTAATGTTCTTGACAAAACCCCACTGGCTGAGAAATCCCTTGTGGCTAGTGACTCCGGTGACTGTGGTGCCGGCTCTTCCAACTTGAATCTCTCCCCTGAACAATAGCACAACATTTTCCCCAAGAAATTTGTCTAGTACCCAATAATTCTTTGTTCAATCACCTGCATTGTGTTATCTGAAGAACATTTACAACATAAAATGATATGTGATTTCTCTTACACTAAGAAATATTGAAATTGAAGTACACACCATCAACTTTTAAACAGATTAAAACCGAAATGAAATGAAAATGAAAATGAAAACCCCAAATCCCAAAAACGAAAAACAAAAGTAGACAGCACAGTGAAAGTCAAAGAGAGAAATCAATACGAGGGAAAAGATGAAGAAAAACTGGCAAAACAATGAAGATAAAAAGCGCTGTGAAATTACCTCACAAATAATGCAGCCAAAAAAAAAAAAAAAAGAGGTCAGTGATAACAGGCAAGAAAGCAACCTGTTTGATAAATAAGGCTGTTTTGTTTCTCTGTTTACTATTGTATTGCTTGGGGAATGTATATATAATCTAATGTGAGCAAGGAGTTTATATTTTATTTATTTTAGGAAATGAGCCAGGAGTTTTGATTGGGGAAGACCCGTTTGAAATTTTCATTAAAAAAAAAACAAAAATTGACAGTCGCTGCAATATTAAATTATAAAACTATACTATTTGTCAAGAAAGTTGATTGGAGCAGAGAGCAAAAGGACAGGTGCACAATGGTCAGCCATTGGCCACTCACGTTACCCGTGAAAATTTTGTACTGTGACTGCATCCATCCGTGTGTGGAGTTGTCGTATCGTTTAATTTGAATCAAACAGATTAAATCTAGAATGAAAATGTAAGGTCTATATTGAACTATACGGCAGCTCCACACGCGTGGATGGATGGAGTCGACCTACAAGAATTTCTTGTGCTACAGAATGAGCAGCTGTACTGTGTGGAGATTCCTTGCTCTATAATGTGCACAGTTTTATTGGTTTGAGAAGTATAATTTTTTTTTTTGAAAATTAAGGATAATGACAGTTTTTAAAATATTTTTGAGTAACATGACAGCTATATAGAGAGAAAGGCACCTTTTATATTTTTTATAGTCTGAAAAATAAAACCAAAAATTAAAAAAATAAAAATCCGAGGCGTCTACATGCTCCAGTTGTTGTTGTTTTTTTTTTTTTTTTTTTATCTAGAGATCCAAACGCGATAAAAATTTCACTAATTTTTTTTTGATGCTCTTCGTTTTGTGACTTGATTCGATATAATTACATCGTTTTTCATGAGATTCACTGTCGAAATTCACTCAGTGAATCTCCCCAGTGAATCCTGAAAATCAGTGAATTTCGAACAATAGTGAATTTCGACAGCGGATTTTCTAAAATCACTTCGGAATATATTGAATGTGGTATTAAAATAGACAATATGAAAAAATAAAAAAATTGGTGAATTTTTTTTCAAATTTAGAGTCGTAGATTGAAAGATATAAGTATTTAAAAAAGATGGATGAAAGAGTAAATATATTATTTATTTTTTTTTTTTTTTGTGAAATGGCGCCAAAAAAATAATAATAATAAAAAAAAAGGTTTGTCCTTTATATAAAAGTTTCAAAAACTTATCATTTCTCTCACGTTACCTCTATTTTTTTTTTTCAGTGCCCAATCATTTAGCAATTAACACCATTGATTTTCCAAATGGTTTTTCTTTTATTTATGGCAGCCGGTAATGCCAGGGAAAAGGCAACTTTTTACAATAATAGGAGCTTGACTAAAATGCCCTTTTTATTCTTTCTTTTTTCCCTTGTTTCCTGCTCCTATTTTTCATCCCATGGAGTGCTCCCAACGAGCCATCTTCTTCCTTTACACGATTCTTTTCTTCCCCAACTGCCCAACATCGTTCTTTCCTCCTCATTTTCTGTTATGTTATCCAAATAAGAAAAGGAATCTAATTTCTAATTTCTAATTTTTTTTTCCTAAAACTAACCTATTTTGCCCCTATCCCCTAAAACCTTCAACCGCCATTAATATTTTCATGATTCTTTCAAGTAAATGGGTTAAAGATGTGGGTTGTGGGGAGTCAAAACATGCAGTTTCAACTTGAAACTGCATGTTTTAACTTTCAACTGCAGATACAATCAGCCAAAGCAAGAGATCATCAGAAAAAGATGTTGTTGAACCCCACAAATGATGTGAAAATCCCGGAAAAATATGAGAATAAAATGTAGAGATTATTGCTAAGCTTGAAAAGATTGGAAATGATTTCGATCATGAGGCTGTCCAGAGTTCTGCAGAGGCTAATGTCAAAGGAAAAGATGATGAGATTAATGCTGATGACGATGGTAATTGGTAAGAAGGAAGAAGAAGACGAAAACCCGAAAAAGAAACAGAGGATGTTGTTGAAGTTGAGCCAATAAAGAAAGAAAAAGAGGTGGAAAAGGTGAAAGAAAATGAAATCAAAGAGGTTAAATCTCCTTGAAATCTGTTGGTGGTCTGATTCTGTGAAATAGCCTGATATCATGGTGGGGATCTATGATGCACCGACACTTCAATATGGGCGCGCGCGCGCGTGTCCGACACAAGACACGACACGACACGCTCCGACACGCTCCGACACCGTGTCCGACACGTGTCGGCCGATTAAATTAATATTATTTAAAATTTTAATATCCGACACACCTCCGACACGTTGTCGACACACCTCCGACACGGCGCCGACACCTCCCGACACCTCTCGAACACAATTTTTTCAATGTTTTTTTGATGAAACCCGAAAATATACAATATCTATTTTGACTACTTATGTATTATGTTTAGTGGGGATAAATGGTCCATGGATTGACTTACGACTTAAGGGTAAAATAGGTAACATAAGTTACTAAAAAGGGCATTTTGGTCAAGCTCCTGTTATTGTAAAATGTTGCCCTGCCTCTACTGAAAAGGGCCCTGGCCGTACCAGCTGCCTTATTTTATTTATAATCACACATATTTAAAAATAATAATTTATCTGAAATGTATTATCAAACGACAAAAATATCATCTTCTTTCTTTTGAAAATATTCGCACATGTCAAATATTAATGTTTAACTATTATACGGTATGCCTGTAAAAAGAGTGCATCTCGTCGCTTTCCATTGCAAAAATGACTTTTGGGTTGTTTTAACATTGGAAAGTGTGGTGAGGGATGTCTTTAGGTCGTGGGAGTGTGATGCGATTTTGCACACTCCGATTGCATATGGACACCATATGGATAGGCGTATTTGGCATTATGAGCGGCGGGGATCTACACGGTCAAGACGGGCTACTTCCTAACACCAACCTTATACCATCAGGGGGTATCGGGTACGCATGCGTCGACATCAAGCGAGCATGTGGCGGCACTATTGGTCTGTTGTTGTTCTTCCGCGCATCCAACATTTTCTCTGGCGGTGCTTACACGATTGCTAGGAGCAGGCGGGTATCTGGCATGTGGTTCTGAGGATGAGTCTATGACGCATACCTTTTTTGAGTGTGAATTGGCAGCTAGGGTGTGGGAGTAGTTGCCTTTTGCAGAGCTGATACACTCGGGTAAGGCGGCGGATTTTAGAGGTTTCTATGCATTTTAGTGGAGCCAGGGGCGGACGCAGGATCTCGGGTAAGGGGACAATAAAAATTTTAAAGGCGAATATAGAAATTAAGGGGAGGCAAACTATAAAAATAATACATATATTAGTGCATTTTTTCGGATCAAGAAGGGCAGTTACCCCTCCCCCTTTGTGTGTGTAGGTCCGCCAATAAGTGGAGTGATTGTCGCGTGAGGAGTTGGCAAAGTTGGTATGGCTGATGTGGCATATTTGGAAGACGCGATGTAGTGTTGTTTTCGATAAGCATGCGGTGTATGTGTCGCGGTTCAGCCCTTGGTGCGACACGGGAGTATCTTCAGGCTGTTTCATTTCATTTGTTTCATATTCATATTAGATAATAAAATAAGACTGACTTATTTGGGTATTAAGAAGGATTAAAAGGTACGTTTATGTTTAGATGAAATCTCTCATATTTCAATTAACACATTGTGGTAGGAAATTGGTTTTTTTCTTCTAGTTATTTCATATGTCGTCCAAAAGTTTGATAAAATGCACAAGAGAATAAATTATACTCAAGTACTAGTAAATATGGTGCATATAGTTTGTGACCTATGTTGTGAGTGGTTAAAGATGATAAAATAAAGAATCAACTATGATGAAGTTGATCGTAGGCAAAGGATTGAACCTTAGTAGTTTCTAAATGTGGTATTAAAAACAAGGGTTTGAAACGACCCTCTTAAATTCGTTTGTACTATGACTATCCAAAAAATGACTTTAAGGAGGTCGTTTGTGGTATAAACGATTTTGATTGGGTAGTTTGTGCTAGAAACATTCGTACTTGGGAAAATTGTGTTAGAAACGACTTCCGTAAAGTCAGTTTTCAACCCTTCTTGAAATGAAATCAATGCTTGTATGTAGTAACAGTATTAAGTCTTTTTGAGTGAATATGTGCCTTGAGTTTTAGTTTGATAGCATGTAATTGAATTGGACTTGTGATTTCGTTTTGTCGTGAAAGTAAGAGTTATGTGGCTTACTAGGTTTGTATGAGTGAGTGAAACTGAGAGGACAGTTTTTTGTTTTTAGGTTTTTGCCCTATGTTTTTAACATATGATTTGAATGTTAGTTTGAATCCACATAAAGTTGTGCTTGTTTTTCGTTGTATGCTTGTTACCCTTAACCATAACGTGTAAGCCTAATTGCTTGAATTTTAACATGTGTTTGCATCGGTGTATACATATGAAGAAGCCAAGGCCCCAAAGTAAGTTAATTACCGGTAAAGATCCGTCAAAGCGACGTAAAGCAATGAATGCCTCTTATAGAAGGGATAAAACGGAGAAAGGATTGAAAGAAAAAAAGGGGTAAACGTGTGAAGAGAAAATCTGGAGCACTTGTGTTAAAGAAGAGAATCGAGGATGAAGATGCCGACGGTGACGGCGAAGGAAAAAAGGGAAACAAAAGAATCTGAAAGTGAAAAAAGTCAGGCCGGACAAGAGTGTTGAGAAGAAGAGAGAGGTGAAGAAGATAATAGTGATGAACATGGGTTGAAGAAGAGAATGTTGAAGAGGGGGTAGTGAAGACGAAGACAATGAAAATGATGGCGGTGAAAAAGAGAGAGATGAAGAGATAAGTGAACAGAGCGGCGAAGGGAACAAAGGAGAGAGCGGTGCAGAGGATTTTCACGGGAGAAGAGACAAAGACGATTTTGTCTTAGGTCTTGATTAAGACGAGTTTAACTATGAATTGTGAGATAAAATGAATGATCACATAGATGTAATAAGGAAGGAGTTAAAACATCAATCATCTCTTACAATATACGTAATAATCTTACAATATACATGTATATTTTATGATATTGTTTCCGTCACTAACGTCTACCAATTTCTCTGTGAATAGGATTGTAGACCAATTAGGTGCAAGCAATACACAAGCAAAATGTGTACTTGGCATTTGAATAGAGAGTTAAAGGCCACACAAAATATGATTAAACAGTCGGTTCGGCATCACCTTTATAATGGTTCTTATAGGATGGCAAATAGGGTGCTTGTGTCAACTTTTGTTGAGCGTTGTTATCCTGAAACAACCTAGTTTCGCGTGCCTTCTGGTGAGGCTTCTATAACTTTAGACGATGTGGAACAATTCTGTCTGTAAACTTTTGTCAAGAAAACTTTTAACATTTCGTCTGAAATTCTGTCAGATTCAACAAGTTTGCAAATTATTTTGTCCCATTTAGAGTAATAAAACGATGATTTCTGATTTAATTCGAGTCAGATTTTTGAATATTTTCCTTACCCGATACCGATCATAAAGGCCTTTTGATTAAAATTGAGTCAAGAAAACTTTTAACATTATGTCTGAAATCCGGTCAGAATCAACGAGTGCAATTTGAAAGGTAAAAGTGAGAAAAAAATGTTGTGCATTAAGACTTTTATTTTGTGAAAAGACATTCCCTAAGTATCATATTTAGAGTACATGGATGATGTGTAATATCCCGAATTTTAAGAAAGGACAGACGTGTCAATTTTTAAAATTTGGAATATTATGTTTAATTATAATTATGGTTTTAAAGTATTAAAAACATATATTTTAGAAACAAATATATATTAAAGAGGGCATAAGGGGGGTTTATAGGGGCTAATGATATTTAATGGGAGATTTCGGTACTTAAGGTAATTAAAGTTAATGGGAGGTTTTATTAGGGGAGAATAACCTCCCATTAACTAGAGGAGTTGCTCAGGAAAGAAATCAGAAATCAAAAGTTTAACGTTCTGGCTTCATATGTTGAAAGCAAAAGAGAAAAGGGATCAGAGACTTCTCCAAAATACTCACAAGTTTGTCAACGGATTTCAGAATGGAGTAGAGTTTCGGAATCAGTGGGAGAAGGGCTACAAGTTGATACAAAAATTTCAGAGTTTTATAAAGCTATGAGTTTTAGCCCTGGTTATGGTTTAAAATTCCTAAAATCGTAGAATTGTGGTATTAGAAGCATGTAATCAAGTCTAATTCAAAGTTTGGGGTTGATCACATATGTTTTTAGTTGAAGGATCAAGTTTGTTATAGTCTTTCTTGGAGTTTTGCTTGCTAAAAGGTAAGAGGCTCTTCCTAACTAGTAATTATAGTTTTATAATGTTAAGGTTGAGTTTTAGTGTTGTTTTGTGGTTAGAAATCATGTCTATGTGTTGTTGTTGTGGTATGTTATGCTATAGAATGTTTGGAACCTATTTTACTGTTGTTTTGTGGAGTGATTTGATGTTAAACATGTTTGGAATGAGTTAGAAATCGTTTAGGTGCAGAGAACTGCTGTTTAGGGTTGTTTTAGGGTTAATGCACGTGCATTGGGTGCGTAGAGCGCGCATTACGGTTTCAAAAAGTGGGAAACATATAAAGAGAGCTTTTAGCGTGCACATTGGGTGGCACAACACACGCATTGATGGTGCAGAAAGCATCCTGAATGGTTCAAGAAGGTTTATGCGCGTGCATTAACCCAGTTTTTGGGAAATAATGTGTTTGAGCCAGAGACCAATTTTGCATGTTGTTTCTTGATCTAATAACATCAAATGAACATGAACAAGCCATGATTAATCTTTTGATGCGTTTAGTTCCGGCACCGAATGGATTCTTCATACGAGTTGAAGTTCGGGACCGTCGGAAGAGCAAGAATGCCTTGTGCTTTGATGAATTGACATTCATCAATGTCTGTGTTTGTGTTAGGATGTTGTGTCTAATTGTCTTAAGAGAGGGAGTGGAAGGAGTATGGGAGCCTTAATTGAAGATACTTAGGTTGCCGGTTAACAATTAATAATATACGTACTTGTGTAGTAAAAGACTAAACATTATGTTATTCTTGGTAAGGCACAAGCCTACATCGCAATTTGTGGGCGGTCGGATAAAGTGAACAACTCTGCTGGCCTAAGGGCTACAGGAGTAGAGGGACTTCGCGAATGAATAAATCCGTATGTTTACAAGACCCCAAGTACGGAGGGACTTCACCGAACGTGTACACCGTCGGGGATAGCCCGTGGCTATTGGTATGATCCACTGATAGGTTGCACCCAGATACTTCGTGGTGACTAGCACAATGCGTAGTGCCCTTGAATAATGATGTAAGAAAGATAAGCTAAGCTAGAAACAAGTAGGCACGACATATTGATAACCAGGAAGTGAACCCTAGAGTTGAGTCGGTGTGACAAAGTCAACTTAATTGTTAATATGAACATTTTCGTTGTAAGACTTAATTATTCAATAACTTCTTCCTCTTTACTAAGTACCTATGTACTTACCTCCTTTGCATGTTTGTTTTGTATGCATTGTGGTTGAGAAGACGAACATGTCGACCATGAGCTCGTTGAGGATGATATATGATGATGATGATGCTTTGATGATGTGTCCAGTTTCTTTTATTTCATGATGTACTAGACTTTGTTGTTGTTTCATTTCTAGATAAATATTGTACTTTTATTTCTAGACTTTTCAAGACTTGTTGTACTTTTCCCTTTGAGACATCGTACTTTTGTAAGACTTTTGGAACTCCATTGTTGTAAGTTAAACTTTATTTCTTTAGCCGGTTGGACTTCTTATTCATAGAAGCATTTATGGTTTTCGCAGAGTCTTTTTAGCTTCCGTTTTGCTAAACTCGATTCAACGTAGTAGAGGTTTACGTATAATATTGGATTTATTTAATATTATATGTGCCGAACGTTTTTCTTTTCCGGATAAGGACTCGGTATCCGGAATGGGGCGTTACAGTTGGTATCAGAGCGAAGCGTCCTTGCTGCTCTAGGCTTCCTTTCTTTTAAGATAAGATTTTCTTAGACCACTTAGTGACATTCTGATCTTCCTTGGTCTTTCAGAATGGTAGAAATCCGCAGAGGTGTTTTTGGAGTTGAGAGTTCAAAAGTACATCAAGAGGCAAATGAGTTGAATTCGGGTGAAACAACAGTGGTTGGTCAAGTGGAAAGGGTAAATCAATCGGGCCTCTGTCTGAATCAGACACCACCACCTCAGTTTCAACAAGATCCACTTTCACACTTTAGCCGACATGAACTTGATGATGGACCCTTATACGTCACTGTGGTAGGTGATATACCACCGGTGTTTCTACCTCCCGTAACTAATGTGTATCCTCCACCTCCACCACCGGTAAGCCACCAACCTTCTCCAATTATGACTCCACACCATCAAACCTTTTACCCCCCACCCACAAGTTATCCACCCCAACCTACCATACCACCATCACCAAGAGTTGATCACCATCAAGGTTTTGGCTACCCACCGTTTGAACTTCACCAACCTTACTGCACCTCACATCATCACCAAGGACACAACCCCTACCATCAAGTACCATCAGTGTCTCCACCTCACCAGTCATATCCACCTCCATACCCACCTCAAGTACTTTTTGGTTACCCACCATTTATCCACATGTTGTACCACCAGTTAGGCCACCACCGGTACGTGATCAAGCACCTTCGGTTGATTGGTATACAAAGTTGAAGAGGACCTGGGTCCAAGACTTCTTCGGTAATGTAGAGCCGGCTAAGGCTGAGATGTGGATAAGGAGTTTCGAGAAAGCATGCAGAAATGTCAACGTTGTTGAGTTTGAGATGGCACATCTAGAAGTGGGCTTTTTACTTGGCACATTTGATAGTTGGATAGAGGCTATAGAGAGTATCCGGGGCAATATATTGTTCGTGCGTGTAAGTTGCTTAATACTAGCAAGAGTACTAGGTCAATCGTAGTATAGCAAAGGTGAATCAAGGTCGATCCCACAGAGACAATGCAACTTAAGTATAAACGAATCTAACCTAATCGAGAAGACAAATACGGTCATTGACCAACAATAAACATAAAAGAAACTTGGTATTCCTTCCCCATCCCACCTATTTACTAACTTGGTCCAGTTAATCCTTATGTTTACTTCCCCACATATTTTCCTTAAATAAATCGAACGTTTTAATTCAGTTTTAGCTATGGGTGCATCTCATAACCCAATCTACTTCCACCGTAAGGACATCAGACAATCTATACACAACTAACCTCCTTCATTGGTGTATTAGCCCATACGCAATAAGTTCATCAAAGCACAATCCCTTTCATGCCTTTCTGACGGATCCGAACTTCAACTCCCTTTAAGAATACATTCGGTGTTTTAACTGAACGAATCAGAAGTTCAATCGAAGCTTGTTCATATTTAATTAATGTTATTGAACCAAAAAAATAGAAATTTAAAACTCAACACAAATATACCAAAACATATCACATCTCATTAATTACAACTTAGCATGAATTCTATCACCAAACAACATCAAAACTCACCCAAACCCAACCAATCATTATAAAACTATAAATTACTCATTAGGAAGAGCCTCTTACCCTAATTTCCAGCAAAACCGAAAGCAAAACGTCAAGCAACTGCAACAACTGTTGATCCTCAACCCCAAAACCTATTTGATCAACGAGAAACCCTAAAATCCTATTTCTTTGCAGAAAACCGAAACTGAAAAGTGATCAAAACTGCAGATTACCTTAATTAAATGCTGCGAAACTATTTTTAGATTGATCTACGCTCCAAGACGATCGTTTCGACTACTCATGGCTGAAAAACAGAGCTACGGATTGAAAGATACAAATTTCTGAAGAATTGATCTCAACGGTTACAAAAAACTAGGGCTAAATTAAAAACTTACGAATTGAGATATGTTATTTTCCATAGTTGCGTCTACTCGCGCTGATCACTTTTCTCTCCTGCGGCATCTTGAAAAGATGAACGGATTGGTCACACGGTTGATGTTTACGTTCTCCCTTTTTCTGGCTTCTCATGCGTCTGATGCCTCTGTGTGCCGCCGTTCCTCCTCTTCTTCTTTTTTTCTTCAGAAATCGGCGTGTGAACCAAAATAAGATATTTTGGGATAATTTCCTTTTTATAGTTATTAATTAAATCCATTTTAAATAATAACTAAATCCTTTTAATTAAATCCTTTTAATTTTACTAATATTTTGGGTTGGTTTGGTTTTTTTTATATTTTTTCCGGGTTGACCCAACCCAACCCAACCCGATATATATATATATATATGTGTGTGTGTGTGTGTGTGTGTGTGTGTGTGTGTGTGTGTTTGTGTGTGTGTATATGTATGTATATATGTATGTTTGTATTCCATCCATAGTAAAATGGTGTTATCATATTCGGGGGCGGCTCCACCCACAAGTAAAAATAAATTTTTTTTTTAACAACAAGGTTTTTTTTAATAAACGCATATCTATGTGTAATCGACCCCCTTATTTTTATGCATTGACCCCCTATTTTTTATCTCATTATCTACATGTACGAGAGGTAAATATACAAATATATTGTGATACGGGAAAAAATTGATAAATTTCCGACCCCCTCAAAATTCGATCATATTGCTGCTATCACTTCATTTTTAGTTTCCGTCAACGATTCATTGACCTTTCTTCGAAAAAAAGAATCCGTGTATGTTTTTTTTTAAGTATGACTATTTCAAATATGATTATTATCTCTATATGTTTTTGGTTTGTTATATGTTGTTGGACTCTTAATTATCAAATTTTAACGTATTCTTTCCTAAAAAGTGTTTTCTTTAATGATTATTGATTTGAACATATGGTATGGAACTCGAATTTTGATATATACATGTATGTGGATTTTATATCATAAAAGTTCTATTATAGATGCATGTTTTATGGATGAAAACCAGAAACCCAACCCAAACAAACCCGAAACCAACCCAATCCAACCCATTGGGTTTTATAGTCAATTAGTTTGGTTTGGGTTAGTTTTTTCTTGAACCAACCCGACTTATACTATGTAAAAACCCAACCCAAGTCGACCCAACCCAACCCAACCCAAGCTCAGCCCCACTCTCAAGTTACCTCTATTTTTTTTTTCAGTGCCCATTCATTTAGCAATTAACACCATTGATTTTCGAGAAAATATACATTCAGGTCACTGTAGACACCCATATTTCAAGTCAGGTCTGTTCAGGCCTGACATTTTTTTTTTAAGTAGGCCGTGCCTTTTTGCACGGGACCGTGGAACTTTTCCACCAGATGGCGTGGAATTGGAAAGGTTTAACGTGGAAATTCAAATTGTGCCAAAAGTTGAATTTCCACGTGACATGGAGGAAATTTTAATGAGGGCCACGTGGAAATCGAACGCAACGTGGAAATTGGGCACGGTCCCGTGGAAATACTGAAATTGAATTAATAAATGCTCCAACTGTCGTTTTTTCCTACATTTTAGTCAATACCATCATCTTCTTCACCCAAAATCATCAATCTTTTTCACTCGAATTTATCTTCACAAAACTTTCAGACAAAAATTATCAATCTATGGGATATCAATCTACACCGGTTTTACTCCTTTAAACAAATGGGTAAGCATTTCGTATAGCAGCTTTTGTTTGATTTATTTTAAATATTGTATTTGTTTTAATTTGATGATATGTTTGAGGTAAATAACCTTATAAAGATATAAATTTTCGATTTTTCGTATGGTGAAAAGGTAAAATCTTATAGTTTTAGGGTAGTGAAAGGATAAAATTGTGATTATTAAGATATTGAAATGATTAATTATAATGAGATCGTTCAATAATAAAATTGTCATTCGTTGTATAAATTTTGATATTGTAATTATTTTGATTATTTGATAGTTTAGAAAAATTTTAGAATGAAATGCATTAATGATATTATAGTGGCAATGTTAATATTAGAAATGATAATGTAGAAATTTTGATATTGTACATATTTCGATTATATGATATTGTATGTATGTTATAAGTTGTTTCGAAATTTAGTAGTATAAATTCCTTTCATGTTCCATGCCTTAGTTAATTTTGAAATATGTAGTTTGATACAACTTGAGTTTTCAAATAACACTCGAATAATTTAATTGTTACGGGCAATCACAATGAAAATGCTCTAATTTAATATAAAAAAAATTGAATTAAAAAACGAGAAATAAACGATAAATAAATGTTGTTTGAAATTTCCAAAACAACAGAATTTTGACGTATTCTATGGTACGCCTCGACCTGATGAGGTTCTTAGAAATGCATGCATCCCTAGGGTGTTTTCGAATCCTTCTGATCCGCTGTGTCATGCCTAATCTCCAGGCTTTGTATTGGGGCTCCTGGTAGGTAGCTCGTAGAAAATTTCATTAGGTCTCGCTCAATAGAGCATCTTTTCCGTTCTCGGCGGCTTGGTAAAGCCTCCGCCGGAAGTGAGGCATCCGTTAGATCGAAAGCATAAGATCATTCGTTGGCTTTGTCCGGCATCTGATCTCCCTCGTCATCATCAAATATTCTATGACGCTGGTGAAAACAATCTTCTCTTCTATTACCCTCGTCTCTTTGTCACAACACAACACAACACAACGAAACTTGAATTTTTTTGACCTAACCTAACCTAACCTAACCTAACCTAACTTTGTGTGTGCGTGTGTGTCGAGTATGTATATATGCTAAAGAATATTTATTTATTTTAAAGGTTGTTGATGTGTTATTTTATGGCTGGCAATATGCACTTAAAAACAAATAAATATATGTGTATATAAACGAGAAACCAATATTCACACACATATATACTACTAGCATATATCAGTGTATATATGTATTGTTTCTCATTTATATACACATATATTTATATATAAACATACACAGACAATATATATATATATATATATATATAGACACACACACACATATATATATGTATATGTATATATTTCAATCCTTTATAATTTTACAATAATATTTTGTCAATCCAACAATATTTGGAAAAAAAAACATAATCGTGTGGATAAATGATTGTTTTTTTTGCAGATAACAACACGGTGTCCGTTAAGTTTTTATTTGGCGGAGAGTGGAAATACCATGAAGATAGCGACAAATGGTCTTATAAGAAAGGAAAATTGTATTTGGTTCGTGTGAAAACCGATACGACATTGGATGAAGTGAAGGTCAAAGTGTGTAAGAAAGTAGGAATTGATGTCTCAAACAACACATTGATCATGAAACTAATGTACGCAGATTATGACCAACCGATTGATGTTTTGGACGATGATACATGGCTAGGCTACATTGATGATATTTTGAGAAAAAGAAGGCGTGAAACTATGCGTTAACGCTGAACCGGTTATGCACGATCACGATACGGAAGATGAGAACGAATTTGACTTAAATGAGCAACTACATGAAGAAAATGATAGAGGCATTTAGGATTTTACATCCGAGTTGGACTGTAATCGAAATTCCCGAAACCATGTTGTACCTAACACATCAGCCTTATCCCCTCATGAAACTGCCATCCGACCGAATATAACTTCAGTTGAACAAGTCATTGACATCACAAGTGAACCTGACTACGATTGGGGAATAATTGCGAATATGATTCGTCAGCCAATTCACACACCTCTGCCTAATTTTAGCCAGACAACGCACACACCGTACATCCAACAACAGTTAGACGGGACAAGTCATAATGTCAACATAAATGGAACAAACCAGCAGTTTGACCGTGCGCCTCTTATTATGCCAACACCGATGCAAGCGGTGCCCAATATAGGTGGATCGTTTACGAGTTTTCTTAGAGCGCCTTTCGAGCAGAACATTCATATGCCAACACAGATGCAAGCGGGTCCCAATATCGGTGGATCGTTTACGAGTTTTTTGAGAGGGCCTTTCGAACAGGGTATGTCAACAATGATGCAACCGGGTCCCAATATTGGTGGATCGTTTACGAGTTTTATGAAAGCACCATTAGAACAGAACCCGATATTGGTCCTAGATTTAGTATGGCAAGTATTAATCGCAATAGAGGTGTTCATTTCGGTTCGACATTCCGGATTCGGAAATTCCTCCATGTCCACGGGTTTGGGCGTTTCGGGCCCGAAGATTCGGATTATTGTATATTGGTAAACGAGTTCGGGGACAAGGATGATATGAAGATGAAAATGAGTTACCATGCATTGAAAAATAATTACATGTGGAAACCTTTCCGGTCCGACAAGGGGAAGTTAAAACTACGATGCTTTACTTCGAGAGAAATGCGAATGGAAAGTTGTGGGTAGAAAGTTGTTTGATTGCAATAACTTCGAGATAACCGAGTACAATGAAACTCACACTTGTGGATTGGAGCGATTAAGCAGCGATCATAGGCAAGCCAGACCCGGAACTATAGGTCATCTCGTTAGAGAGAACCTCATAAAACTCGGGAGTCAGTTCACGACAAAACATTTAATTGTGGAGGTCAAAAGAGTATTCAACATAGACCTTGATTATCAGTGTGCATATCATTGTAGGCAGAAAGCGTTGGAATTAATCGGAGGAAGCGTAACACTATCGTATTCTAAATTACCGGCCTACTTTTACATGTTGAAGAGTGAAAATCCGAAAACTGTCACGGACATAGAGGCCGACCATGTTACGGCGGGTTCAAGTCTTGTTTCATGGCTTTGAAAGCTAGTATTGACGGGTTTAAGTACTTGTCGACTGTCTTAGTCGTGGACGGTACTCATCTAAAAACAAAATGCGATGGGACATTGTTAGTAGCTATCGGTGTAGACGCGAGTGTGATAAACTCTTTCCGGTAGCGTTTGCCGTGACCGACGGAGAGAGCAGGGATGCGTGGATGTATTTCATGCTTCAAGTAAAGGGGGTAATCGGGGAACGTGAAGACATGGTGTTCGTATCGGACGGAGGGGCGGCATCATTGGTCTTTGTTAGAGATGTATTTCCAAACGCTCACCATGGTTTTTGCTACCACCACCTTGTCATGAACCTCAATAAAAAATTCGGAAGGACGGGATACTTGTCCATACACTTTCGGGGGAAGCCGCGTATACTTTTTCAAAAACGCGATTCGCAATAATGTTTCGAGCGGTTAAAAGAGCGGGATAAAGATCCAAACAATAGAGTGTCTAGTTATTTGGAGGCTATTGGATTTCGTTCTTGGGCACGATCGCATTTTCCGGGGACACGTTATGCAATAATGACAAGCAACTATCTTTGAAAGTTTTAACAACGTGATCAGGGATGCGCGTAAGTTGAGTATCGTGAATTTGTTAGACTACATAAGGGCAACGTTGCAGAAATGGCATTGCGAGAGGAGAGAACTTGCATTGGCATGTCGCTCCGTGTTAGCCCCTGAAGCCGAAAAATTCATGACTGAAGTATCGCATGCCCGAAGAACCTTCACACTAAAGGCGATCGACCGGGACCAGTTCCAAGTTGGGGACGCTGATACTAGCACAAAGGTAAATATGGCTGAATGGGAGTGTTACTGTGGAGAGTTTCAGGGGCTCAAGATGCCTTGTGTACATGCTTGTCTTTGCTATAAGTGAGCGTTGTGAGAGTCCGTACGATTATTGTTGTCACTACTACAAAGCTCAATGTTTCCGGCGTATTTATGAAGGACGCGTATACCCCGTTCCGGTCGAGGATGATTGGATTGTTCCCACTTCAATTAGAAACCGGGGCATTCCGCCGCCCGAGCCTGGGCGAGCGAAGGAGGGGAAACACAAACAACGGTTGCGAGGCGGGGCCGACCCGGATCCTTAGGATTGCTTCTCAAGGTGAACCTCCTGGCGGTAGGACCAGCAGGTTGCCTAATGAGAGGACAGTCCCAGGCTCGGTAGGCGTTGCTCGTTGTGTGGAAACACCGGACACAAAAGGCCTAAATGTCCGTTTCATACAGTTGTTGTTCCTAATTGATACAGTCATTTTGTTCCTTTTTTCATGTTTTTTAGTATTATCTCAAGTCGTGAAACTTTTTATACATGTTTGAATCTTTTTGGGGACATTGATACTAGCGTGATCGTGACTATCTTATATGTTTTGTATCTTTATATTATAATAGCAAATGGGTAATGTAGTTCAAACGAGTGATAACAGGGCTTACAAACATAAAAACAAAGAGTAATGATACAATGAGATAACAATAAGATGATGCTTAAATAAACTAAGGGTGATCATGAAATACGATAGGATGACTCCTAAATAAATGATCTTCAATATTTAGTAATCACCACATTAAACACGACGTGATTTTCTATAGGTTGATCAATGACTTCAAATCGCATTCATCTCCCGCATTTAGGTCATTGTCCGTAATGAAATCATTCAACCCGCTTAAACGAACTTTTTGATTTACCATATACTCAATTCTAGCAGGCCATGATTCCTCTGTGGCAATTCGTAGTTCCACGGTCTTGTTTTGCAACATGTCGTTTGTTCTAGCAAAAGCCTTTGGAATATGCTACAAATCACAAACAAATTTAAATACTGTTTCAAAATGGGGAAAAAAAGATCAAACAAGAAAACAACTAAAAATATTTTAAATATCTCACCACATAATAACAACCATGTGAAAATACCCAGTTTGGCAACGTCATCTGAAAATGGGGAGTTTGGTTACTTGCACCTGCATCATCATCTGCATCATCTTCTTCACTCTCGGACTCAGAAAAATTCTTCTCACAATAGGTGTGATCCATCACAATAGTGTTGAAAGTGAAACCCCCCCTGTGTTCAAACACTATAAACTCCCTCTCATTCAAGTAATGAGCCGCCACATACTCCTCCCAACCTTCTCCAAAGAAACGAAGAATTCCATTGTCTGTGGCTCCAACCCTCACTTCCCATGTCCCTAATCGGCTTTTGAGAACGGCCCTATCTAGGTTCCTTAGCGTGTCGTTCAACCTATTAACGTATCTTTGGAGGTAGTGTCTACGAAAAAAGAAACATACCACGTTTGTTTAATCATAATACAAGTGATATAAATGTAAGTAAATTAATAATGACATACCAAACTTGTTGCGAAACCGCCATCAAGAACTTTAAAGAAACGATCATTATCCATTTGCTTCAGTGTAGAGTATAAATTGTTAGTTCGTGAAGAAGTGGTTAGTTTAAATTGACTACTTGAATGATGAAGAAAGTTCAGATGAACTTAAAAGAGTTTGAAGAATGAGAGAAATGGCTCGTACTTATACAACAACAATAATTGCCATCAATGGTTAGTTCGTGCTAAATTCACACGGGATCGTTGAAAATTCACACGGGATCGTTGGAATTCACACGAGTCTTATCTCACACTTTACCTTCTCAATCAATGCTAGTTTGGACTTGTCATTGATGTCATATCGATGTCGTACGTCATAGGTGTCATTAGGGTGCAGAGTCACTATCGTCATTGATACAGTGACGCGTCTTTTCACGTGGGCCATCAATGGTTAGTTCGTGCTAAATTCACACGGGATCATTGAAAATTCACACGGGATCGTTGGAATTCACACGAGTCTTATCTCACACTTTACCTTCTCAATCAATGCTAGTTTGGACTTGTCATTGATGTCATATCGATGTCGTACGTCATAGGTGTCATTAGGGTGCAGAGTCACTATCGTCATTGATACAGTGACGCGTCTTTTCACGTGGGCCATCAATGGTTAGTTCGTGCTAAATTCACACGGGATCGTTGAAAATTCACACGGGATCGTTGGAATTCACACGAGTCTTATCTCACACTTTACCTTCTCAATTCACTTGTTAACTCTATATATAGCATGACCTATTAAACTACCTCTCGCATAACCTTCTACTTTACATCGCCTTAATCACAATGTCCGAACCGCTTTCCCTCATCGGGAATGGCATGAACCGAATTCCCCCGAGTATGAGTCTCCTCCATTAAATCCTCATGAACCTGTGTTTCTTAATGACCGTAGGAGGAGGACGGGTGATATTAGTCACTATTACGACTTTCAGACACTAAGGTTGAGGTTTAGAACAGACGAAGAGCGTCAATCTTGGATTTGGATGTTTCAAGATAGAGCTATTATCGGAGAGAAGAGAATTGAATGGGAGAGTCTACCTACCAAGATGAAGCGTCTCCTACGCAGACTTTCTTTGGAGGGCCTCGCAAATAGTCCCGCATCCACATCGACTATGAATAGATCAATTGTTCGTGAATTCTATGCAGTTTTCAGGTCAAACGTAGCTGTGGAGTACAGGCCCATAGCATCAGAGGTCATCAATGTACGTGGAGTAGATGTTTCCTTGGAGGTGGACTGGATCAATAACTACTATGGTGTACGTGGAGTTGAAGCATCCAGTGATTTCTTCAACGTCGCTTCCAACGTTCGTGCATTGCAACGTATAATTGCTCGATGTCAATTGGCTACCGATTGGGAGCGTGTTATGATCCAATGGTTTGCCAATAGCCTCTATGGTACTACACACACTCTTGAACCCCCATTTGATTTGTACATTTTGGTGTGCGCATTTCTCCATTACGAAGTTGACGTTGGACGTTACATCCTTAGTAGGATTTGTGACATATCGCTTGGCAGTAGTGGTGATGGTTATATCTACTATAGATGTTATTTTGGTGTACGCATTTCTCCATTATGGTATTTATTTTTTAGACAGATCAACGTTTATTTCGGTTTATTTTTGTTTTGTTATTTTTATGTTCATCTACTATAGATGTTATTTTTATGTCCTCTCGACTATATAAGTTTTTTAAGGTGTTATGTGTTCTTGTTGGTGCCCAACAACCCGTGGACTCGCATTCAATGTTCTTATATAAATATTATAAATTTACAATAAAAAAACCTAACAGAATTTAGAAGATAAATATTACAACACCAAAAGTTGAGATAAAACCAAAATAAATGTCAAATGTTGGACGTACACGACTCCCGAACAACAAATATAAAAATTACACCGCTATACGTTGACAAAATAAATCTACGGCCATTTTGATCCTAAGCCTGTGAAAGGTGTCATCAGTCATCTCAAATATGTGTGCGTCGGTGATGATTGTAAGCTCCATAATCTTCAGACTGAAAACCGGACAGCGTTCCCTACACATCAAAGCCATAATATTAGAACTGAATGTTTGAAATTAAAAAATCTGAATAAGGTATAAGGTTTGATACGTACCGGTACTCCGTCTGTGGACATCCAGTCTGGTCGTGCATGATTGTATAGAATGGTGTTTGAGATGGATCGATCATCCATTGGATTGTCCTCCAATCTTGTGATGCCGATAACATTAACCTCATGTATAGAGCCCATTTCCGTATGATCCGGTCAATGTGGGTCGAGTCACCGCTTCTGTATCGGCTGTCGTACACCGTTATGGTCCATTCACTGATCGACATGCGCACAAGCACCCAATTCTCCGTGTTAATCATCCAGATAGCATAGGCGATCGTTTTCTTGGTCCATTTAGAAGTTTCCAATGTCAAAACAGCCGGAACCAACGCATCCATGTCGCCCTCCCATTTCTCTAATTCAGCCACAAGAGTACTTGCGAATGAGGCATAACACAAACTCGCATATTTTTCATACCGATCGGGGTAAGTCGCCATACGAGCGGACAACGGTCCCACATACGAGTCAATGTGCTTGCAAATGGGATTTATTACTCGGTCACAATATTACGATAAAAAAAAGTAATACATGTTAAACAAATTCAAATACAATTTTAAATGAGTTTACTGCGCATTTATCGATGACCTTGAAACAAAATACGAAATTGAAAAAATCTCGATCCGCGAGGAAAGGTAATATTTCCTCGTCGCTTTTCAAATTTCCGACTAATAACTTGGTCGTATCACCTTCACCGATCCGATCCATTTTTTCAGTTCGTTGTACTCCTGGTCGATAGTCCTCCGAGCCGGTGTGTGCCTATCGTCCTCAGGCCGTTTATTAGGCTGAATCCACTGGGTATCCCTCCTAACGTACTCAGTCGGCTTAAGGGTCGATCAAAGGCCAAATTTTTTTAAGTGCAGGCTCTTTGTAGCTCCCCCTCCCCCTCCCCCTCCCCCTCGTTGTATTCAAACCTGGGATCGCTTGCGGCCCTAGAAGAGTGCCAGTGTCTGTCGAACTCATCTCCACATGCACATCATCAATATCGAATTCTGGACCTAGACCAGCACACTCAAATGAAAATTCATTCAATGGGTCAAGATGGGTGCTTTGCTCTATCTCAGGGTGTTGACCCTGAACGGATGGTGTGCCTTGTTGACCTGAAGACGGCCCAGCTTGGGATCCTGATACCTGAAGCCCGGAAGGAGTAACTTGGGACGGTGACGCCATATCAACATTCCTTAGAGGTGTCTGCTCCGGGTTTGTATCACAACCTCGAGGTGTCTCAGTCTCAGGCTCAAGGCTGCCTTGTGTAGCTGAAGACTGCCCAACTTCAGTGGATGGTGTGCTTTGGGTCCTGTCGAGATGTGGAGGTGAGTCACCGCCCTGGGAGGCTTGTGATACAGATGTCCCTATTCGGGACCTAAGTGTACCCTGTATAATAAAGGAAATGGTGTGAATTTAAATTTGTGTTAACAAGATAAATGCAATTATATTTGTATTTAGGAGTTAATTCAAACCTGTTGCACCGCCGCCCTTTTTAACGACTCGAGGTAACGCGTATGTCGTTCTTCAACTACTCTGGTAGTTGTTTCCTGGGCCTCTCTCAGACGTGCCATTTCAGCCTGCATTTCACTCAGCTTAGCAGTCGTTTCAGCATACTTAGCCTTCGTTTCAATCAACTCGGCCTTTGTTTCCATCAACTCAGTCCTGACTTCTCTTAACGCATTGTCAACTATACGCGTGATTTCAGGCACCAGTGAGTCTAACGGCACAACGCCCCCCACAATAGGTATACTACCACCGCCTATATCGAATTGTTGAGAAAATGATGTGGTACCCGGAGGGTTTGCGGATGTAGACGGGGCACTCGGCTGTTCGTCATGACGGGCTTGTTGAGATGGTCGCTCGTCCTCAGCATCAACTACTGGACGCTCACGAACTACGTCATCCAAATTAGACCTTGGGGGAACACGTCTTTGACCAGGGACAGGATCCGGGACAACCACGGGGGAACAGGTAATTGACGAGGTGGAGATGTAACCTCCGCCTCCGGCAACCCCATACCAATTACGAACTGCCTATCTTCGGCGGTTGTCAAAATATCACCGACCATCTCAACCTGCAAAAAGGAAGGAAAAAAAAAAGGCAACCGATTTTTAATACAATGTTTAAAAATATTGCTAACAATGTAGATTGATAACAATGATAATATAATACATACCCATGGAGTAACACCGGATGTAGGATTGACCAATGATTTGTAATAGACCCCGCCGGCAGTGCATTTCCATCTCAACAAACTTGGACGAGCAATAGCTTGACCTTCTACCAATGTTGCAAATCCCCCGTCTTGTATAAGTCTAGGCATTGCATGGAAACACCACAAGCGTAACGCGTATAAACAACCGGAGAACTGTGGCTTATACGGTTTCCCATTTCTTTTAGGTACAAGACCCTTACACTCAAATACTATCTTACGCCAATTCAACATTAAATTGTTAAAAAAATACGCCCCCCATGTGGAAATGTCTCCACCGGTTGTACGTTCTCGACAATATAAAAAATCGGCCCGGTATCACCACTCCGGGGTCGTTTCCGATTATTAACCCATAAATAACGTACACTAAAGCCATCCGGTATATAGTTTCAACGTCATTCGATGCCATAATCGCTGCTTCGATTTTTTGCAACGTCACATTCTTGATGTACTTATGGAGAGTACAACTAACATCGAAACACCTTGACTGATCAGGCAATTCAACATCCAAATCTCCAAATCTGTACCCCATGATGAATGCAAACTCTCGTCTTCCGAACTTCACTCTATTATCGCCAATCTTAAAATGAAGCTCGTCGTCTCGGTCTGGATAAACCATATTGAAATACAGGTATGCTATTAGCCGCCCCTTGAATTCCCAATTGTTACTTATAAAACCAAGAAACGGACCAAACACTGATCCCTCCAATCTATTCCACAACGCTCTGTTTGGTGTAGCATTGTGCAATAACTCTTGTAGTCTTGTAAGAGTAGCACTTTCCGCATGGAACCGCAATTCGGCATTAAAAAAAATTTCAGGCGGATGAATCAATGTCCCACGTGGTGTTGGATAACTAGTAAGGCTAGTGATTAAAAATGTGTTAAGAAGACTATATATATATATATATAAATATATATATATATATATATATATATATATATATATATATATATATATATATATAAACTTAAGAAAATAAGTGTATATATATTTTTATATATAATCACAATGTATATATACATACATATAAACTTAAGAAATTAAGTGTATATATATCTTTATATATAATCACAATGTATATATAAGTATACACGGTATATATATATATATATAAACTTAAGAAAATAAGTGTATATATATTTTTATATATAATCACAATGTATATATACATACATATAAACTTAAGAAATTAAGTGTATATATATCTTTATATATAATCACAATGTATATATAATTATACACGGTGTATATATATATATATATATATATATATATATATATATATATATATATATATATATATATATATATATATATATATATATATATATACCGTGTATAATCTCAATCAATGCTAGTGTATGTGTATATGTCCGTGTGTGTGCTTAAACTGTGTGTAAATTTAAAATTATCTTTGTGTATGCGATGGCATGAATATGTGATAAAATAAGTGCATATACAACTTTATACATAAATAAATGTACTTGCAATATATACACGTGCCCGTTACAAACGAGAAAATGTACTCTTAATACATCTATATATATATATATATATATATATATATATATATATATATATATATATATATATATATATATATATATATATATATATATATAATGATTAAGTATATTTTCTCGTTTGTAACGGGCACCCGTGTTGTTATCGGTTAAACAATCATTTTTCCCGGTGTGTTTATTTTAGCCACCGCAAATCAAAAAACACAATAATATTCCTAAAAATCTAACCATATATATATATATATATATATATAATATATTAGATTTTATATATATATATATATATATATATTTTTGATTTTTAGTCTCAATATTCATTATATACAAGTAAATATAAGTCCGTTTATGTGTATATAACGAAAAACCAATATACACACTAGAAGAGAAATTTTTCGTTTCGTTGTGTTGTGTTGTGACGGGGAGACGGGGTAATAGAAGAGAATATTGTTTTCACCAGCGTCATAGAATATTTGATGATGACGAGGGAGATCAGATGCTGACAGAGCCAACAGAACAGATCTTATACTTTCAATCTAACGGATGCCTCACTTCCGGCTGAGGCTTTACCAAGCTGCTGAGAACGGAAAAGATGCTCTATTGAGCAGACCTAATGAAAATTCTACGAGCTACCTACCAGGAGCCCCAATACAAAGCCTGGAGATTAGGCATGACACATTGGATCAGAAGGATTCGAAAACACCCTAGGGATGCATGCATTTCTAAGAACCTCATCAGGTCGAGGCGTAACACCATAGAATAGGTCAAGAATTTTGTTGTTTTGGAAATTTTTCAAACAACATTTATTTGTCGTTTGTTTCTCATTTTTAAATTCAATTTTTTTTATATTAAATTAGGGCATTTTCATTGTGATTGCCCGTTATTCGAGTGTTATTTGAAAACTCAAGTTGTATCAAACTACATATTTCAAAAATAACTAAGGCATGGAACATGAAAGGAAATTATACTACTAAATTTCGAAACAACTTATAACATACATACAATATCATATAATCGAACTATGTACATTATCATTTCTACATTATCGTTTCTAATAATAACAATTGCACTATAATTACATTAATGCATATCATTCTAAAAAAATTCTAAATTATCAAATAATCAACATAAATACAATATCAAAATTTCTACAACGTCATTATTTGTACAACATCAAGATTTCTACAAATTTTCCAATACAAATTTTCCAATACAAATTTTCCAATCATATAATCCAAATAATTACAATATCAAAATTTCTACAACGTCATTATTTGTACAACATCAACATTTCTACAAATTTTCCAATACAAATTTTCCAATCAAATAACCAAAATAATTACAATATCAAAATTTCTACATCGTCAAGCTTTCTACAACATCAACATTTCTACAAATTTCCCAATATAAATAATTCGAAATGTCCAATATCTTATAACCATAATTTCTACAATATCAAAAATTGTACAATATCATTACTACAATTTCCTATCTTATAATCTTAAATTCTACAATATCAAAAATTATGCAATATCAAAAATTTTACAATATCATTACTACAAAATTTATAAAATTAACTCATAATTTCATTACTACAAAATGTTTATATCATTACTACATCACTACAAAAAAACAGCAGTTTTGCGACGGACATTATTTCCGTCGCAAATTTACGTTTGCGACGGATATTTTAAAGTTTGCGACGGGACACTTGGCGGGACCGATTTTTCCACTTGGCGGGCAATTTTGCGACGGAATTTTTATTATTTTGCGACGGCCTATTCAATAAAATTTTATAAAATTATTTTATTATTCTGAATTTAGATAAAATTTGCGACGGAATTTAAATTCCGTCGCAAAAAAACATTTTGCGACGGAAAGTTTTATTATTTTGCGACGGACTTCAATAAAATTTTATAGAATTATTTTATTATTCTGAATTTGGATAAAATTTGCGACGGAAAACGTAAATTTGCGACGGAATACTTTAATGGGACGACATTGTCGTCCCAAAAAAAAGGCTTGTCGTCCCAAAAAAGTTTAACCTAAATTAGATACGGGAAGCCTCTCTCTTCTCCTTCTTCATTTCTTTTTCGACTGCAAGTCGAAAAACGAAAAATCCGGCCGCCTCTTTCAACTACCCACCCCTCTCCTCCTCCGGTCACCACCACTACCACCACTCTTCCTCCGGTCACCACTTCTTCAACCACCCGCCCCTCCTTCCTCCGGCGAGCGAACCACAACAACAACACACAGGGCCGCAACAACCAACCGCCTCCTCCTTCCTCCGCCACATCTCCGGTAAGTCTTTATTGTTTGTCAAATTAGTTGCTTTTAGTTTTATTTTTGTCAAATTAGTGCAATAAAAGTGGTATGTATTATGTAAACGTAATCAATTTTCTTTTTTTCTGAGAATATGGTGATGAGATTTTTTTGTTGTTGATAAACTGGTAATGAGATTTTTCAGTTAGCTCTTTTTAATTTCTACAACATATATATTCGATGATAACTTAATTCAGTGCTGTTATTTATGCATCTATTGCTAGTTACTATTATTCGAACATCCTTCTGGTCAAGTGGAATTATTATGCTAATTGTTCTTAGTATATTCCGATGGAACTTAGTTGTTCTACCTTAATCACATTATAGCCTTAGGAAAACAAGATACATGAACACCTTCTCAATCACACCCATCTTTCGGCTGTTGATAATAATGTGTCCTAAAGATCGATGTAGTTCCACTAATTGATTAGTGACTTCGATCTTTGAAGGTGTATGTCATTTGAACATCCTTGAGATCTCTAGGACTTATTATCTTTTATCCAAGATATGCCCTAATGAATTCGGTAACCGAATTTAGATCTTTTATATGTGTTTCCAAACACGGTCGTCGTTGGGCCTAGACTGAGAGGTCGGACCTAAATCCTCCAAAAACATGTCACATTTTTGGGCTCCATTTTCTGTATTCTCCACTCTAGAAAAGGCTCAAATCATAAATAACTAATACATTGCGTCCATTTCTGTTATCTAGTTTTAACTGAAAATTTATCGAACACAGCTAGCCCAAATGACTCCATCTCATTATCCACCCAATAACAATTATATGCATAAGTGCTGAAATATCATAGCTACTCCAAGTTTTTTTTCATTATCAGTGCTTGTACCGGGGCCGAAAAATCCGAAAGGAAACCTCGATGTTTATTTGCAACCATTGATTAAGGAGTTGAAGCAGCTGTGGGAAACAGGGTTGTTTACTTACGATGTATCCACAAAACGAATTTTCATATGAGGGCCGCACTAATGTGGACTATCAATGATTTTCCTGCGTATGGCATGTTATCCGGGTGGACTACGGCCGGTGTGAAAGCTTGTCCCTATTGTGGTGATGGAAACAAGTCGTTCGGCTCAAACATAGTGGTAAATGCACTTGGTTTGATTGTCATCGGCGCTTTCTCCAAAGACCATATTTTTCGCACCGATAAAGGTTTTTGAAGTCCAAACAAGTATGAACACGCGACTCCACCCCGTAGATTGAGTGGTGAGGAGGTATGGGAATTTGTACAACACCTACCAAGCATCATTGATGGCTCGGATTCGGACTTGAAACGGCTTAAAAACTCCAAGAATGGTTGGTGGAAAAGAAGCATTTTTTGGGATCTTCCGTATTGGAAAACATTGCTTTGCTTCGACATTGCCTGGATGTGATGCATATTGAGAAAAACTTCTTTGAAAAACTGATTGACACGGTTATGGACGTTAAAGGCAAGATCGCTTGTGGTCCAAAATCTGCTAAAGATTTGAAAGAGCTTTGCGAAAAAGCGCCCCGATTGTACACTTGTTCTTGACAAGCGAAAAGAAAAGTGTTGTGTGAATGGGTCACCAAGTTGAAATTCCCGACGGTTATGCTTCGACCCGAGTAGGTGCTTAGATCATGATCAATACATTCTACGTGGTTTGAAAAGCCATGATTGTCACGTTTTTATGGAACGTTTGTTGCCGCTTGCCCTTCGAGAATTGATTCCGAAAAATGAATGGAATGCATTGACCGAGATAAGTCAATTCTTTCGAGACTTGTGTCTTTCTACCCTAAAAATAGAAGACGTGATTCGTTTAGAGAATAACATTGCTTGAGATTATTTGCAAGTTAGAGAAGATTTTGCCTCCGCGTTTTTTAACTCGATGGAGCATTTACCGGTACACTTGCCGTATGAGGTCGAGTTGGTGGTCCCGTGCAATATCGATGGATGTATCCATTCGAAAGGTTTTTGAATCACTTAAAACAAAAGATTGGTAACAAAGCTTTCGTAGAGGGATCAATATGCAATGCGTATTTGTTGGAAGAGATTTCAAACTTCGTTCTATGTATTACGATGATCATATTGAAACAAAAGCAAAGAATCTTGCTTGTTGGTGAGACTTCGGCATCGCAATCGTTTCGATTTACCCGAGTTATTCCGTGATCATAATGGTACAACAACTCGGGAAGTGCAAGACGAGGTTCTTGGATAATAAAGAATATGACTTTGTGCACAAGTACGTATTGTCTAACTGCGAAATCATGAAACCGTATGAACTGTAAGTACCTCATTACTACATATATACAATGCTTAACGCTTTTTCGAACAAATATACATTAACGACAAAATGATTCATTCTTAGATTGTTCGAGCAATTTATTCGTGTTCAACAACCTCAATTGACCTCGACGGATATTTGGAATAAACATGAACATGAATTTACCAAATGGTTTGGACAACAAGCATCATTGTTGAATGATGATTTGCTAAAAGATTTGGCAAGTGGTCCTTCTCGTCAAGTCAAAACTTGGAAACGTTATTCGATTAATGGCTACAACTTTCGGACATTCAACCGGGCAAGTGATATTGGTAAATCTTCAGTCAACAACGGAGTTTGTGTCAGTTCCACGGAAGGTGCCGACTATTATGGCACTTTAAATGAAATCATTGAGTTGGTGTATTATGGACATTCGATCGTCTACAAAGCCGTATTGTTCAAATGTGATTGGTTTGATAATTACGAACGGGGCATGAATGTGCATAAAGATTATAAGATAGTTGAAGTTCATCGTGGTAGGAAATATGGCGCTTATGATCCATTTGTTCGGCTTATCAAGTCGAGCAAGTCTACTATGCTCCATATCCAAGTTTGAAAAAAGACAAAGATCAATGGTCGGTTGTTTTCAAAACAAAGGCAAGATCGACTATCGATGCTCCCGTCGAGGAAACCGTTTTCCAAGAACAAGTGATCAATGATGTTTCCCGATTATCGATCCTCTTAACATTGTCCACCAAGATCTTGATGTCGATGTTGACTCCGATGTTGGGGATAATGACTTGGATGATGATGAGATGGCGGATTTCATTCAACAAGAAGATGAAGAGGAAGAAGAATCGGTTGATGATCTAGATACTGATGAAGAGGAGGAAGAACTCTTCCATTCTAGTAGTGATAGTGAATAATAATGTATTAAATATTTTATTTTGTCATGATAGTGAATAATAATGTATTAAACATTGTAATTTATTATTAATTAGTATAAACGCCTTTTTATTATAATTGCATTTATATTAGTATAAACGTCATTTTCTCGTGTCAAATAGATGTCGGGTAGAGGTAGAGGTAGAGGTAGACGCGGTAGGGGTAGTTCCCCCTCCCCCGGAGCGTCTTCCTCCTCACGACGACGAGGTTTGGATGATGAGATACACCGGATGAGCGAGGAGGATTTTGGTGTCATTGTCAATGGTGACCTTGGATTGCCGCTTTGGATCCCGAGGGGAGATGGTAAGTTAATACATATCTTGCTTTAATTTGTTTGTATTTTTATTTATATTTTGATTAACCAAATATATTAACAACTTATTGTTTTCAATATGACGGGTTTACCGACAACTATGTCAAGAAAATGGCCAAGAACGCCATAATCGGCGGCTTCAACACTTTTGCCACCACGTGGCATAATGCCGGCCGGGAGCGACGGGATAGGTGGTGGAACGCATTTAGGGTACGTCGTTCATATAAATATAACTATATATAAATATAACTATAATTATAACTATACATATAACATATATATAACTATGTTGCGGGGTCATTTCGGCTTCGAGTTACGCCACGAGCGCCTGGTTAGGGAAGCTTTTGAGCGGTATGCTATCAACAGGGTCCGTGATTATATGTATCGGGCTCAAACAAACCCCCGTGCTCGGCTTTGGATGACCCCGGATATTCTCCGTCAGTTCGAGGAGTGGATTGGGAGTCCCGTAAGCAATTATTCAATATTTAATTAACAATACTTGTTTTATATATATATATATATATATATGTATGTACTAACTTGTTTATCTTATGTCGGAATACACGTTCCAGGAAACATCTGCGAAAAAGAAGCTAAACCGAGCTTCGGATCCGGTGAGGAAGGGAAGATCCCGGGACACATGCTATGGGCGTACGCGGCGTTATCGATTTCGCTCGGGCCATGGAGGACAATAGAGGAGCGCCCCTATCAGTCGGTGATCTGGTGAGTAGTTCGAAGAAGAAGAAGTCGGGCAACTTCGTCTCGAGGAAGTTTGAGAAAATCATGGTACGTTATGTATTCTAAATATTATATATACATTATATATATATATATATCATGTAATTATTGTTACTAACAAATTTATATCATACTTTGCGGGACGTCTTCACCTCGAAGAAGGCAAAGCCCGGAGACGCGACGACACCCCCGTCGACGAGTCGCGTCTTTATTACGAAGCCGCCGGTGGTTACGACAAGAAGGGGAGAGTTTTTGGCATGGGGTCGGCGCCTCCATGTACTACGACGAGCTCGCTGTCGCTCGACACTCATCCGGCCGAGACATACTCTCCGGGCATAATCACCCGTCTCACCCAGGGAGATGGCGAGAGACGACGGACTCGTGCGAAAACCCGGCGAGGTTGGAGGAGCTAGAGAGAGACGAGAAAGCGTCGGGATGACGGACTAGCGCGGATGGAGGCGTGGATTACCCGGCGGTTGGCGGCATCCTCCGGAGGGATGCAACCCGGGTACGAGGCGACACGAGAGATGACCATTCGATCATGGACCCGGAGGAGGTGACGTGGGTTTAGGTAGTACACCGGGTCTGACTGGGTGACATTGTTTTGATACATTTTTATTTATTTTGGCTTATCGTATCCCCTTTGACATATCGTTTTATTCATTTTTTGACATTTCCCCTTTGACGTATTTTTTGACATATCCCCTTTGATATCGTATTCCCGTTTATATTGTTGTTGTTGATAGCCGGTAGCAATTGTAATGCTACCGGGGAAAATTAAGGCTGTTTTGCAGCGGTGGTTTGGCCGGCTACTGCAAAACAGCCATAATTTTCTGTTTAATTTTATTTTTTGCGACGGAATATATCCGTCGCAATATGGTATTTGCGACGGCAAAGGCTCATTTTGCGACGGATATGAAAAGATCTAAAAATAAATAAATTATTTAATAAAAATAAGTTGCGACGGATTATACATTTTTGCGACGAAGTTTTACATGTTTGCGACGGAATATTTCCGTCGCTATTTGTTATTTGCGACGGACTATACATTTTTTGCGACGGAAATTATAATTAAAAAATAAAATAAAATACGTTATTATCCGTCGCAAAATCCGTCGCAAACAATTTGCGACGGATAAACCGTCGCAAAACTGGGGTTTTGCGACTAAAAAATGCGACAAAGAAAAATCGTCGCAAATCCGTCGCAAACTAGGGTTTGCGACGGAATAACCCTTGTTTGCGACGGTAATCTTCCGTCGCAAAACTGCTGTTTTTTTGTAGTGCATAAACATACTATATCACAATTTCGAAACCAAAATTTCAATAACATTATTATATCACAATATCGATAACATTACAATATCAAAATTTGAAATAAAAAGTTGCAATTCATTATAATTTGGGGGCAAATTCATCAAAATTAAACCTAATAAACTGTAAATAACTTACTTGAGGATATTCTTCTAAATTAATAACGGCCATTGTTGTATGAAGCTTCAATCCACTCCCGGTTCCAATTCCACGCAATGTAAACTAACCCGTGTCAAACACCTTCTTGCCCGTGATATCTAATTCCTTCCACGTGAAATTAGTCAACAGATGTGGGGATAGGGATGTGGGGATAGGGATGTGGGGCTGTGCGTTTTTTTTTTGGGTGTGTGGGGGCGATTTTTTTTCAGATAAAAAGTGAGGAAGAAGAAGAGAAAGGGCTCTGTTTTGTTTCACAATTTCCACGGGACCGTGGAATTTTTCCACGCTGCGTTTCCTTTTCCACGTGGCCCTCATTTAAAATTCCCCCAGGTCACGTGGAATTACAACATTTTCCACCATTTGAATTTCCACGTGAACCATTCCTATTCCACGCCATCTGGTGGAAAATTGTCACGATCCCATGGAATAGGCACGGCCTACTTGAAAAAAAATGTCAGGCCTGAACAGACCTGACTTGAAATATGGGTGTCTACAGTGACCTGAATGTATATTTTCTCTTGATTTTCCAAATGTTTTTTCTTTTATTTATGGCAGCTGGTAATGCCAGGAAAAAGGCAACTTTTTACAATAATAGGAGCTTGACTAAAATGCCCTTTTTATTCTTTTTTTCCCATTGTTTCCTGCTCCTATTTTTCTTTATCCCATGGAGTGCTCCCAACGACCCATCTTCTTCCTTTACGATTCTTTTCTTCCCCAACTGCCCAACATCGTTCTTTCCTCCTCATTTTCTGTTATGTTATCCAAATAAGAAAAGGAATCTAATTTCTAATTTCTAATTTTTTTTTGTGGTGCCCACTTAGTGACATTCTGATCTTCCTTGGTATTTCAGAATGGTAGAAATCCGAGAGGTGTTTTTGGAGTTGAGAGTTCAAGAGTACATCAAGAGGCAAATGAGTTGAATTCGGGTGAAACAGCAGTGGTTGGTCAAGTGGAAAGGGTAAATCAATCGGGCCTCCTGTCAGAATCAGACACCACCACCTCAGTTTCAACAAGATCCACTTTCACACTTTAGCTGACATGAACTTGATGATGGACCCTTATACGTCACTGTAGTAGGTGATATACCACCGGTGTTTCTACCTCCCGTAACTAATGTGTATCATCCACCTCCACCACCGGTAATCCACCAACCTTCTCCAGTTATGACTCCACACCATCAAACCTTTTACCCCCCACCCACAAGTTATCCACCCCAACCCACCATACCACAATCACCAAGAGTTGATCACCATCAAGGTTTTGGCTACCCACCGTTTGAACTTCACCAACCTTACCGCACCTCACATCATCACCAAGGACACTACTCCTACCATCAAGTACCATCAGTGTCTCCACCTCACCACTCATATCCACCTCCATACCCACCTCAAGCACCTCAAGTACTTTTTGGTTACCCACCATTTATCCACATGTTGTACCACCAGTTAGGCCACCACCGGTACGTGATCAAGCACCTTCGGTTGATTGGTATACAAAGTTGAAGAGGACCTGGGTCCAAGACTTCTTCGGTAATGTAGAGCCGGCTAAGGCTGAGATGTGGATAAGGAGTTTCGAGAAAGCATGTAGAAATGTCAATGTTGTTGAGTTTGAGATGGCACATCTAGAAGTGGGCTTTTTACTTGGCACATTTGATAGTTGGATAGAGGCTATAGAGAGTATCCGGGGCAAGATACTGTTCGTGCGTGTAAGTCGCTTAATACTAGCAAGAGTACTAGGTCAATCGTAGTATAGCAAAGGTGAATCAAGGTCGATCCCACAGAGACAATGCAACTTAAGTATAAACGAATCTAACCTAATCGAGAAGACAAATACGGTCATTGACCAACAATAAACATAAAAGAAACTTGGTATTCCTTCCCCATCCCACCTATCTACTAACTTGGTCCAGTTAATCCTTATGTTTACTTCCCCACATATTTTCCTTAAATAAATCGAACGTTTTAATTCAGTTTTAGCTACGGCTGCATCTCATAACCCAATCTACTTCCACCGTAAGGACAGCAGACAATCTATGCACAACTAACCTCCTTCATTGGTTGTATTAGCCTATACGCAATAAGTTCTAGAGGTGCCGGCATGAAACCGAAAACCTCCCTAAGCAGCTATCGATTATGACTAGCACGTTCCTAGGGATCCATCGAGACTATGTCCTAATTAACACTTCACTAATAGCCCTTCATGTTAATTTACGAATACAATAAGCAGATTGGCCAGATCTAACCTACTGTTAATTAATCCTGTTGATCAACGTAACTGATGCTGAATCTCCAGATTAAGGTTACCTAAATATTGTCCCAGTAAATCGGTATAGACCTCCGATTTACCGGGAGCGGTGGTTCCTATTCTGGAATCTACATTGCTTCATTCTGATTAATTCAAGTAAATTATGGGGTTGTTAAACATGCAGATTAACTATAACACGTAAATACAAGTAGATCTACCATAATAAAGACATAAAGAAACTTTCAAAGCTTCATACCTTCGGTTATGGAGATCTAGCTTGATCTACTCAAGCTAGAGATGACGTGGGGGAAGGACCAGAAAATAAATCACCAAAAGCTCAAAGAAACTTTATTTCATCAAATTGTATAAAATCTATCAAAGTATATGAAAACTAATGGAGACATATCGTGTAATTCGAGTTCTGCGGCCTTATATAAATACATTAGCCGACTTAAGACTCAATAAAACCCTAACCGACCTAGTAGATGCGGTAGACTTCGGTTTCTTGTCCTCCAAGTCCTCTGTAAACCGGACCTGGGCTTCGGTTAACCGGTCCAACTCTTTATCCTTTTTTCTGGCAGATTTCTTCTTGGACTTCATTCACTTGGCCCAATGTCTTCCTTTCAGTCTAGATCCGTCCTTAATTGCTCCGGATTTTGGTACATCCTAAAAAGTGCATAAAACAAGACAAAACAATACCAAATCTACAGGATAATAACATAGATGCAGAATCGTAAACCTAGAATCATGCACATAGCATGTAACACATATTCCATAGGATAACGAGCCTATCTATCCCCTCTTGAGCACAATTCGGGGTATATAAAGGTATAATTAATGGTGCATTTAGAGCGTTATCAGATACTAGATTGGAAAGTGTTTAAAGAGTTGTTCTATACCGAGTACTTTCCACCGTCGGTCCAAGCAAACAAGGCAAGTCAGTTTCTGAACCTCCAGCAAGGACTACAGATGGCGGTTTCGCAATACACGAATTGGTTCAATGAGTTGGGTCAGTTTTACCCCGAGATCATGGGAGTTGAGGAAAAGAAGATGGTTTTGTATAAGAATGGTCTATCTCGGGAGATACAGTTGGGCGCCAAGGACAATGGAGGAGATGTTGAACAAGGCGTTAGAAGTTGAGACATTCAAGAACAAACCCTCCATGGTTATTGGAGTAAAAAGATCGTTTGAAGCTAGCCAAGAAGACAGTTTTGAAGCTTAGAATGATTGATCTTTTTAATGAAAAGGATTAATATGATTGATTTTGTATTAATTAATTAATCCTTGGAGGACAATGATTACTCTCCTATATAAATAGAGTTCTCCCAAGCCTTTTATCACATCACAAAAAGTCGAAATATTGGGAGTATTGGAGCTTAGAATTTTCGGCTCCTATACTTGGGTTCGAGTTTTAGAAAAACTTCGGGTTTTTCTAAGGTAGCATATCGAGGAGGTCCGGCGGCTTGAAACACCATCCACCTGGTGGTGCTTGGAGATACACGTTGGAAGACTTTGGCTTCTCAACTAGGATCTCAACTAGCTCGGATTGGATTGAAGATTGTTCTAAACGTTTATTCACAATAAACCGGTAAGCGATCTAAACCCCTCGTAGGATTAGATCTATTTATTTATGTATTTTGGTTGTTAGATCTAGATCTTGTACTTTCCGCTGCGTAATCGGGTGGATCTTAGATCCATCAGGCGATATTACATCCTATAATTGTATCCGAAAAAGATAAGACCGACCGTTAATCCTGCGGAGAGGGCAACGTTACCTCAACTCCGATCGTCATGTTATCATCCAAGATCGTGTCTTATACTTAATCATACTTTATTATGTCTTATCGTCATTAGCATAATCTTGATTAGTCCGTAGCCTATAAATAGGAGCTGTATGTTACTCATAAAGATCTATCTAATAACAAAAGCAGATCAAACTCTGCCAATTCGTCGACTCCGTCATCATATTCATATTATCACCGGAAGCTACATATATTTCTTATCAGCCGCCGTAATCACCACCCATCCCACTGGAGAAATCACACCTAAATAGACAGATATCCATACGGCTCAGCCGTTACCGCCACCTGATTGTTCCTGCAACATCACATTGTATTTTTTTTTTTTTTTGAGAAGAACATTGTATTTCAATATCTAAAAAATCTTCTATAAAATAAAAAATGTATTAAAGGAAGTTGGAGCAGTGCTTCAATATGCTCATTCTTCCACTTTACCTTTTTCATTTCTCCTTTCCAGTCAAAAAATTTAAAAAAACATCAACTTCCCTCATACACAACCTACCTTCAGGTCACCTCCATAACTACTCTCTATATACTAGTCTAATAAGAACTCATGGATGCCTCATTGACTGAATTTGAAACACTCACCAAGAATATTATGGAAAAAGAGACTCATATCCAGCCCAATAACATTCAGTTTATAGGCCGAAACTTCAGCGATCTTAGCACCGACGACGGCTCCACGTCAGCTTTTAGCGACTGTAACAGCGACATCTCCGGTGAATCCCCACAGTCCTCCTCTCCGAGCCGACGCGCTTTAGAGAATTCTGATGAATTGATGTATCAGCTCGTTTCTGATCTCGAATCTTCATCAATTGATGAGCAAAAGCATGCGGCGTTCGAGATCAGACTTCTGGCGAAAAACAAGCCTGAAAACCGAACGAAAATCGCTAAAGCAGGTGCTATCAAGCCGTTGGTTACAATCATTTCATCTACGGATGCACAGCTTCAAGAGTATTGAGTTACTGCGATTCTAAATCTTTCGCTTTGCGATGAGAATAAGGAAGAAATCGCGTCAGCCGGAGCAATTACGCAGCTTATTAAAGCTTTGAAATTCGGGACTTCCACCACGAAAGAAAACGCTGCTTGTGCTTTATTGAGGCTTTCACAATTAGACGCGTATAAAATAATTATCGGCAAAGCAGGTGCGATTCCGCCGTTAGTGAATCTTCTAGAAACCGGAAACATCCGGGGAAAGAAAGACGCTTCCACGGCGCTGTATTCGTTGTGTTCATTGAAGGAGAACAAAATTAGGGCGGTGCAAGCCGGGATAATGAAGCCGTTGGTTGAATTGATGGCGGATTTCGAGTCAAATATGGTGGATAAGTCAGCTGTTGTCATGAGTTTGCTTGTGTCGGTACCGGAGGCCAGGGCAGAGTTGGTGGAGGAAGGCGGAATCCCGGTGGTGGTGGAGATCGTGGAAGCAGGAAGCCAAAGGCAAAAGGAAATTGCGGCGGCGATACTTTTGGTACTATGTGAAGACAGCCTCATTTGCCGTACGATGGTGGCTCGTGAAGGCGCGATCCCTCCTTTGATTGCTTTGTCTCAATCCGGTACGCGCCGCGCTAAGCACAAGGTAAATTTTCTCTTTGTTTGTTTCTTTAGGTGTATACTCGCCACGTCAGTGTACCCGTGGACCTCATTGTTTGCATTTAAAACTAAATTTAAATTGACATGTGTATCAGTGTATCACACTATCACACATTTGTCCGTTCATATAGGTTTAATATAATTTTTTAATTCTCAACAAAAAAAAAAAAAAAACCATTGATTAATATACTATGTACTAACTGATTTATATTAGTTCCATCGTGATCTATAATAATAAAATTTTGTAGGAAAATAAAAATCTTGCACATAGATTTTTCAATTTGTTTCTTTTCATCTTTTACTTGAGATTTATTCATTGAAATATTCAAAGACATGAGTTTAACTTGATTATAATTACAAATAATATGTCGTATTTAATTTATTTATTTATTGTTGTTCTAAAAAAAAACTTATTTTTTACCATGGATAAACATTATTTTTTAAAAATCTTAATATTTTATTTCAAAAAAAAAAAATCTTCATATTCTAAAGGTCAGAAACTTCAACACGTACAATTACAAAGAAGATAGAGGGGTTGGTAATAATATTTCAACTTGACATCGTTTTCATGTTTTGTCCACTGACAAGTTAATGTCTGAATCAGTCTCATTCAAAAATATCAAACAATTTAATCAAAAATGGGTGATTTCAAGTGGAGAAGTTATTGTGTGTTGTTTTCATACGGTGTAGAGACACCGTATAACATTTTTCAGACCACACATTTTTATTCTGTATTAAAACTGTATGGTTCTAATCGTTTCACTCGTTACTCCATTTAAATTCCTTCACCACATAATAACTTCTCTTTCAAGTGATTAACCTTTAACCAATAACCAATAAGTAACATTCTATTACTCCCTCCTTCCTTCCGTTTTTTTATATCTGTCCAAAAAAAAAAAATCACGTGTCTAAAACATAGTATTGAAAATGTAGTTCTTTTATTAGATATATAAATATTTTGTTGGTAAATAGTTTTTAGTATTTGAAATGTATTTTTTATTTGGATATAAATACTTTATTGATAAAGGAGAAAAAAAAATAAATAATAAAATAAAAACGAACAAATTAAAATTATAAAATAAAACGGAGGGTGTACTGAATATGAAAAGAATGAGCCATCCAATAACTTATGCTCTGAAACAAAGATCAAATGTATGAACAATTGTCGGTATTATTTTTACATGGTACGCACTATCCTCATATTATAAGTTATAAAAAAAAACGGAGGGAGTACTGAATATGAAAAAAATGAGTCATCCAATAACTTATGCTCTGAAACAAAGATCAAATGTATGAACAATTGTCGGTATTATTTTTACATGGTACGTACTACCTCCGTCTCATATTATAAGTTATCCTAGACACAGATTAAGAAACTCAATAAATAATTCAATTTTGATAGTTTTAGACTAAAATACCCATATGCTAATTAGAATAATATAAAGATTTTGAATAAGGAATAAAATAAATAAAAAAAGATATTAATTATTGCATTGAAATGTGAAAATAACTTATAATGTCAGACACATAAAAAATGTTAGGATGACTTAAAATATGAGACGGAGGTAGTAGTATATAGTGCGGTGGAGAATAGTCTACAATAATATACGTTGAAGCTGGTAAGTTGTAAGATTGATAAATGGGAAGATGCTATATACTTATTAATTAATTATTGAGCCAAAACACACGAACATGAATGATTGGTTATGGACTGGGACAATGATACATAGTACATACACAATTATAAGGCATTATTTATCATTTATCACCGTTGAATAAATTGTGAGTTGAAGTGATCAATAAGATGGATGATATTTGTGGGTAGAGTTTTTTCAGACTTGTATGTTATTGTTGGTAAATTGTATTGTGTGTGGAGTGAATTACGGAAAAGTTCCGTAATTGTTGGAAGTAATTACGAAATAATAATAACATAAAATAAAATAACACGAAAAGAGATTCGTTTTATTAAATATATCTAACAAAATAACTATTACCGTACAGATCTGACTCGAAACGATGAATATTAAAAGTTCAATGGATAAATAAAGAATTAGAGATCAAACTGAGGCGAGTAAATTACTATTTCTTTAAGACAAATTACTCCGATATGGTGTCCACGATAGTAACAACTATCTCCCAAGATACAACGGCTTTACGTATCGGATTTAGAGGCACTTCAAAAATCCGAGCTCCGGCGAACTTACAGAATGCTCCGACTTCTATTCGACTCAAGATCTAGAACTATATATATGAGAGACTCTTTGTAAAGGAAGATACAAGAGAAAATTTGATGCTATCATTCTCATTCAGAAGGATATTTTATATAATGGAGAGGAGATGCCAATACTCAATTATTATTGGTCGGATTACATAAGATGACCGACTTTTCCCTCAAGAAAAGTCGAGACGTGTTGGACCTTCTTTGGCTGACCTAGTCTTCACTTCTGATTGGTCGAACGACATGTCGTCCGAATTCTCATTGGTCGGATGACTCAATCACACGAATACTAGAATTCTGATTGGTCCGATAACACAATCACATGCCAAAAATTAATTTTTTGTTACTTTCATTAAGAAACTTTGTCCAAAAAAATAATAGCAACAACCGATCCAGACGGACGGCGGCGGTGGCACGCGTGTGTGAACCATTTTAAATCCTCCCTCGTACACAAAAGTGCTTTGCCCTTAGGGGCACACCTACAAAAGACACTCAAGCTCTTATTACTCGAGTTCCCAACACTCAAATTTCCAATGTGAGAGAATGGAGTGAGGTTCTCCTTCAACTCCCTTCTCGTACAACTTTTTCAATCAACTTTAGACATTAATTTTTCATTCACCCGATATCCGAATCGAGTGATTCCAAAGCGAAACATCATCTACTCCGTGAGTAGTATTTTAAGAAGTAACAAGCCCCCGATGAATCACACAGGAGCGTATCCGAAATTCGTGCTAAAGTTGATTGTTTCAATACATATTTCAATCCCCCGTTTCATAGGATTTGGCTTATATTTCCAACAATTATTCTGAGCGAATTTGAATTAGAATATAATTTTTATTTAGAAAGAATTTGAAGCAAGATGATAGTATTTTCAGGACCTAAGATTTTTTTGATTGAGTTGTAGTTTATGTCTCCGAACTTATGAGGTAAAACCGTAAAAGACATTTTAAGTGTGGGTTTGCAAGGGTTCTTTTGGGATGTGGGGTGGGGGGTGAGGGGTGGGGGGATGGAGGGGGCAACGGAGTTGGGGCGATGGGTGTGGTTGAACAATATTGATGTACTCGCTCCGTCCCGTATTATAAATCTTTTTGGATTTTTCATACAAATTAAAAAAAATCAATATTTTAAGATAAAATATTGTATTGTTTTTTGGAGGGACTTATAATATTGCGTTGCTTAGTATGAAAATGAAAACAATGCATTAATACTGTATTAAAATGTGAAAATGACTTATATTTTAAGATACCACAAAAAAGTTAAAATGACTTATATTACAGGACGGGGGAGTACAATTCAAGGACCTATGTGTATTTAAATAATTTATATGTGAATATAGTTGTAAAATATGGTGTATTGGATTAGCCTGGCATATAGAAAGAGCAAGAAATCTTAGATTAGCCTGACATATAGATTGATGTGTGTAAAAGTTTTCTGAATTGTTTCCTTTTCTGATTTGTTTATTGTAAGTTTACTGACATAGCCCTGAGAAGGCGAGATTAATAAAAGAGATCACTTTGAAAAAAAAATTGGTGTATTGGTATAAAATGGTAAAAATGTCATTGTAAGAGGGGTGTAAATGAAATTTATAATAAAATGTGTTAAAATATGATGCTAAAGTGCTTTAAAAACAACAACAACAACAACATGATGTTAAAGTAGATGAGTTTTCTATTGCACGATACCGAATCAATCATCATGCTCTCAAATTTAACTTCTCGTGTTCCAAACTTTCAAATTTATGTAAACCCACGTTTTTTTCCGACTCTCTCCCTGCATCCGCTCTTGGTGGGAGGCGATTGGCAACGACTTCTACTTGGGGACTTGTTGTAATATAGATTGCACCCTTTTCCAGATAAATAATTTTTCCTAGGCGATTCTAATGTAGGCAGGGGCGGCTCTAAAAAAAATGGTAAACCCTATCATTAAGGGTTCCCTCACCCCGATCCCACAGGAAAGTGAGGAGAGGTTAATCGAGTAACCTAAGTAAATGCTCAACACGCGGTCGCCTTTGAAACCTCTCGCATTGAAGGGTGTTATCAATTGGAAATCAACCCCATTACGGGAATCGAACCGCTGACCTCCAGCTTAGGTTAGAGGCTGCACTACGCACCCATGCCTTCACCACTAGGCCATATCCAGGGGATGGGGCGGCTCTACATTATATGATGGGATGCGGCCGTCTCCTAAAATAAAATATTGTCTATAAATAGTAGATTTTTTTTATAAACGCATATATATTTAAAATTAACCCCCTTATTTTTATTTATGACTCCTTGTTGTCTATAAATAGTAGATTTTTTTTATAAACGCATATATATTTAAAATTGACCCCATTATTTTTATGTATGACTCCTTGTGTTTATCTATTGTCCCATGATTACATATTGAATATCCAAATATATGTATAATAATACGGTAAAATTGACAAATTTATGATCCCCATGTCAAAACTCCTGTAGTCGCCCCTGGCCGTACAGATTTTCTATTAGAACGAACCGTCAGATGACCGCCACGCATACAAACAAACAAAACAGTTTTGTCCTAACTACACGTGTCAGTCATCCGACGATTCGTTCTAATACGCAAGGACGGAACCAGGATTTGGTGGTTGTGTGGGCTAATGGACTATATTTATATAGTCGGGTGGGCTGGATTATAACAACTAATTGTGTTGGACTGATTTATATAAGGTTTTCGGTATACCGAAAGTAAAAACGGGTGGGCGATGCTCTAGGTCCGTCCATGCTAATACGGAGTCATGTGGCAGTCAATGTGTATTAACTCAATTCCGTTTGAGCAATATACAAACATGTGGATGAATCTGGATCATATATTTTCAACTCAAATTCAAACAGTGTGATCCAAAATCATCCACATATGCAAGATACAAATAAAATGACTATGAAAGAATTACCTCTAATTGTCAAATGGCGTTCTACCAATTCTAATGGTTGGGTATAGGTTGACTGGTTGATTGTATGGTTGGGGTTGTTTGAATTGGAAGAGTTTCACGTCACTTGTATTTATTTAGTGATATAATTTATTAATGAAAGAGATGGGAAAGTAGTATAATTTATTAATGAAAGAGATGGGAATGTGATGTATGGTGATAAATAAGGCGGTGGACCGTGGAATCAACATCATGCATGCTTCTTTCTTTTTATCCTTGTGAGGTTGCTATCTAATCCCTCTATTTTTTTTATTTAAAAAAGAATAAGTCTTTTTAGAAAGGAAAAAAAATTCTTAACATACCTGGTTTTTATTTCTAGTTTTACTTTAGCTAATTGATAGTGATTCAATTTTATGTAGTTCTTGTTTAGCTTATTGACCGAATTTAATTTGAAACTTTTGCCAAACATACCGTAAAACAAGATAAAATTGTTGAATAGACGTTTAACTTATAAATATTCACTAAAAATCATCTGCACAAGAATCTATATTCAAATCTTCAAATATAACGAATTTGTAAATTTTGCACTGCATGTATTTCATTAAATACAAATTTTGTATACAAATTATATCTTGTATTGATTCTGATTCATTTACTCAAAATAGAGATTCTATATAATAAATATAAATGATTATTAATACCGTAAAATTTAGAATATTTTAAGAGTATGTGATGTGAGTGCCTTTAGTATGCAAGTATCAAATGTACTTTCTGGACTATTGAGTATTGAAAATACCTAACATTCTAATTTAAATTCGATCAGAATAAAAAGTATTTTCTGATTCAATTTCAGTCAGAAAAAAGGAAGATTGAGTCTTGTGAAATCAATACCACGATTGATTGATATGTTTTGAACTACCGTCTCTCCACAAAACTTAAGCTGATGGGAAGGTAAATGATTAATATTATATCTCAATATGCCCCTTAAGTGTGGGCCAATAAGAGGGGAAAGAGACCCGTGTGAGTCTATAAGAAAGAATATAAAAGGCCCATGTGAGCCTATAAGAAAGGAGATATAAGAAGGGAGATATGACCAGCAATTGTTGGTACGGTTTTTTCTTTTGGAAAATTATGTTTGGAATGAAGTTTGAATCCAAAATCTTTCGCTAGTCTGATACAATGTTGAACTACAATCTCTTCTCATCAACTTAAGCGTTTGTCAGAGATGGTAGTGTAACAATATGTGACGTAAGATTCATATTTTATTGTAGAAACGATGTTTGTACATGAAATGGTTAATTAACCTATATAAATATCTATTTAAACCTACTTTCAATTGGTTTGGGAGCCTCATGACTACAATTTTCATAATCATCATCGGCTCTCTAATGTGCAACTACTACTATTCATAAAGTTGTTTTCGTTTTCACAAATACTTTTAGATTTCTTCTAGAATAAAGAGCATTGCACTTATTTATTTAATTATATATATATATATATTGGCCGAATAATTGTGCTTTTAGTTGTCTTGTTTTTCCGGAGCACATCGCACTGGTAGTCGTTATCTATGCTTTTGCACACGTTTCCTTTTTTGAGTTGAAGTTGCAGCATATGGGAGAAAATTAAAACACGCGGGCTGCTATATTTCATCCTTTGACATGTCTCGTGAACTTACATTTTCGCCCTCGGTCCTCGGACCTGACATTTTTATTAATAACAATGGTTGTTATCTTCAAATATGTGTTATATTATACTCCATTCGTTCCATAATAACTGAGACAGTTATTAAAAAATTTTGTTTTATTATAATTGAGTCAAAATATTTTCCAAAGCAACATTTATCACAAATTTTCCTATTTTACCTTTATTTAATACTAGGAGGAAGTTAAAAAAAATACTGCATTAATTGTATCATAGGTGTTTTTTAGTCATTACATCCGAAAAGTCATAGCATTAAATCACGTTTCTTAATAAGCGTGTTTTTAACCAACTGCCTCATATAATTTGGAACGGAGGAAGTACTAGACTATTTAACGGTAGCCGAATACAAACCCCAACACGAACACAATATAGGCATGTCGTATGTCTAGGTGACATGGGTTAATTTTAAAATTCAAAGATTCGACACGTCAGCGATACATGTTAAAAATATGTAAAATATAACTATTATCAGATAATATATATAAATTTCAGAAAAATATGTATAGTAAGATACATAATACATAAACGCTTTGAATATCGAACATGGATATTGGACCTCTATGTGGTTATAAAACAAATTAGAAAAAAGGAAATAAAGAAAACAAAATTGAAAATTTTGTGTTCGATCAAAATGTCGTGGAGTGTCGACAGCGTATTAGATGCGTGTCATATATTAGATTATTTGATAATATTATTTTAATCAATCGACACGTGTCATAGTCAGAGGCGTATATGTCGCGTGTCATGTTAGAAAAGTGTCCGACACTGCGCACAACACTCAAACTCCAGTGTCGGCGCTTCCTAGGTGTTGGACATTTACCGTACCCCATATATCCTTACTTATCCCACCACACCTTACCTTACGCACCCTATCATATCCCACCCATCATCCTGCCCTACTCATGATATGTCACTTATTATAGAATTCGTTTTTTTTTTTTTTTTTTTTTTTTTTTTTTTTTTCAAAGACAATAATATATTGTGTTAATTCGATTTCATTTCACCATTCTATTTATATAAAACAAACGTGTCATAAGAGATTTTGTTTCACCATGTATGGATTTATAACGTTGCATTTCGTATATTAGTATAAGAATATGTACTACTTGTTGAATTCATCAATGTTTTTTTCTAATTTTTTATTTTTTATTTTTAAATATACCCTTATCCTAACATTCTTATTGCATTCTTTTCATAACTCAACAAAAGCATCTATTAAAGCAAAAAAACAAAAGCATTTATTATTGGGGGAAGCGTATATATGTCCATAAAAAAAAAATTTGGTTGAAGTAAAAGACTAAATTATATTAAAACTGCTAGAACAACAGAGATAACATCATGAGGAGGAGGTGTACCCCCAATCAAAACCACCAGAATGGCCGAAACTATGTCTAGCCAACAAATGAGCCGGGAAATTCCCAGAGTGTTTGACAAAGGAAAAAGAGGAAGAAACAAATAAAGGTAAAAGAGCGACACAGTCTTGAGCAAAACAGCTAAATACGGACAAGTCCTCGGGCGGACATGTAAGAGCTTGCACGCATGGCAAACAATCTGTCTCGAATATAACCGCAGTGAACCCTAAATGAATAGCCTATTTCATTGCCAACAAATTGCCTGCATCTCCAACGTCTCAACCTCGACTACCGTAGTGAAGTGATACGAGCAAGCATCAACAATCGCGCCCATGGTGTCCCGGAAAATCATGCCAATCCCTGAGCCCGAGTCAATGACCGAGGCATCAGTATTACACTTCCAGCTTCCTATAAGGGGCGGAGACGACCGGATGTAAGAGCCCGCCAGATTCAACCTGAACCTGCTCCATAGCCTGACGATACTCCTCTACCCCGCCTAAGGAAGCGGAGATCACACGAGAGATATAAATCGGCGCATCATCGAAAACAACACTACATCGGGCTTTTCACACATTTCGAGAAGCATACCGAAGGTAGATATCTCATCCGGTGGAAACCGCCGCCACAACTCACTAAAAAAATCCTTGAAGCTCGCCCCACGCTCTAACCTCTGTCCACCAAAGGGAGAAGCCGCCCAGATCTCCCTAGCATACGCACACTCGAAAAGCACATGCCACAATGACTCCAGCCCCTCACCACACGCCAGACACTGCCCCGATCTCATATTACGTCGTACAAACTGCTCTCCGACTGGCAAGCAATTCTGCATACACCACCACAGAAAATGATGAACACGCGGCGGCACGTTTACCTTCCATATATCCCTCCACACAATATCCGGGCCAGAGGATGATGCTGCACCATGTGAATCCGCCAAACCACCAAAAGATTGCAGTGCGAGAAAATAGCCAGACTTGACTGTATATCTACCTCGACGATCATAATGCCAAATCAGTTTATCAGGGTGCGAGCTGCCCGTAATAGGAGTCCGAAGAATCACATCCACCTCCCAACCAAAGAACTTCTGTCGAAAAAGTGCCAAGTCCCACTGCATGGTACCCGGTACAAACAAATCCTGAACTTTACTATCGGTAGGCAAGGCGCGTGCTGAATGAGCTATGCGAAAAAAAAGCGGATTCGCTAACCACGCATCATGGAATATATAGATCGAGCTACCATCCCCTACACGCCACCGCAGCCCCTGTAAAAGGAGATCCCAACCCTCCATAACACTCCGCCAAAGGAACGACGGCCGAGCACCCAGACCTGCGGCCATAATAGTCATACCAGGGTGGTACTTAGCATTAAACACACGACTCGCGAGCGCAGTCGGACATGTGAGAAACCTCCATGCCTGCTTTGCCAAAAGGCCAAATTAAAACACCTCAGATCTCGGAAACCTAGGCCGCCAAGGTTTTTTTGGCAAACAACAGTTTTCCAATTGCGCCAATGCATCTTCCGTTTAGACCCCTGTCCCATCAAAAGAATCCCTGAATACATTTCTCGATCTCGTGTACTAGAGTGGACGGGACCGTAAAGCACTGCATAATAAACGTAGGAATAGCCTGGAAACTGGACTTTATCACAACCTCTTTAGCAGCCGGTGAAAAGAGCTTATCTTTCCAACCAAATACTTTCTTCCACACCTTCTCTCGGAGGTAATCAAAGACCTTCCGCTTATTACTTCCTATAACAAAAGGCATACCCAAATACTTACCCGTCCCGTGCCAATAGGAATCTGAAGGGTGTCCGAAACATGTTCCCGGTCCTCTAAGCGAATATCCCTGCTAAAATATAGACTAGATTTGTAGAAATTTATAGCCTGGCCAGAAAGTGCCCCATCCTGATTGAAGATATCCAACAAAGTCTCCAACGCACCATCCGAATATTCAAAGCAAAGCATACTATCATAAGCAAAAAGCATGTGAGATACGTGAGCTTGCGCCTGTGCACCAAAGGAGATACCCCGTAGCAAACCAACACGAGTGGCCCGATCCAACAAGGCCGTGAGGCCCTCCGCACATATGATAAAGAGGAACGGGAATAGGGGGTCCCCCTGACGAATACCACGAGATGGCACAATCACAGGACCAGGCCTACCATTCGCCGGAGCTTGATAGGTAACCGAAGACACACACCGACGGACTAAGTCAACAAATGCCTCAGGAAAGCGCATCTGACGCATGACACCCTAAAGATAACTCCACTCCACCCGGTCAAAAGCCTTGGACATATCAAGCTTGACAGCCACATGCTTATGACATCCATATGCACCCACCTTCATAGAATGGAAAGCCTCAAAAGCCACAATGGCATTATCGGTGATCAGCCTACCCGAGACAAAGGCGCTCTGGTTACCAGAGATGACGTCGTTTATCACCATTTTTAACATGTTTACAATGACACGTGACAAAATCTTACCAGAGTGCAATAGGCCGCAGCTCCGTAACCCGAGTAGGGGACGCCACATTAAGCACCAAAGTAATAAATTTTTCACACAGCGAGCCCGGGTCCGATCCCTCGTTAAGGATCGCATATCCAATCACATGCCAATATTTTTGAAGAAAGATAACATGCATACAGTCAGGCCCCGGGGATTTCCTGCCAGGAAGCTACTTAAGCGCCCCAAGGACCTCATCCTCCGTGAAAGGTGCACTTGAGACGCCGTATCTGTAAAGCCGTCAGGGTAGAGAACTCCAGCCCCTCAAAGTCCTGCTGAGGTGGTTGCGACGAAGTGAAAATACTCTCGAAATAACGGGAGATCACCCCCTCAAGATGTCGATGCTCAGTTACCGCCGCCCCATCTTCGTTAAACAAGAGGTCAATAGTATTCCTAGCACTACGGCTTGATGCCTCGTGGTGGAAGTAACGTGTGTTCCTATCCATACCTTTAAGCCAGTCACTACGCCCCCGCTGCTTTCAGTAATCCTCATCCAAAGTATGAGACGATCCAACTCCTTTAAACGGACACGCTCACCCCTCAATATTATAACCAGAGGACTCAGGGAACAAGCGTAGGTCCTCATCTTTAACCGATATTGACTTAGCAATGTTGACATGCTTCCGTAAGCTCCAACTCTTTAAGTGACGACCTAGACCCAAAATACGGCACGATAAAAAACTAGACCCTAAGGCCCTATATGACTGACACCCCTCCTGTAGCCTTATCTCAAATTCATCATCTCGGACCCAGAAGGGATCACCGAGGAACTGTGAACCACCTAACCCTACCCCAACGGAACGGGTTTTGCTCAGAGAGTAAGATCGGGGCATGATCCAAGCACGAACAAGACAGGTGATAGATCCGATGGCTCGGAAACAGAGCCCGCCACTCCATATTAGCCACACATGTATCCAACCGAACCCAGGTTGGCCGCACCTCCCAAACAAAACATTAATTATGTTTCTTGATATGTGAATGTTAAAATATACATCATCCGTTCCTATTTAGCTGTTGCAGTTGTCAAAAACACATATATTAAGAAGAGTGGTTAATATTTTGATTTAACATCAAAATGATAATAACACTCTTGAATATAAATGCAATGTTGTTTTCAATCTCTCACTCTTAATAATTAAGGGTAGATGTAGAAAAAAAATCTATGGAAATGTAACTACGAATAAAAATGAATGTTTATTTTTGGTAACTACGGTAGTTAAATATGAACGGAAGGAGTAAACACTTTTTAAGAGACTGAGATAGTATATAATTTTGGAAGTCTCCGTCTATTTCTTGGTGAGTGAATTGGTGGAAATTCTTGAGCATTGACAAAAACATCTCTTACTCGAAATGATTTTTAGACAACAGAGTTTGCAACAACTCAAGCACCTTCATGAAGATAAAGGAGATAAAGATAATCATGCAATTCATTCAAGATAATGTCATTCGAAGATCTCAGTATTGATCTAAATCTTGTAATCATATAAATGTCGAAATTGAATACATTAGGGCTAAGCTAGGGTTTATCTATTATCTACAATTAAGCATTATATAAAGCTTGTAAAGCTTGTACCTTACAGTTTTCGATATCAATGAAACAATTATTCTTCTTCTCTTCGATTCCATTAATTCTTTATGCGAGAGGTTTTCAGTTCAAACCCCACTGCAAAAACAGTCTTCCCAAAAAAATAGTGTTGGGCTATAAAATGACCCATATTTGATGGGGGCGTGTTGAGATATATAAAATCTACCTCGACTAAGATCATCCAATGTGGTGGTGGAGGATAATTGGGCTCAAATGCTTTCTTGGACCACTTACAGGAATGTGGAATTGAGTTAAATGTGTCATGTCCATACACACAAGAACAAAATGATGTGGATGAAAAATGAAACATCGTCATATAATGGAGATTTCTAACCATGATGTTTCATGAAGGCACTTACAAGTTACCATCTTCTATTCTAAAGTTCAAGACACCATATTTTCAACTCTATAAATGTTAAAAGATAAGGAAATAAAGTAGCACCTTTATTACCACCAATTGATATCGTTTTTAGTAATACCATCGGTTTAATGGATCGATCTATAAACTCACGTAATAAAATAACTAGATATCGGGGGTTGTAGAACATACCTCTTGGATCTCAAAATCCAAGTTGAAGAACCGCAATAGGATGAACGAAGGAAAGCTCCCCTTGGCCGAAATTTTCTTTCTCCTCTCTAAGAGGTGAAAGTCGAAAATTGTAGTGTGTTATTTGGCTTGGGAGAACTCTCTTTATATAGGAGAGTAAAACTTAAGCCCCAAGGATTTTATAATTAATACAAAATCAATTATGATAATCCTATTAAATAAAAGATAATCCCATAATATTCTAGAACAAATCTAGGATAATATTTATCTTTATTTCTTTACCATAAATATTTATCCAATAAATATTTTATGCACATGTCTTATTAATACACAAGAAACTAATTCTTGTTACCAAAAAATATGCATGTGGCGTGAATTGTATCTTTAATTGACCTAGTCAATTAATTTTTGTCATACACACTAATTTGCCAATTATTATGGAAAATATATTTTCCACTTAGTTTAATTATTTAGTTCCAACTAATTAAATAGTCACTAAACAATTAATTCACATATCGTTTTAATAAAGTCCAATAAGAACTAAATTAATATTATTAGGATTCGACGTCCGAGAATAGCTATGCTATATTAGGAGGCACGTCGGGGACCATGGACTAATAATCAGCGGCTCCGATAAATCAAATAAATAATTATAGAATAATTATATTCGATAAATCAATCACAGAATATGCCACCATAATCCCGTGATCGCACTCCTCCGATTATGAGATTATATTTATCTCCTCACGAGAATAATAATAAGCGTCCATTGATATAATCATTACATATGGATTAATCCTCCATAGATCGTTCATTCTAAATCGGGAAGTTACCGTTAACCCTTTTTAGAACCTCTTATCCTTATTTACCATTAACCCCCTAGTGATCAATTAATTCATACAACTCACCGGTGATCAATCGGTGTGATATGAACTCGCGCGATCGATCGGTTTAGGATTAACAAATAAGGGAATCGCTCGTCTACTTCCATAAATGGAAGGAATGGATTCCGTATCCGTGATAACACGGACTACTCACTCAATCCAAGACAATGGGTAATTCGGACCACGGACTCGGTGTAATCCTTAACCGTCAAGTCAAACCTCATACCGATTCAAGCGGTTGATCGTGATCACCTCGGGATTAAGATATATCCATAAATATGATCATCCATTGATTCGATAAGACTTCTCGATTACGGAATTATATCGTGAACTCTAATCAAATCGGTCCACCCTATATGATATATCTATCATATATAAATGCCCCATTAGGTTCTCTTAACCGAAAGTCCGGATAAGACAATCACACCAACCGTGTTCGGGCGCATTAATAGCACGTTAAAGGAGAGACCCGATACTCTCGATTAACTTCACTACGGGCTAATTGTATTTTAAGTACATCTTCACTAACTCAATCCTCCCGTGTATATACCATACACCGAGTTAAGTGATTACATAAACGATATACTTAGGGTTTTCTCAGATCTATTGTCATCGGTGATTGCTAATAAATATAACGTTTCATTTATTAAATAAAACAATTACAAAAATTGTCTTTCGAGCATCACACCTAACAATAAGATCAATCTTTGCTACCAGCATTGTTTCCCCAATTATATTGTGCTAGTGTTGGCCTCTTTGTTGGCCTTGTATGCCCTTCAGATGCCTTTGTGTGCCATGTTGGCCCGGGCTTGTTATAGGCCCACGCTTATAGTAGCGCATTTACTAACACCAATTGGTCTTAGTAAAATGGTAAGAGTTTGATCCTAACATGGTATCAAAGCGGAAGGTCTTGTGTTCAAACCCCATTGCCAGCAATATTTTCCCCCATTTATATTGTCAAGTGTTGGGCTGGCCTAGTTGGTCTTTGTGAGCCTAGTTGGCTCAGACTTGTTGTGTGCTTAGTTGGCATAGCCTTGATATGAGCCCACACTTGAGGCGGCGTGTTAAAAGATAAGGAAATAAAGTAGCACATTTATTACCACCAATTGGTTTTTAGTATAACGGTAAGCGTTTGATCCTAACAATAAAATGTATTGATTATAATGGCTTGAGGGTGTTTGGATGCCAATGCTTCCTTTCTTTGTGGAACCAGACTTGACACAACGTTTGCATAAAAAATTTATCTTTGTGTCTTTTTAGGGTATATCCCCCCATACACAAAAGATACAGGTGCCTCGAACTTGTTTCAATGAGTGTCTATATCTCTAGACATGTGGTATTTAATGAACACGTGTTTCCCTTTAAAGATAGTACTAGTGCATGGACTCAACCAGCTTCTGACATTTTTTAGTATCCAAACTCAGATGAAGGACATGTGGAACAAGCTAAAGACTTCAGTCCAGATTGCTGTGATCCTATAGTCACATCTGGGCCTGTACATCGGCAGCCCAATGATACTCCTCCTGCCACCCAGGCATGGAATACTACAAAACATCAGCCAGATCCAGCATAGCAGAACAACAACTTGAACCTTATGGTGTTCAGAATCATGTTCAGGCTACTGAAGTTCAAGATCTCCAGATGATCAACAACCCCCAGCAATGCAGAGACCAATCAAAAAACATAGACCTCTTGTCTATCTTTATGATTATGCTATAAGGGCTATACACAACATTTTAGAACCCAAAAACTGGAAGGTGGCTCAGAATGACCCTAAATGGCCACCAGCTATGGAAGAAGAAATACATGCTTTATATCAAAATGGAACCTATGAATTTGTTTCAAGACCTAAACATGCTAATGTTATTGGATCCATGTGGGTCTACATAAACAACAAAATATGGTGATATAGAGAGATGTAAAGCTCGTTTGGTGGCTCAAGGATATTCTCAACTTTCAGGGGTTGACTTTGAAGAAACCTACAGTCCAGTCACTAAGCCAACAACCATCGGGTTGGTAATTGCTGATGTTGTCTCATATGGATGGTGTATGAAATAGCTAGACATCATGAAAGTTTTTTTTACATGGGACACTTCAATAGGACTGTCTTTATGGAGCAGCCCCCCTAGGTTCACTGATAACAAACATCCATATCATTTGTGCCTGCTTAAAAGGTCTTTATATGAGCTCAATCAAGCCCATAGGGCTTGGTTTGATAGGATGACTCAAATCCTCTTGCATATTGGTTTCAAATGTAGCAAGGCCGATCCTTCTCTATTTACCTTTCACCAGTTTGATCTCATACTTATTCTACTTATTTATGTGGATGACATCATACTTACAGGAAATCATGTTTTTTTATTCAAAGGTTGATAGGTGTTATGGGGTAAGAGTTTGATGTCTAGGACCTTGGATCTCTTCACTACTTCCTAGGGGTGGAGATTAAATCTACACAAGATGGTATGTTTCTCAGCCAAGCTAAATGGTACATTTTTTACTGGACAAAGCACATATGTTAGACAACTATGATATAGCCACTCCCCTGGATTTTAATGTCCAAGACTCTACATGTGACTTAGAATTGGTAGACCCTTACACCTACAGATGTTTAGTGGGTTCCGTACAATACCTAACATTCACTTGGCCAAACATTACTCAGGAAGTCAATAGGGTTTGTCAACACTTCTCTCAGCCTACATTGAAGCATTTTAATGAAGTAAAACGCTTATTGAGATATGTTAAGGGAACCACTTATCATGGACTCCATTATTTGGCATGGTCATATGTGTCTCTATGGATTTGGTGATGCAGATTGGGCAGGTTGTCCCATTACTATTGCGTTTTGTATCTTTTTTGGGGCCAATTGTGTGTCTTGGTCCTCCAAGAAACAACCCTCCGTTTCCAGATCAAGCGTAATACCGATCTATGGCTTCTACTACAGTTGAACCCTGTATGTTCGATAGAGCCAAAGATTCCCCTCCCCCACTGATCGGAGTACGCCGATTACCCCCCCGAACCGTACAAGAAAGTTACCACCTATCATACGGCTTTCTAACTTAACTTCTTTTTTTTCTGGTCGTTTCGCTCTGTCGATCGATAGTAGTAAAAGAGATCTGTAATCCCCCGCAATTTTTTACATAACATAATGGTTCCTGCTTCGGAAAAAGAAAGACCAAGATAAATAAAAAAGTAGGGCCTTCCTCTGATACATAATTTTCTAACATAATAAGAAACCCTTTACTTATGAACTTATGAGTGTACCGATGCCGTCAGGAGGATCAACGAAAGGGTAAAGAAACTCCGCCCTGTCAGAGATGACACGATAGATCTTTTTTAGGATCACGGACAAGCCCACCGATTGCCATACACCCATCTTTCAAGGCGGCATCGACATTGAACTTAACATGTGACGCACATGGTGGTTTCCATGTGGCGATTTGAGGAATCGGCTTTTGACAATCATCTTCTTTATTGATTGGGACCGAGATGTAGTCTTTTGTTTCTACTTCCACCGATAGAGGAGCTAGTGATAGAAACGCTTTATTATCAAATAACCATTCACATCGTGCCTTCCATATGCCACAAAATGTTGGTGACATGAGCCATAGTAAATTCGTCCCCCGAGGTGAAGAGTAAATGAAAAAAATCCGACATAGAAGTGCCAGGCTTACTTGGGTCAGTCATCTTCTTCAAAATATTGGGATTGTTCTACAACAACCACCTCATCTGATGTGTGACAAACTTAGTGCCATCTACCTCATTGTGAATCCTACACTCCATTCTCTATCTAAACATTTCGCATTGGACTATCACTTCGTTGGTGAGAAGGTTGCAGTCAAGAAGCTTGTTACTAGGCATGTTCCATCTGCTTCTCAATTAACAGATGTATTCACTAAACCATTGCCTAAGGGTCAATCCCAGTTCATTCGCAACAATCTTCGCGTGCATCCCACTTCCCCCGTTATATTGATAAGGGATGCTAGACAAAGAGAATTTGCAACAACTCAAACACGTCGATGAGATAACGGAGATAAAGATAATCATGCAATTCATTCAAGATAATGCCATTCGAAGATCTCAACATTAGTCCAAATCTTGTAAATAGATGAAATGTCAAAATTGAATAAATTAGGGCTAAGCTAGGGTTTATCTATTCTTTACAATTAAGAATTATATAAAGTTTGCACCTTTCAGTCTGTCAGATCAATGAAACAGAGTTCTGCCTCTTCTCTTTGATTCCATTAATTCTAAAATTATTAATAAACTTTTACCTAGCTTGTGTATTATAACGTAATACACAATATTTCGTGAAAAATGATAGGAATACTATGTTAAATGATCACATTCTATATTAAATTTGTAATGACTAACTGTTTCTAACTTAGCTTATCCGTGTTACATCCGCATTCAAGGACACTATGCATGGTGCTTGCCCACCACGAGACATCTGGGTGCAACCTATTGGTGTGTCTCACCAATAGCCACGGGCTAGTCCCGATAGTATACGCGTTCGGGTAAGTCCCTCCGTACTTGGGGTCTTATGAACCTACGGAGTTATTCAACTGTAAAGTCCCTCTACTCCTGGTGCCCTTGGGCCAGCAGGGTTATCTACTTGTGAAGTCCCTTTACTCCTGGTGCCCTCTAATGGCCAACAAAGTTATCCACAACGAGTACCCTCTACTCCTGGTGCCTCTAGAAAGGCCAGCAAGTTTACTCGTTTTATCCGAAAGCCTACACATTGCGATATAGTCTTGTGCCTTACCAAGGATGACATGATGTTTAATCTTATTACTATTCAAGTATGTAATTATTAATGGTTATTAACTAGCCACCTAAGTGTTTTCAAGTAATCTCCCTCACAAAATCAACTCTCTTTCTTAGACCACTAGACACGGACAAGGCCTAGCAATTACACAGACATTGATGAACTCTAGATCACCAAAGCACAAGCCCTATCATGCCTTTCCGACGGTCCCGAACTTCAACTCCCTTTAAGAGTACGTCCGGTGCCGGAACCAAACGCATCAGAACTCAATCGGGGCTTGTTTATGTTCATTTAATCTTATTTAAAGTCATTAACAATACTACAATTCAAGCTAAACGTCCCAATAACATTAGCTACAAAATCCATTGTCTACCAAATCGTATATTTATATTTTCTGAAAAAGTAAATACCACAACACAACACTACCCAACAACTATACATTATATGTTTATTAAATCATCCCTTCTTTTTTTCCACAGCTAATTTATTAACAGAACCTATTTATTACTCCAACAGAACCTGTTGTCGAAACAGTATCCGTTCGCTTTTTTTTTTTTCATTCTTCTAATAACTCTCAAAGCATCTGTATGGTAAATGAGCAATGCACGAATTCTATAAAACAATAAAAAAACAAAGAATATATGCATGGATATATATTACTGCAAAGTGAACCTCCTCTCTTTTTATTTTATAACCTTCGACAACTACGACCATAAGCAACCAGATGAATATATATAAACAAAACTATATCAAACGAACGGGAAGCAAATAATAATTGAAACCAATAATAACCTAATTAAAATATGGTTGAACACACAAAATCCGTTTAAGAACACCCTCTTACAAAACGAATCAAAACGCGATCTAGCCTCTATAAACCATAATTAATTTGTAGGAAGAGCCTCTTACCTTTTAGCAAGCTAATCCCAACTTCAATCTCGGAAAAACTGCAGCAAACCTTGATCTTTCACACAAAAAAAACCTTAACAAAGTTATGATCTTTGAGTATTGAAATGACGCTCCTTTCACGACGATTCCAACGCTTCTCGCGGATCCAAAAACGGTTGAAAACTCCGTGAGATATCACGAAACTCTGTTGGCTCTTCTTACGCTCTCGGCCGCGTTTTTCTCAAAACAAGGAGGAAACTAATGGGGTTTATCTTCCTTAAATAGGAAAATCCCAATAGTTAATCTAATCCCTTATTTTCCTTAATTACCCTTTTTCCTTAAAAATCAGATTTCCTTACAATATATATATATATAAATTCCGAAAATATATATATATTTATCTTATAAAATTTAACTCCAATAAAAGAAGTCGAATAATAATATTTCGTTTTCACAAAATGACACGTCTGTCTTTTTCCCGAAAATCGGAATATTACATTCCTTCCCCTTACAGGAGTTTCGTCCTCGAAACTTGATCGTACCCAATCCATTGACCTCCCTTAGCAACTTCTTCTTCAGCGCAAACCAAATCTGAACTCCGCTTGCTTTCCCACGGACAACCTCTAACGAAACTGCCCTTGTTAACCTCGTAATCAAACACTATTTGATTCCCAGATTGTCCCAAACCATTGTTCATGAATTCGACTGACCAAACACTCTTAAACCTCTGAACCGCACTTAATCACTCTTCTACCAAATTCTCGAGCCTTATCTAATTCACTGTACCCATATGATCCATAAAGGTTTCTTAAAGATTGAGGTTAGGCCTAACTCGCTAGCTGCCTTACTTAACACCAAAAGTTTGACACTCTCGCATTAATTAATGTTGATATAGCTATGTTACCCGTTATTAATGTGCCTAAAAGTTAGTTCATTTATTTAACCATAATTACAACGTGAACTTAATTCATGTCATAAGAATATCTTGATAAAACAAACGAACCGAAAGGTACCCGGTATGACCGCATCCATAGCAAACACCCTCGTTGGTCGAGTTGCATCTCCATTGCCATTTCTTTGACTTTCCTTTGTGTTCCGCATAGGACACTGCCTTGCGTAATGTCCGGGGTCTCCACAATGATAACAACCATTTGTATCTACCCGACATTCTCCAGAGTGATTCCTTTTACACTTTGGGCAACCCGATGTGCTGCCAGATGACCTAGCTGCTTGAGGTGTCGTAATCCTTTTCCCATCTTGCTGCTGAGGTGCTTCTTGATCTTCTACTTGGCTACTCTCCAAAGGTCTTTTTACTCCAATGACAACGGTGGCCTTCTTCCTGAAGTTCTCAACTTCCAAAGCCTTATTCAACAATTCAGCCATGTTCCTTGCCGTGAAACCCAACATACCGGATTGTATTTCATAGGCCAAACCTTCCTTGTAGAGTGCCATCTTCCTCTCTTCAACCTTCATAAGCTCAGGGTAAAACCTTCCCAACTCGTTAAACTTGTTGGTGTACTGAGATACCGTCAAATAGTTACCCTGCTTGAACTTTAAGAATTGGCTTGCCATGTCTGCCTGCACTGTGGCTGGAAAGTACTCGTTATAAAACATGGCCTTGAAACCTTCCCAGTCTGTCACTTTACCATTACTACTCTGTATAGCATCTACCCATGCTTCAGCTGCACCCAAAAGGAAACTAACCGCCAACTGTGCCATCTCAGTCTCAGGGACATGTATGTTCCTACATGCCTTCTCAAAACTTCTTACCCACTCTTCGGCCTTCGAATGCTCAACATTCCCAAAAAAATCCTGGACTTTGTTCCTTCTCAACCTTGTATACCAGTCAACTGGTGGTGCTTGCTCGAACACTGGTCTAACTGGGGGAACATGTGGATAAACTGGAGGGTATCCAAAAGGTATTTGCTTCTTTGAAATGCTACCGTTCGTTGCCGGGTAAAGTGGGTTCACTTGAGGCTCAGTCTGATAAGGGTAATATCCCTGATGGTAATTCTGGTGGTGCTGTGGGGTTGGCGGAGGTTGCTGGAAACCGAAGGGTGGGTAACCAAAACCTTGCTGATGGTCGAAACGCGGTGAAAATGGTACGGTAGGTCGAGGGGCTTGACCTACAGGAGGTGGGTAGAGGGTCTGCTGCTGTTGGTGAAACACTAGTGGTGAGGGGTAGCTCGCTGGTGGAGGGTAAACGCTGACCGGTGGAGGGAAAACACTGGCTGGTGGAGGGTAGAAGGTTTGTTGGTGTGGAGGGTAGCTTACCGGCGGAGGTACAAAACCAGCTGGAACATCGCTTACCAAGGAGAACTGAACCGAACTCCCCACGTGCCATCGTGGAGGTTGCTCCTGATGAGGTCGCGGTGATAAACTATGTTGAGATCTTGGTGTAGGTGTCACAGTATGAGGTGGTGGTGACAAACTCCGATGAGGTGGAGGAATCTGCCTCACAACACCGCCTCCTACGACCGGTGTCAGACTCTCTCGTCGAACTCCTGACGCTTCTGCACCAGCTCCAGTTCTAGTGAACACCATCCTGATGATCAAAGAAAACCAGAACGTTACTAAAAGGTCTAGAGAAACTTATCTTAGAAGATAGGAAGCCTAAAGGACGCCTCTCTCTGATACCAACTGTAACGCCCCGCTCCCGGATACCGAGTCCTTATCCGGAAACGAAACGCTCGGCACGTATAACATTAAATAAATCTAATATTACACGTAAGCCTCTACTACGTCGTATCGAGTTCGGAAAACGGAAGCTCAAAAGACTCGGCAAAACATCATAAATGCTACTAAGAATAGAAATCGACATACTAAAGATAGAAATGTAACATTTATTACATTGGAAAACCAAACGAAAACTAAAACGTACGATAATCTCCAAAAGAGAAAAACTAGAAAGTCAATACAAGTTCCCGAACGAAACTTCAAGTCTAAAGAATAAATAAAACACAAATAATTAAAGTCTTCAACTTCGGCGTCTTTAAACGTCGTCATCAAAGCCCTCTTCGAACTCGGGATTACCTCGTTCGTCTTCTCTCCCCCAAACACATAAATAAACATGTATTTGAGGTAAGTACATTGTACATAGTAAGAAGTAGAAGATACAATTTAATTAAGGCTCTTTAACAAGTTTATTATTTTAATTATCTTTATGAGACCGACTCAATTTAAGGTTCACTTCATGTCCATCGACATGTCATGACTAACTTGTTTCTAACTTAGCTTATCCGTGTTACATCCGCATTCAAGGACACTACGCATGGTGCTGCCCACCACGAGACATCTGGGTGCAACCTATTGGTGTGTCTCACCAATAGCCACGGGCTAGTCCCGATAGTATACGCGTTCGGGTAAGTCCCTCCGTACTTGGGGTCTTATGAACCTACGGAGTTATTCAACTGTAAAGTCCCTCTACTCCCCGGTGCCCTTGGGCCGGCGGAGAGTTATCTACTTGTGAAGTCCCTTTACTCCCGGTGCCCTCTAATGGCCAAGAAAGTTATCCACAACGAGTACCCTCTACTCCCGGTGCCTCTAGAAAGGCCGACAAGTTTACTCGTTTTATCCGAAAGCCTACACATTGCGATATAGTCTTGTGCCTTACCAAGGATGACATGATGTTTAATCTTATTACTATTCAAGTATGTAATTATTAATGGTTATTAACTAGCCACCTAAATGTTTTCAAGTAATCTCCCTCACAAAATCAACTCTCTTTCTTAGACCACTAGACACGGACAAGGCCTAGCAATTACACGAGACATTGATGAACTCTAGATCACCAAAGCACAAGCCCTATCATGCCTTTCCGACGGTCCCGAACTTCAACTCCCTTTAAGAGTACGTCCGGTGCCGGAACCAAACGCATCGAACTCAATCGGGGCTTGTTTATGTTCATTTAATCTTATTTAAAGTCATTAACAATACTACAATTCAAGCTAAACGTCCCAATAACATTAAATTTCAAAATCCATTGTCTACCAAATCGTATATTTATATTTTCTGAAAAAGTAAATACCACAACACAACACTACCCAACAACTATACATTATATGTTTATTAAATCATCCCTTCTTTTTTTCCACAGCTAATTTATTAACAGAACCTATTTATTACTCCAACAGAACCTGTTGTCGAAACAGTATCCGTTCGCTTTTTTTTTTTTTTCATTCTTCTAATAACTCTCAAAGCATCTGTATGGTAAATGAGCAATGCACGAATTCTATAAAACAATAAAAAAAAACAAAGAATATATGCATGGATATATATTACTGCAAAGTGAACCTCCTCTCTTTTTATTTTATAACCTTCGACAACTACGACCATAAGCAACCAGATGAATATATATAAACAAAACTATATCAAACGAACGGGAAGCAAATAATAATTGAAACCAATAATAACCTAATTAAAATATGGTTGAACACACAAAATCCGTTTAAGAACACCCTCTTACAAAACGAATCAAAACGCGATCTAGCCTCTATAAACCATAATTAATTTGTAGGAAGAGCCTCTTACCTTTTAGCAAGCTAATCCCAACTTCAATCTCGGAAAAACTGCAGCAAACCTTGATCTTTCACACAAAAAAAACCTTAACAAAGTTATGATCTTTGAGTATTGAAACGACGCTCCTTTCACGACGATTCCAACGCTTCTCGCGGATCCAAAAACGGTTGAAAACTCCGTGAGATATCACATATTAAATTTGTACAACATAAATCAACTAGTTTAATAATAGGCTTTTTGTTTCAAAAAAAGAAAAAATAATAGGCTTTTAAACACCCTACCCTCCTCAAAAACAAAAACTAAAACTGGCATCATAATATGTATTATATGAAATATATAAGAGGTTTTCACGTTTGGGAAATCTCATGCAAATATTTTCGGAAATGATTAGCTAATGGATTTATTCTGTTGTGGACAGGCGGAGACATTGATAGAGCTTCTCCGGCAACCAAGATCCGGCAACAACGATACAACTACAAGATCTTCTTCTGTGGTGTCAGTTTAGCATTGTGGTAAAGTTAAGTATACAAACTAATCCGTATAATCAAGTGTTGTAAAGATTAGATAAGACAAAAAAGGGGGAAAAACAAAGTTTTTTCCTTTATTTTATTGGGAAACATGTAGAAACAAGTTGTTCAGAATAAATTATTGCTTGTATAGCTAGTGGATTTCAGTTTTAGTTTTGGGCTTCAGTTTTCTCTTTATTTATAATTCTAAATGTGTTTGTTATGAAATTGTTGAATGTTAGAAAGTGAAGAGGAAGAAAAATATTTTGGAAGATAACACCTGAATTTCTTGTTCAACTTTCTTGCATCACAATGACAAGTGCAATGGGTATATATAGGTGTGATGATTGTATCTTAAAAATATCTTACATGCTTCTTGCTTTTTTCTTGGTGCTCTTTTAATTTTTCCTAGATGTCCTTAAAACTTTCAAACACAAAATATTAAGGGTTATCTTTAAACGATGTGGTTCTGATCGTTTCACCCATCACTTTACCTCAAAATCTCTGTCCACACAAGTATTTCCCGGGTTACATGTTTCCAATAAAAGAGACATTTCCTAGTAAATTCCAAATTATAATATTATATTTGTTCCGTACAACATCCCCTTAATTTGGAATGTCTATTTGTACTCTAAGTCTTGCTCTCAGTCTACGAAATTCTTCAATCTTCAATGCAATTGTAAAAATATCTGCGATTTGATCATGAGTTCCACGTCATTGTTAGCAATGCGTTCTCTAATGAAATGATACCTTACATCTATATGCTTGCTTCGATCATGAAATACCATATTATTTTCAAGATCATGTGCTGATACGTTATCGATGTAGATTTATGTAGCTTTTGTTTGTGACATGTGAAGTTCTTTTAACAGCATTCTTAGACAAATAGCATGACAAGTACTAGACGTTGCAACCACATATTCACACTCACATGTTGATAACGTGACAATTGGCTGCTTTTTTGAACTCCGCGAGATAGCACAATCACCCATAAAAAAACAACAAGTAGTGTTCTTTCTTTCATCAACATCTCCAGCATATATAGTCACTATCACAAAATCCTGTAAGTGTAAAATCAGGAGATGGAGTGTAAAATACCCCACAGTAAATCGTTCCATTTAGATAGATGGGAATTATTTTAGCAGCTTTTGTATGAGTGGGAATAGGATTCTCCGTGAAACGACTTACTATCCCAACCGCATAAAGAATGTGTAATATTCCGATTTTAGGGAAATGGTAGACGTGTTATTTTGCGAAAACAAAATATATTATTCTTTACTTCTTTTGTGGAGTTAGGTATTTTCGTGTATATATGTATATATGGCCGAAAATATATATGCATATTTTGGGAAAATCTAATTTTTAAGTAATAAGGAAAATAATAATAAATTATTATTTTTTGGATTTCCTATTTAAGGAAAATAAATCCCATCAGTTCCCATAACCTAAAATATATCAGAAAATTTTCCTACGCTAGAAACAAGTGTGTGTGAGAGCTTTTAGGGCTGAGAGCTTTTCTTTCAGTTTTAAACGGATCTTAACGGTTTTCAGATCAGAGTAGAGCAACGGGATCGTCGTGAAGAGAGCGTCGATTCAACACCAGAGAGTTTGGGTTTTTCCTAAGGAATGTTTCAAGCCCTATAGGCATTCTTGCACGATTTTAATGGATTTAAACTCTTAAAATCATAGATTTGTTGTTATAGAAGCGTGTGATCGAATCTAATATGATATGGATTGATCACATTGGTTTCTGTAGAAAGGATCAAGGTTGCTGCAGATTTTCCGTAGCTTTTGAGTTGGAATTGCTTGCTTAAACGGTAAGAGGCTCTTCCTACAAATTAGATATGATTTATAGAGGTTAGATCGTATTTTGATGCGTTATTTTATCAAAGTTTATGCCTATATGTTGTTTAAAGTTCAAAGTTTGATTTGGATCATAAAAATTATGCTTTTCTGATAAAAATCGTGTAGAACATGTTTGGAGTCGAGTAGTGTAGTTATGTATAGATTAAAAATCTAATCTTTCCTATGGTGATCTAAACTACACCGACTTCCGTCATACGGTAGCATCAAATCATGCAATCATCTTCCGATATAAATTGCAAGATACGAATAAACAAAGGAAAGAAACAATTTGAATTAAAACTTACAAAATCATCCATGAATTGACATTAAAGTGCTGCTGCAAAAAGGTTTCACCAAGCTTGTTTCATGGCTGAACCATGGCGGCAACAAGAAAATAAAAGAAGAAAACGAAAAGAAACGAACACCTAATCTAACCACCGGCCGACCAAGCAAGGAGCTTGGCCGGCCGGGCTGCTCTCATGCTCTCTCGTAGAAGTTCAGAAAAGCTGCTTGCGTGTATATGATATTAGGGTTGGGGGCTGCCGCTTTGTATTTATAGGAAAAGTAAGGCGGTTTGTGAAATAATATGTTGATGTCGGTTGCTACGGTGTCTCTGGGACGTCCGTCTAAGCGGCCCGGACGCTCGTCTCGCATGCCATGGACGGAGGGTGGCCGTTCGTTCATGCTTTGGCCGAGCATCCCGTACCAAATTTCGACTTGAACGCTAGTTCGAATGCATGGACGCTCGTTCGGTTTTGCGCAAACTCAACTTCTTTGAATTTCGCTCTCGCAACTTCTAAAATTCATATCTTGAGTTGTAGACCTCCAAAAATTATGATCCGAATGTCATAAAAAAGCTCTCGGAAAACTCTACAACTTTCATTAAGGACTCTTCTTCAGAAAACGCCTTTTTGATTAGCCCGTCGTATTACGAGTTGTTTTCGGGATTTTCCACTCGAATTCATCTCTTTAAAATCATCCTTTCCATCAACAATGTGTATCTACAATGTAGGAAAAACATACCAAAGCGTAACACAATCCCAAAATAACATAAAATCATGATTTAAACACATAAATCGCTACGTTTTGCAATTTAACCTATTAGAAACACCATTTACTCAATTAATCGATTATAAGCTCGATTTCTATGAAAAACCTAAGAATATGGGGAATATTGACATAAAATATATCCTTATAAAACGTACAAAATCACCCTTAACAACTCCCCCACACTTAAACCTTGCTCGTCCCGAGCAAGACAAAACAAAATCAAGACTCGAGACATATAAACATTTATGCAAATATAAAGCATATTCAATAGTTTAGAGGTTCACCCAAGTGTGTGTGTGCATAGCCATAATAAATTTCCACCAAATCCACACTTGAAATTGATTCAAGCAAAACTAGCCAACATCCCATTTAAATTAGAAATAAAAACAATTATAACATGCACCTCACGAAACATACAGATTCGGAAAAGATAATAGGAAGTCTTTAAAATATTTCCGACATACTTAGAGGAAACCCTAGAATTCGATGAGCAGCAGCCCGGCCGGCTGAGCTCCATGCTTGGCCGGCCGGAGATTAGTTAGATTAGGTGTTATTTCAATTCCGTGTTTCGAAGTCTTTCTTGTTCGTTTGGAGTTTGCATCGGCCATGGACCAAGCTTTGAGCTTTCTTATTTACAACAGCACCTTGATCTTTTTGTTGGATAAATTTGTAAGTTTTAATTCGATTGTTACGTTTCCTATGTTTATTAGTTATCATTCAATTTTATATCGAAAGATGATTGCATGATTTGATGCTACCGTATGACGGAAGTCGGTGTAGTTTAGATCACCGTAGGAAAGTTTGGATTTTTAATCTATACATAACGGAAGTTCGTAGGTTAAATATCTAGGTTTACGAGAGAACCACAATTTAATTAATTCGATGCAAGATTATCTTAGATTGAAGTTGAGGGATGTCACCGTTACCGGAAAGATGAGATTTTTCATGTGTTTATTTCATTGCGTTGTTCTTGTTCTCTTTCATGTTTTGTATGGTTTATGTTAATCGAATTTAGATAACGGAAGTTGATAGATTCGTTAGATTGCCGTGAGAGAGATTGACAATAATTATTCCAACAAACGGAAGTTGAGGGATAATGTTGTTAGGTTAGGATTTAATCCATATCTTTGATTTGTATCGATATTAGTTAAGACCGGAAGGTAAACTAATTAATGGCGTGATAAATCGGAAGAGGAAACGCTTCATTAGAAAAGATAATAATCCAAGATAACTTGTGAATGAATGTGTGTGAATCGTGTTTCTTTCGGTGAGGTGATGGTTGTTGGGAAGAGGTTGATCATGGCTTGTTCATGTTTGTTCAATGATAGTTAGTTTTATTGCTTTCGTAGATATAGTTTTATTTTATGTTTGTTCGAAATTATCTTTCCTGGCTTTGGATAACAATCCTCCGTCCAGTTATTTTTCCGTTTTAGTTTAGGTTTAGGTTTAGTTAATAAAGAAGAATTAATTAGATTAGATTCAACATCCCAATTCCCTGAGGATCGATACCCGTACTTATCCAACTTTACTAGCAACTACCCGGTATTCGGCCGGTTAGGAGGTAGTTTTACATGGTAGTATAGGTTTTATAAATCATCACTCGAGACAAATAAACACTTATGCAAATATAAAACATATTCAAGTAGTTTAGAGGTTCACCCAAGTGCGTGTGTGCATAGCCATAGTAAACTTCCACTAAATCCACACTTGAAATTGATTCAAACAAAACTAGCCAACATCCCATTTAAATTAGAAATATAAAAATGATTATAACATGCACCTCACAAAACATACTTATTCCGAAAAGATAATAGGGAGCATTTAAAATATTTCCGACACACTTAGAGGATAGTCCTACAACATATCTTTCGGTTTATACTTGGGGATAAGGTCGATGATAACTAAGTCTTTCATTTAATTCATAACACTATTCTCATAAGTTGATTTAATTATTTCACTTTTAAACGCACATCGAATGAGCTATTGCCCCGTCATAGCGAGAATAGGATATTCGAGATATACCCTACCTTACTCCAATCATAAGGCGGCTTCTTCGACGTCGTGAGCTTTTAGTCATCATAGTGGTATAGGACATACGTGGTATACCCTACCTCACTCAAATCATCGACTAGCTTTCGACACACCCAATTAATTCATTTAATTCAACTTTTCCATTTGACAATAAGCTACGTGTTACTTATCACATTCAAACCTCGGATATTCACGATACGTCATACTTTAATTCTAAACACAAACTATTAAAATTTTCAAAATTCGTATGTAAGCAAAGAATCATGCGATAATCATCAAAAATCTCTAATCAAACGGGCATAGCTTTAAAATATAGCTCATTATCTACTATGGCACGTGAAAAATAGTGTCGGGTGAAACAACTAAAATTACTAAATATGCAAAATACAGCATCAATGATTATAAACATCGAACAAAGACATGCAATGCTCACTCGGGACAAAACAAAATTTTTAAAATTAAGCACTTTTCATAGAAATATAATAGAAATTGAGCAAACGACTCATAGATACATATAAACCATCCTCTCCCCCACACTTAGATTGCAACTTGTCCTCAAGTTGTGCAGAAATAAAAAGAAAGAAAGAACTTAACTGATTGTCGTTTGAAAGTGGCAAGTCTGGAAGTGGTAGCGAGTCAGATCCAGAAATGCTCGACGAAAGCAGTAGACTGTGGACCATCCACCGGAAAACTGATATCATCTGAAACTCACAATTGCTATCGCAAAGATCCTGCACACTTGACAAACAAGGAAATATCTCGGGGACAAGGGGGAATAGAACATACAGAGCACAAAATAGAATCGCTTCAGATGGAAAAATCAAAAATGGAAAGTACAGAACATCTAAGCGTCTAAATATGGAAGTTTGATATAAGCAAAAAGAAATAATAGCTCAGATGGAAAGATCAACACTTAAACTCAGGACATCTAAGAATAAAGCCACAGAAGCTTGTAGAATGATATAGACCACATGTGCAAACAGAAACATCAAACTCCAACTAATAATGATAGAGGATTATACATGGAAAAGAAGTCGAAATATTTTCCGATTTAGCTCATGTAAAGATGGAACTTATACATGGAACATTACAAAATAGTAGGGCTAGATGCAACTACATGAAAATATATTACAATGCAATCTACATGATATACAATAATAAAATAATGATGGCATATGGAAAACCAACAGTTACCATCATGGAAAAAAAAACGAGGTAGTATTACGGAAACCGACGGTTAACTACACTCAAGAGAAATAAAAACAAAAACAATGCAACTAGATGATATGCATCTAAATGATATGCAAAAATAAAAGAAAATAAAAGAAAATAAAACTAGCCCACTCATTTGCAACACGACATGTATATAATAAACGTCTACCAAATAATGACAGGTTACGATAAACGACAGTGCTGTTCATTACATGCAGTGTAGACGCGCTTTAAGACTCGTAAAAAGTGATAGCATTATGGAAAACCAACAGTTAGCTATACTAAACAGATATAACTCATATGGCCTGGACATAGCATACGGAAAACCGACAGTAGCTACCCATATGAACTACAAAAACAACAAGGAAGCACATAAGTCTCAAAGCTTAAAAGATTCATCACAGCGGTGTGTAGCATACGGAAACCGACATTAGCTACTAAATAACAATAAGACCAGTTATAGCGTACGAGAACCGACAGTAACTATAACTTGCATAGATGAATCATGCATATAAAAATTAATCAGTTATTTAACATGGATTCGTAGATGGAAAGGTATAAACATGTATGTTCAGAACATCTACGTAAAATGAAATAGCCACAGAAGCTCTAATGAAAGTAATCCAAGTTAAATTAAAGCATCAAGAAAAACAGAACCTGGACTGCATTCCGGACGACCGTTCAAAGGAAATCTCGACGGGGACGGGCGTTCCACTTTTCGGACGCTCGTCCGCCTTGAAAACCGACCGGACGGGCGCTTAGAATTACGAGACGCCCGTCGATTCTTCAAATCGGAGCGGGATTGAAAATTCGGAACGGACGAACGTCCCATAATTCCAAACGCTCGTTTACACCGCACGTTAGGGACGGACGGGCGTCCAATAAACCGGACGCTCGTCCATACAACGAATATGCATAGAACGACGGAAAATAACGAGAAAACCCTAACTATAAACCCTAATTAACTTAGAAGATCATCATACATCAAAAACGCAGCGACCACATAAAATTCTAGCACGGGGTTAGACTAGGTAACAACTAAACACAAACTTCACGTAAAACATTGAGTAAAAAACTTTTGCACATTCTTAACCCTACGGTCATCGAAACACGGCAAAATAAAAACTCTCAATCTATTCGACGCTACTTTTATTGAAAGAATACAAAAATAAATCGTACAAAATCGAAAAATTAATTCAATTAGATTCAACAAAACACCGATTCCCCGGCAACGGCGCCACTTTTTGTTGGGGAGATTTTGCATCATTAAAACAAAAGAAAATTTATAAAACCTATACTACCATGCAAAACTACCTCCTAACCGGCCGAATACCGGGTAGTTGCTAGTAAAGTTGGATAAGTACGGGTATCGATCCTCAGGGAAAAGGGATGTTAAATCTAATCTTATTAATCCTTAAATTGTTACTTATTCAAAACGGAACTGAAAACGAAAAACGAAAAGTAAACTGGACAGAGGATTGTTAATCCAAAGCCAGGAAGGATAAAAGCGATAAAAACTAAATCTAAACTACTAACTATAAAAGGAAATAAACAAGAAGATGAACATGGAGATTAACAATGAACAAACAAAATCATCCAATCCTTCAAACCCTCTATCCCTATCTAAGGTTATCTTGTGATGATTAACTAAAGATGTGGTTCACCTAATCAAAAGTATGAATCCTACTTCCGTAGATAATTCGTTTTTCAATCAAAACAAGGTGTAAGATTTATTCAAATCTAGCAACCTAGATAATCAACCTATCAACTTCCATTATGTCAAGGTTAAAAATCCAATCTTTCCTATGGTGATCTAAGTCTAACATGACTTCCATCAAAATCAAACATCGATAAGCAACCATCTTCCGATATACGTTGCATAACAAATAATCGCATAGGAAAAGATACAACTTTGAGATAAAATCATAAAACAAACTTAAATAAAAGTAGATAAAACCTGAAGAAGAAGATTCAAATCGTTTGAACAATTGCAGCCCCCAAGCATGGAGTACATCGCAGCAGCAAAACAGAAAAGCAAAATAAAAACCTATTCGACTTGCCACCCCAGCCTCCCCCAAAGGGGGGGGGGCCGCCTAGGGTTTGCCTCTTATGATGGTGTATCAATGAGATCGAATAATGTATGTTTTAGGGTTGAAATCGCGGCCGTATTTATAGAGTTTTAAGTCGGTTCCAATTGAAAGTCGGCGGCCGGACGCTCGTCCTCTTCTCTGGACGCTCGTCCAACATTCGAACGCTAGAGCGGACGCTCGTTCATACCACGTCCAAACTCTCTCGTATGTAAAAACCCATCTTGGACGCCGGTTTGAAGCAATGGACGCCCGTCCATAGTGGACGGGACTTGGACGCTGAGTAGAAATCATAAAGCGTAGAAAATCATGTTTTAGGATTTTTTTTTGAATGCGTTGAATGCGCAATGCGCATTTCATGTTACAGGATCTGTGGCCTTAGACGCTGCAGGTGGAATGCGCACACATTCATAGGAATGCGCACGCATTCGTGATTCAGGATGTTAAATCATTTTTCACAGCAGGTGCAATGCGCACGCATTCAAGGGAATGCGCACACATTGTTGTTTCAGAATGGTTTAGGTTGCTCACAGTATGTGCAATGTGCATGCATTGGCTGGACAGTAACTTCCAACATGTTTCTGGTCAGGGAATGCGCACGCATTGACCCCTTTTAATAAAACGTTGTTTAAGCTATGTAAAGAGATTTTAAATGTCGTTTCATGATCTAATAACATTAATCAAACATGAACAAGCCTTGATTGAACTTCTGATGCGTTTAGTTCCGGCACCGAATGTACTCTTCAAGGGAGTTGAAGTTTGGGACCGTCGGAAGAGAATGAATAGGGCTTGTGCTTTGATGAACTAGAGTTCATCAATGTCTGTGTACTTGATAGTATGTGGTGTCTAGCTATCTAAGTGAGGGAGTAGAGTTGTTAAGATGAGCTTTATCATTGAAAACACTTAAGTGGCTAGTTAACAACAACTAATACGTACATACTTGCATAGTAATAAGCTTAAACGTCATGTCACTTTTGGTTAGGCACATGTGAACATCGGCTATGTGACTCTTCCGGATAGGTGGATAACTCTGTGACCTTCTTGAGGACAAATGACGGGGAGCTTCACCGGACCTGTATGCATACCGGGGAAACCGGGACTAACAGTGCAAGCAACTGTTGGTTGGCACCCTCTCATGGTGGATACACCTCACGTAGTGTAATTGAGTGCTGACGTAACCAAGATAAGTGAAGTTAAAAACGTATAGTCATGACATGTTGATGGACATGAAGTGAACCCTTGATTGAGTCGGTCTCAAAAAGATAATTTGTTAATTATAACACTTGATTATAAACCTTACTTAATTTGTAGCTTCTACCTCTTATTGAGTACTTTGTATTTACCTCAAATGCATTGTTTTTCTATGTGTTTGTGGGAGAGAAGATGAACATGTAGATCCGGAGTTCGAGAGAGACTTTGATGACGACGTTTGAGGACGCCGACGTCGAAGCATTTACTTTTATTATTGTTTTGATAATATCCTAGACTTGCTGTTCTTTGAGAACGTTGTACTTTCTTTTAGTTTTCTTTTGGAGGATTTCATACGTTATAAGTTTTGTTTGGTTTTTTTGATGTAATAAATGTTCCATTCCTATCTTTAGTTTGAGTTTCTATTCTTGGTTGGTTGTTTGAAAATTTTTATACCTGAGTCTTTTTCTTCCGTTTTGCTTAACTCAATACGACATAGTAGATACTTACGTATAGTATGAGATTTATTTTATATTATACGTGCCGAACGTTCTTATTTCCGGATAAGGACTCGGTGTCCAGGAACGGGGCATTACAGTTGGTATCAGAGCGAAGCATCTTTTAGGCTTCCTTTCTTGTAAGATAAGACTCCTTTTAGAGTTCGGTCTTTCTTTGATCATCAGGATGGTGACCACAAGGACTGGAGCTCATGGCGAAGAGACGTCCGGAGCACGAGAGAATAGTCCGACACAAGTTGTAGGAGCTGGTTTTGTACGTCATAATCCGTCACCACACCCAACCCACACTTTAAGGCCTCATGCAAGCTAGACTTCGTGACCTCATCAGAATCCTACTCCACGACCTCGGCGGAGCCCGACACCATGACACCAACCAAGGTATACATACATGTACCGCGAACCTAGGGAAGCGCCCATACGTGTCACCGTGATAGGAGATATTCCACCAGTCTACGTACCTCCGGCGACCAACATCTACCCTCCACCGATCAGTGTTTACCCGCCACCAGTAAGCCACCCCTCTCCACCAGTTTTCCATCACCAGCAACAACATACCTTTTATGCTCCTCCAATTGGTCACACTCATCAACCTACTATACCTCCTTCACCACGTTTTGAACATCAGCAAGGCGTTGGTTACCCACCTTATGGTTTCTACAAACCACCACCATACCCTCAGTAACAGCATTACCAAACACAAGAACCTTTTGGAACCCCTCCAATTTACCAACCAGCCCCACCAGTTAGACCACCACCGACCTATGAGCAAGCACAGCCGGTTGATTGGTATTCAAAGTTGAAGTGGAATCGGGTTTAGGATTTTTATGGGAATGTAGAACCATCCCAGGCTGAAGCATGGTTAAGAGGATTTGAGAAAGCATGCAGAAACGTTAATGTCCCTAAATCTGAGATGGCCTAGTTAGCAGTTGGTTTTCTTTTGGGTGCAGCTGAAGCTTGGATCGATCCATAGTGAGTAGTAATGGAAAAGTCACAGATTGGGAAGGCTTCAAGGCTATGTTTTACAATGATTACTTCCCGGCAACAGTGCAGGCAGACAAGGCGAGCTAGTTCTTAAGACTTAAGCAGTGTGTCCATATGAAGGTATCTCAGTATACCAACAAATTCAATGAGTTGGGAAGGTTTTACCCTGAGCTTATGAAGATCGAAGATAGGAAGATGGAACTCTACAATAATGGATTATCCCATTGAATACAATATGGTATGTTGGGTTTCACAGCAAGAAACATGGCTGAACTTCTGAATAAGGCTTTGGAAGTTGAGACCTTCAAGAAGAAGCCTACCGTCGTCATTGGTGTTAAGAGGAAATTTGGAACAATCCAGGGTAATAGTCGGTCAGTACCTTAGCAAAAGGAGAAGAAAGCATCGGCACAACTGTCGTCAAGCGCACCACTATGCTAGAAATGCAAAAGGAGCCAGGTGGTTGCTTTATTTGTGGAGAACATGGACACATAGCAAATAATTGTCCATCAAAGGGATCCTCAAGCAATCAGAAACAATGAATCGGAAAAGGCGGCCCAAGTCGCCCAAATTCGATTTTTGCAGTGGATGCTGAGTATGCAGAACCGGATGATAGTGTTATTTCAGGTACCTTTATTTGTTTATTCTAATTTATTAGAGTCCTTTTATAGCACGTTAAATCATGTTGTATTTGTATTTAAATAAATGAATTCACATCTTAGGTATAATAATATTAGACAACTTAGTGGTCACGACCTTGTTCGATACGGGAGCGTCTAATACGTTTGTGTCGTCTAAGATAGCTAAGAAGTTGAATCTACCTACAGAGACCTTAAGAAACACTTTGGAAATAACTACACCCCTAGGAAAGGTAACTAGGACGATACCTCAAGTGGATGTTTGAGTGGGATCTTATCGATGTAAAAGTGACTTTACGGTTTTGGACTTTTCGTATTTCGATGTAATTCTTGGAATAGTCTGGCTATCCGAGAATTATGTTCACTTGGATTGTGGAGAAAAGAGAGCGACCTTTAAGGTACCCGGGAAATCGTCTAAGACTTATCAAGGTAATGTCTACAAGCCTAGTAAGAAGCGACATCCGATAATATCATCAGTCAAGGCAATAAGAGCTTGTCAAAGGGTTGTGAAGGCTAATTGTTATACGCAGTTGATGTGCAACAAGTGAAGCCTAAGTTAGAGGAAACCCCCATAGTAAAGGAATACCCTGAAGTGTTTCCGGAAGAGTTACCGGGAAACATGCCGGATAGGAGATAGAGTTCGAGATCAAGTTGATACCAGGAGCGGCACCAGTTGCTAAGGCACCCTATAGAATGGCACCGGCTGAATTGAAAGAGTTGAAGGCTCAACTTAAAGATATGCTTGAAAGGAACATAATTCAGCCTAGTACCTCACCATGGGGAGCCCCTGTTTTGTTTGTTAAGAAGAAAGATGGTAGCATGAGAATGTGTATCAACTACAGAGCTTTGAATAATCTTACCATCAAGAATAAGTATCCTTTACCAAGGATTGATGATCTATTTAATCAGTTGCAAGGCAAGAGAGTGTTTTCTAAGATTGATCTTAGGTCAAGGTTATCACCAGTTGAAGATCAAGGTAGCAGATATACCGAAGACGGCCTTTAGCACGAGGTATGGACATTATGAGTTCTTGGTTATGCCATTTGGACTCACTAATGCTCCATCCGCATTTATGGATTTAATGCAACGTGTTTTCAAGCCATACCTAGATAAATTTGTGATTGTGTTCATAGATGATATCCTTGTATACTCAAAGATGAGAAAGAACATGAAAAGCACCTAAGGATAGTGTTGAACACTTTGAAGGAGAACCAGTTGTATGCTAAGTTCTCAAAGTGTGACTTTTGGTTGTATCAAGTCAGTTTCTTGGGTCATGTCATTTCTGGAGATGGCATTCAAGTTGATCCGGCGAAGATTGAAGCGGTTGAGAAATGGTCCAGACCGACGATAGTTTCAGAGGTGAGAAGTTTCCTTGGTTTGGATGGCTATTATAGGAAGTTTGTACAAGACTTCTAAAAGATAGCTACACCACTTACCCGGCTCACTCAAAAGAATGTGAAGTTTGAGTGGACTAGTGAGTGTGAAGAGTCTTTCCAAATGTTGAAAAAGAAGTTGACTACGGCCCCAGTGTTGGCAGTTCTGGAGATCTTTGATAACTACGATGTCTATACTGATGCTTCAGGACAAGGTTTAGGTTGTGTGTGTGTTGATGCAAGGAGGAAAAGTGATCTCTTATGCATCTAGACAGTTAAAGGTGCATGAAAAGAATTCCCAACACATGACTTAGAGTTGGCAACGGTAGTGTTTGCCTTAAAGATTTGGAGGCACTATTTGTATGGATTTAAGGCCAAGATCTTTACAGACCACAAGAGCTTAAAGTATTTCTTCACCCAGGAGAATCTGAATATGAGATAGAGGAGGTGGTTAGAGTTCGTAAAGGATTACGACTTGGATATTCAATACCATCCAGGTAAAGCAAATGTGGTTGCAGATGCCTTAAGTAGAAAACCAGTGTTTGCAGTTTCAAGCGTTGAAGATGTGGCAGAAAGGTTAGATGGGCTAAAAATCTGAGGTTTTGATCAGATTGAAGATCGACAGTTTGTGCCACCGTTGTTAGCAAGATCTGAATTGATGGATGATATTCGGGAAAAGCAATATGAAGATCCAGTGTTGGTTGATTTGAAGATGGTTGCAAGGGAAAAGCCTATAGTGGGCTATATGTTAAATAAGAATGGGAACCTTTGGTACCAGGATCGTTTGTGTGTGCCTAATGTCGGTGATTTGAGACAAAGAGTTATGGAAGAGGCACATGTGATTGCTTTTGCAGTTCATCCAGGAGCTACAAAGATGTACAGAGATTTGAAGGAAAAGTTTTGGTGGCTTTCTATGAAAGTGGAAATAGATAAGTTAGTGGCAAAATGTGATACTTGCCAGAAGGTTAAAACGGAGCATAGAAGACCAGGAGGAATGCTTAAGCCATTGGATATCCCTGAATGGAAATGGGATAAGATCACGATGGATTTCATCACCGGTTTACCAAAGACAAAGAGTGGACATGATGCGATTTGGGTGATTGTGGATAGATTGACTAAATCAGCCCACTTCTTGCTAATAAATGCTGATATGTCTTTAAAGAAGATAACCACACTATACTTGGACAATATAGTGAAGTTGCACGGAGTGCTTATCTCGATAGTTTTGGATCATGACAGTCGGTTTGTCAGTCGATTCTGGAAAAGTTTGCAAAGGGCCCTAGGTACAAAGTTGGATTTGGGTACGGCCTTCCATCCTCAAACAGACGGACAGTCAGAAAGGACCATCCAAACACTTGAAGATATGCTAAGAGCTTGTGTTTTGGAAGTAGGCGGATCATGGGATGATTACCTACATGTAGCAGAGTTTGCCTACAACAATATTATCACGCAAGCATACGCATGCCACCGTTTGAAGCTTTGTATGGGAGAAGATGTCGAACACCGTTGTTTTGGGATGAAGTCGAGGAAAGACAAGTCACCGGGCTAGAATTGGTTGAGCAAGCTAAAGAAAGGGTTCAGTTGGTTAAGAAGAATCTGAAGGCAGCACAAGATAGACAGAAAAGTTGGGCAGATGTTAGAAAAAGACCTCTTGAGTTTGATGTTGGTGAAGAGAGTTTACCTGCGAGCTTCATCGATGAAGGGAGTGAAACGTTTTGGACAAAAGGGAAAGCTAAGTCCAAGGTATGTTGGACCGTTTGAGATTCTGGAAAGAGTTGGACCATTGGCTTATAAGCTCAAGTTACCAGAATCCATGTCGAGAGTCCACAATGTTTTCCACGTATCAATTAAAGAAATGCTTGACAAAGATTGATGTTGAAGCTACGGTTGATCCGGAAGTTCTTCAGGATAATCTTGCTTAATGAGAAGCCGATCAAGATTCTAGACCGGAAAGAAAAGATGATCAAGAGACGGTTGATCCCTTTGGTTTTGGTGCTATGGAGCAATCATTCACCGAATGAAGCCACTTGGGAAGTTGAAGACGACATGACCAGTGAGTTTCCAGAGTTTGTGGACTTACCAGGTATGTTCTAGTTTCGGGGACGAAACCTCTCTTAAGGGGGAGGAATGTAATATTCCGATTTTCGGGAAAGGGCAGACGTGTCATTTTGCGAAAATGAAATATTATTATTCTTTACTTCGTTAGCGGAGTTAAGTATTTTTGTGTATATATGTATATATGGCCGAAAATATATATGTATATTTTGGGAAAATTTTGATTTTTAAGTAATCAGGAAAATAATAAGAAATTATTATTTTTGGGATTTCCTAATTAAGGAAAATAAATCCCATCAGTTCCCATAACCTATAAATCAAAAAAAATTTCCTACGCTAGAGAGAACGGCGTGTGTGAGAGCTTTTATGGCTGAGAGCTTTTCTTTCAGTTTCTAAGACAGATCTTAACGGTTTTCGATAAGAGTAGAGCAACGGAATCGTCGTGAAGAGCGTCGATTTAACACCAGAGAGTTGGGGTTTTTCCTAAGGTATGTTTCAAGCCATAGAGGCGTTCTTGCTTGAGTTTAATGGATTTAAACTCTTAAAATCGTAGTTTTGTCGTTATAGAAGCATGTGATCGAATCTAATCTGATATGGATTGATCACAAAGGTTTCTGCATAAAGGATCAAGGTTGCTGTAGATTTCTCATAGCTTTTGAGTTGGAATTGCTTGCTTAAAAGGTAAGAGGCTCTTCCTACAAATTAGATATGGTGTATAAAGTTTTGATCGTATTTTGATGCGTTATTGTATCAAAGTTTATGCCTATATGTTGTTTAAGGTTCAAAGTTTGATTTGGATCATAAAAGTTATGCTTTTCTGATAAAAATCATGTAGAACATGTTTGGAGTCGAGTAGAAATCATAAAGCGTAGAAAATCATATTTTAGGGTTTTTTTTTGCGTTGAATGCGTACACATTATCTAGCAATGCGCACGCATTCCTGTTACGGGATCTATGGCCTTAGATGCTACGGTGCACGCATTCATAGGAATGCGCACGCATTCGTGATTCAGGATGTAAAATCTTTTTTCACAACAGGTGCAATGCGCACGCATTCAAGGGAATAAGCACGCATTTCTGTTTCAAAATGGTTCAAGTTGATCCCAGCAAGTGCAATACGCACGCATTGGCTGGACAATAACTTCCAGCATGTTTCTAGTCAGGGAATGCGCACGCATTCCAAGAAATGCGCACGCATTGATCCTCAGTTTTATTAAAATGTTGTTTAATCTATGTAAAGATATTTTAAATGTTGTTTCATGATCTAATAACATTAATCAAATGTGAACAAGCCTTGATTGAACTTCTGATGCGTTTAGTTCCGGCACCGAATGTACTCTTCAAGGGAGTTGAAGTTCGGGACCGTCGGAAGGACATGAAGGGCTTGTACTTTGATGAACTAGAGTTCATCAATGTCTATGTACTTGATAGGATGTGGTGTCTAGGTGTCTAAGTGAGGAAGTAGAGTCGTTAAGATGAGCTTTATCATTGAAAACACTTAGATGGCTAGTTAACAACAACTAATAAGTACATACTTGCATAGTAATAAGCTTAAACGTCATGTCACTTTTGGTTAGGCACATGTGAACATCGGCTATGTGACTCGTCCGGATAGGTGGATAACTCTATGACCTTCTAGAGGCCAAATGACGGGGAGCTTCACCGGACCTTTATGCATATCGGGGAATCCCGGGACTAACAGTGCAAGCCACTGTTGGTTGGCACCCTCTCGTGGTGTATACACCTCGCGTAGTGTCCTTGAGTGCTGACGTAATCAAGATAAGTTAAGTTAGAAACGTATAGTCATGAAATGTTGATGGACATGAAGTGAACCCTAGATTGAGTCGGTCTCATAAAGATAATTTGTTAATTATAACACTTGATTATAAACCTTAATTAATTTGTAGCTTCTACCTCTTATTGAGTACTTTGTACGTACCTCAAATGCATTGTTTTTCTATGTGTTTGGGGGAGAGAAGATGAACAGGTAGATCCGGAGTTCAAGGGAGACTTTGGTGATGACGTTTGAGGACGCCGACGTTGAAGCATTTACTTTTATTATTGTTTTGATAATATCATGGACTTGCTGTTCTTTGGAGAACGTTGTACTTTCTTTTAGTTTTCTTTTGGAGGATTTCGTACGTTATAAGTTTTGTTTTCTTTTTCCGATGTAATAAATGTTAAATTCCTATCTTTAGTTTGAGTTTCTATTCTTGGTTGGTTGTTTGAAAATTTTTATTCCCGATTCTTTTGCTTAACTCGATACGACGTAGTAGAGGCTTACGTATAGTGTTGGGAATACAAGCCCGCCTTACGTTCAACCCATGGCGCCGTGAAGTGTGGTATAAGGAAATAAAGTAGCACTTTATTTTATATTATACGTGCCGAACGTTCTTTCGGATATTAAGTATACGGATAAGGACTCGGTTGTTCCGAGAATACGACAAAAGATCGGAACGTTGGCAAAACGACAAGTGTAATGGCTACAAGAGCTACCGTGAGAATCACTTAAAGCAAAGATAGCCTTGTACAAAGATGTCAAATATCTCAAGCTTCCGACAAGACTTTTGAACATCATTTTTTCCATCATCAAACTTGGACAACTTCAATTCTACCTTTCTTCATACGGTGTTGCCATGCGATACGAGGACTGTGTGTTTGAGCCGGTGAAGGAGCAATTCCACCTCCAAAGGATTGTGCGAGTGAAGGGAGCAATCAAGCATGTTAAATTTTTAGGATTTTGTAATGGTTATCTCAAAACTTACCTCCTATTTGCATAACTTGTTTTTTACTTTTTGAAATTTATTGCAAACTATGCCTTCCTCCACTTACATAGTTTCAACTCAACTAAAGACCCAAATAAATATAAGTCGGTACATATTCGGTTGAGCTAACGAACTCCGCACAAGTTAAAGGGACGGGAACAAAGCGAAGATCGGTTTAAGTTTCGGAGAAACTAGTGGGACTTTTCCGAAAGACAATTGTTGCTTGTCCGAACGTTCTTTTTCCGGATAAGGACTCGGTGTCCGGGGACGGGGCGTTACGAGAAGTCAAATATCTCAAGCTTCCGAGATTGTTTGTTTTAGAAACAAATATGCCTTCCTCCATTTGTTTCAACTTAAGACCCAAATAATATAACATCCGTGTATGTAGCGTCCGAAAGATAATTTATGTAATTGTTTTTAGAATTAATAAATGACAGATTTATTCTCATCTTATTAGTTGCTTCGTGCTTGTAAGTAATACACTACTGAAAACCCCAAGTCGTATCAAATGTAGCCATATAACTTAGTGTGTGTCACACGCAAAGATTAAGTTTATGGTGATACACTTGAACTGTTAGTCTGTGGTGAACTTAATCAAAGTATGAGGTCTATTGATTAAACCACCATTAATGCACCCAGAACACTTTATGGTGAGACCGTCCTATCCGGGCCGTCGACATTGGTTGTCTAAGTGGGGCATTTATATATGATGAGAGTCATATAGGACTGGACCGATTTAATATGCGTTTCTCATATAATTCCGTGATTGAGAAATCTTATTAAATCACAAGATGATCATATATGGATTAACCTTAATCCTGAAGTGATTACAGACTCCTACTTGTTTCAGGATAGGGTTTGATGTGTTCATTAAGGATCGCTAAGAGGCGCGGTCCGAATCACTTTCACGTTGGCACTATTCTAGGAATAAGTGAGAAGTGTGTGTTTCACAGATATGGAATACATTCCTTCCTGCGGGATGTAGAGAGACAATCCCATTATTTGTTAATCATAGAAACTGTTCGATCCATGGAGTTCGTATTAGTTATGAACTAATTGATCATTAGTGGGTTAATGGTAAATAATGATAAGTTGTATTGAAGAAGGTTTACGGAAATAATCTTGCTTCATTACAGATAGTCTATGGAGGGTTAGTTTATATGTAATGATTATATCAATGGACACTTATAGACTCGAATCGACATTTTGAGAATAAGTTATATCTATAATCGATAGAGTTCAGTTTTGGATTTATGGTGGCGTAATTCCGGAATTAATGAATTAAGTAGAAATATTCCGTTCGATGAATATTTTATTTGATTTATTATAGCTACTAGTTATATATAGGTCCATGGTCCCCGAGTTGGCTCCTAACACGCGAGTGTTTTCTCGTTTTATGGAACCTCGAGAATAAATTAAATAGTTGGTCTATTTAATGAATATGCAATATTATTTATTTGGTAAATAATATGTAAAATAGAAAAGACATTTTCTATTAAAAATGACAAAATTAATGGCGCCCCAAATATGGATAATTAGGAGAAGAAATTTTTCTAGATTATCTCATATGTGTAATTAATTAATTATCTATTTGTTGGATAATTAATGGAAAAATAAAGAGATTGATTTTTTGGGAATTATCTCTTATTTTGTGGGAAAAATATCTTTTCCATATCGGAATAGGTTTTTGTGGTGTGAAAATGATAACTCTCTCTTTACTAGTTATTTTCTTATATAAAGAGAGTTCCTCCCAACACATTGACACAAAAAAATTGGTGCCACACTTAAGATAAAAGAAGAGAAAAATTAGTTTCTCGTTCTAGTCATTAAGAGAAGAAAAATCTAGGATTTTTCTTGTACATATTCGAGGAGGTTCTACGGCGAGGATCGACGTCCACCAATCGTCGCTAGGAGATACAATCCGGAATATTGTGGCTTCTCCCTTTTGTCGAATTTCTCATCTCTTTCCGTTGAGGTAAATCTACTAACCTTCTTGTAGATTAATTATTTATGTGAATCATATCGTGGTACGATCGCATGCGAATTTATTCGTAGCTTCCGCTGTGCAAGATCGAGTGTCTCGATCGGTGCTGTGATCCAGATCCGACGATCAATTATGGATCGGATCCGGATTCGGGTTTCTGTATATCCAGCAATCTGTCCCACATTTGCCATCTCAAACTCATATGCCATTGACTTCTTAAAATCTTCAATCAACTTTAGATTGTTTTCAGTGAAATTGGGATCATCGACACAAAGACATGTCAATAAAATGTCTCATTTTCATGAAATTTGTCATATACATTAGCGCAACAAGTAAAGTCGTTATATATGAAGTATCGGTCAATGCGACAGTTCCAAGCCCTCGGTGTGTGTTTTAATCCATATAACACTTTCTTCAGTCTGAAGACTTTGTCTTCGTGCCGGATCAATGACAACCATACGTTGCTCAAAACACACATCTTATTCGAGATAACCATTTATGATGGTTGATTTAACATCCAACTGGTAAATTTTCCATTTCATTTGCGCTGCCAACAAAATAAGTTACCAAATTGTTTCCATCCGAGCCACGGGGCAAAGACTTCATCATAATCGACTTCCATGCTTTTGTTTGTGGCCTTTGGCCACAAGACTTGCTTTGTATTTCTCCACCTCTCATTGGGCATTTTTTTTTCTTGTATATCCAATTGATTTCGATGGCCTTATGACCTTTGGGAAGTGATGCCAACTCCCAGTGGTGTTCGTATTAATTGAATTGTTCTCCACATCCATTACTTCATCAAAGATTAAAGTTTCATTTACCCCATTTACCACACTATAGGTCTTCGTTCGAATTCCTCTCAGTGTGTGTGCGCAAGTGTTAGGTTTGGAAACTAACACAAACATGAAACAAATTCAAGTAAAAGAAATCAATTAACACAAGATACTTGCAACCAAATCCATCATTATCAATCTACTAAGGAAGACAAAACATTGTCACTTAAACATCATCTTGGGTAAGCAAAAGCTTAGGACGGGTGTCCGAGGGAAGGCCACATCGGACGGGCGTTTGCTCATTCCGGACGGGCGTCCTCAGCATTGACACTCATTCAGAAAGTTATGTTTTTGGCTGGACGGGCATCCAAAAGACCCCGAGACGGGCGTTTGGGTAGGCTCAGCCCGATTCACAAAGCTCATTTAACAACAGAAGGACGTCCAGGTTTACAGACGAGCGTCCAGGGGTCGAAAAGCCTCAAGTCATAAGTTACCAGACGGGCGTCCAGAGGAATGCGAACGCCCGTCCAATGAAGACAAAGCCCTAATATCTTCATATTTTCCAGGCGGACGGGCGTTTGACCTGGACCAGATGGGCGTCCGGGACCGACAGCAGCAGATTTCGACCTAATCTATAAATACGCAGCTCATTCAGCCCCTGCTCATGTTTTTCCGACTTTAGACTTTTCTTAGGCGATTTAGGGGTGATTTTAGCATAGATTAAACACCCTTTGATCCCTTGATTCCCTAGATAATTTCCTTTGATTCTAAACACTTTCTATAGCTTAGTTTTATGTTTCAAGTTCCAAAGATTGTTCTTTTGGTGGATTATTTCGTCACACTTTTTCAGATCAGATTTCTCCTCAGTTTTATGGTAATGAATACTTTCTCTTTTATTATTTCTAGCATGATTTCAATTCTTATTTTGTTTATTAGCATAATTATGGGTAGCTAAATTCATGTGTAGTCGAATTATGTGAAAGCGAGTGAAAACCCTAAAGGGGATGAGATAGGGAGTTGTGTAGTGCGTAATATTATTGTTTAAACGATTAATCCACGTCCTAAAACTTATTTTAACGTCTTTGAATTAGATTGATCACCTAGTTCACTGTCACACACATCGAACTTATAGATGTATTTTGCGGTGAGATGTGGGATAAGGGGTTTTAGGATCGTTGCGTAGATTCGGCCTAATTGTTAGGTCCGTTTCCAATACAGAGGTTTGTCATCGTTGTTCGAGCGACTCTGAGCTTAATCATGTTAGGTTAATCGGTTTTCTAAAGGGAGAATTAATTAACTTCACATAGGGTGGTTAGATCGAGTTGTTCAGTCTAATCGCTAGAATTAGGAGTTGGCACCCGTGGATGTCGTTAAACTACATTGGATAGGTAGGTCGGTTAAGACACACTCCCTGTTAAGTCCTTCCTTTGGGGTAAAAGTAGCTCGTGCGATCATAGTTCGACTATACCCTTTAATACCTAGAAGTAAACTCATTAGTATAATCTTTACTTTTGCATTAGTATAATATCTCTCTACCACTATTTTGACCTAAACTAATTTCTAAGTCGACTTTGGTACTTGAACATTACTCCCTATGGATTCGACATTGACAACACTATACTACCGTTGACCCGATACTCTATCGGTCAAAGTTAGCGGTTAGTTATTTTTCTATCAAGAATTTTGACGCCGTTGCCGGGGAGTAACGTTTGATATCTTGTAAGTTGACCGAAAGCTTGGGCCTAGGTCGTTTTTATTTTGTTTTCTTGTTGTTTCTTGTTTGTCAGTGAATGACCCGAAGCTCCAAAGAACCACTTATCGAGCCAATTGAAGAAATTGATGCTTTTGCACGTCATATAAATAGTCAACGCCGAGGAGAACTTTTAGTTGCCAGTCCGAACCCTTTGTTCGAAGAATAAGGGACAGAAGAAAGCTTACCCTCACTTTCAGATTCCTCAGAGGGAATGGAGGATTCTTCAAATCATCGGGATGGCAAAGAGCCCTTAATCGAGCACAATGTACAGGGGCAAACCTCAGACACCACTGGTGGTAATGCAACATTACCATTGCATACTCCACCGAGGACCCCTCGTCATGAACCGCTAAGAGAGGACAACACAGTGTTGCGTCGGTTGAGAACCCCACAGCTTAATCAGAGGACAGGGATTGGACAGTACAGGGGAGGACAAAATACTCAGAATACGCAGAACTTCGGACCCGAATCAGACCAAGAGACGGTAAATTGAGTACTGCAGATGCTAGAGAGTCAAGGAAATCAACAGGGGTTCCAAAACCCATATAATCAGCATCCACCTATGCAGCAGTATTATCAACAACAACAACAACAACAACAACAGGATTATCAGCCACAGATGGTTCAGCAGGTACAGCGACCGAGGGTTTGCCGAGATTACGTCACTTCTCCTCAAGAAGTTATAGGGCAAAATCCGATTAGAGTGCCCCCAATTAATGCGAATAACTTGGACATCAAGCAAAACATTCTGAATATGTTGGGGGAACATGCCCTGTTCCACGGGAAGTCGACTGAGAACCCAAACAACTTTCCAGATCATTTCCTTCAAATTTGTGGGATGATGAGATATAATGGGGTTAGTGAAGAGGCAATAAAGCTGATAGTTTTCCCGTTTGCACTGAGAGGAGCTGCTAAAGATTGGTTTGATTCATTACCCAACGATTCACTACATACTTGGGCAGATGTAACGCGAGTGTTTCTGAAGAAGTATTTTCCTCCGGCGAAAATTCTGGATCTGAAGGAAGAAATCTCTTCGTTTGACGGTCTCGAGGGAGAGACCCTAAAAGAGACTTACGAGAGATTCAGGGGTCTACTGAAGAGATGCCCTCCACACACTTTTTCTACGGTGGAACAGGTTATAATATTATTCAGGGCCTTAGAGCCAATGGACCAGAATAAGCTTAATGCCGCCAGTGGCGGAGATATCATGAATCTGCCGCCAGAACAAGCTATGAGACAGATTGAGAGGCGGCTGATCGGAGCGATTCAAAGTTCCTCAAACACCTCTTGACCCCTTCTTTTCATTTCCAAAACCCAAATCCTTCCACAAACACCTTTTGGCCGGATTCGAGACCCTAACTTGGGCGGTTTTCAAGTTTCAAAAATCAAAACTTTGGCCATTTCGTGCATCATTCGGACTTCTAATCACTTCCATCATCATCCTAACATCCTTATTGGTAAGAATCTATAAGCTTTTCTTGTTTCAATTCACGTTTTTTTTTGTTCGATTTTCGAGTCGGCCCTTAAACGAACTGCCACTGATTGGGCTTGTTTTTTTCTTTGTTTTGTGTTGTTTTTGCTATGATGATGATCTGGGGGTGCTATTGATTGATTATGGACGTCTGCCTTACGTTTGTAGGTCAGTTTTGGTGTGGTTTGATTGGTGTTTTGTTGGGAAATCCCGTTTGGACGATAATCGGGTTGTGCATTGTGTTCTGTGTGTTTGGGTATGTTGTGGTTGTTCAGTGTGAGATAGCATGGGGCGTACTGGTGGTAAAGAGGGGGCCTCGGGGCAAAAACGTTATGGGAAGAAGATTGCTCGGGATGCCGGTAAGAAAAAGAAAACAGTTGAACCTAGACCGGTGAATCCAAACCGAGGGGTTGAGATCAGAGAGAGGCAAAACCCCCCTAGGGCAGCCCAAAGTCAAGCTAGGGTGTCCTTGAGAGATGAGTCGGAATCTGAGACTGATGATGAGCCGTTGGTGAGAAAGAGAACAGTTGAGCCGGCGCCTAGGGTTGAGCAAGAAGTTAGGGAGCCTAGGGCTGCACCGGAAGCTAGGGTTGAAGGGGGTGAGCCAATAGTGGAGCCGGTTATAACCCAAAGAACAGGAACTGGAGGAACCCCGATCCCGTTCGCCCGGAGATTTGTGAATTCCAAAGCTTTAGAGGTTTATAACAAGCACTGCCTCACCCGCACGATGCTTACAGAGCGAGCCTTCCATGAGTATAATGTGGACAAGAACTTCGTGCAAAACCTAACTGATAGGAAGTGGAAGGCCTTAATGACAGCCCCGGAGGTAAAAGTGAATGCGACCTTGGTGCGTGAGTTTTACGCCAATCTTTCGGAGTCAAGCCTAGAAACGGGGATGGTTAAGGTTCGGGGGGTCCAAGTCCCGCTTAGTGCCAAGGTGATCAATGAGAAATATGGGCTGGCACCGTTCGAGGGTTTGGATTATAAAGAGGTGATAAAGGCGAAACAGGATGCGGGTGAGGACCCGTTAGAGGATCTCCGGTTGTTGGTATGCCCGGATGTACCTTGGACTCTTGGCGGCGGAGGGGTGAGAAAAGAGTTGGTCACGACGACGTGGGCGGATGATTGGAAAGTCCAATGCCGATTTATCCAGAACCGGTTGCTACCTAAGAACAACCTGACCCATTTCCACATCGGCAATCTCGGGATGCTGTATGCCCTAAATTTTAAGTTAAATGTGGATGTGGGACAGGCCATTTATCATGAGTTGGCCATGAACCAGAAGATTTACACCCGCTGCCTGATTTGCCCTCATCTGATTTACAGCTTGTGTCAGGACGCTCGTGTCCCGGAGTATAAGGAGGATCACCGGCCTAAGAATCCTCGGTTATTGCAGAGAGAGAAAGTACGGCCCTTGGCACAGCTAGAGCGTATGGCATCGCAGCCGCCCAGCTCGTCTTCGGCTCCGACTACGACACCACCAGTTCCTTCTATTTCTCCCTCCATACGGATGAGGTTGATCATGGCTAACAGTTTTCGGAATTGGATGGAAGATCAGCAGCAAACACAGAACAATATTATGACTTTCCTGATGCTGATGAGTGAGGGTCGCTTACCGAGGGATCCGGCAGCTTTTGCCCCGAGCACCATGGACTATCACTTCTCGGAGGATATTGAGCAGGCCATCACACAGATCGTGGCGGAGGATGCATCGTCATCTGACGAGGAGACGGCTGAGGCTGAGGCGGCCGAGACCGGAGCCCCCACTGAGGCTCCTATAAACAGTACCACTACTACTGGTGAAGATGTAGCACCCGGCCAGACGTGATTTTCTTTGTTTTATGCTGTTCCTTTTATCGTCTGTGCCCGGTGTTAGGGTTGTTTAGGAGCTGTTGCGTCTATTTGATACATTTGTATGTTATTTGATGCTACTGTCGGACTTGATTTGCTACTTTTATGATGGGTTTTGTAAGCCTTAAGGCACATTCATACTTGTGTTTGGATTTTGGTACACATTGTGGATTATTTTTATATGTCAAACCTCTGTGGTTTTATCTTTTACGCGTAGATGTTCTGTGCTTTAACCCGTTTGGGTCGTTTATCCATCTATAGCAATCCACTGTGTGCTTTACACTTGCGTATCGAGTTTTCTAACGTGACAGGGCCGTTTTCTTGTTATTTCCCCTTCCCACCCAATATTTTGCCACGTGGACCATGTCCCGTGCATGCTTTGCTGTGGTTGTTTTTGGTTGGTATAAGGATTGGGGTCGTGTTTTCTCACGGCTGTTACGGGATTCGATGTCGCCTTTCTGCCGGGTCTAAAGCTAAGTCTCATTTTCTATCTCATTCACACACTGAGGACAGTGCTTCATTCGAAGTGGGGGGTGGAGACGACTTAGCTTTATTGTTTCGATTGATAAATATGCCATTAATTGTGATATGCTTAGTTAATGTCCGTTTCTGAGTCAGTTCGTGGCTTAAAATTTTAAAACTTTTCATGATTTGACACCGCGTTATATGCATGTTTCTCAAGATGGATTTGGTAGATGTCTTAGTAGATGAGTAATGTATCTTTGGGCGATTTTATTTTGTCACGATACGAACCTTTTTTTAATGCACGTAGACCTTGGTTGTACTTAGTCTGATTGATATACACACTCATACCACTAGTTTCGAGGCGAAATAGAGAGGTTGACCTAGGCCGGATATGGGATGAGAGTTATGGCGCTTCTTTGACTTAGCCAGAGCCAAATAAGCCAAAATCCCAACATTTTTCCCTCGTAACCTCTCTAAGCCTTGATAGGACGGTCTGACCACCGTCCGAAATAAGCCATTTAGTTACTTAGCATGTATTACCCTAACCCTAAGCTTTATTATTGGTCACGTTTCCTTTGATCACCCTGCGAGTGGACTTAGTCGTTGCTTTAGACACACTTGCTGAAGCAAGTGTGGGGTGGGAGTTGGTGTGTGCTTCGAGAGGAGTTAGTGAGTGCGAGCTAGTATATGAAGGGGAGGAGCTCGTGGAGTATATTGTGAGGCTTGTGGTTCGAAAAAAAAAGAGAAGAAAAAAATGAAAAGCAATGAAAAAGAATGAAAAAAAGAGAGAGAAGAAGCTTGAATAAAATTGAAAAAAGAAGGAGTCAAAGGAGGATGTTTTGAGTAAATAAGAGTATGATGTTAAGGTTGTGGTTGTTTATAAATGAGTACTGAAAGAATTGAAAGAATTTTTGTGTGGTTTGGTGTAGTTTCAAAGCGAGAATACATGAAATGATTAGGTTCACTCGTGTTTCTCTCTTTCTCCAGTCCCAAAAATTCCTTTCGATTAACCCCGTCCCGAGCTTAACATTATAACCCTTCAAGTCCTACTTGACCATATTTAGCCTCGGCTGCCTCGATTAGTGGAGATTCTAGCCCGGTATGAGTTGTGTGTAGTCATTTGATCGGTATTCAAAGCCGGTGATCATTTTGTGTGTAGCCCTCGGTTTATATCACACACACTTCGTTTTCATGGTAAGATAGAGTCAAGTGGTGTACGTTCATTGTCTACTTTACTTTTGCCTTGATGTCGTGAGCGCTATGCATGTGTCGTAAAGTTGATCCCATGGTCTGTTTTAGAGCGCCTAACTTACTCGAGGACGAGCAAAGGCTAAGTGTGGGGTGGTTGATGGGAGTCAACTTTACTGTACTTTGGGGTGCAGTTTAACCCCCGTTTATCACCTTATTGGCATGTTTTGGGTAGATATAGACCGTGTCGAGAGTAATATCGGGAATTATATGCACGGGGAGTTAAACTGTCATATCGATAGTAAACTCCGCCTTTTTAGCGATATTTCACTCTTTTCCGAGCGCTTTTGTCTTACGGAATTATGCGTGGTGTTTGTTTGTCTATGTTATTGCAGGACTTAGGTGACTCGAGGACCCGGAAGGCGATGTTTTGGACAATGAGACGTGATCGTGGCCCGAATGTAGCATAAAAAGTGAAGAAAAGCCAAGTTTGGGATAAGGAAAAGCCAGACGGGCGTTTGATATGCCTCAGACGGGCGTTTGAGGGAAGGCCACATCAGACGGGCGTTTGCTCATTCCAGACGGGCGTCCTCAGCATTGAAACTCATTCAGAAAGTTATGTTTTTGGCTGGACGTGCGTCCAAAAGACCCCCAGACGGGCGTTTGGGTAGGCTCAGCCCGATTCACGATGCTCATTTAACATCAGACGGACGTCCAGGTTTACAGACGAGCGTTCAGGGGTCGAAAAGTCTCAAGTCATAAGTTACCAGACGGGCGTCCAGAGGAATGCGAACGCCCGTCCAATGAAGACAAAGCCCTAATATCTTCATATTTTCCAGGCGGACGGGCGTCTGACCTGGACCAGACGGGCGTCCGGGACCGACAACAGCAGATTTCGGCCTAATCTATAAATACGCAGCTCATTCAGCCCCTACTCATGTTTTGCTGACTTTAGACTTTTCTTAGGCGATTTAAGGGCGATTTTAGCATAGATTAAACACCCTTTGATCCCTTGATTCCCTAGATAATTTCCTTTGATTCTAAACACTTTCTATAGCTTAGTTTTACGTTTCAAGTTCCAAAGATTGTTCTTTTGGGGATTATTTCGTCACACTTTTTCAGATCAGATTTCTCCTCAGTTTTATGGTAATGAATACTTTCTCTTTTATTATTTCTAGCATGATTTCAATTCTTATTTTGTTTATTAGCATAATTATGGGTAGCTAAATTCATATGTAGTCGAATTATGTGAAAGCGAGCGAAAACCCTAAGGGGGATGAGATAGGGAGTTGTGTAGTGCGTAATATTATTGTTTAAACGATTAATCCACGTCCTAAAACTTATTTTAACGTCTTTGAATTAGATGGATCACCTAGTTCACTGTCACACACATCGAACTTATAGATGTATTTTGCGGTGAGATGTGGGATAAGGGGTTTTAGGATCATTGCGTAGATTCGGCCTAATTGTTAGGTCCGTTTCCAATACAGAGGTTTGTCATCGTTGTTCGAGCGACTCTAGAGCTTAATCATGTTAGGTTAATCGGTTTTCTAAAGGGAGAATTAATTAACTTCACATAGGGTGGTTAGATCGAGTTGTTCAGTCTAATCGCTAGAATTAGGAGTTGGCACCCGTGGATGTCGTTAAACTACATTGGATAGGTAGGTCGGTTAAGACACACTCCCTGTTTAGTCCTTCCTTAGGGGTAAAAGTAGCTCATGGGATCATAGTTTGACTATACCCTTTAATACCTAGAAGTAAACTCATTAGTATAATCTTTACTTTTGCATTAGTATAATATCTCTCTACCACTATTTTGACCTGAACTAAGTTCTAAGTCGACTTTGGTACCTGAACATTACTCCCTGTGGATTCGACCTTGACAACACTATACTACCGTTGACCCGATACTCTGTCGATCAAAGTTAGCGGTTAGTTATTTTGCTATCACTTAGCCATCCATGGCTATGAAACCACCAATGTCATTTAAGGTCTTCATAGCTACGAAATAAGCTTTAAATGTATAGTAAGAATTTACCAAACAAGATTGCAAGAATGATAATTGCATTAATTTCAAAAAATTCTTCAATGGAGCAAATACACCGAAAGAGAAGAACTTTTTCCTCAATCAACTCCAAAAGATTTAATATGGTTTCTTCGAAGATTACAAGAAGAATTAATGGCTTAGGAGCCTTTGAAAGAAGGAGTCTTCAAGTTTGGGGGAAGTGGTAGATGGTTGTTTCCCAAAAGATAATAAATGTAATCTTTTAAATCCGACTTTGCGGAGATTTGCGGCGGGTGCCACCGGGTATGTGACGAATGCCACCCTACTTTGTCACCATCCACTGGAGATCATCAATACTTGTTAGACTGTCACTTGCGTATAGTGGCGAACGCCACCTTCAATTTATGCACTTCCCGCTCTTTCTCATAATTATTTTCAACGATTGGGAGGTGGCAAACGTCTCAAGAGTAGTGGAGAATGCCACTTTGTAGAAACTCTAATTTCTTCATTATCTCATTCATGAGCTTGAAGCGAAATGAACCAAGGCTTGACACAAACTCAAACAAGGCTTTCGGGGCTGGCCCGATACATGTGCACTGCAATAAAAAAAACACAATAATATCTGACAAATTTTGGTCAAAGTATTTCGTATGCCTTTAATCAATCAATGAGCACAATATTTATAGTCACTAGTAGGGCTTCTATATTACGTAATATACCAAAACTACCCTTACTAAAACAATACAAAAATCAATATTTTCCATAATCATAATGTATCGTAATACCCCCCCCAAGTGGGAGCATGAAGATCTCGAACGCCTAACTTGCGTAATAAAAACTCGAACTGTTGTCGTCCCAATTCCATCGTAAAAATGTCCGCCAATTTGATGTTTCAAAGGAACATAGGAAGGAAGAATCAAACATCAGTAATGGCGTCACGCACGAAGTGACATTCAACTTCGATATGCTTCGTACGTTCATGGAAAACCGGGTTCTGAGCAATATATAAAGTAGACTGACTATCACAGAAAATTCAAATGCCGGGAGGGTGCCAAACCCCACGGTCAGCCAGTAACTGCTTCAGCCACTTTAGCTCACATGTCAAAGAATCCATAGATCGATACTCCGCTTCAGCTGAAGATCGGGACACTGTTGTCTGTTTCTTGGACTTCCAGGAGATAGGAGAAAGATCGAGAAATACGAACCAGCCACTCAAGGATCTGTGAGTAATTGGGCAACTAGCCCAGTCATAGTCACACCAACCCTTTAGAAGAAGGGAAATATCAGAGCGCGGCAAAATACCCTGGCCAGGATGTTTCTTCAAATAGCGGACTAGTCGTAAGGCGGCCTCTCAAAGCTCAATCCGGGGGCCTGCATAAACTATGACAAGACGTGAACAGAATATGCCAGATCGGGTCGAGTGACCCCGAGATAGATAAGCCGTCCAATAAGACGTCGGTACGAAGCCGGATCATCCAATAGAGGTCCGGTGGTAGTGCCAGCTTATGATTCTGCTCGATGGGAAAGTCAGTTGGTTTGCTCCCAAGTAATCCGGCCTCATGTATAATATCCAATGCATATTTCCGCTGATTCAAGAAAATCCCATCTACGTTCCTCTCAACCTCGATGCCAAGAAAATATTTGAGAGCCCCGAGATCCTTCATTTTAAAACACTTTCCCAAATAAGATTTAATAACCGTCATCGCCACTTTGTCATTGCCTGCAATGATCGTATCGTCAACATACACAAACACCAAAAGCTGAATCCCATCATAAGTCAAAGTAAACAACGAATAGTCAGAGTACGACTGACGAAATCCATAATCACGCAAAGCGGAGGCAAGCTTCGCAAACCAACACCGTGGTTCATGTTTCAACCCATACAACGATTTGCGCATCTTGCAAACCAAATTGGACCCCGGCTTCTCAAATCCATGAGGTATCTTCATATTGGTCTCCTCGTCCAAGCCCCAATGCAAAAATGCATTATGGACGTCCATCTGATGAATGTCCCACCGTTTCACCACGGCGACACTGAGAACGGTCCGAACCGTAACCATTTTTGCCACAGGGGCGAAAGTCTCTGTATAATCAATACCTTATTTTGGTGATGCCCAAATGCCACTAACCGGGCTTTAAGACGCTGTAGGGTGCCGTGCTCGTCATATTTCTCTATATACACCCACTTACTCCCTAATGCCTTTTTCCCGGGGGAAGGGGTTGCAAAACCCAAGTACCTTGATCTTCAAGTGCCTGAATTTCTTCTGACATGGCCTTACACCACCCCTCATGTTCATAGCTTCCGTAAAAGATTTAGGAGGATTACCCACTGTAATAGCTGTAAGATACTTGCGATGTTTATCAGAAAACTTATCATAATTAATATAATGCATAAGAGGATACGGAGTACCTGAGGAAACCGACGGACTGGAAGAGCGTGGAATGGGACTTTTTTGATCAATCAATGTATGCGTCATAAAATCTTGGAAGCACGAATTCGGAATCTTTTGTCGTCTACCCCTACCCAACTCTTCAGTACCATCACCTAGATGTCGCGGTTGTGGTGAAGGCACTATATTACCCACAGTATCACCTGTGTCAACTGTCAAGTTTGTCCCCCCTCAACCGGAGGATCCGGCCAGGGTGGATCCCAGGTAGGAGAGGCATCGAACCCCTGATCTAATATGCCAACATCGTCAAACAAAGGGTAAGGAACTACAGAGGCTTCACTATATGTCGGTTGGAAAAATGGAAACACTTGCTTCGAAAAATTTCACATCCCTAGAAACAAAGATCTCCTCCGTATCTAGGTCATACAAGGTCCATCCTTCTTCGCGAACGAGTAACCAAAGAAAACACACTTACTACTCCGGCTAGCAAATTTATGAGTGTGACGATGGTCGTGGCCATAACATAAACATCCTAAAATTCGAAGCATTGAGAGGTCCGGTTTTTTTTTCCCAAAAAGAGTCTCATAAGGCGTCTTAAAATTCAAAACACTAGACGGTGTTCGGTTAATTATATAAGCCACAGCCATAACACATTCCCCCCAAAACTTAAGCGGCAAATGTCCATCAAACCGTAATGCACTTGCAACATTAAGAATGTGTTGATGTTTCCATTCTACCTGACCGTTCTGTTGAGGAGTACTAACACAAGACGTTTCAAAGATGATACCTTCTTTACAAAAATAAGGAAGCAAAGTCTAAATTTTGTTCCATTATCACTACGAACCCGTTTAATGGTAACCTCGAACTGACGAGAAACTAAAGCAATGAAATCCAAGAAAGCAAATTCGACTTCCATTTTCTTCAATAATAAATAAATCCAAACCGAACGAGAATTGTCATAAACAATAGTCAAAAAATAAGTCGCACCACATGTCGAGGGTACACTATATGGCCCCCATAAATCACAATGTATCAACTCAAAAATACAACTAGCTTTATTCTCACTAATTGAAAAGGTTCACGAGGCTGCTTAGCTCGAAAACAAATATCACATATGGAAATAGAAATATTAGGAACCTGCCGAAGGACCTTTCCTGATGGGTGTCCCAAACGCCGGCCATAAATCTACAGATTTTCCGTCATCAATAGCCAAAACCTGAACCTCCGGAACGCCCAAGAACAGAAAAAGTCCATCCACACGCTCTGTCAGTCCAATCAGCGTCCTCGTCACTCGATCCACCGTAACACGTAATTTCCCCGTAAGTTGCAATACACAATCATTATCATCATGTAATTGGGTAACCGAAAGCAAGTTGCAATTCAATTTTGGCACGTATAAGACATTTTTTAAGCATAAAATTTCGGGCAAAATAACACTCCCTTCATGAGTCGCCACCGATGAACTCCCATCGGGTAACCCAATCGGGCACTGAACAATTGGTCGTGGATCAACGAGGGACTTAAAAGAACCAGTCACGTGATGTGTCACTCCTGTGTCAACAATCCACGCAGACTGAGCTGATAGTCGATCTTTCGGTTTGAGCAAATCAACGATACTTTTCCATTGGGCTGGGCTGACATTGAAAAGACCTAATTGCTCAGAAGTATCGATCTTCGCGTTCATAACATGCATCTTTTCACCAATATAGAAACCCTAGACGTCGATCTCACAAAAAAAAAACAACCCCAAAACACATCAGTTTGGTCTCGGGTTTATTCTGAGATATTGAACCGTCCAAAAAAACTTTCAACCGTTCATATTGTACCAAATAAAGAGACGAACACGTCCTCAAAATTTCGTCACGATCGGAGTCCGTTTCAATGTCCGATCGTCGCCGGAAAACTTCTGCTGCAACAATTAACAATAGTTCGGTCGCGGGCAATTTCAGAAAAATTGAACCGTTCAATCAAAAATTCCACCGTTCAGATTGTAGAAGACAAAATTTCGAACAATCCCTCCAAATTTCGTCACGATCGGTGTCCGTTTCAATATCCGATCGTCACCGGAAAACTTCTGCTGCAACAATTAACAGCAGTTCGGTCGGGGGTAAGAGAAATTGAACCGTTCAATCGAAAATTTCACCGTTCAAATTGCAGAAGACAAAATTTCAAACAACCCCTCCAAATTTCGTCACGATCGGAGGCCGTTTCACTATCCGATCGTGGCCTGAAAGTTTCAGCTGCAAAGTTAAAAAAAACAGCGATTTTTTTTTTCTTCAACCTTACTCTGATACCATGACAAATTTCGGTCAAAGTATTTCGTATGCCTTTAATCAATCAATGAGTACAATATTTATAGTCACTAGTAGGGTTTCTATATTACGCAATATACCAAAACAACCCTTAATAAATCAATACACAAATCAATATTTTTGATAATCGTAATATATCTTAATAATATCACGCGTAAATTCGGAACAAAACTTTGGTCCTACTGATCGATATAAATTCTATCAAAACTATGGTATTTTATATAATACTTATTATCAACATGTTTGGACATTATTAAACATAAAAGAACTCAAAACGATACAATAATGCTGAAAATTGTATCTCGAACTAGTAATATTTTTTGCAGTAATATTTTTCAGCATTAATATTACTTGATTCAATGAATAGAGTTCAAATGGTGTGTTTTGGTGTGTTTTTGGAGAAAAATTATGGTGCATCGTTGATTTAACGAGTTATACTAAATGGAGGGATGAGATGCATCCAATTCATCTATTTTCATATAATAGATGTGTGTAGGTGTAAGATGAATGTATCACATACATTTATTTGATATAACTCTCTAATAACCGTTGCGTAATAACTCTTTTCGTTCCTAAAAGTGGAGGATGAAGGATGTTTTTGTCCTAAAATAGTATCAAATGGTTCAATCATATTCGTTAGATAAGTTTTTTTTATTCATTTAGTCTCCCAATTGATGAACTCTATTCATCGAATCAAGTACTAGTAATATTTACTGCACTACTTTTTCTCACAATAATAAACATATATCTTATTTAATCAAAATTCGTAACTTAAATAAATCCATATCGAAAGGGATATTTTTCTAAGAAAAATAACTTTTTCACAACAAAATAATCATAAAAAAAGTATCACAATACACTTTTACACAATTGATCATAACGCTGGATCCTCTGCTGTGTAGAGACATCACAACAATGCTGTGATAAGGGAAATGGGGAATAAGAATGTAAATTCATCAACATAAATTAAATTAAACTATAAAAAAAAGATAGAGAGAATGAAACACACTAATTTATTTATTTATATACATACGCAACAACCACAACAACTTGGGACAACAAATGATCTCAGATGTGATAGGAATGAATCGGTGTCACACCATATCAATAAATGGTATAAAAATATATTTAATATTTCATTTATTCTAAAATATATTTTGATTCAAACACTACTTGGTCAAATCCGAATATAGTTATATATTAGTATATTACCCGACGGCAAGTACATTTTCCGTGATTAGAGAGCACCTGAGTTTTCTAAAAACAAACAACTGAATAAAACAAGAAGCCTCATGTCTTTATTTCCCTAAACGTTACGGAGTCAAATTTGTCAACCATATGGAAGTTTCTATATGATGCTAAAACAATTGCCTAGTCAAAATAAATGAAGTATATTCCTGATATAAAAGTCAAAAACCTTCTTCTAATAACAACAAAGTTTAATCGGACGTAATTAAATAAACGAAATATTATGTTTTAATATATCCATTTTTCGCTATGTATATAAATTTTAATCCACACTCTTTTTTTTTGTTGTTGCACTAAGGACGAAATAAATTTGACTAGACCAAAATACCCTTGATATATGAGAAACCACTTTGCACGATCAAAACTCATTCAATCAGTCGGAGAGGCGTCATCGGAGACAGTACACCTAAAGAGCTTAGTCTTAGCAACAATTGTTTGACTGGTGAAATCCCTAAAGAGCTTTGCAATGTTGTTTCTATGACAGAAATTGAACTTGATCGTAATTTTCGTTCACGACTATAGAACACATTTCTCTTGTGTAAAAATTTGATTCAGTTAGTGCTAGTAGACAATCAGTTTTTTTTTTTTTAAACGGATAATCAGCTTGTTATGTCCATACCTGGGTACCTTTCCGAGCTCCCTTTACTTAATGTTTCTTATCTTGATTCTAACAATTTTACAGGGTGTATTCCATTAAGTTTGTGGAATTCAACAACATTAATGGAGTTTTTGTTGCATATAATTTCTTTGAAGGTGCTTTGACAGGGGAGTTAGAAATGTTGCATCACTACAAAGGCTTGTTCTTGCCAACAATATGTTAAATGGTTCGATTCCTAAGGAAATCAGGGGTTTTACGTTTTAACATCTCTTTCTGTGTTAAATTTGAATTCAAATGAGTTAACAGTATCCAAGTATTTAAATGCTTGGTTCTTTCTTATAATACTCTTTCTGGTGTTATTCCTTCAAGAGGATCCAAGTATTTTTGGCAGGTTAGTATTCCGAATTCGAGTTATGTTCAGCACCGTGAAGTATTTTTTTTGCACCATGAACGTAAACACATGTAAGTTTCTATTTCTACTTGGAATAGCTTGTGTGTATCTTTCAAGATTCTTTGCTGATCTCTATTTCTTGTATCTTATGGATAATGAGGGAGAAACGATAGCGTCTCATCTTGATTAATCAGTCTATTTTTGTTGTTTGATGATGAATGCTATTGTTTTTGCTTCCTGGCCTGCATTTCTCATTGTATTATTATAGGAGGAACTAGTAGGCATTGTTCTGGTAGCTTATTAAGACTAACATAGTAACCAAGTGTGTTGTTCACTTGGTTCATATCATTAAGCTTTCTAATACACTAGTTTTGGAGGGGTGATACTGATATTGTGATACTGATACTGTTATTGTGCTATGGTGCTGAGGTCAACACATTGAAACCGAAGGCGGAGATCTACGAGCTAATGTTGTAACTACTTGTTTAATTTGGTGATTTATTTTCTTATTTTGCTGTTACTGCAAATTGCAAGATATTTAGCTGTATTTTGGACCTATATTTCTTTTGGTCTCGGTACTCTGTTGTTCAAACTTTGGCAGCCATGGTTGCAAATTCGACTAATTCGAAGGTATCTACTTCTGCTAATGCTATTGCTCCTAACATTTCAGGTTTTGAAAATTCTGGAAATCTGCGTATTGAGTCTGATTATTCGCGTATTGAGTCTGGGACTGTTCCTCTAGCAACTAGGGTTGAAAGGAATCCCAAAGCAGGTATTAAACTGCCATGGTAGACATTGAAGCTCATCACATCCTGGGGTTGAAGAAGGTCCCGGAGAATTAGAAACTCGTTTCTTTTTTTTTTTTCTGGTCAACAACCAAGCAAAGCATTGTCAAAGCTGAAACTAATAGTTCTGTTGAGAACACAAATAATGGTAAGTCTGTTGTGGTTGATAATATTGGTGATCCCACAGTTTAAGGGTTGGTTTAAGGATGCATCTATTATGTTTTAAAGAAGATTGATTGTGTTGTTCACTTGGTTCATATCATTAAGCTTTCTAAGATACTAGTTTTGGGGGGTGTTACTGTGTTACTGTTAATATCACTATGTGTTGTGAGATTTTCAGCCATATATACGCCAAGAATAAGGCTGAAAATCAGATTTTGGGGCAGAAAACCAAGTGTTTCAGGGCTGAAAAATGGGTTGAACATCGAGTGTATGATGTAGAAAATTTGATGTCATTGTAATATGTTGAGCTTACTATTATTGACTTCATCTTGTTGCCTTCTTCTACTTTGTTCAAATATACAGAAAGTTGCAATGTTGCAATGTTTTTTTTCAAAAAAGAATCGGTTGTAGTGTGCTTCAAACCTTCTCCCTTACATTGGGAAGCATACTAATGATGATATTTCAATCATTAATGGATAAGAAATGCAATGTATATTTGTTTTCTATGGTTATTAGTACTGAAAAGTTGTGTTACTGTGATGATAAGGTGTTACTATGTTACTGTTAATATCGCTATGTATTATTCGTAAAAGGTGTTATTCCAGGCATATGGTGTCTTTATTTGGTTTTAATATTTCCTTGCATTCCACTATTTGTTGTGGTGTGGTTTTGGCCTAGGTGATTGAAGGTTGTTGATTCAATTGGTGAGGCAATGTTGGTGTTTTTTTTGCCTTTAGAAAAATATAGGAGCCTAGATTCTCTATTGTTGAGGCCAAGATGTTGCTATTTAATGCATTTTCTACTTCATGAATCTTTCATGAAGTTTGATGTGGTGCGGGTTTGAAGGATAAAGGTCTATAGATGGTAAAACATACTGCTTTGGTCTTCAACAAATTGAAGAATGTTTTAAATCCACTGATAGGTTTTTTGATTATATCCAAGAGTATTAGGCTTTTATTCTCTTGATTCCTCGAGAGTTGCATCTCCATAATGCTTTGATAGATTGTTTCATTACGATATCCAGTATTTTTTTGATAGATTGTTGTATTACACAATATTAATGGTGATATTTTTTTCTGTTAATGAAACGTTTTTTATTCTTATTCTTGTTTATCGTTTCTCGTTATCTTGTTACTGTGTTACTGTACTATGTTACTGTAAACGCTGCGATAAAATTCGGCTTTCAAATACTACGTCGAAAGGGTATCAAATGAGGTCTCAAAATGAAGAGAGAAAAAAATATGAACTTTGGTGAAATAATTTTGATGATCGGTGTTCTAAATCAAAAGTTACGGTCCTTTATACGAAAAACGCTCCGGTTAATGCAAATATTTTTGCGGCTTTCAAAATATACGTCGGAAGGGTATCGTATGAGAGCTCAAATTAAAAAGCAAAAAAATGAATTTTGGTGAAAAATTTCGATGATCGGAGTTATAAATGAAAAGTTACGGGTGTTTGCAAAAAAAACAAAACAAAAACAAGCAGGTGCATTTGATATGTAATGTAAACCTGATGTACCTGACGACGCGCGCTTATGTAGGTCAGTATTGTCCGTGTCAAATTTTTTTGACTTTTTTGCAACTAAAAAAAGAGTGTGTCATATTTGTTCATTTTGATTTTTTTGTCATTTTCCCTCAATCTCCCTTAAATAAAGATGAATGTTTTTTTTTTCTTTAAATAATAAAAAAAAGTTGAATGTTTATGTATAATAAAATGGTCACAATAAAATACCACAACACACTTTTACACAATTTATCTTTAGAGGACTTATATGTTAAATTTCAATGAAAGAAACATGAATTACAAAGAAGAAGCTGTAACGACCCGTCCTGAAACCCGAGTATTTTCGGAATACGGACCGTTCGGCCATGTTTCGAGGTAAAGTCTCGTAACACGAAGCCTTTCTAACTAAAACATTCCCTAAAATTAATAGCGGAAGCTAAATAACCAAACTCAGGTCTAAAAACATCATTCATTATATCCCAATTTTCCACAACTATATTCGGGTTTTCGGGACGAGTCGTTACAGGATCAATTGAAGGATCTTCAAGCTTCATAAAATTTGAATGAATGGGAAGGCAGGAAAATTGGAAGTTACAGATTTTGCTATTTGAGCTTACAAAACGTAAAGATGAACTAACTAACTCTCTCCTAATGTTGTTGAACATCCTATATATATATATATATATTTGATGAGCTGGAACGGTTGTAATTAACTTTGACAACTTTCTTGCACCAGTGTTCGACGTAATGTCTAAGTGAACCAGAAAACTGATTTCTAAAAGTGAGCCAAAAATTGATTTCTAAAATTGAGCCAAAAATTGATTTCTTACGTATGTTGCATCATCCCCCCTCCCTCAAGCTTGAAGATGGTTTAAGGAAAACTATGTTAAAGCTTGCCAACAACTGATTTCTTACTTATGTTGCAACGATTTTGTGTTGTGTGATGGAATGGCATATAGATCTTTGAGAGGGTATTCTTGTAAAAGTCTGTTGAAGGTTGTTGTGTCAACTGGTTTGGTAAGAACATCCACAGGACGATCCTTTGTGTTGATAAGTAGTGGATTAAGCACCTTAGCAAGATATTTCTCCCTTACAAAATATGTTTCATAGAAAACTGGATTTTCCACAATGTTGAGTGCACTCTGACTGTCACAGTATAAGGGTACAACATTAGTGTAGTTAATTTGGAAATCTTTTAGCAGGTATATTAGCCACTGAATTTAACAGGCAGTGGTTGCCATTGCCCTATATTAAGCTTCACTAGAACTTCTTGAAATTGTAGGTTGCTTTTTTGATTTCCAAGAGATCAAGGCATTTCATAGATATACCAAATAACCAATAACTGATCTTCTTGTTTTGCAACATCCTGCCCAGTCTGCATCACTAAAGGCCTTCAATTTTACTGTGCCTGTACTAGAGGAAAACAATCATTTTCCTGGAGAAGACTTTAGGAACCTGAGAAGCCTATGTGTTGCCTTAAGATGTGCTTCATTTGGACAGTCAAAAAATTGACTAAGCTGCTGCACAGGAAAGGCTATATCCGGTCTTGTGTTGGAAAGGTAAAGAAGCTTACCTACCAGGCTTCTGTAATAAGTATTAGTTTCCAATGGCGGTGCTTCAATAGCTGTTAGATTTTGAGAAGTGTCCATTGGGGTAGCCACTAGCTTGCAGTCTAGAAAATCAAAATGTTTCAACATGTCAAAGCAGTATTTCTTTTGATCGATGACTATCCCTTGTGTTGATCTTTTTTTTAACCTGTAAATTTTATTGATGAATTTGGAATTTACAAGGTTTTTGTGCACACCCCATGCACACTCCCAAATAAAAGATGCGTCATCAATGCACATATCTCACCTCCCTAAAACCATAGTCCGGAAAACCCTGGGTGGGAAAAACCGGGTGCTAGGAAAATAGTATGAGCCTATGTGCATTAGGAAACAACAAAAAACAAAACCTGATACATGAAATGCTCTAGCAACATCCTCTGCAAGCTTAGGAAAACTAATAGAGCAAAAGTCTAAAAAACTATCTGTACTAGTTTGCTTGAAAATTCAGCAAGCTTATCACCAAACAAATGATTTCACTTCCATTCTCAGCATCTTCAAATCTATACCAGAAAAGGAGAACACATCACCAGGGAAAACAACCAAATCAAAAAGTTTGTTTGTGAGGGTCTGATCACAAACCCTAGGAAATATTTGAGTGTTCCTAGATCCTTGATTGTAAATGCTGAATGTAAAAGATCTTTTAAATGTTGAATTTTTAATAATTGTAGACTTCCTACTATGATATCATCAACATAAACTAGATGAACAATGAAATTGTCTCTATGGCCTTTAGTAAAAAGGCTGTGATCATTCTATGATTGCTTATGGCCATCCTCTAGTAACTTTTGAGTCAATTTTACATTCTATTGTCTGTTATCTTGTCTGAGTCCATAGAGTGATATTTTGAGTTTACATACTAGACCATCTGTCTTTAAACCAAGTGGTGGTCTCATATAGACCTCTTCATCAAGATCTCCATGCAAAAAGGCATTGTTCACATCTAATTGATGCATCAACCAATCTTTATGAGCTGCTAATGCCATGAAAGTCTTATTGTAGTTTGTTTTGCTACATGTGAAAAGTTTTCTAGAAAATCTATGCCTTCTGTCTGTGTATAACCCTTGGCTACTTGCCTTGCCTTGTACCTCTCTGTTGATCCAACTGATTTCCTTTTGATCCTATACACCCATTTACAACCTAGGGGTTTAACATTCTTTGGTTGCTTGACTAATATCCAAGTGTTTGTTTTTTGCAAAGCTTCTATCTCCAAATAAATTGCTTGTTGCCATCTAGGATCTGTTACTGCCTTATTGAATGTGCTAGGTTCTCTATCTTCAGTTAGATTACCTTGATAACTACATGAAACATTGGCATAAGACATTACGGTATCAAGATTGTGAGGTGATGTTCTTTTTACATGATTTGTGCAAACATAATCATTGAGATATGATGGAGTGGATCTAGCCTTATTGGACCTTCTCTGATTTTGTTGTTGAACATCACCATCAGTATGTGGAAGTGGAATGTGATCAATATGGTGATCAGTATTGTGATCAGAAGATGGATCATCATCGGGATTAGTAGTGACTGTATGTGATTTATAATTAAAACACTCATCAACAGATAATAAAGGTAATGAGAGGTAAGGGTTTTCCTGATCAGACCCTTGTAAGAAAGGAAATGATGTCTCATGGAATATAACATCCTAGAGACATAAATGTTCATTGTCTCATTGTCCAGTACCTTGTAACCTTTGATATTGGACTCAAAACCTAGAAAAACAGATGGTTTACTCCTTGTTTCAAACTTTCCTTTGCCTTGAGAAGCTGTAGAAACAAAACATAGGCATCCAAATATTTTAATCATAGCAGAATATGGTTCTTTCTTATGCAAAAAAATGTATGGGGTCTTATTGTCTAATAATGGTGTGGGGTTAATGTTAATCAAGTGCACATCATGAACAACACAGTGACCTCAATAATCTATAAGAATTTTAGATTGAAACTTCAAAGCTCTAGCAACATTCAAAATGTGCTGATGCTTTCTTTCAATAAATCCAGTTTGCTATGGAGTTCTAACACAGGACATCTGGTGTACAATACCCTTTTGTCTGTAAAGAGTTTTCATACCAAATTCCCCCCATGATCTGACCTAATGGTTTTTATACACCAATCAAAATGATTCTGAACATAATCGCAAAAGTACTGTAGCAAAGAATCAGAAAAATTACAAACATTGAAAGAAACTTCAGAAGTATCTAAAACAGAACTATGAGCTGAATCAAACTTGCTTGACAAGATGTACAGTCCATTCTGCAAATCAGCTATACCAATCTTCTTCAAAGTTTGCAGGTCTCGCATCACACACTTATCAGTTTCAAAAACAACAGCTAAATTGCTGTATACTGTCAATTTTCTTACTGAGATAAGGTTATAAGTGAATGAAGGAATGCACACATTATGCAACACTATATTGTTGTTAAGTTTGACTTTGCCTACATGAGTAACACTAACATGAGATCCATTAGGCAAGTTAACAAACAATTCTTAACAATTTGGACATCAAAAAAGTTATTCAGATCAAAAGTAATATGGTCAGTAGCCCCTGAATCAACAATCCAGTGGTGACTACTGCCCTTGATACATGAATGATTAACAGAAGTGCCTACATTCATAACCACTGAACTGCACTGATTATTTCCAGATTGAAGCCCTTGAATTAATGAGAGTAGATGATCATATTGGGACTTAGTAATGGAGGAATCAATTGTTGTTTGTACTGAGTTCTAATTATCAATGGAAGAACCAGCATCCTGCTCTTCTAATCCTTGATCAAAACTGACATTATTAGCAACAACACCCTTGCCTCTGCCAGAACCTTTAAAATTTGAGGGATAACCAAATTTTTTGTCACATTTCTCCACTATATGTCCTTCTTTTCCGCAGTAAACACATTGAGGTTTCTTGGAATTACCCCTACCAACACCAGAACCCCTTCCATGTCCTCTTCCTTGACCATTAATTCTTGTATTAAGAACAACATTATTTTCAATATCTCTTTGACTGTTAACAGCTAACATGATAGAGTCGACACTAGAATTGCTGTAATTCATCTATTACTCATGATTGAGAGCTATAACAAAGGTAGTCTTAACATCCAGGAGGAGTCTAGTCATCAAAACTTGTGACTTAACAGTGCCAAAATTGCCATTTATACCTTTCAGAAACCATTGTATAATAATTGACATAATTCTCTCCAATCATGGGCAAAGCAACACAAGCACAGGAAGGGATTGGCTTTAAAACCGGATATTGATCCCACAGAGACTTGAATTTTGTGAAATATTCTGTTACAGACAAAGAAACTTGTTTGACCCTCTCAATCTCTTCCTCAAGATTTGACAAACGGTATGCATCAGCCCTACCAAACCTATCTTGGATATCTAACCATATTTCTCTAGCAATATCACAATATATAACACTCTCATAGATATTTGGGATCATGAAATTTATGAGCCAAGAAGTTACCAAATCATTGAGTTGCATCCATTGTTCATAGCCTGGATCATCTTTTGCGGGCATAGTAGTTGCGCCATTGATAAAAGACAACTTACCTTTTGATGATAACGCTTTTGAAACTGCTCTCCTTCAATGATGAAAGTTCTATGTACCTCTCAGTAGAGGATGAACAAGAACCAGACTCGGATTATCTGAATTATTGGAAGAACTTGCAGATAAAGCTTCCTGGTTTGCAGGTGCAGCTCCTTGATTGATAGCATCCATTGTAATTACCAAGAAACGAATGAAACACCAAGAATACAGCGGATTTCAGCGGAGATCTTATACCATATTAAATTTCAATGAAAGAAACATGAATTACAGAAAAAAGCCATTGAAGGAACTTCAAGCTTCATAAAATTTGTATGAACGAGAAAGCAGGAAATTGGAAGTTACAGATTTTGCTAATTGAGCTTACAAAACGTAAAAATGAACTAACTTTCTCCTAATGTTGCTGAACATCCTATATATGTATAGCTGATGAGTTGGAACGGTTGTAACTAACTTTAACAACTTGCTTGCACCAGTGTTCGACGTAATGTCTAAGTGAACCAGAAAACTGATTTCTTACTGAACCAGAAAACTGAGCCAAAAATGATTTCTAAAATTGAGCCAAAACTGATTTCTTACTGATATTGCAACATTATAGGAATCTATAATACCCCCGAATTGTAATTGAAGGCTTTTGAAGCATTTTGACACTTTTTAGCAAAACCTTAAAAAATGGATGCTTCCGTGCCGGCATGGAAAGGCCGGTAATTCTGACTCCCGCAACATGTATAAAATCCTCTTATTGTACAACTGGTACCACATTACATCTTCTCCAAACCCTAGATGTAGCCGAGAATTATAGACTTTTCCTCTCTCATAATTCTTCTTTTCATGAGTAATTGTTCCGTCTTCGCAGTTGATCAACCACACACGGATCAAGACAATCAGGAGCAGTAATTGTCGTTTAATATACGTTTCTTGGTAATTTGATCCCTCTTTTCGTCTCCTTAAAAATCTAGGTTTTCGTTCCTTACAAAACTATAGTTTTTAACCGTAGATTCATGTTTTCTAACTGATATTTCGTTTTTGCCTTTTTCTGAATATGCATCATAACACAATTGTCATCCATTAGAAGTAAGAACTACATAATTGAAGGGTTAGGTTAAACTTATGATTTTTAATTCATTTAATTTGTATTTAGTTGTCTGTATTTGATTAATTATACGCACGATTGTCGAAGTAGTGCTTTATTGGGAAAAGTGGATCAGTCGGTGGACAAGAATGGAAATCATCAACCACGCCGCTACTGCTGTCACCGCCGCCGCATCGATAGTCTCAGTTCAGATTATGTTCTAGCAGATTGTCTGTTTAGGGCACAGTTCACGATACACGATTATTTAGGGTTCAATGAGCATTTATTTTATGGTATGTTAATTATTATTATTATATTTAACTTTATGTGATTTAGAACTTGTAGAAGCAAGTTAGGATCGTATATATTACGCATGTCAGATTTGTCTTGATTAGATATTGGTGTACCTGTATTTTCGCTACGAGTTCTCAAGGATCCTCAACATCCTAAGATACGCCCTATCAATTATAATTCAGGTGGGTGTTGGGCCGGTATTTAGGTGCCCATCTATGGGTCGAAATAAATAGCAGACCGGTTAGCTTTCCTTTTATTATTTATTTATTATTTGGGTCATGACAAACATGACAAGCTCTCCCTTTGTGGGTAAGGCAAATGCGTAGTTCCCTTGAGTCATCTACCACCTTATTTCATGTATGTCACGTCACATCACATATTATAATTTATTAGGTAACGGAAGTATGATAATTATGTATGATAATGAAAGTATGACAAGATAAGTAATGTGTTTCGATACGTAACGGTGCATATCACTAAGTAGCAGTAAGTTAACGGAATACATTAAGTAAGATAATTTCAATCATGCTTTAGTATTGTTAAGGATGCATTGAATTATGTCATGTCCAATTCCCGATTTCCATTATTCATACGTAGCATTTAAGTATGATAATTATTAATACGTATTTAAAGGTATAATTGAATTAATAGAGAAATGTAAGTGTATTTCCCAGATACTACAATGGTTTCCTTTTAATTATATTTTCTTTATTGTGCCGTCATGCTCACCCTTTAATATTTCAGATGAGGATTATGTAGAATCCGAAGAGAAAGAAGAAAAACCGTTGGAAGAAATTTATTATTATGCTTCTTAGTTTATCTTGTTTAGGAGTTCATTTACTTTTCAGCGTGATACATTGTACCTTTACTATATTTTATTTATTGGGTTGGGTACCCGCAACACGATCGACATCCATGTCTTTTCATTTTGGTTCCTTGAGGAATAGATAGTTTTTAGTTGTATTTCTTTTCTTTTGAGGAATTGAAGTTTGAGAACTTTTGGGATTTATTATGGAAACTTTTGGAGTATTGTTTGTCGTTTTGGAGTAGTAGATGTATCCTGTAACATGATACAAAATTCGGGATTTTGGCCCCACCAACGCTGCGACTTGGCCACCGTTTCGGCGGCTGAGTTAGGTTCTGGGTTCTACATATTGTTCCATCTGTCCAGTTCCGAGTTTGATAAGTTCTTTATTAAATGCATGTTTTGTTTCCCGCGCATTATGGTATATTTAATTCCTTATGTTCCGCTATTTGTATGATGCAACTATTTCATAAAGCTTACGTGTGTATTTGTTCCCGGGATGTGCACTTGCCGAGCGGCCTATTACCATTTTATCCCTGCATATGGTTTGGGTCGTTACAGAATCAATAGGTCTCTCATCATATCAATGGTACAAAAGTTTATTGTGGTACTTTATGTGTGCCACCTACTCTTATTAAAACATATATTAGTGGATGCGTTCCCTTCCTCGACTATAACGGCACAATATTGTGTAGACCCACAAATGATACACACATACATAAAAAATCACGATTGATCACAACCTAAAGTCATATACGTGACACTTACAAGTTACAAATGAGTTTTCGGATGCTTATCACAATTGGACCTATATGGGACTGGCCCAACTTTAGAGTCTACATCATCCAACCTTGTACTTCCAACCTAATTATCCGCTTGTCTTGGTAGTTCATGAACAAGAACAAGTCGCCCCCGACCTCAAAAAGCGGTGACAACTCCTCAGTAACAAGATCCCACGATTGATCATTCATTAATTGCTATGGTCTATGATTGATTACATCTCACAACTTAAGCTTAGGTTTCTAGATATTCTTATCTTATTTGGCCTAGCGATCTACGCCCAACCTCCAGTCCCACAAGAAGGGTTAAAGTCTGAGCTCTACCCCAAACAACAAAACAAGATGGCTAATTCTTTCTTCTACTGACTTCCTCCCCTCTTGATTTCGATAGAGAATAGGAAAGTCCGGTAAGGCAGATCTGGATATCAGCGCTTACATCAATGTCGGGAGAGAGGGGCTTCGAGAATTATTTTCTCATTTTGGTAAGGAAGCCAAAGCAAGAACCAAGCAAGGGATCAAAGAAAGAATGACTTTTGGGATATTTCTTTTTTTGGCATTACTTATTTTTATCTCCTGGTCAGTCAGAAATCGGGATTGCGGGATGCCCTTCGTCGGGCAAGAAGAGATTGAGGCAAAATTGCCCCACATTGGGACCATAATGACCCTCAATCACATACTAAAAATCATGGATTTTTACATTCACTCGTTCATGAGGGGGTGTCATAAAAGTATCTTCATTCTCATAAATCAAAACTTCGTATTGACTGTCCCATGACATGACCTAATGATAAAGGACTTGGGTACTTTAAAAAGGCGCTAGAGTGTGGAGGTTCAAACCCCGTAAATTTGGAGGGAGGGATTTCTTTTAGTACCTTGTTATAACAGCAAACTCATGACTCTGAACCCCGTAAATAGACGACCCTTATGGCTAGAGTTTAACCATTAAAACTACGTTATTGACTTGGCTTGATCCAAGACATACTGAATATGTAGATAGTGTCAAGTGTCAACGGCACAACCACAAATCATTAACAAACTCATCAAATTGTTAATTGGAATTCTCGAAAAATAAAATTGCATTGTTAAATTTCAACGACACAACCATAAATCATCAACAAACCCACCAAATTATTAATTGGAATTCTAAAAAAAAAAAATGCCGTTATAATAACTGACGATTTCCAAGCATCGTAAACGATATACAAAACAAAAATGAAGCAGATTCATTTTATAAATGTTTCTAAAAGAGGTTCCGCCAAACATTAAGTGACAATGGTACAATTAATTAAGCAAATTAATCCTACTAATCCCATATGGCAGTTTCCGCTTATATTCCCATCTCTCTTTGACACATTCAGTCCACTCCGACCACTCCTATATTTTCCTGTACTTCGTCACTCATTTCAACTCACTTTCCTTTTCTTCTTCTTGACGCGGTCATTTCAATTTCAAGCTACAAGATCCATATAGCTCATTTGGTATCATCTAGAGATATATTCTGATAAGCAATTTTGCTTTTGATCTGTGAAGATAGGGTGATGGAGAGCTATCTCAAGGAGAATTTTGGAGATGTGAAGGCTAAGAACTCATCGGAGGAGGCGTTGCAGCGATGGAGGAATCTCTGTTGGCTTGTCAAGAATCGGAAGCGCCGGTTCCGATTTACTGCTAATCTTACTCGACGTGACGAAGTTCGTGCCATCCAACGCACAAATAAGGTCAACTCTTTCATTCCTACTTTTTCTACTTCTTTTTCCCCCAAGCGTGCTTTCTCCCGTGCGTGTTGATTTTTTTTTTTTTTTTTTTTTTTTTTTTTTTTTTTATAGTTCTAACGTGTTGTTTTGGTATGTTGCAGGAGAAGCTTAGGATTGCGGTATTGGTTTCGCAAGCTGCTATTAGTTTTATTCAAGGTATATGATAAATTGATAATTGCAAGCTGTTTGGTGGTAATACAGTGTATGGTGTATTTAATGTTCATTTAATCTTTCACCTTAATACTTTCAGGGATTACTTACAGTGTACCTGAGGAAGTTAAGGATGCAGGATTTAACATATGTGGTGATGAATTGGGATCAATTGTTGAAGGACATAATGTGAGGAAGCTTAAGGTTCATGATGGAGTTGAAGGAATTGCAGATAAGCTTAAAACATCACTAACTAATGGGATTAGTACTTCCAGCGATATGCTGGATAGAAGAAAACATATTTATGGTGTTAATAAATTTACGGAATGCCCACCAAAGGGTTATTGGTTATATGTATGGGAAGCTCTTCAAGATACCACTCTTATGATTCTTGCTGTTTGTGCACTTGTTTCTTTGGCTGTTGGAATCGCCACTGAAGGCTGGCCAAAGGGTGCTCATGATGGACTTGGTATTGTTGCTAGTATTCTTCTTGTTGTGTTTGTCACTGCTACCAGTGATTATAGGCAGTCATTACAGTTTAAGGATTTAGACAAGGAAAAGAAGAAAATTGCAGTCCAGGTCACAAGAAAGGGTTTCAGGCAAAAGATTTCGATATATGATTTACTTGCTGGTGATATTGTTCATCTTGCTATTGGGGATCAGGTCCCGGCTGATGGGCTTTTCATTTCAGGATATTCTGTTTTAGTCGATGAGTCGAGCTTGACCGGAGAGAGTGAACCAGTCAATGTGACAGCAGAAAATCCTTTTCTGCTCTCTGGAACTAAAGTTCAGAATGGATCGTGTAAGATGCTCGTTACTACAGTTGGGATGAGAACTCAATGGGGCAAATTGATGGCTACTCTCAGCGAAGGCGGTGATGATGAGACACCGTTACAGGTGAAGCTTAATGGAGTAGCAACCATCATTGGGAAAATAGGACTATTTTTTGCTGTTATAACGTTTGCTGTTTTGGTACAAGCATTATTTAGCCGTAAACTAAGTGAAGGATCTCAGTGGACCTGGTCTGCGGATGAGGCCATGGAGATGCTGGAATACTTTGCCGTTGCAGTGACGATTGTTGTGGTTGCTGTTCCTGAGGGACTGCCTTTAGCTGTAACATTGAGCCTTGCTTTTGCCATGAAAAAGATGATGAACGATAAGGCTCTAGTCCGCCATTTAGCTGCTTGTGAAACAATGGGATCTGCCACAACAATTTGTAGTGATAAGACTGGCACACTAACTACTAATCACATGACCGTTGTTAAAACTTGCTTTTTCGGAAATAATAGAGAAGTGAGTAGCTCTACAAAGTCTTCAAGTTTCCGCTCTGAAATCCCTGATTTTGCCGCGGAAGTTCTGCTTGAATCTATATTCAACAACACAGGGGGAGAAGTAGTTACCACTGAGGGTGGTAAGATTGAAATCCTTGGGACTCCAACTGAAACCGCACTCCTGGAATTCGGTCTTCTGCTTGGTGGAGACTTTGAGAAGGAGCGAAGTGTATCGAAACTTGTCAAAGTTGAACCTTTTAATTCTAACAAGAAGAGGATGGCTGTGGTTTTGCAACTTCCTGGAGGTGAGTACAGGGCACACTGTAAAGGTGCTTCCGAAATAATTTTGGCAGCCTGTGACAAGGTCCTCAACTCTGAAGGAAACATTGTACCTCTTGATGAAGCATCCATGGATCGTCTTAAAGACACAATTGAAGAATTTGCTTCCGAAGCTCTTCGAACTATATGCCTTGCTTATAAAGAAATCGGAAGTGTGCTTTCTACGGATGATATCCCTTTTGATGGATATACATGTATAGGGATAGTGGGCATTAAAGATCCAGTCCGTCCTGGTGTAAAGGAGTCTGTTGCCATTTGTAGGTCAGCTGGAATTATTGTGCGGATGGTGACAGGGGACAACATAACCACTGCTAAGGCAATAGCTAGAGAGTGTGGTATTTTAACTGAGGATGGAATAGCAATTGAAGGCCCTGAGTTTCGATCCAAGACCGACGAGGAATTGCAGGAAATTATACCTAAGTTGCAGGTGCATTTACTTCCTCCTTATCTCTTTTGTGTTTGTTTTTGTGTTATTATTATTGTTATTGTTGTTGTTGTTGTATTCTGTATTGTTATTATTAACAGATCAATGATATTTAGCCGAATTGCTGTAGATTTTCACTTGTCGAATAAAGCAAACCATGTTCAGGGAGACCAAGCTTCTTGTATAATATGTGATGTATAAAATTTCTCCCATTCCGCATTAGGAATATGTTTATTTTCTGAGAAAGTTGAATGATTTGATTGGGAACTTTAGGCATTGGTTTTCCAATTCATGGAAAGGATTTTGTGATTTCACTTTTCACGAGTCTTCCTAATGCTTTTTCAAAACGGCCAGATGATATTCCTGTCATTGTGTCGGTTAAATGTATTATGTATATTGTTCTCCATGTAAAATTCGATCCTCTGGTTGCCTATTTCATCACTTTTTAAGGGCCCTTGGCGCTTTCTGCAACTACAAATATTATTATGTTGTTATCATCATGAATTTTATGCAAGGCATTTGTTGTCTCAGGTCATGGCTCGTTCTTCACCGATGGATAAGCATACACTTGTTAGACATCTGCGGACCACATTCCAGGACGTTGTAGCCGTGACTGGTGATGGTACAAATGATGCTCCTGCTCTTCATGAAGCTGATATTGGTCTTGCAATGGGCATATCAGGGACTGAGGTAACACTTGAATTCTTTTACTTGTGCTTTTTACTTAAAGCCATTTTTTTTTTATATCTTTCCATTTTGAAACTATTGATGTAGATGCCATATACACTGGACATGTTTTTTTGACTTGTTCTTGAATTTCAGGTGGCTAAAGAGAGTGCTGATGTCATTATTTTAGATGATAACTTTTCCACCATTGTAACTGTTGCTAAATGGGGCCGGTCAGTTTACGTCAACATTCAAAAGTTTGTGCAGTTTCAGCTTACAGTAAACGTCGTTGCCCTTGTTGTCAACTTTTCTTCAGCTTGTTTGACAGGTAAAAAAAATCTCTTGCAGTTTTTTCTCGTACAAATCACGAATTTTTTTCATACTGAAAGTTTTGTGATATCTTTTCGTTCGTGATCAGGAAATGCCCCTTTAACTGCTGTCCAACTGCTTTGGGTCAACATGATCATGGATACACTTGGAGCACTTGCTTTAGCCACAGAGCCACCAAACGATGAGTTAATGAAACGATCTCCAGTAGGAAGGAAAGGAAACTTCATCAGTAACGTGATGTGGAGGAATATCATAGGACAATCATTATATCAGTTTGTAATCATATGGTATCTTCAGACATCTGGTAAAACCGCTCTTCGTCTCGATGGCCCTGATTCTGATTTGATTCTCAACACCATGATTTTCAACTCATTCGTCTTTTGCCAGGTAAATTTCAGTAATTTATGAAATGCTAATATTCTATCCAGTAACGTGGTCTCATGAAACTTAACATTAAGTGTGTTTTGACTTTTGAAGTGATTCTCATAATCCGTTTTACAGGTGTTTAACGAGATTAGCTCAAGGGAGATGGAGAAGATAAATGTATTCAAAGGCATATTGGAGAACTACGTATTCGTGGCAGTTTTGAGCAGTACCGTCATTTTCCAGTTAATCATTGTTCAACATCTGGGTACTTTTGCAAATACTCACCCTCTAACTTTGCAGCAATGGTTCATTAGCATCACTTTGGGTTTCCTTGGAATGCCGATAGCTGCTGCTGTGAAAATGATCCCAGTGGGATCAAGCTAGAATATTACGAAGAAAATATGCACCATGCATTTGAAGAACAAGAAAGTAACTGGTAATGGATTGTTCCCATATTTGCTCACTTGACTAGCATGATCAAAACAAAACTTGTTTTTTTTTTTTTTTTTTTGACTGAAGTAGAAAGTGATTAATAGCTGGTGCAAGATGCTATGACCACAACAGTGTGTCACTACACACCGGTAGACGAACATTTGAAGTATCAGTATTTTTTTTTCCCCGGTATTTTGTATCTTTTTGTTGGTTGTGGTCTGAAACTTTCTGACTAATAGATCTTCAAGACTTCTTGATATTATTATGCTGATTATAATATATATGGCTGAAATGCCAGGATATATTTGGCTGTTCAGTTTATTATATATCATCGCCAATGGCTTTGTTTTGCTAAACTCTTGAAATAGAATTTCAAAAGAAGATTTATAGGTGGATAAATGAATGACTAGGGTGAGACAGAAATGGGTAGTTTTGATGGTAAAATCATACTATTTCTTTGCTTCTAAGCACTATTGGTTATTATCCGCTAGTGTGGGTGCCAAGTAGAGGGCCTACTGAAATGTTCAATTAGTAAAATGAAATCTGAGAAGGAAACACGTTTTGGGATTATATGTAGCAAGAAGTGTGGAGAGTGAATCTTAAATCACTTTCTAATTTCAATAATACGAAGGAAATGAAGGACTAGGGTTCTCTCAGAGAGAGAAGGCAAAATAAAACGGGGAATTTTGTTTTAATTTTTTTTCACCGAATTACCAAATATAGTGGATATCTAACCATACACATACGGTGGGACTCGAACCCGATACGTAATAGTCCTGATACCTCAGCTTAACCGCTTTGGTAAACTTCATTAGCGTAAATTTTATTGATAATGATCTGAATCAAATCTGTTACAAGGTAATAAAAGGGTTATATACAAGCACTAACTACGAGGCCCCACATTCTAACTAACCATTGGAATTGGGATCGTCTGCCATATCCCCCTCTGTTGTGCGACTGCATACAAAACGGCGCCGTTTTGTATCATAACGGCGTCGTTTTGATGATGACTTTTTTTAAAGCTCGGATCCAAACGGCGTCGTTGTGATACAAAATGGTGTCGTTTTATATCACAGCAGACCCGCTTGTGTGTGATTCACGGCAGAGGATCCGCCCCCCTAACCATTGACTTTCTAATAATCTAATCTAACTAACATAACATAACATATACGTAACACCCCCTTAAGATAGGCTTGGGGAGCAATAGATATCCACCAAATGAAGGCTACTCAAAAAGAGTGAAACAATGACCCATCCAAAACTTAGTGAAGATGTCAGCCAACTGATGTAAAGAAGAAACTGGAACAAGCTTCACATGGTCATCTTGAAGTTTTTCTAGAACAATGTGGCAATCAATTTTTATGTGCTTAGTACATTCATGAAACACAAGATTACGAGCAATATGAATGGCACTGACATTATCACAATGTTGAGAAACATGTGTGGGAAAAGGAACTTTAAATTCACGAGCTAAGTAACAAAGCCACTGAATCACTTATGTTGCAAGAGCCAAGGAACGGTACTTAGCTTCTGCGGAGCTGCGTGAAACAGTCGTTTGCTTTTTGGACTTCCAATAAACTAAGGCATCTCCAATAAACATACAATAGCTTGTGATGTTGCGTCTAGTGTCCTTACAAGCACCTCAATTGGAATCGGCAAAGCCAGACAAGGTAACATAGTTATTCGCAAGATAGAACAAACCCTTTTCCAGGAGCAGATTTGATGTATCTGAGAACTTGCTGAGCACCATGGAAATGATGAACAATTGAAGCATCTAGAAACTGACTCAATTGTTGTGTAGCAAAGCTTACGTCCGGAAGAATCAGGTAAGATAAATAAGCTTACCAACCAAGCTGTGATAAAAAGAGTTGTCAGAAAGAAAATCTGAATCCCCATGAAACAAAGCCAACTTGGATTTCATTGGTGTTGTATCTCCTTTACAATCCAACATATCAAAAGTATCCAAAAGATTGAGTGCATACTCGCGTTGAGATATACAATGCCCAAGTGTGATTTAGAGATTTCAAGCCCAAGGAAAAACTTGAGATCACCCAAATCCTTTAAATTAAACACTTGGTTCAAGTAGTCCTTAAGTTTAGTAATCAACTCCATATGGTTTCCTGCCAGCACAATGTCATCAACATAAGCCAATGCTATGATAAATTACTCACCTACTGTCTTGGTGAACATGCTATGATCATATTGTGATTGAACATATCCCAACTGTTGAAGGGCTGTGGTTAGTTTATAATCCCATTGACGGCTAGCCTGCTTCAGACCATAAAGTGACTTCACTAGACGACATACTTGCTTAGGATGTGAAGTCTGAAAACCTGGGGGTGTTCATATACACCTCATCATGTAGGTCTCCATGAAAAATGTGTTATTGACATCAAGTTGGTGTAAGAACCAACTTTTTTCTACTGCCAGAGCTAATAGGTTGCGTATAATAGTAACTTTGGCAACATGAGAAGATGTTTCTTCATAATCAATGCATGGGTGTGTATACCCCTTTGCCACCAACCTAGCCTTATAGCGCTCTACTATGCTTTTATTTTGCTATATTTCACCTTATACACTCATTTGCACCCAATGGGCTATTTCCCACTTGGTAAGTCGACTAGGAGTCATGCTTGAGTGGCCTTCAAGGCTTCTATTTCTTTCTTCATGTCTTATTGCCACTTGGGACACATAACTGCTTGGTTATAAGTTTGTGGTTCTGGAATTTTGTCAATGGTTGCAAAAAAAGCTGATTGAGAATCAAAAACTGAGTGCAGCTAAGAACTGACTCCAAAGTATAGGGAGATGTGTGTTTTCAAGTTTGAGCACAAATATAATCCGGCATATAGGCTGGTGGATGCCTCTTCTTGCTAGATCTTTGTGGGATAGGATATGTCTGTTGTAGAGATGAAGAATAAGGTGGATCTGGCGTTGTATGAGGAATCTCAACAAGAATGTCAATGGAATCTAGGTTACGGTTTTCATATGAGAGAGGTAAATAAGTATCTGCCCCAGCTGGAAAGTGGTCGTGATCCTTAAAAAATGGAAAGATCAACTCATGGAAAATGACATCTCTAGAAATAAAGTTTTTGTATAACCAAGTCAAGAAGAAAAAACCCTTTACAGTGTCTGACACACCCAAATCACACAAGTACAAGCCCTAGTATCGAATTTGCCGCGGTCTCTTGTCAGGGAAGAAGCAAAAACTAACCAACCAAAGACCATCAACTGCTTCACATATGGTATCTAACTATATAGATTTTAATAAGATGTAGAATTGTTCAGTAAAAGAGTGTAAGTAGGATTAATGAGCTTTATTGCATGCTGAATGCAATGGCCCCAATAGATAATGGGTAACTTTAACTGAAACCTTAAAGCCCTAGATGTATTTAGGATATGCTAGTGTTTCCTTTCCACAATGCTATTCTGTTGTGAAGTGGAAACATAGCTTTCTTGATGTATAATTCCATTCTTACCATTAAACTCAGGTCACATAAATTCTGCCACATTATTTGTTCTTAAATCTATACTTGAGTATGAAACTGAGTGGACACTATTAGAACTCAGCTGCGCTGCCTCTCAGATGTGTAAACTATCACTTATGTAGTGTTGTCAGCTGAGTGGCCATTCTCACCTTTGTTCTGCTTCTATTGTTCATTTCTTCTCAACTGTTTCCTCTACTCGTCTAGTCTTCTCCGTTGTTGCTTATTTGGTCTTCGCTTCTTAGCTACAATCTAGTTCTTTTGTGTCCTCTTGTTCTCTGAAGCCTTAAATCCCCAGTTCTTAAAAGTATTTGAGATTAAGGCAAAGATGTCTTCACGGAAGCCTTCAAGCATGACTCCTCTTTAGGTTTCTTTAGCTCTTATTATAGATATGGTCTCATTTAAGGAGGGAAGGTCCCCATTTCCCAGAATTCGAATTCTGCCAGCATCAAATTCAGGATTTAAGCCAGCAAGGAAGGAATACATCCTATCCTCTTAAAAGATCCTTTTACAATGATAGTGTCATTATTGTCATTCAGCTTGATACATTGATAGTGATCAAGTTCTTGCGAAAGACTTTGTGGAAGACATGGGTATTCAGTGATACTCTTGGACCCTTGTTTAGCAGCAGAAATTTCTTTACATCATAAATCTGGGCAGCATCATTAATCTTTAAGTAAGTTCCTCTAACATTTTCCCAGATTCCCTTGGTTGATCCAAGAAACATACAAGTATCACTTATTTCTAGGACCTTCAAATTCCACAACCATGACATGAGCTTAGATTCATGTTCATCCCAAGTATAATAATCAGGATCATCAGTTTCAGGTCCAGTCCCCATTAAGTGACTTTGTTTTTCCCTTTCCTTTAAGGAAAGTTCTAGCAAACTTAGACCACTTCAAATAAATCTTGCCATTCTGCCGATATGCAGCTTGTATTTGCTGCAAATCTCATGTGTCACTAGGATTATCATTGGAAATAGATAAAGACTTTATGCTTGTAGCAGTCGAATCCGACATATTTGAAAATATGAATGGAGATTAAGTGATTTTTTTAAGAAGAATCAAGCCAAAGCTCTGATACCATGTAAGATTTCAAAGTATAAATTAAATGAAATAATAATTCACTTAAGGAATGTAAAGAGCATAGGATTACATTTATAAGGAAACCCCAACGTCATGAATGTTCATTGGCCAATCCCTTTCATGAATGTAAGTTGGCCAACACAAAAGAAAACTTTTTTCAAACATCACTAAAGATGTAAAACCCTTTTTACCTTGATCTATAGTGATATCTAGGGTCTATCCAGTATATCAAATATCACCAGGGCAAGGTGGTTTATATCCTTCATTGATGATTGTACTAGGGTTACTTGGGTGTACTTGCTTAAGAATAAATTTTAAGTTGCTACCGTTTTTTCAACAATTTTAAAACATGGTGAAAACTAAATTTGATACTAGGATAAAGAGGATAATGACTGATAATGTAAGAAATTACTTCAATAAGTTCCTTAGTCCTTTTCTCCGAAAGGAAATGTTTGGACCACCATGTCATCAATACACACAGGGGTCCACCATAAATTCCTTAATTCCTATTGGTTGGACACACCAAGTAGGATTTGGTTCTGGACCATAGTAAAGTTTGTGAGGGATCATTCATGAGTCTTCTTGTGTTCATACTCCACAACAAAATAGAGTGGTTGGACGTAATAATAAACACATGATGGAGGTAACTAGGGCTCTGCTTTTCCAGATGAACTTTCACAAATTTTACCAGGGAGAGACAGTTCTTACTGTGAATCATCTCATTAAAAGAATGCCATCCAAATATTTGGAAAATCATACTCCTAGATATCTTTTATCCAGCTTTTATCCTAGTTTTCCAAGTGGTGAAAAATTGTATTTAAATATCTTTAGGTGTGTTGTGTATGTCAGATCCATTCTCCCAATAGAGGGAAGTTGGATGCGTATGTTGTTAGATGCATCTTTGTTGATTACTTAAGTACCCAGAAAGGGGTATAAATGATTTCATGAAGCTGTCTCCATGGGTGTAACTTTTCTTGACGTTGAATCGTACTATGGAACTTTTCATATCAAAACTTAGGGGGAGTCCTCAATAACTGATTTAGAAAAAGATCACTTTCTTACGGATATTGTGACAGTGCCAGATTCACAAAATCAAATATGAGAACATCAAACAAAAGAGGTCCCTGCAAAAGACAAAGAAATGAATCTGGATCAAACTCAACAGGAGAATCTGGATCAAACTCAGGGTGAGAATCCATAAATTCAAGAATAAGATTCAGATCAAGTGGATATCATTTCTCAGCTGGCCTCACTAGAAATAGAGTTATCAGCTGAAGCTTCTTAGTTGATGCCACCAGCAGTAAAGATGTCATCTGAAACTCCTCAACAAAGTTGTCCAGAAATGACCTCCCCGGGTGATATTCCTATTGCTCTAAAGAAGATATCTAGAGCTTGTACCAAGCCCAAAGAAGACCTACCTATTGCCTATTGGGCTTGGTTAATTTCAGATAACAACACACAAACAACTTCACAAAGAATAACAGTAAGAAGCACAAAATAGACCCTTCTGAAGTTATATTCTTTAATCACTTGACCCATCCCCTGGATATGGCCTAGTTGTGAAGGCATGTGTGGTAATTCAGCCTGGAACTTAAGCTCGAGGTCAGCGATTCGATTCCCGTATGGGGTTGATTTCCGATTGATAACACCCTTCAGTGCATTGGTTTAATAGGTAGCCCATGTTGGAGCTACTAGGTTACCTGATTAACCTCACCTCACATTCCTGTGGGATCGGGGGTGAGGGGACCCTCAATGGTAGGGTATACCATTTTTTTAATCACTTGACCCCCCTTGATCCCTCTTTCAGCTTCAAGCCTTTCTTCCACTCGGATCTAGAGACCCTTATCGGATCTTCTGATGCTAGCTCCATGAGTGCTTGACAACCGAACATGCAAACAGGTAGAAATACAAGTGACTTGTTTCATGTGATGATTTCTCTAGAAACGTTGACATTGTATTTGTGTTGTTCTTTTGGAGATTCTAGTTTTTTAGCTATGGAAGATTTTAATACTTTGATTCAACAATGGCTAAGTAGTAGATATTTGGTTTCTGCTTCTCAGGTTGCACTAGAGACTAGAGTCTACCGCTACTGCGGTGGGCGTTCCGGCAATAGACCTATGTGTTCATTACAATAGATTTTACTTTCACTCGGACTTTTATGTAAGCATTTCTAGTTTTATTTGAAATCTTCGTATGATATAAATATAACTATTTCAAAAGATTTACATGCACATCCGCTTTGTTTTATCTCGGATTTCGAATGCATAGTTACAATAACAATTACAACAACAAAAATAATTGGACCTCTGGTCAACTATTTGCCTTGTTGTAGATAAGGACATAATGTACGTTTGATGAGGTGCTGGTGAAAAAACAGGACAGTCCCTCAGCTAGTTCATAGGAATAGAGAGCTTGACGCCAAAAATGTACCCAATTCACATCCCGATTGACCCATTCGTTTTGATGTGTTTCACTGTATCAATAGGGATGGGCGGATAAGAATATAGGTAGGTACTATTCACATTGTCAAAAAGTCTAAAGGAATCAAGGACAGATTCGATGATCAACAAGGATTTACTTTCATCATCAATACAATATTTTAAGCCACAAGAAATGGAGAAAGGTGAGATCTTTGTACCTTATGATTCAAGGGTTCTTAAATCCATATTGACCATCCATTTGATAGGCACTTATTAAGAAAAATCTTTCATACAATGAATGCTCATTTCAACTATTACATTTTCATGCATATCATCATCTTCTTTATAACATGTATAACAAGTTGAGTTTGAACGACAAGATCCACGTATTCCAACAACTCGATCGAGCTGTAGAACCATGAGAATAGCATGCCACACACACCACACTGAGAATATCAGTGAAGGATTCTGAAATTTTGTCCAACATGGTCCGTATTTTTTTTCAAAGTCATATTCTTTCAAGGGGTCTGATACATTTTTATACATATAAAATGCATAGCTTTTTTTTATTTTTATTTTTAGCAGGGTCTGTAGACCCAATTAAAAACATGTACATTTGTCCCTGCAAAATAGGCCCGAATGCAAAAACGGTTCGAACCAAATCAAATTTCCTTTTTCTTCGTTATTGACTTGATTAAGAATATTTTTAGACAAACTTGAAAATGACTCAGATGGTTTCAAACGTAAATCGTTGGATTAAAGTTTGAAAAGTTTATTATAGGTCAACAAAGCATATGATCTCTGGCTATAGTTTGCTCACCCTATGTACCATTAAGAGAATGTGGAAATGTTGATTGTAGTAGATCTTAAGGTAGGGGCAACGAAGCTTACCGAAGCGGTTAATCTGAGGCTCCAGGATCATGAGATCTTGGGTTCAAGTCTTATCAAGTGCTGGTGAGTTATATATGTCAATTTTATGTGATAATTTTGTTCGATTAAAAAAAGAAAGAAAGAGCACATCTTGAGGTAGTAAAGTGATCGGATAAAATACAATACATATGTACTCCCTCGGTTTCTTAATTTGTTGAAAATAGAAATACGTAAAGAGGACATTGAAATATTTTATTGAATAAAAATGACAAGTCTTTATTCCAATGTAATTTAAATTATACCATTATCAATTACAAAAATAAATATATTTTTTGATCTGATTATCAAAAGATGATAATTTTTTCATCGTGTTTTTTTCTTTATTCGTCCTCTTTATTTAGAAATCTCGTTTGATATTTTCCGACGTTATTTTCGAAGTCATTTTTGTAAAAAAACACATAAACAGTGGAATAATGGAACATTTAATTCGAGGTCATGATAATGTCATAATTATCACGGCAATTGTCAGTTTTGGTGACTTGATCTCTAAACTGATAAATAATCTGGTGGAACTAATCTGGAAAACTGAGACTGAGAATGATGGTCAATTCAGTTAAGTATATTCAGTTCTGTGAATATCAGTTTGATGAAGTGCAACTGAGTTTCTTCTAAAGTCGCCGATCGGTTACGGTCCGCCGAGTTTTGCTGAGTATAGCTGAGTTCTACATCTGGGCAGTTGATTACAAGTCTGGGAAGTCAGTTTTGAGCTGAGTTTCGTCTTGTGGATAACAGTTGGAGCTGTGGTCCACATCTGGGTATTTATGAGAATTCCGACAAAGATCTTTGGCGGTTAGGGTTTGGGATTTGTGTCTATAAATACCTATGTTGTAATCAATGCAAGAGTGTGTCTTTCACTTTGTGAGTAATACCTTGTAATTCAGTGCATAATAAAATATCTCATTTTCTGTCCGTGGAGTAGTCGGCACAACGCCGGAAACCACGTTAAATCACTGTGTTCTCTTTGTTTCTGTGTTTTATCAATTCCGCCATACTTTACGTTTGCATTGCTATCTGTTATTTATCTTTCTTAAACTGCAAGATTCTCGTCTGTGTTTATGAAAAACTGGTATCAGAGCGTCAGGTTCAAGATTCAGGAGTTGCAGGTGAACAGAGTTGATCTTCACCAAGACCGGTGACCGGTGCTAGGATTTTGTGATCAAAGGTTTGTTCTTTAATTAGAAGGATGTCAGGAATGAACATGAAGATTGATAAATTTACAGAGAGGAACAGTTTCAGTTTGTGGCAAATCAAGATGCGGACCTTGTTAAAGCAACAAGGATTGTGGACTCCTTTATCTGATAGAGGGGATGCTAGTTCAGCAGATTATGCCAGTCTGGAGGAGAAAGCACATTCAACCATCATGTTGTGCTTGTCTGATGATGTTATCACAGAAGTTGCTGAGGAAGACACCGCTGCCAAGTTATGGTTGAAGCTTGAAAGCATGTATATGACTAAGTTATTGACCGACAAGTTGCTGCGGAAGCAGAGGTTGTTCAGCCTGAGGATGCATGAGGGGACTCAACTGAGAGATCATCTTGATCAGTTGAACACAATATTACTTGATCTCAGGAATATTGATGTTAAGATTGAGGATGAAAATGCTGCTTTGATTTTGCTGGTTTCATTACCAGCTTCCTATGAGAACTTTGTGCAATCTCTTCATAGTTAGGAAGGATACAATTGCTTTAGAGGATGTAAGGTCAGCTTTACATGCCAGGGAGCTAAGACATAAGGCAAATTGGAGCAGCATACGGTCGAGTCAAGCAGGACCGATAGTCGATAGCAACGCGAGGAAAAAGAGCATGGTCAGTCTAGGAAGAAAAGTTCCAAGAAGACAAGGTCCAAAGGCCCAAAATCCATAGATGTTTACAACTACTGTAAGGAGTAGGGACAATGGAAGTCCAATTGTCCAAAGAGGAAGAAACAGCAGGAGAACAGTTCTGGCACAACTGATGTGGTAGCTGAGCATGATTCAGATGAGGACATGGTCCTTGTGGCAGAAGAGTCAGCACATCAAACTGATGTGTGGATTCTGGACTCTGGGGCATCCTTTCATATTTGCCCTCACAGAGAGTGGTTCTCAAGTTATCAGCATATAGATGGTGGTCATATATCTATGGCAAACAGCAAGGTCTGCAAGGTAGTTAGGATTGGCTCAGTTCAGTTGAGGAAAGAGGATGGAAGATTCTATAAAAAACTTGGTGTCTCTCGCCGGAGTGAAGTTAGACATGTTCCACAAATGACCAAAAACTTGGTGTCTCTCGTGACATCTGCCGAGGTTCTTTGGACGTGGCATATGAGGGATTCGGATGCGGAGTTCTTTCTTTGAAAGAACTTCTTGGGGAAAGTGGTGTGCGAGCAAGTTCTCAAAAGGGTACATATAAAAATCATTCGATTGTTAGGGAAGAAGATCAAGAGGCTTCGTACAAATAATGGTCCGGAATTTTCAAGAGGCTTCGAACAAATAATGGTCCGGAATTTTGCTGGACTGAGTTTGATACATTATGCAAAACTGAGGGTATTGTCAGACATCATACAGTCAGGAATACTCCTAAGCAAAATGGTGTAGCTGAAAGAATGAATGAAACTCTTTTGGAGAGAGCAAGATGTATGTTTTCTCATGCTGGTTTGTCAAGGAGAGTTGTTACTTGCAAATGGATTTTCAAGAAGAATGAAGGGATAACTGAGGCATAATGAGTTAAGTATAAAGCACGTCTAGTTGCAAGAGGGTTCAGTCAGAAAGAAAGGGTGGACTTTGATGAGATATTCTCACCAGTGGTCAGACATACTTCAATCAGAGTGTTACTAGCAATGGTGGCACAACAGGACTTAGAACTTGAGCAATTAGATGTGAAGACAGCTTTTCTACGTGGTGAGGTAGACAAAGAGATATACATGACTCAGCCAGAGGGTTTCCAAGTTCCTGGTAAGGAAGATCTTATGTGTAAGTTGAAGAAGTCTTTGTATGGACTGAAGTAGGCTCCTAGACAGTGGTATAAAAGGTTTGACAGTTAGATGATCCAGTTGGGTTACTGCATAAGTCCTTATGATTGTTGTGTTTACAACAGTCAGTTGGAAGATGGATCATACATCTATCTTGCGTTATATGTGGATGACATGCTGATAGCTGCAAGAAAGAAGTCTGATGTTCGGTATCTAAAGACCTTCTCAGTGCTGAGTTTGAAATGAAGGATTTGGGTACAGCCAAGAAAATTTTGGGGATGAAGATCTGAAGAGATGGAAATTAGAAGAAACTGTTTTTATCTCAGCAGGGCTATATACAGAAGATTTTGTCAAAGTTTGGCATGTCAGCTGCTAAGCCAATAGATACTCCTATGGCATCAAATGTTCATTTGTCAGTTTTTGCTTCACAATCAGCCGAGGAGAAGGAGTACATGTCAAGAGTTCCCTATGCTAGTGCAGTTGGCAGTCTGATGTATGCCATGGTGTGCACTAGGCCTGATCTGGCTCGGGCGGCGGTGTTGTCGCGGGTTTATGGCTCAACCTGGAAAGGAACACTGGAAAGCTGTGAAAAGAATGTTCAGGTACCTTAGGGGTACACCTGATGTTAGTCTCATTTATGGAGGTGATACTTGGAAACTGATCACAGGATACTGTGATGCAGATTATGCAGGTGATGTGGACAGTAGAAAATCAATGACTGGTTATGTTTTCACATTAGGGAATTCAGTTGTCAGCTGGAAAGCAACTCTTCTGGCAACAGTGGGTTTATCAACTACTGAAGATGGCTTTATGGCTCTTACTGAAGCAGCCAATGAGGGTATCTGGTTGAAGGGACTAGTCAGTGATTTGGGGCTACATCAGGATCAAGCTGAGATGTATTGTGATAGTTTGAGTGCAATTTGTCTAGCTAAGGATCAGGTTCATCATGAGAGAAGCATATTGATGTGAGGTATCGTTTTCTGAGAAATGAGAAGAGGGTTGTAGTGAAGAAGATCGGCACCAAGGAGAATCCTGCTGATATGTTCACTAAACCAGTTCACCAGAGCAAGTTTCAGTTGTGTTTGGACTTGCTGAAAATTCAACGCTTGTAAACTGAAATCTGGATACTCAGTTGAGGGCATATCAACTTGAGTGGATTCTGAGGAGAAGTCTGGTACTGTACATCCTAGCATTGACGAATGCATCTGGTACAAGTACGTCTGATTATGCAATCTGGTGACGTTGAATGAGAGTTCAAGTCAAGGTGGAGATTTGTCAGTTTTGCTGACTTGATCTCTGAACTGATAAATAATCTGGTGGAACTAATCTAGGAAAACTGAGATTGAGATTGATGTTCAGTTCAGTTAAGTATATTCAGTTCTGAGAAAGTCAGTTTGATGAAGTGCAACTCAGTTTCTTCTGAAGTCAGTAGTCAGTTCTGGTCTGCTGAGTTTTGCTGAGTATAGCTGAGTTCTACATCTGGACAGCTGATTACAAGTCTGGGAAGTCAGTTTTGAGCTGAGTTTCGTCTAGTGGATAACAGCTGGAGCTGGGGTCCACATTTGGGGTATTTATGAGAATTCCGACAAAGATCTTTGGCGGTTAGGTTTTGGGATTTGTGTCTATAAATACCTATGTTGCAATCAATGCAAGAGTGTGTCTTTCACTTTGTGAGGAGTACATTGTAATTCTGTGCATAATAAAATATCTCCTTTTCTGTCCGTGAAGTAGTCGGCACAACGCCGGAAACCACGTTAAATCACTGTGTTCTCTTTGTTTCCGTGTTTTATCAATTCCGCCATACTTTACGTTTGCATTGCTATCTGTTATTTATATTTCTTAAACTACAAGCTTCTCGTCTGTGTTTATAACGGTAATATATGCGGTGGTTTGTGGTGAATATCTGGCTGTGTTTGTGTTGGAGCCGGTGGTGCACGGCGGTGTGGTGGAATGTACGATGGCCGGAAAGTAGAAAATAATGAGGAGCTCCACTGTCGACAAGTTGGCAGAGTCTGGTTGCTTTTTATAAAATTGTAGATATCTTTGTGAGTTACATTGAGAGGGCTGAGCTAATGATGATAAGACATAATAAAACATGTTAAGGCACTAATTAAACTAGGTGGCGGTTATGACAGGCCAGACATGGTGCGGACCCAACACTTAGCCGTTTTTTGAGTCTTTGTCTTGAGCTCACCATATAGCCGCTTGTTCTCCCTATATGCGGGCTTGTACTCACGCGGGGCGGGCTGGCCGACCCCGATAGCCTCGGATCACGCTCAGTTTGACGGAGGATTAACATCTTATTGACCAGCCTTTTGTCCTTGCTTAGCTTATCGGCATGCGGGCTGATCGGTCCGGTGACCTTGTATACTGTTGGGGCCGCCGAACGAACTCGATTATGGATCCGTGGGCTAAATGACATATTAGGCGTATCAATGGCCCCCTACTCCGTGTCTTAATTGTTCACAAGAAGCACAAGGCAGGGAGTAAAGTTGTTAACACATTGATAACCTTGTACCTTGAGGACTTGCTGTGAAGCGGGTCGCTTGCTGGCGCATTCGGAACGCTGAACGCATGGGTGTCGGTATTAGGTGCCACGCTACAAAGCGGGTGGTCTTAGGCAACTTTTATGTCGTAAAATGACTAGCTACGTGCTGCGCACTATAAAGTAGATGAGAGTAAATGTCGCCTACGAAGCAGATGGTCTTAAGGGTGGGGCCGCACTATGAAGCGGACGGACCCATATGGTGCCACGCTATTAAGCGGACGGTCTTAGAGTTGGGGGAGTTGAAAATCCTTGGTGGGGCCGATCGGGCCGCATATAACCGTAATGGTCGATGCGTGGTTTAAGGAGCCGTTTCCACAACGTGTCAGACGTGACTGTTGAGGTGAAAGGTCGGCCCATGATTGGCTGAGCCATTTCGATAACCGTCCCGCAATTATGGCAATTTTGAATTTCGAAATCCGAAAAGTCACGCTCGAATCTGGGCTGCATTTAATGCTTCCCCAGCCTTATCATTATCTCTTTGATATGAACGATAAACTTGTCTTTTCTACAACTTTGCTGCTTGATCAACATGCAATGACTTCAGATCTGATTCTTTGAGTCTGAGTGTTTACTTCACGTCTGATCTGAATTTTCTTTTAATCTGAATCTTCTGAACTAAATTTCTTCGGCTACTCAACTTTTTCTTCTGGATTTGATTCAATCACTCTTCTCCACTGAATCTTATTAGATATGTTTTAATCTTCGGATCTGATTTTCATTTTCTCTGATCTTAAGTTTGTGTAAGATCAGAGTACATCATATTTTTATATAAGCTTGAAGTTTCTTCACATTACTTGACTTCAAGTCTTCATCACATAGATAAACTTCAAGTCATCACATACTTCTGAATTTATCTTTTCAATTTGCTTTCTTCTTCTATTCTGATCTTCAAATCTAAGTCTGATCCATTTGTCTTCAATCTTCAATACTGAATTTGATCCTGCAGCCTTCAACTCTTCTACACTGAGTTTGATCCCTCCGCCTTCAACAAACCTAAATGTCAGTCCATAGCTAATCCTATAAATTTTAGTCTTATGAGTTTCTTTAAGTCTGGAACTAACTGACTATGCTACTAGGATCCTATCAATTTTTCCATTACAGTGCTTAGTCTGATCAACCTATACAATATCACACTTCTAGCATAAACTTATACATTTCATCTATGTTCTATACATTTCATCTATGTTCTATCAGGCTTATATTACAACTGGTTTGGCCATCATCAAAACTGAAAATCCTAACAGTAGGGAGTAATAGGAGCGACCAGTGCAGAGATCCTTTGCCGGAGATATGACAACGTTGAGCTAGCGACTAATGGGATGTTTAGGCTTTTGAGCTCAGCTGCCGAGATCCAATATACTGAGGTCGAGCTCTGCTGGCCTGGGACCGATGTTAAACACTTCGAAAATATTGGCAAATGATGTTGAGAGATGGACCTGGACAATACACTGAGGTGGTCTTACGCTCATAGCTTTGCTGTGTAAGAGTCATGTGTACGATGACCGATGACCGATGACCGATCTAGCCCACGTCAACAGCCCTACCAGCACACCGGTGGTTAACTTCTTCTGGGATCCACTTGGTGTACTTCAAGCGTATTTAGAACACTATCTAAAACATTAGCGGTTATCCTTAGTGATAGATGACATATTTCATATCATTTGAACCGTTAGTGATATATTAGCAAAATTAGAATCAGATTTTTACATTTCTACCCGTAGATATTATCTACAAGTAACTATGAATTTTGTAATATTTTTCTACGAAATCCTCGTTATTCAACGTCAGAAAAGCAGGACTTGAAAAACACGCCGGGTCTGAAAGGATCAATTATCCCCCCACATCTTTTACCTCAAGGATTTATACCATAACCTACAACCATTTTTGTTTGAAATCAACAAACAAATTTTAATTGTTGCAACAGTTTCTTCTTTTGTTTGCTTTTTTTTACAAAACACTATCACTTATCTAATGGAAAGGAAAACAACAAACATCGCAAAAAGACAGAATTGATAACAAAAACAAAGAGCTGTTAACACGAACATATACATGAGTAGTTGGTTTTGCATAATGATGTAGACAACACAACTCTTTGAATTACCCCACATTAGCTTTTCATTTTACAACCATGTTACCAATAGTATCAGTTTCTTAAAACGTAGAACCCAAACATTAAGGCTCTCCATTTTTCCTGTCTCTCAGAATGAGTGGAAGGGTTAATCGAATTCTGGGTGATTTCGGAATCATGTGAAACTTTCAACCTCCACCCTCCAACTTAAGGTCTCGGCTGCCTTAAGCCCCCAAACTCCTTACCAACTCAAGCCATGCTGTTACGGAGACAATCATATCAGTTTCTTGCTTATTATTCAGGTGACATGACAATTCCCATATAGGAGGAGTAAACATTTTCTTCTAAAGTAATCCCTATCCATATGGGCATCAGCAATTTTGACATCAACCTGGAAAGTCTACTTTACCAATGGGACCATGGATCAATAAAAGTACACCTCTGTTTAATGCCATCAAACATGCTCCAGCATATATAGAGATCTAGATTCTAAGTCTAAATCAACTTATTGCCATGGACTAATCCTAACAATATGCCATTTTTTTTTATAAAAAAAAGAGAAATATTATGTTTGTATTAGTATTGTCTAATTGTAGTAGTTAAGTATGCCATTAATCCTAAAATAATGAAATATTGGCAAATGTTTTAGTGAGAAATTAATGTTTACATTCACTTAAAACAAACATTGATAAATAAAACTCTCGTAAGATAACACATTTCTCAAGAATAGAACTACCTCCGTCCCAAAATATACAAGTACGCCCCTAGTTTAAAAAAAAGCAAGGGCTGTGCAAGAGGTCTTATACTAATTTAAACAACAATTATTAACAAATAAAAGTGCCCCTTTTAAGGCCAAAAAAAAAAAAAAAAAAAAAAAAAAAGAGAAAAAAAATTTCAATTTTAAAACAGAAAAAATCCTGTGAACCCACAGGGGAAGCATTCTCCTTTCCAAATAATGAGCTGTGTGACTTTTGACTTGTACGAGCTTTTTCATCCGACCAAAGTCTCTTTTCTTTTTTCTTTTCTTTGTCCTACTCCACCACTCTCTTTTCTTTTTTTGTGACACATCCAATCCAAATATATAGCAAAATAAAACAATATAATTTCAATCACACCAAAGACATATATATATATATATATATATATATATATATATATATATATATATATATATATATATATATATATATCCATAAAAGATTGATATAAATATTTTCCACTTATGAGTATATTATATATAGGGTCTAAAATGAAAATGTCTTTGTTGTTACCAAAACCATGCACATGTGGTTCCTTAAATAAATGGTCTCACATATAGAATTTAAATAAAAAAAATCACGCAATAATTAAGAATTAAGAATTTCAAGATTCTTTAGCACAGCCTTTTGGTATCATCATCATCATCATCATCCCGGTCGATGTTTTTACTGTTTTCACCGAATGTTAGGCTCTTTCTTTTTGAACCGACCGCAGTCGGGCATTTAGTCGGATTCTCTGATGCATCAACAGCATACCCCGAATGAAACGGGGAAAACGGAGGAGAGATGTTTTTCGTGTTCAGAAGCTCTGAATTCCTTGTTTCTTGCTGTTTCAATCGATTGTATAAAGAAATTATTTCCTCCTGTCGAAACAAATAAATAAAGAGTTTTTTTTTATGATAGTTAAATAGTACTCATTTTGTCCTCAAAATATAAATCATTTTATATTTATTTATTTTCTTAATATATATATGTGTGAACAGTAGAAATTAACTCACGATGTTAAGACAGCTACTGCAGTAGAGGGGGTTTATCTTGTGGCCCAAAGACTCCTTTGTTAATGTTTGATCAAATGTAAACAGAGTTGCAGCAGCAGCAATAGCAGATGGCCTGTCCTGAATCGTCATTTCATCTGTATGTGTCAAGAATCATTTGTAAAAGTCTTAAAATTAAGTCATTTTCCACCTAATTAAATGTTTGCAATTGGGTATAAGAAAAATTTAACCAAAAAATAAAGAAAATTAAAACTCACCTTTAATTGTCTTTAATAGAATCTCAATAACCTTTGATACATAATTAGTTGAAGAAGGGTGTTTTTGGGAAAACTTTGATACAAAATAATGGATAAAAGCAAAAGGGGTTGCTAATTTCATCTTCCATTCCAATGTATCCAAAACTATAAGCTCCATTCTTTGAATCATTCTACTTTCAAAATTGTATTCTTTTTCCACCAATTGTGATATTCCTGGCACCTTGCATTCTTCCATTTTTGCTGCCAATGATAAACATGCTATTGCCAATAATGGCACAACCCAATACTTCTCATCCTAAATAAAAATATAATTTTATATTAACCCAAAAAAAAAAAATAATAAATCAATCTGGGTATGAATTAATGGTCCAAACCTTAATGAATTTCCTAGAAAGAAATCTGTCCATATATGTGACAGCTAAGTAGCCAGTTTGGATTTCGAATCCAAATGCCAAACCAGTCTGCATTGAAAAAATAAAAATAAAAAATAAAAATAATGTTTAATGAGATGAAAAAAAAAATTAATTGCAAGAAATTGACATTATTATACTAACTCGAAAAATGTAGTGTATAGCATCCATTCGAGCTTTTTTAATCCAATCAACACTTAAAGCATAATTGATGTCTTGTTTCTGAACACCATTTCCATAATTGATCTCTCTGTTAAGCAAAATTAGCAGATATTCCTCATCATCTTCTTCCTCTTCTTCGAAAATGGTGTCATTTTCTTGCAGTTCATCACAGTCAAAGCTGGTTTGACTCTCTTGGCAAAAAAGGTTGGAAGAAGGAGACAATGTAGGCTGAGAAAACTCCATTTTCTCCCCCTTGGAATCAGAGTGTATTATTCATCATGTAATTTATAGCGGAATAAAAAGGGGGAAATTAACCCATAAAAAAGGAAACGTGGAAGAAAAATTAATAGGTAGTGGGGTAGAAAATAGAAATTTCGATCCCCGCCAAATAAATAAATAATAAATAAAATAAGAAGGAAAAATATCTATATATGCACTTGCCAAATTATAATATGTAAATAAATAAAATTGTTTTAGAAGATTTTAACACGATGGTAACAACCCCTATAAATGCGGGGTTGTGCTGTAATTTTGGAAAGAAATTAAAATTATGGCGTGAATATAGGGTGTGGTGTGCAGGAGTTTTTAGTTGTGGGTGGATCGACGTGCTGGAGAAGATGGTTGTATAAATTGGAGTTCTCTTCTCTATCTGTTTTCGATTATTAGAAGAAACGTAGTCAAATTGTAGGGCGTGATTTATGATTTTATTTTATTTTTTCAAAATTCTATTCTATGATGTTACCGTCATATTTTCAATTTTTCTTTGAGACGGAATACATACACAATAAACAAACATACATAACATATATATTTACCTCCAAAAAAATAAAATTGTATATCGATATTGTCAGAAATATCAGGTTTGCGGTATATGAATTTTGAGATGGATATCTAGCTGATTGTGGGTGATTTCTCCGGTGAGATGCGGTGGAGCTCAAGAAAAAAGATGGAGCTTTTGTGGAGTCAGAGGAGGAGGATGGTGTTTTTTGACTATTAGCTGTGCCTGATAGGCTACTTACGTACCCTTCATAAGGGATCAAGTCAATGCGTAGTTCTTAGAAGAAAATCCGAGAGAGAGACTGTAATGGAGGTGAATGTGATATGTATAGAGGCATGTAGCTGGCCAACTTGTGAGGGCAGGACAACTGGTGAGAGCAGGATAGCTGGCAGACTGCGAGTTTGGAGGGCTGAAAGCCCTTGACGAGTAGAAAGCCTGGCGGACTCGGAGAGCCCACGACGGGCAGAGAGTCCCGGCGGACTCGGGGAGCACACGACGGGTAGAGAGTCTTGACGGACTCGGAGAGCCCACGACGGGCAGAGAGTCCTGGCGGACTCGGAGAGCTCATGACGGGCTTAGAGGAACTTTGTTGCCAAGTTGTGTTGAAGGAAGGCGAGCCGGAGGGGCGAGCATGTCGGGCCCCCAGTGCTTAGTATCGAGCTAGTTGTTAGCTGCTTTATTCCCGTTGTAGTGGCTAACGATGAGGATCATGATAGCGTGAGGCGGAGCTGGCCGAGGACCCTGTCCACTATTGGGCTTATGTTGATTTTGGTATATCAGTATCTAACGGCTTGCAAAAAGGATCAATCAAAAACCAAACCGATTCAAACCATTGGTTTTCAAAGTATTTTGGTTTGATTTATCATTCTTACAAACCAAAACGAGTTATAAAAGGTGAAGGTGAAGGTGAAAAACCCAATCAAACTAAATAAAACCGATTATAAGAAGAGATGAATGTTGCCAAATCGCAGGGCGAGAGAAGCCTAATATTTATGAATTGAATTTTTTATATTAATGTTACATTTTTTTAATTCTAAGATGTAATCATCATATTTTCATTTTTTTAGTTTGAGAAAGTATGTCAAAGATTTTTAAATCAAGCCTTTACCTTTATGTAAAAACATACAATCCTACAAACATCATCACAATACGGGCACTATATATACATATACCGACTCCGTTTTAAAATAACTGATACAGTTGTCAAAATTATTTATTTCATTTTATTTGAGGTTGTTACATTTTCAATACAGTATTTATTGTATTTTTCCTTGTTTTACCTTATTTATTACAACATGAGATATAAAAAACAAGGCTACATTAATTATACTCAAAGTCTTTTTAGCCATTTCATTCTTAAAGTCAATACATTAATTTACTTTCTTAATATGTGTGTTTTGACAACTGCATTAGATAAATTAGAACAAAGGGAATATCTAATAGTTTGCAGACCGAAACCAAACTGAATCAATAGAAAACAAACTGATTCACAACATCGGTTTTCATACTATTTTGGTTTGGTTTATCATTCTCACAAACAAAACCGACTTATACAAGATAAATGCACTGGCGGATCTATATGTATTAAGGTATTAAGGTGAGGTCACCGGACATACTAAACACACAAACTCACCGGACATAGTAAACACATAAACTCACCGGATCTATATGTATTAAGGTATTGATCGAGTTCCGTGATTTTTTTAATATTAAAACAATGTATTTTTTTTGTGTTAAAAATATGTCGTTTTGTCTTTAGAGAAAACAGCTTTAGGCAACGGTGACTCATTGAAATAAATTTTGGTATAAAAAATAGTTTTAGATTTCTCTGATTCATTGAAACAAATTTCTAAGTCCGTCCTGGCACGAAGAAGGTGAAAAATCGAACCAAACTAAATAAACCGAACTAAACTTGCTATGGGATTTAGAAAAACGAAGGGAATTTTTTTTTTTTTTTTGAACTGCAGACGTGAGATGCGAAGTTGGTGTGTAAGTTTGACTGAAGAGTGATGCCTTAGTAATGAGGGTGGCACGAGGGAATTTCAGCAATAATGATATATATATCTCATATCTGGGTAGATAATGTTCACATTAAACAAGTATCTTCTGCGTGTTATTTTTTTTGATTCATTTATACAAATTGAAAGCATTTGGTAAAATTATACATACAGGCATTAATGCCTAAGTAATTTCAGTGGTTTGGTAGTGGACGAAGTGTTTTTTTTTTCTTTTTTGTTGGACTCGATCTGCACTATCATTGATCGTGAATAGAATCATTTATTTTTTTAATAATAAAATTTTATTTCAAGTTTTAGTGTTACAGCAAATCTTAGAGAAGATCAACCAAATTTTTTGTCTAGATCTATGGCATACTCGATGAAGCCGTGGCGGGCCTATGATTAAATATTATTGTTAGGCAAAAATTCTAAAACAAACCAACCTTTGAACCAAATCAACCAAACCTTAATCGTATAAACACATTTAACTTAAAACCAAACACACCAATTTTACCGTTTAAAACCGACCAAATACTATGTGTATATATATATACATACACACACACACACTCACACTCACACACACACACACATACACACCTACATCTAATACTTTAAAACATCTATACGCTTTTTACTATCTATTTCAATCTATTTGAATTTTTTACGTGTAATATAGTGCTGCAACATAGTTAATTTCATATCCTCCATATTCAAATTTTGTTGATCATTTCACAGAATTGTCTTCAATCCTTTGAAAGAATCTTGAGTACATTTCGGTTCACAACTCTCCACTGCTAACTCGTTCTTCTCTTTACACTTGCTCAACACCAATATTTGAAATATGTGGATGCTCATTTGAATGACTTACTTCTCTCAATGATATTGATGAACTTCATTATGGATATTTGTCGATGCTGATTTGTATGACTTACTTCTCTTAATGATCTGCATAATGTATATTTTTTTTATTATCTGGATAAATGCATTTATAAACCTTGGTTTTATATACGATTGTCTTTGATTTGCTTATAATTAAGTTATGTTGACAATAACATTATACAAATAATCAATATCGGTGTTTTGGAGATCTTAAAATCATGAATATTTTCTTACTAAATAAAGCTCAAATCGTATCGCATGTTTATTCATTTGATATATATATATATATATATATATATATATATATATATATGTGTGTGTGTGTGTGTTATCTATCTTCCATTTATCTCTCCTTACTTATCAAACAAATCTATTCCTCTTTCTTCCCCAATCTTAATCAAAATACTATTTTGTGTTATGCATTTTGAGATTTATGTATGTCATTTAATAATATAGTTGTTTGTTCATTAATAGTAGTTTTTTTAAGTTGATGATTCATTGATTATCGAATTGAAACGAGTAAGATAAGAACCATGTGAAAACGGTAATAAACCGGAACCAAGCCGAACCAAACCGGACTGAATAACATGGTTTACGTCTTCAAACCGTTCTAGTTTGGTTTCAAAAATTTGAAACCGTATAAAATGGTTCGGTTTTAAAAATGATAAAACCCGGCCGAACCGGACCATGTTCATCCTTAATTATTGTGGTCTTGATTTTCAATTTAAATGAAAATACAAGTCCGCGTAACAAAAGAATCTAATGCAAAATAATTTCATTTATCATACATCAAGTTACGAACATATAATATAGTAAAGTGTTGTACTTCTAAATATAATAAGTGTAGCTAGAGTTTGTTTCAGTGGTTTTTAACTTTTATAATTAGATTTTGATGGTATAAGGTAGGAAAAAAAAATTGCAAACGCATTTCAAATGTGCACCCGGTTTTGTGGTGTTTAATTATTATAATTAGATTTACAAGTAAGAAAAAAAAAATCAAGATTTAATTTAAAAGATCTAAGGCAAAAAGAAAAAAAATTATATTTAGATTGTATAAAACATTAAACACGTACTATAAGCATTTCAATGGTGTAAGGTAGAAAAGAAAAAAAAATATTGTTTATAACATGTTTTGAACCCATGAACTTTAGATAAAAAAGATTTAAAAAACAGTTAATACCACTAGGCTATTGAAGAATTCCTTTAAAATTAAGAAGACGTTAATACATATACTAATAACAAAAAAAATTTACAATTACACAAAAATAAAAATTTTATTTTCCTTTTTTTTCCCTAAAATTTTTGGGTGGTCTTGAGACCACCCCACCTCCTTAGTGGGTCCGCCCATGGATGAAGCCATAACAATAATACCATTGGATCGTTGCATGACTCGCACATTAAAAAGTCCATTGCCGAAGAGAAACTTAGAGAAGAAGTAGTCGGCTAGGCTAGGGTTTGTTGGAGAAAAAATAGTGGCAAAATGAAAATTGATTTTTTAATTTTTTTTACAACCACTTTATGAGCTGGTTCGATTACACTATTGTATAATTTATCAAGAGTGTATGATGAATTTGAAAACTACGTACGACGTAGTTGAAAACAGGTCTTTGAATCATTCAATTCGGTTAACGGATGAATGAGAAATTAAGGCTTAAAACTGGTTAGTTAAAGTTGAAGTGTTGGAAGTTGAAGAGTTTAACTTTCATAATACCACATTGGGCATTGTGCTAAGCTTTTCTCAATATATAAGTGGGAGGAGTTTGTTAAAAGGTATAAGTTCCAAGGAAAGAGAGAGAGTTCAGAATGGTTTTAGTTAGACGATGTTCTGCTAAAATTGCCACGGCGCCGCCCGCCCTTGCTCGTTGACCGTTGACTTGGGCTTGGGGAATTGCGCCTGAGGCAATACTAATTTTTTTGGACAAAGTTACATTGGATCTTGTCAAATAATTAGTCAATCTCAATTCTGATTTGAACTGAGCGTCTGAGTAATTCGATTCAATTACAGGCTCGATTCGGCTGTCTCTTCATCTCTATTGGGAAATAATGCTGAGAGTTAGTGTAGTTAAGTAAACTCCTTCAACTGATGGAGTTAAAGTCCTCTTAAAACTCCTCAACTGATAGCTTCAATACACTTCAAGGCTGATGGAGTTACCTGATGCTTTCATCCCTATATAAAGGTCTTCTACTGCTATGGAAACAATACTAGAACTACAACACAAATACATACTACTGCATAAAATTAGTCCAAGATTTTTTCTGAAGCACTGCAAGAGTTCGCCGTTTGTTCAAAGTTGAAGTACCTTCCTCTTGAACATGTAAACTAAGTAATCCTGGGATACAATTGCCTAAAACGCGGGTACATGCCGAAGCAATTTGTCTTAAGGAAAAAGTTCATCTCGCCTTAGTCGTTTAGAGATATCCTTTCTGTTTTTGTAATTTCATTTTTCATTACTACACTTGTAATTTTCTTTCAGATTAATAAAGAAATTGTTCTTCTTTTTTCTGGTTGTTTATTTTATTTCGCATAGGATACTACGGGTATAACAATCTTAAGACAAATTTTCAGAGCCTTCTTTTGCTTTGAAAAGTATCTGTATGCGAATTTAAATAAATTCTCAGTTCGTCTTCTGAACATTTTTTTTTTAATTTTTCTGGTTGAATTGAATATCACTTTTGATATTCAGTAATCTTCTTCCTACTGAAGTGTTTATCTTCTGATCTTGAACATAAATGACTACTGTTAGTGATGCGTCATTGATACCCACTGCAGATGCTATGGCAGCTGCAAGTCTGAATGCTGTATCAAGTGTAGCATTTTTCAGTTTGATTAAACTTTAAAGCATTATCTAATTTAAAGTTTAATCAAACTGAAAAATGCCAAGTATGTGTCGAAGCTAAAATGACTAAGTCACAATTTCCTTCAGTGGAAAGAAACACAGAACCTTTAGATTTAATTCATACAGATTTGTGTGATTTAAAATTTGTGCAAACGAGAGGTGGTAAAAAAATATTTGTAACATTTATCGATGATTGTACAAAATACTGTTATGTTTATTTGCTAAGTAGCAAAGATGAAACAATTTAGGCTTTTAAGAACTATAAGAATGAAGTCAAAAATCAACTTAGCAAATTAACGAATCAAAAAGGTTCGTAGAGGTGGTGAATATGATGCACCGTTTAATGAAATATGTTCACAATCTGGAATTATTCATCAAACTACAGCTCCGTATACACCTCAATCAAATGGTATTGCTGAATGCAAGAACCGCACCCTAAAAGAGATGATGAGCGCTATGTTGATAAGTTTGTGTTTACCTCAAAACTTGTGGGGGGAGGCCATCCTCTCACCAAATGTCATTCTTAATAGAATTCCATTGAAAAAGATGGATAAGACCCCATATGAGTTGTGGAAGTGCCATAAGCCAAGCTATAAATACTTGAAAGTGTGGGGGTGTTTAGCAAAGGTAGAAGTGCCTAAACCTAAACAAATAAAGATTGGACCTAAAATGATAGATTGTATATTTATCGGATATGCAAATAACAGTAGTTCATATAGATTTCTAGTGCATAAATCTGACATCTCTGATGTACATGTGAATGTGGTAATGGAGTCAAGAAACGTTGTGTTTTTCGAGGATGACTTTCTAAATAAAGATAGAAGCAAATAAGACACGAGTCCAAATAAGCGGACGCATGAATCCATAGAGGATGCCACTCTAGAAAATGAGGAAATAGAACCTCGTAGAAAGAAACGGGCTAGGACTTCAACGTCATTTGGTCTAGATTTTCTAACTTATATGGTAGGAAACGATCCAAGAACATATGCTGAGACTATGTCAAATCTAGAAGCAACTTTCGAAAGAAGCAATCAAAAGTGAAATAGACTCCATTATGCAAAATCACACTTGATAATTGTTTAATATCCCACCAGGGCATAAAGCACTCGGTTGTAAGTGGATTTTTAAGAAAAAACTTAAAGCTGATGGATCTATTGATAAATATAAGGCCAGATTGGTAGCCAAAGGTTATCGACAAAAGGAAGGTCTTGATTTTTTTGATACATATTCACCGGTAACTAGAATCACTTTGATAAGGGTTTTTATTGCGATTGTTGCGGTCTATAACCTGGAAATCCATCAAATGGATATTAAGATTGCTTTCTTAATTGGTGAATTTGAGGAAGAAATATACATGGAACAACATGAGGGGTTTGTAGTTCCAGGTCAAGAACACAAGGTGTGTCGACTCGTTAAATCATTGTATGGGCTAAAACAAGCGCCAAAACAATGGCACCAAAAATTTGATCAAACGATGTTGTCAAATGAGTTTAAAATTAACGAGTGTGACAAATGTGTCTATATGAAGAACACTTCTAATTCTTATGTGATAGTATGTCTTTATGTTGATGACATGTTGATCATGGGAAGTACTCATGATATAATCATGAATACTAAGAAGACGTTGACATGGAATTTTGATATGAAGGATGTGGGAGTTGCAGATGTAATTTTGGGGATTAAAATCTCTAGAATGTCTGATGAGCTTGCGTTGTCACAGTCTCATTACATTGAGTCTGTTTTAAAAACATTTAATGTATTTAATGAAAGTCCAGTGAAAACTCCAATTGACTTAAGTATGCACTTAGTCAAGAACAAAGGTGAACCCGTGTCTCAATTGAAATATTCACAAATCTTAGGCTGTCTGATGTACATAACAAATTGTACTAGACCAGACGTAGCCTGTGCTGTGAATAAACTAAGCAGGTTTACGAGTAATCCAAGTGAGGATCATTGGAAAGCTCTGAATAGGGTACTAAGGTACTTAAAATTTACAATGAATCTGGGATTACGGTATACGAGATAACCAGCAGTGTTAGAAGGATACTGCGATGCGAATTGGATATTTGATTCAAAAGATACAAAGTCCACAAGTGGCTATGTATTCACTATTGGTGGTGTAGTGGTGTCATGGAAATCCACAAAGCAAACGTCCATAGCTCATTCCACGATGGAATCTGAGCTTATTTCATTAGATAAGGCAGGAGAAAAAGCAGAATGGCTTAGCAATTTCCTAGAGGATATTCCATGTTGGACTAAGCCTATTGCTCCAATAAGCATACATAGTGATAGCCTGTCGGCTATAAGTCGAGCACAAAACAGTATGTATAATGGTAAGTCTCGCCATATACGTCGTAGACACAATACTATTAAACAATTGATCTCTAATGGTGTGATTTCCATCAATTTTGTTAGATCGAAGGAGAATATTGCGGATCCGCATACCAAAGGTTTACCATTAGATCAAATGTCAAAATTGACACTCGAAATGAGTCTAAAGCCTATTATGATAGAAACTTTGTAATGGTTACCCAACCATGTTGACTGGAGATCCTAAGATCATGGTTCAAAGGGACAACTAAGTCACGAATGTTCATTGAACACTTTCCCATTCTGTGAACAAAAGTGTTATCTGCCAGTGCTGTAAAGGTTAAGTGAAAACTTTTAATGATTCCTATACTTGGTTATTTCAAGTGGGGTATGGCAGAATACTTTTGATAGGAGATCACCTATGTAAGTGTGAAGTTGGGCTGCTTCTGTGAGAATTCAGAGGCTAGAATTCTCTAACGCACTTTCTAAAACCAGGGGTGATTCATGGCCAAAATGAACACAACTATGAGAACCAATTACGGTGTTAGGGGAAATATTGTGTGAGTACTATTTTTTGGTTTTACAATAAAGGCTAAACAGTTCAAGACATAGTTCACTGAATAGCCGAGTAGATCTGATAGTATTTCACTAAGGCAGGTTCAAAGCTAGATGCTACCTCTCCTGATGCAATATTTTTCCATCAGAAATCTCTTCAGAGTCTGCATTTGCATTAATTTCCATTCATGTGAGGGATTGTTGGAGAAAAAATAGAGGGAAAAGGAAAAATGATTTTATAATCATTTTTTACAACGCCTTTATGAGCCGGTTTCGATTACACTCTTGTATAATTTATCAAGAGTATATGATGACTTTCAATACTACGTACGACGTATGAGAAATTAAGGCTTAAAGTTGGTTAGTTAAAGTTGAAGTGTTGGAAGTTGAAGAGTTTAACTTTCATAATCCCATATTGGTAATTGTGCTAAGCTCTTCTCAATATATAAGTGTGAGGAGTTTGATGGGTATATGCTCCAAGGAAAGAGAGAGAGAGTTCATAATGGTTTTAGTTAGAAGATGTTCTGCTAAAATTACCACACGCGCACGCGCCGCCGCCCGCCTGTGTCCGTTGACTGTTGACCGGGGGCTTAGGCTTGGGGAATTGGGCCTTCGTGGGCCTGAGGCAATACTAATTTTTTGGACAAAGTTACATTGGATCTTGTCAAATAATTAGTCAAGTTCAATTCTGATTTGAGTTGAGAGTCTGAGTAATTCGATTCAATTACATGCTCGATTCGGCTGTCTCTTTATCTGCTACTGGGCAATAATGATGAGAGTTAGTGGAGTTAAGTAAACTCCTTCAACTGATGGAGTTAAAGTCCTATTAAAACTCCACAATTGATAGCTTCAATACACTTCAAGGATGATGGAGTTACATGATGCTTTCCTCCCTATATAAAGATCTTCTACTGCAATGGAAACGACATTAGAACTATAACACAAATACATACTACTGCATAAAATTAGCCAAAGAGTTTTTTTGAAGCGCTGTAAGAGTTCTCCGTTTGTTCAGAGTTGAAGTACCTGATGACGGGGTCAATCAGGTTATAATATACTTGACCACCATAAACCAATACTAGCAAGAGGACTAGGCCCATCGTAGTATAGCTATAGTGAATCAAGGTCGATCCCACAGGGAACCAATTGTGGATCATCTTATATACAAACAATTAATTAAACATGTCAAGGACATAGAGGCGGTCTACGACCAACATAAGACAAAAAAGGTAAAGACACGACTCGACACAACGTAATTAACCTCCCCAATTATAGTCTTTATCGTTTGGACCTAGATAATTTATATAATAAACCGAACTTATTAACTCGTCGATCCGTTTGTATCTATCTTAGATTGGCTACGGGAGTCATCCTCTTTAACTTGACTTAGCACCGGTAGGTCACTAGATCACCGTGGTATTGTTACGTGACTTCGCCTTTTGGTGCCTCCATCTCATATAACTCACACGCTTACGACTCTAAGGATGCCGATATTAACCGTACACCTCGTCTAGAGCAACATTCCTATGGTTAGGCGTACTTCCTAAACGATCGCATCGGTCTCTCTCGTCCCATTAACAATTACCCGCACGGTTTCATGTTAATCTACGATTTACGTATAACTAGGTGAGCTCAATTCCCAAATACAAAACCTACCTAGATCTCGCCGAAAGTCCCGGAAGATCATTCATGAGCCAACCTAGGAGCCCTATATTGGTATTTCCTAATCATACGCTAATTAAAACGACGAGCAACGTAGCCGTAGCCATACCTACCGAGATGATAAATTCTATTAAGTTAACCTAACCATAAAGACGTGGCTATCTAACGGATAAAACAGGGCTCGGTCGACCGAATAGGTGGGCTCGGTCGACCGAGTGAACTCATTCGGTCACCCGAATCAATTTCGTCCCAGCATTACATCCCCGAACGTATCTCTCGCGTTTCATCATACGTACGTATTAAACAAGAATTCGTAAAGCATTCATATAAACTAACTTAGATACACATTAATTAAACAATGCAGATTCATGAATAAATACTAAGTGTATGACGTAGGTTATGGGATCCTCATAGACAAGGCTTCGCCACATCCATAACGACATAACCTAGATCTACATCATCTAGCTATGAATTAACTAACTCAAACAATAAAGCATAATTGGGAGGGATTAATTACTTAAAAGAAAAGAAACAGAAAATAAAGGCTTACATAATGCAGCCCTTAAATTGCTGGAAACACCCTCAATAAACTACATTGAATCAAGATATGAATAGAGTGATTTTATTGAATGATATTCTCAGGTATATTTTGGTGTCTATTACAATTCTCGTAGCTGCTTGCTTATATAGAGGTTTTTGCCGACTTAGGGTGGTTCTAGAAGATAAGCACGATATAAGCCGGAAACCGACCCAAACCTAAGGCTCGGTCAACCGAAGAGCTGCACTCGGTCGACCGAAGCTATAGGCTCGGTCGACCGAACCTAAGTTTGCATGTTTAACACGTTTTCTTCGTCTAGCTTGTTCCCCACTGCACGCTTTCGTGTTGATCTGATTAATCTTTCATTTAATGCTCCGATTTTCTTCCTCCATTATCTTGAGATCCATTGATTGAATGACATTAATCCTCTCGATTTGTCGTGATCTACAAAATAAACATTTATAGCACAATAAATCGGCCTTTTAATAATAAAATCAGTTAAATACCAAATATCATATTAATAATCACTTAACATTAAATAATAAATATAAACATGTGATTTAATATGAAATATATATTATTAATCTCGATTTAAGGTCAATGTTGATGAATTTCACGGGTATAATTTGACCGTCATCAACTACCCCCCACTTAGACTTTGATCGTCCCGAACAAAGCATCAATAAGTCATTCCCCAAGACAACATTTTCTATGGTCAAATCATACTTACACAAGAAACTCAAGTCAACTCATACTAGTCATGATCATAAGATATCCATTATTCACTACTGACTATGAATCGAAGTGATGTGTGCATGTGCATTTAGTTTTATATATTCGTGGCAAGATTAGAGTTTATGCCGACTTCGTAATCTCAACCCACCAACTTCAGTATTCATACTTCTTATGCCTTTTATTTTTGAAGCACTAGAGCAATAAGCAAGAGCGTATCTATAGGGATTTTGGACTTGGAGACCGAGTACTACTCAAAGCCTCTTAAAGAGTTGAATATTCTTTCATATCTTCATATTTTTCAAATACTATTAATCTCAAGGAAGAAAACTTTTTAGAGTATCCCCCTATCTTAGATCATGTATAGCATCGAATATTACCACAAGCGCGGGGCTACTTTGGTAATGTTACTACAAGCCCAGTGTTTTAACGCATTGTCAAACACAGGTACGTCTCAAGCTTATTACTCCGCTTTAATGGCTAAAATATAAGAATGCATCAGCAGATAGATATTGACACTAAGTTTACATAACCAATCATCTATGCAATGTACACATAATTTCTTCAGTTATTATGATTTGCGCGGTATACTCGATTCACAGATTGAGTAATTGAATAATAAATAACTACTTGCAAAAACGAGCATGAATATCCTTAAATTTACCTAACATAAATGATCACGTACTCATGAAACTTGGTTTATTTCCTATCAATTCTTAGCTAGGAACTCACAATTCTAAGGGTACGAGATAAATAATATGGTATTTATTCAATTTTTTCAATCATGTGCCGTTTCATTCAATTTTCAATTATAATATAACATGGCTAAGTCTCCTACCCCCCACTTAAACATGGCATTGTCCTCAATGACAAAAATAAATGAGAATTTAAGAAAAAGACTTAGCTCTGGAAACGGCTCTCAAGTAAAGGAAAAAGATCGGAGTAAATTTCAAAGACGTTGTGGAGAAGCAAGTGAAAACCATGTACAAGCGCACAAACTCCACGAAACCGTTAATAACACCATGTCTATGGAAGTTATAAAATAATGTGGCAATAATGAGGTATAAATACCTAAAAACAGTTTAAGCCACTTTATTTTATACAACCAATGACAAGGGAAACCAAAAAGAAAAATACTAAATAGAAAGAAAAATAAACAAGCAACTAAAGATGGTGGTCTTCATCTACAACCTCCACCGCCTAAATATTCTTAAAACCGGGTGGAGAAGACAAAGATCAAAAAGCATAAACCGACGTGGGAAAACACGAGGGTGACTCGATCGAAAAGGTATTCAATCCAGGAAAAGAGAAACTTGGGAAGGTATAACAGATTCAATGCGACCTATAGACTAAAGATAAAATTGAATACTTAGCGCAGAAACTTCTCGCTTGCATTGGATATCAACAACTTAGGGAGATGTAGCGACTCCTCGAAATTACTAATAATCCAATGTATCACGTAAAAGTCATAACCGTCATCAACAAGGTCGGATCGTTGTGATGGTTCAGAACAAAACTTATCATGTAGAAATGCCGGAATAGTCGGAAAAGTGTGAAATTTAAAACTTCCGGTAGAAAGATAAGTTGTACTTTGATCGAACCAAAAACCTTTAAAATCTAGCTAGGGTCAGAGCTACACTTACCCCAACTACGATCATGAAAAATAATCATTAAAGCTTAGCAATATTTCAAATTCCGCAACACAAGGGTATTGTGTAAACAAAATGGAAGTTGAGACTATGATGGGTTTAGAAAAAGATACACATAAGGTTGGGAAGAAAAGATAAAGGGTGGGTAAGAAATTGTGTTTATGGGTGGGTTGAAAATGGTTAAGGCATTGAGATTGGGGTGGGAGAGTGAAACGGATGGAAAGAAAGAGAGGCGATGAAAGAATGGTTAGAAATGTGAACTGTTGGGGCAGATTGGTGAGAGGATCGAAAATTTTGAAGGTGAAAAAGTGTAAAGGGAAAGATAAGGATAATTGCAGAATGAATTTTACACTACTTTGGATTTTCACTCGGATCGCCATTCTAAAAAGTTTTGGAAGTTGACCAAAATTGTTCTTGTTCGCACCAATCATTCTCTGTTACATTTTCAGTAATTCTCAAGCTCTCTTAATGCTTCCATCTTAAGGTGGATTGCTAAATTTCTTTTTCTTTAGCAATTTCTCGACTCTCCTACGGAACTCTATTTCACGTGGCCTATATTGAGTAAAAAAGTTTTGCACATCCTTAGCCCAATGGCCATCGGAACACGGCAAAATAAAAAACCTCAACATATGTCACGTTACTTTTATTTGACTCAAAGAAAACAAAACCTAAAATCCTAAAAAGAACTCATAAGGGTTTTAAAGAAGTAGTTCTGAGTTTAAAGTCCTCAGCTCGACGTTCCAAAGATTATCCTTGTCAGTTATCATTATTGGAGCACGAGATATTGACCCCTCTGAGCACTATAAGAGGTGGGCTTTTCGCTGTTGCGGATTAATACCCTTCCCTGGGTTGTGAGACCTAGGAAACGACATTTATCCATACCATTTATCCAAAGCTCTTACCTCGGCTCTCATTTTAGGAATTAGTGAATTCTAAGAAATTCGGTTAAAATTACGGTTTTGGCCTTGACAATAAGAAACAATGAATCAAAGTACTCCGAATAAGGTCGGTTATGTAGGCAAGCCTACGCCGTCTTATTCGTTGGAACATATGTGATAGTTCAGGCCAATCCGTCAAGGTTAAGCCCCGTTTAGCCCGAAGGCTTATCGGCTATGCTAAGTCTTGTGGAACTGCTGTAACGTACATCACACGTGGAGGGGAGTCGATTGAGCAGAGGCTCGGTTAAACTCGCCCAGCCATGGTTAGACCATTTCCGAACCCATGTACTACGATTCTGCGATTTCTAAATTGTCACCCAAAGCGTAATCTTGTTTCTGTTTAAGGTGGGTTCACCGAGAAGCCATCACAATAAAACTCAACGAAAGCAGAAGATTGTGTTCCCTCAAAACTCAACATCTTCTTTAGGTTGTGAATGCTTAAACTACACAATTTGTTGCTCCCATGGCCAGTAGAAGCAATCTCATGCATAGGACAATGAGATTTTAACAGAACTACAAGGAACTCTTTATTCACTGGCTTCTTTCAACGACTTCATGGTTCCTTACACCCTCTAGATGAAGACGATTTGGGGCAGAACCTTCCACACTAATAGAATTAATCTTACAGACCACTCCGGGCCAAGATTCATACTAAGGTTCATGTATAGGCTAACTTATGCTCAAAAAACCAAAAGGTAGTAAAACATAAGCAAAAAAAAGGTAGTACCTTGCCTTCAACATTGTACCACGAAGAATTTAAGCCTTTAAGATTTTTTTCGGAGCCATCTTTGTGCTTTAATGGTATTGCTTCCATCGCTTTTCCCATCTTAGATTCGTAGCTCCACATGTTTGCTGGGTTATTTTCTCAGCGCCCTTGAAAAATTACTGACTCAGATTATTGCTACCCTGGTTTCTGCAAACAGAAGAAAAACAAAACAGACCGTAGACTGATTTTAACATGGTTTCCCATGCTGCTATCAGACTTACGGATTAAACATACGGGGATAAACAGACACGCGAAATTCCAGACTCGAAAAACACAAATCAGAAACCGTGTAAACAGAACAGAACAAGAACAAAACAAAACACAAAAAAAAATAATTATAAATTCTCGATCGACCGAATGAGGTCTCTCGGTCAACCGAATAAAATTTTTTATTTTTATTTTTATTTTAAGAATCTGGAATTTTCAGACAGAGCAGACAACCAGAGGGACTCAAAAACGTAAAAACAGACTCTAAAACAGAAAACTTGACATGAATAAGAAAATTATTTATATATAAAATTGACCGTTGGTTCCCCGGCAACGGCGCCAAAAACTTGATGACGGGGTCAATCAGGTTATAATATACTTGACCACCATAAACCAATACTAGCAAGAGGACTAGGCCCATCGTAGTATAGCTATAGTGAATCAAGGTCGATCCCACAGGGAACCAATTGTGGATCATCTTATATACAAACAATTAATTAAACATGTCAAGGACATAGAGGCGGTCTACGACCAACATAAGACAAAAAGGTAAAGACACGAATCGACACAACGTAATTAACCTCCCCAATTATAGTCTTTATCGTTTGGACCTAGATAATTTATATAATAAACGAACTTATTAACTCGTCGATCCGTTTGTATCTATCTTAGATTGGCTACGGGAGTCATCCTCTTTAACTTGACTTAGCACCGGTAGGTCACTAGATCACTGTGGTATTGTTACGTGACTTCGCCTTTTGGTGCCTCCATCTCATATAACTCACACGCTTACGACTCTAAGGATGCCGATATTAACCGTACACCTCGTCTAGGCAACATTCCTATGGTTAGGCGTACTTCCTAAACGATCGCATCGGTCTCTCGTCCCATTAACAATTACCCGCACGGTTTCATGTTAATCTACGATTTACGTATAACTAGGTGAGCTCAATTCCCAAATACAAAACCTACCTAGATCTCGCTGAAAGTCCCGGAAGATCATTCATGAGCCAACCTAGGAGCCCTATATTGGTATTTCCTAATCATACGCTAATTAAAACAGACGAGCAACGTAGCCGTAGCCATACCTACTGAGATGATAAATTCTATTAAGTTAACCTAACCATAAAGACGTGGCTATCTAACGGATAAAACAGGGCTCGGTCGACCGAATAGGTGGGCTCGGTCGACCGAGTGAACTCATTCGGTCACCCGAATCAATTTCGTCCCCAGATTACATCCCTGAACGTATCTCTCAGCGTTTCATCATACGTAACGTATTAAACGGTAATTCGTAAAGCATTCATATAAACTAACTTAGATACACATTAATTAAACAATGCGATTCATGAATAAATACTAAGTGTATGACGTAGGTTATGGGATCCTCATAGACAAGGCTTCGCCACATCCATAACGACATAACCTAGATCACATCATCTAGCTATGAATTAACTAACTCAAACAATAAAGCATAATTGGGAGGGATTAATTACTTAAAAGAAAAGAAACAGAAAATAAAGGCTTACATAATGCAGCCCTTAAATTGCTGGAAACACCCTCAATAAACTACATTGAATCAAGATATGAATAGAGTGATTTTATTGAATGATATTCTCAGGTATATTTTGGTGTCTATTACAATTCTCGTAGCTGCTTGCTTATATAGAGGTTTTTGCCGACTTAGGGTGGTTCTAGAAGATAAGCACGATATAAGCCGGAAACCGACCCAAACCTAAGGTTCGGTCAACCGAAGAGCTGCACTCGGTCGACCGAAGCTATAGGCTCGGTCGACCGAACCTAAGTTTGCATGTTTAACACGTTTTCTTCGTCTAGCTTGTTCCCCACTGCACGCTTTCGTGTTGATCTGATTAATCTTTCATTTAATGCTCCGATTTTCTTCCTCCATTATCTTGAGATCCATTGATTGAATGACATTAATCCTCTCGATTTGTCGTGATCTACAAAATAAACATTTATAGCACAATAAATCGGCCTTTTAATAATAAAAACAGTTAAATACCAAATATCATATTAATAATCACTTAACATTAAATAATAAATATAAACATGTGATTTAATATGAAATATATATTATTAATCTCGATTTAAGGTCAATGTTGATGAATTTCACGGGTATAATTTGACCGTCATCAGTACCTCCCTCTTGAACATGTACACTGAGTAATCCTGGGAGTCAATTGCATAAACCATGGGTAAATGCCGGAGCAAATTTGTCTTAAGGACATAGTTCATCTCGCCTCAGTATTTTAGAGACATCCTTTCTGTTTTTGTAATTTCATTTTTCATTACTGCACTTGTAATTTTCTATCAGATTAATAAAGAAATTGTTCTTCTTCTTTCTGGTTGTTTATTTAATTTTGCACACGATACTATGAGTATAACAGGGTTTAATTATTATTATTTGTTCCAAATTTATCCCTATGTACTTTATATAAATCACGGTTGTACTCAGTATAATGCAATGAAAAACATTCACAATCTTCCGTTTAATATGGTATCAGAGCCTTTACGGCTCGTTTCTCATGATCATCTCTCTTCCTCATGATGATTAGGGCTCAAAATCAAAATTAAAAAAAAAACATTTTTTTTCTCATCGGAATCCATGACAGACTCGTCTATCACTTCTCATTCTTCCTCCTATCTCTCTTCTTACCCCTCCTTCAACCCTTCCTCTACAATCCACATCACCAAACTCTCTCAAAATAATTACTTGTTGTGGCGTGCTCAAATTCTCCTATATTTACGAGGACAGTCATGGGCTATGTCGACGGATCTATCAAAGCGTTGGCTTCCACCATTGTTTCTGGCAGCGAAACCACAGTAAATCCTTAGTACACACATTGGTTAAAATAGGATAGTCTGATCCTGAGCACCATTACGAGTTCGTTGTCAGATGACATTTTGTCTCAGGTTTACAATGCAAACTCATCTGCGGAAAATTGGAGTTCTCTTCAGAAAAGATTCGCGTCACAATTTAGGGCTCAACTGGTGCATCTTCACACCAAGTTAGCTTCCACGCAAAAAGGATCCATGCTGGCATTCAAATACTTTATGATTGTGAAATGTATCGCTGATGATTTGATTATGGCACGGCACCCTATAAACGATGACGACTTGATTGCATATGTTTTTGCCGGTCTGGGCTCCGAGTTCGATTCGTTGGTCACCATTATTTCCTCCCGTTCTGATATCACCGTAGACGAGGTCTATTCATTGCTATTATCTATTAAAGACCGGATTAATCATCTTCAATCACCACCGGTTTCCACCCCACTGTCCATCACCACCTCCGCAGCACCTGCTGCAAATTTAGATGTGAATTCCTCTCAGTCTGAAACTATTGTGGCCGTGGCTCGTCCAACTCACAAAATAATTGAGGACGGGGGCATAGCTCTAATAGGGGGCATGGACGTGGTCCTATACAATCAGCCCTGTCCGTCCAATGTCAACTATGTGACCGTTTCGGCCACACCGTTCATAATTTATGGTACCGCTTCGACTCTACATTTGCCCTACCTCCGCCAGCTCGTCCACCTCGGCCTCCAGCTCCCCAACAGGCCTATGCCGCAGTACAATAGCCCTTATACTCCTCTGATTGGATAACGGATACGGGTGCCACCCATCACACAACTAATGATTTTTGTAATTTAAATATTTCTATAGATTCTTATGACGGCCCGGAAAATTTACGTATTGGTGATGGTACATGTTTTCCTATTACTCATTATGGTTCTTCCCATTTTTCTAATTCTGATCGTTCTTATGTTCTCAATAATATCGTTGTTGTTCCATCCCTTTACACTAATCTGCTTTTTGTTTCACAATCTGAAAAAGATAATGTCGTTTATTTTGAATTTCACATCCATCATCGGGGGTATCTTAAAGATGGCCTATACCACTTCTCGCGATCCTTTCATCAGTTTCTTGCCAAGCTCTCTCCACCTCTCGTTCCAATGTCTCTCAATGGCATCAACGTCTAGGTCACTGTTCCTATCCAGTTCTTCGTCAGTGTTTGCATCAAATAAATGTTTCGGCACCCTCAACTTCCCCTACATCCGTCTGTGTTACCTGTCAAATGGCCAAGAGCCATCGTCAGTCTTTACCTTTGTCGTCTTTTACTTCTTCTAGGACTTTAGATTTAATTTATTATGATGTATGCGGCCCTTGCGCCGAAAACTCTATTTATGGCAATAAATATTACACTAGCTTTCTTGATGACCACACTAAATTTTAATGGTTTTATCCTTTACATCCAAAGTCCGATGTTGAGTCTGTTTATCACATTTTTAGCTCTCTTTTTGAACGCCAGTTTAATCAAAAATAAAATCCATTCAAACTGTCTAGGGTTGTGAATATCCCCGCCTAAACACTTATTTCAACAACTTAGGCATAGAACATCGCCGTTCATGTCCTCACACCTCTTAACAAAATGGTGCCATGGAGAGGCGACACCGCCAAATTTTCGAAATCGGTCTTTCTCTTCTTGCCTACTCGATTTTCCCCTTCCCTATTGGAAAGATGCCTTCTCTACCGCCACTTACCTTATTAATCGGCTTCCCACTCGTGTTCTCAACAACAAATCCCCTTATGAAATGGTCCATCACCGCGCTCCAGATTATTCTTTCCCCCGTGTGTTCGGATGTGCCTGCTGGCTTCATCTTCGCCTTTACAATTATCATAAAACCGATTTCCGCTTATAAAACTTGTATATTTCTCAGTTACAGTCCCAATCACCATAGATATTAATGTCTTGAACTTAGCACGGGTTGTATCTACGACGCCCGGCATGTCTTCTTCTACTTCATCTGATCGCTCTTCCTCCCCACGCGTCTCTTCCCTCCCATCTTACCCTTCATGCCTCTTCTCCATCCGAATCTCCTCTACCACCACCTTCCCATCCACCACCTTCACCCTCTTCTTCGGCCTCTCCCGCTCATTCTTTCTCTTCTTATAATTCCATCTTGTCAGGGTCACCCTCTCTTCCGGCTCACCACATCCAGCTCGCATGGTCACTCGCTCCACCTCCAATTCTCTCAAACCAAAACAATTGCCTTCCGACTTTATCTGTTATCCTCTTCCCAAATCTTTTTCCTCCGAGCTTCAACCAACTAAGCCTACTTCTATTTCTGAAACCCTTAAATCTTGTAAATGTAGAGATGCCATGATAGATGAGTTCAATGCTTTGGTCCAATATGAAACTTGGGACCTTGTTCCATTTTCGCCTCGCATGAATATCCTCAGTAATAAATGAGTTTTTCAGATTAAATGCCATGCTGAAGTTCACATTGATCGATATAAGGCTCGCTTTGTTGCCAAGGGTTATCATCAGGAAGCTGGGATTGATTTTTATGAGACATTCAGTCCGGTGGTTAAGCCGGTCACTATTTGTACATTATTATCATTGGTTGTTTTTCATTATTATCACGGTTTTCTTTTGTGAGGATGTTTTTTGCAGCATCCTAAGGGTTTTTAGCACCCTGATTATCCTCAGCATGTCTGCAAACTCAAGCATAGTCTTTATGGTCTCCGTCAAGCCCTGCGGGCATGGTTTTCTCGATTTACGGACGTGCTTCACACCTTTAGCTTCCTCCCCGCACGGACCGATACTTCTTTTTATATTTAAATATGGTATTACGGTATACGAGATATCCAGCAGTCTTAGAAGGATACTGCGATGCAAATTGGATATTTGATTCAAAAGATACAAAGTCCACAAGTGGATATGTATTCACTATTGGTGGTGCAGTGGTGTCATGGAAATCCACAAAGCAAATGTGCATAGCTCGTTCCACGATGGAATATGAGTTTAATTCATTAGATAAGGTAGGAGAAAAAGCAGAATGGCTTCGTAATTTCCTAGAGAATATTTCATGTGTTGAAATAGTGTCCTAAACCCAATCGGGTTGGACCGGATCTGACCGGGTCGGATCATTTCTACTATTTCTTTATGATTATACATACATAATAAATGGCTTTTCTGTTGTCATATATTTGTTCTTTTAAAGAACCAATTATGAATTGTTATATGATAGCGTCCTTTGTATTAAACTGTGATAGAGAAACCATGATAGACGATTATGGTTGATGGGATCTCTAATCACTTTAATATGTTTGATACTTAAATGTCTCTAGGCTTATGTACTATTAAACATGGCATTGATAGTACAAACAAGCTAGCACGTATTAGATGTCTTCTGTCTTTAAGGACATGGATAGATCTCGTCTATTGTTGTGTGATTTTCACTTTAATCACTAAATGCTACCGCAAGCGCACGGCTTATCGAGTAGTATTTAGGATGTCGATCCCACAGGGACTTGGGACAATCACCGAATAGTTATCAATTTATATTAGCTAAACTAATCAAATTTTGGTGTTTTGAATTATAAAATAACTAAGAACTAAGGTCCTATTTAAACTCAACAAAAGTCCAAGAAATTACTAGAGATCAAGTTGGAAGAACTTCTAGGATGTCGGATTACCATGGTAGCAAATATATGATTTTTACATCGACCTTTCCATTTACTATGAATATTTGCTTATGTTGACGAATAATCAAAAGTGATTAACAATATTATTTCGAACTACTATTAATCGTGCCTAAATTAATATTAAATCCGATTTCTCGCTCATTAAATCAATTTAGACCCATTAAAACATCATTATTCATATTGTCACAAGAAATTTCAATTAACTTTCGCTCTCATGAATTTTCTTGATTGAAATTAGGGTTCTAACCTATCAATTAAATTTCATATTTCAGTCCATCACCTAATTGATAATAAATTATTCATATAAACCTATGGAAATTCATCTTTCGATCCATCAATCCATAAATTCATACGAAATAGCACACCAAAATCAATACAAAAGCATATCGATTCATAATAATAGGAAGGATCGAATCTTTAACTCATATATTCATTTACCGGGCTCTCTTAATCCTAGAAAATTAAATCTACTCTCGCATAATCAAAGAGATCATAAAAATCATGGATTTAAGCATTGTGAAACGTAAAAATAAAATAAAAGGAAGAAAATTAAGAGAAAGGAAATAGAATTGTCTCACAAATATCTTAAAACCAAGAAATTCAATGATCCGTTCTTCGTTCTTGAGCCCTAAGCAATAATCTTGTTCTTGAAAAGTTGAGAGAAAAAAGTAGATGGTGATGGGAATGTGATTCACGCCTCCAAATCTGATTATGGCGTGTATCTCCCTCTTTTTTTTGCGACTTGGGGAGTAAAAAAGGGATAATCATCTAATTGAATCAATTTCCATAATTATCTTAATCAAGAGAACCTCTAAAATCAAATATCTATCAATCTTGTACTCTTCTAGTGTGTGGGCCCCTCTTTTGCATTGAAAATCACGCCAATATACTAGAAATCACGTTGGTGAATGTTCCGACCAATCAGAACATTTCGTTGGCCAGGATCAGATTTCTGGAAACTGTCACACCCTGGGTGTGACAGAGACTGGTTTTTGAATTCTTCCACTTTAGCTCCGGTTTTTGGGTCTTTTTCTTCTAATCTCGAATCATCCTGCAATAATTCAATCACCCGCAGTAATCTAGCCCAAAAAGGATAAAAACATCGCAAAATAGCAACACACTACACCAAATTGAGTCCAAAACATCTAGAATTATTCGACTTTTTAGGAACTTATCATATATTGAAGTGCAGAGATACTTGGACTGTACGTGGACGTGTATTAGAGAATGTGTATGTTAGACTGACCCACTTACACTGTTATGTGTCACACTATGTGGCGGTTGTGTAATTATCCTCAGACCGGAGTCTTCGTGGCACCATGGTGTGGATTGTCATGCTTTTACACTATTGAGGTTTCCTCTAGCCATGGGGCGATCATGGGGTAGTGATTGGGTGTGATACTGAAGCATACGGAGTATTCATGTTTGGTTGTCCGGGAATCGTGTACCCTTCAGTAGGAGTGAATATCCGAAATGGACTTCTTATAAGGAATGTCTTACTTTCATGAATCTTTACAAAGTGGAAGTAAATGAGTTACTTCGAGAGAATAGGATATCCAGATTATTAGATACGGTCGTTGATGCTTGACACTCAACGTACGACCGTATGTATATTATTACAGCGATAGGATTCTATTTACACGGTAACTGTTTCACATAAAAGGTAGTAGCCATTGCATTTGACTCTTCCGATGATTGGGGGTCACGGTGTGTTGCTAGACGCTATCCCGTGATCATTAGGTATGAAGGGCATTTTCGTAATTTGCACTTTTTCTCTAGGCCAACATATTCGGAAGCCTATCAGGTGACACACATAAAGACATCTAGCCGGATTAAAATGCGGTTATAGTGATAACCAAATAAGGAAAGTTTATCTCGACTATAAAGTGTTATAGTGATAAATTAATATGATGGTATTTATTTATTATGAATAAATATAATACAAGATATTAATTATATCAAGTAAAGAATATCCGGATGCCAATATTTGGCAATATAGGGCGCCACTCCTATGTGTATAAGATATATTTGAATTGTGCAATTTAATTAATAAGATTACCATAATATTAATATTGGACATTAATTGATTTTTGGAAAATAGATTTATGGTAATAAGATAAATATATTCAATATAAGATATTGATAATATTTTGTTTTTATATATATGATATTATAACAAAAGAGATAAATCAATCAAGGTGATTTTCCTGATTTTATTAGAAAAATGTTTTTCTCTTTTATCTATCTTCTAGGAAGCTTCTCCTAATCAGATTAGGACATAGAGGGGCGCCACTTTCACCGATAAAAGAAAGGGGTTGGGTAGCTCTTTTGTACATCAATTCCAAGAGACTAATAGTTTCTTGTGAAAATAGAGAGCTTCTTAGAGAGAGATTTGAGAGAGAGAAAATGTCGGTCTAGCAACCGAGTTTTTCTAGTCGCAATCCAATGGTGGATTCCGGCAGGTTTTTCGTATGGACTAGCGATAGAGGCCGAACGTTTGGGCGGCTCCATGCACCACTACTCTCCTTAGACGGTCAAATCGTCGATCTTTTAGATCAAGCAAGGTATTCACCGTCTACTTATTTTATGCTTGTTGTTTAAACGAAGTCGGTCCTGGTTAAAAGGAAATAAATTTTTGAATTCCGCTGCGTTCCCGCGTAGATTTCCTAACAGTGGTATCGGAGCGAGTTTCGAGCTTAAGCAATAAACATGTTAAATTTGAGTAGTTAATTTTATCGTTTAAATCACATAATTAAAAGACGAACGATTTTTGATTCGCAAAACGATACACGAAAAGAAAAAAAGGGGGTGTCGGGTGGTGCTCGACCGACTGGCGGCGGCACCACCATCGGATGCGGCGGCGGCAGGGCAACCTGCTGCCGGCGTCGGTTGACTCGTCAAAGGTGGTTGATCTCCAAATTTTTGTTTTATGTATTTTGTGTTTTCAATATGGTTCATAGTTGTGATTGATATCTTTTTGTTTAGTTGATGTCATATGGCTAACTAATGGTTCAAATAGTTTGGACCATTGAGATGCCACATGACATTATTTGGTAAATATGATTTGCCATTAAATAATCTAAGTCATTCCAAATTTTATTTGGAATATACCTAGACCCTTTTTAAAATATTTAATTTTGGAAAAAGCATAGGCCTTGCCCTTTTCCAAAATTTTGATTTTGGAAAAGGGCAAAGGTTGGTGCCTTTTGGTTTAGAAAACCAAAGACATCCCTTTTGATTATGAATCAAAATGAAAGAAACAAAAGAGACTTAATTTTAATTTTGATTTATTTTTGGAATAGATCTAATTAATTAAAATTAAAATTGAAGTCGTTTTAAAATTAATCGTTAATTTTATTTCGATTAAAATCATTAATTAATTAAATGTTAATTAGTTAATTGATTGGATAAAATTATGTAATATATTAAACATTAATCGATTAATTAAGACACAAGTTGTTAAGTTTTAATTTTATCTTTTTCCTAAGATATTATTGTATGAATTAGATATTGTGTAGATATAATATGATTATATGGACCCCGATTGATCATAGACTCGACCAATATGATAGATGTGAATGATTTAATTTTTCTGTTGGTTTAAAAATTGTCTTAGGCCGTTATGAAGAATGTGACCTAGTTTATTTTCTGCATTATCCCATTCCCGTTAGCTCCCCCCGTGTGCGGAGGGTGTATTTATTTTATTAGATAAAATTTATGTAACAAGAATGAAGCGGAAGATGGAGACCAAAGAAAGACGAAATAAAGATCCCATTGGAGAATGACGCATTAAAGATCTTACTGGCGGTTTCGTCAGTTTGGCGGTTTAGATTGTGAACCGCAGTTTCGTCAGTTTGTATTCGAAACCGCACATAGGAAAAGTCAATGATCATACCGGTTACTTTACGCATTTATTTATTTTGTACTTGTATTTATTTTATATGATACGATAGATATATAACTAGGCACGATCTAGATGAATGTGTAGGATGTGTGTCTATAGAGATAGATATATTTGGTGAGACCGAATTAAAATTAATTAAGTGAATTAATTTACATAAATACTTCCACCTCAAAAGAATCAAGTCGAAATTGCCTCCCATAATGACGGTGAAGAGCCCTTATTAGATCCAACTCATCAGCTAAAGCAGGGGGCTGACCTACCTCGGGTATATCGTCATTATCGAGATATGATCATATGAGATATCATGAATATTGGGGTTATGACTTGACTAAGAATTCTCTCGGCCACCAACCAAAGCGGGGTCGTTTTTTATTTTAGAGGCAAGGGTTTAACTATTAAGATGAAAATTGTCAAAGAGTTGACTAGTCAAACAACAACAGTCGTATAAGATACGATTGATAAAGAGTTGTCTACCTATTAGACTATTTTCGGCCCACCAGCCAAAGCAGGGGGTCGCGGTAGTTTAATGGGATCTTGTCCACTAAACAATTTTGGAAATTTTTTGAAAGTCAATTAGGAGTAGTTGACTAGTGGGAGCAAAATCATAAACCAAAAGACCATTTTTTATTTTGCATGTATAAACAACAACACTCTTTTATCTTTATTTTTATGTTGTAGTTTTAGCAAGATTTTATTTATGTTTTAGTTCTCGATGTATAAAAACCAAATTAATGACTGTTACCTTTTGAGAAACGTTCTCAAGTATGATTAAGTAAATTTTAATCCTTTTAAAATAAGCAATGACATGAGCAACCCCGTTATAGTAGTTAGAGACAAGGAGACTACATATTTTATGGAGTGCTCCAAGACTTTAATTATTAATGAAAAGCGAAAGCTCATTATATGATTAAATCACTTGAAATAAGTTTCAACGAATTAATCATATATTGGATACGATCCAATATGATCATTCTGTCTTACGATGACAATTAATTCAAATATTGGATAAGAATGACCACATTGAATTTTGGAAATGTTGTTTACAAAATTGTAAGATTTAAGTATTGACTTATTTCTTTAATCATTGCTCGAAGGTTAATTAAATACATGTGAATGTGATTCAAAAGGCTAAATAAACTATCTAATAAACATTGGATTTTCTTTATGAAAGGAAATTGAAGACATAGCTCTTGTGATTTTTCTTAAGTCTTTTGAAGACTAAAATAAGAAATATTTTACAAGTGCTTAAAGGATTAAAAAGGAAAGTTAGGGCAAGTGCTTAGAATAAGAGATCTTATCGAAGTCTCCATTCTAGGCAAGTGTGTTGAGATAAATCTATCGAAGTTTAAGTCAACTCTTAGAAATATGATATCTTACGAGAGTGATTGAATCAGAAAGATTAAATACGGAATACACTTAGATACGGAAGTGAAGCAAACATTGCAACATTTTCGGTATTGTATTATGAATCTGGTAAAGTGATAAAGGAACTAGATAAACGTTATCATGTTCCGGTTCTTATGAAAAACATGAGTTCAGTTATTTGTTAGGATTTAACAGACATTCAATTGTAAGGAATGAATGTTGTTCCGATTAGGTTGAATGGTCACTGAATCTAACATACTATATTGGTGTCACTATATAGTTGATATAGGTGATGAAATCTCAACTAAGTGTTTGTATAGCTATTATCCTTAATATTTGGTGGTCGTTGTAGACATAGTCTCTATGAAGGGGAATAGTGTGATCAGATGTCATTCTGATGACGTCTGAACCATGTGGTTATGAATCATGTGGGTAATACATATCTTATCTAAAGAAGACTAAAATACCCTTTTATGAATAGGTTATAAAATCTAGAAATTGTCTAAAGCTAAAAATACCGATGTTTGCTGGCTCATGACAATTAATGCCACAAATAATTGTTTATTAATCTCTATGACTATTTTTAGAAATAGTTGAATGTACTTGGTGAAGTACAACAATTCAGAAAGCCCTAAAAGTTCGAACTAGTACGAATATGAGATTGATGAGCTACTTAGGAATTAATATCCAATTGGATTGAAGCAACTAATACCTGAAGGGTGTTTCAGAAGTCATCCGAAATAGAATCAGATTCTCACTTGAAGGATACCATCTTTGGGATGCGCAATTAGATTGTGTTCCTAAAATGGAAATAACACTTTATATGATAAAGGTGTGACGTAAGCCATGCGAAATATCTCTTACGTGTTTCGGGATAATGCCCTTATACGATACATATACTTAACCGAGTTCCAAATAATAAAGGTTGAATAAATTCCATATCAGATATGGAATCAATGACATCAAATCCATCTTAACCGATGATTTAGGGTTGTCATGCTTTTAGCAAGCAGGCAATGTCTAAAAGGCTTGGAGCTTAGTATGACATGTGCAACTTTGTGGAATGTCTTAGCAAGTACGCTAGATATTATTTACTTGTCCGTGGAGCAAAAGATGTTTGTCTCCAAAAATGCTATCTTCCAGAGGAAGTGTTTTTTTCCAAAAGAAACAGTGGGAGTAAGTTGAAATCTCAAAAGAGTTTGAGAGCCACAAGGAGAGATTCAACCAAAGGAACGTGAGCAGACGCCACATAGTGATGAGGTGTAGAACACTGCTCAGTGCACACAAATGTTCTATATGTCTGTGGATAACCTCAAGCCTGAAAAGGCTGCTGGTATGTTCATCTTGAAGAATGAATATCTCATGACTTATGAAAGAATGTTTGAAAGGCAAGATTGAAAGATATGTCCAGGAGCCATAATATCTGAATTAGATTCCATCAGTGGCAACCAGGTTGTGAACCTAGTCTGTCTTACCTAGAGGGAATGTCCTTGAAAGGATGACATGGATAGTAATATGATTACCATAAGGTTATAGTGACGGATGAAGGGTACGGGGGCTGAGCCCAGTTCTATTCAGACTATGCTTGTTATAACTTCGTATCATGGCTATATGATAGTGTTGAAGACGTTGGGCAAACAACTCGATGTTCATAGACGATAACATGACATGTGAGCCCACGAGATCCATTTATGGACTCAAACAAGTTTCTCTAGACAATTTCTTTGTTTGATAATCAAAGGAGTTTGATTAAGTCAAAAGAAGGGATATGCCAAATATGCAAGATGGATAGTGGGAGTGTGTTACAATTTTTGAGTTAGGTATTGGATATCTCTCTCGGGAATTATCACCCCATGTCACAGTCAATTAATGTTTGGTAGTTCAAGGTCTTTACGAAAGCACTTGGATTAGCTGTTCTTATTTTTGGAAATAAGAATCTATAATGATAGATTTAACTGCTGTTAGTTTATAGTTACCTGTATAGATACGATGCTATATGAGTTTAGCATAGATCGCGACAGGAGATACTGCTAGCCGGTGTTCTCAAGATCTATCTATGTTAGGACGTTAGTCCTAAAGATAAGGTGAAAGATGATGCTTATGGAAGGTTTCCTTTGCTACTGTGATAAGAACCATCATAAAAGTAATCCCAGATGTTCATAGTCCATGAAGATTCATGAGCAAGTATGAAAGTAAATCTGGTGAATGTCGAGAATATCCTTAAACAAGTTAAGGATGGTTTTCTAGTTTATCAAAACTTGGAATCAGATAAATATAGATATACAGACGTATATCCTGAGTCTTATAAAGGCGAGTGGGGGCAACAGTATGGGTTTGCAATCACTTTGATAAAGTGATACAGTGAGCTGGAAATGTTCTTAGCTAGAAATCACTATAGATTCTACAACTGGGCCAAAACACAGTATACGCCTTGGAGGCGCAGTGGGAGCAGTACATGGATCAAGAAGGTTCACTCCTGAAACTTGTACAGTTCTTCCACCTTATCTATATAGCTGATATATTAGTGGATTCATTGCTTGAAGCAAGGACCAGGGTCTCGTCAGAGATTCATGTGTGTGTTGAGGCGGTTCCTTTTGACATGGTCATTTGTAGCTTGATATGAAAATAGTCTGAGTCCCCACGGATAGTGATCCGTTCATGCTTGGGGGTTGGTTTTGAGTATTGCATGAGATTATTATGTTTCAACTTGGTCTTGTGTGTATGAGTGATTGGCTTTAGGCCAAGTAGGACATTGTTGAAATAGTGTCCTAAACCCAATCGGGTTGGACCGGATCCGACCGGGTAGGATCATTTCAACTTTTTTTTTATGATTATATATTTATAGTAAATGGCTTTTCTGTTGTCATATCTTATTTTAAAGAACCAATTATGAATTGTTATATGACTGCGTCCTTAGTATTAAACTGTGGTAGAGAAACCCTGATAGGCGATTATGGTTGATGGGATCTCTAATCACTTTAATAAGTTTGATACTTAAATGTCTCTAGGATTATGTACTATTAAACAGGGCATTGATAGTATAAACAGGCTAGCACGTATTAGATGTCTTCTGTCTTTAGGGCAGGGATAGATCTCGTCTATCGAAATGTAGAGACACTTGGACTGTACGTGGACATGTATTAGAGAATGCGTATGTTAGACCACTTACACTGTTAAGTGTCACACTATGTGGCGGTTGTGTAATTACCCTAAGACCGGAGTCTTCATGGCATCACGGTGTGGATTGTCATGCTTTGACACTATTGAGGTTTCCTCTAGACATGGGGCGATCCTACGGTAGTGATTGGGTGTGATACTGAAGCATGCAGAGTATACATGTTTGGTCGTCCGGGAATCGCGCACCCTATCAGTAGGAGTGAATATCTGAAAGGGCCTTCTTATAAGGAATGTCTTACTCTCATGAATCTTTGCAAAGTGGAAGTAAATGAGTTACTTCGAGAGAATAGGATATCCAGATTATAAGATACGGTCGTTGATGCTTGACACTCGACGTACGACCGTATGAATATTATTACAGCGATACGGTAACTGTTTCACATGAAAGGTAGTAGTCATTGCATTTAACTCTTCCGATGATTGAGGTCATGGTGTGTTGCTAGATGCTATCCCGTGATCATTAGTTATGAATGGAATTTTCGTAATTTTCACTTTGTGTCTACAGCCAACATATTCGGAAGTCTATTGTGTCACACACATAAGGACATCTAGCGGGATTACAAAGCGGTTATAGTGATAACCAAATAAGGAAAGTTTATCTCGACTATAAAGTGTTATAGTGATAAATTAATATGGTGGTATTTATTTATTATGAATCAATATAATACAATATATTAATTATATTAATTAAAGAATATTCCGGATGCCAATATTTGGCAATATGGATAGACACTTCTATGCGTATAAGATACACTTGAATTGTGCAATTTAATTAATAAGATTACCATAATATTAATATTGGATATTAATTGATTTTTGGAAAATAGATTTATGGTAATAAGATAAATATATTCAATATAAGATATTGTCAATATTTAGTTTTTATTTAATATAAGATATTATAATAAAAGAGATAAATCAATCAAGGTAATTTTTCTTATTTTATTAGGAAAATGTTTTTCTCTTTCATCTATCTTCTAAGAAGCTTCTCCTAATCAAATTAGGACATAGAAGGGCGCCTCTTTCACCTATAAAAGAAAGGGGTTGACTAGCTCTTTCGTACATCACAATTTCAAGAGACTAATAGTTTCTTGTGAAAAATAGAGAGCTTCTTAGAGAGATATTTGATAGAGAGAAAAGGTCGCACTAGCAACCGAGTTTTTCTAGTAGCAATCCAATGGTGGATTCCGGCGGGTTGTTCGTGTGGACTAGCGGTAGAGGCCGAACGCTTGGGCGACTCTATGCACCACTACTCTCATTAGACGGTAAAAGCGTCAATCTTTTAGATCAAGCAAGGTATTCACCGTCTACTTCTTTTATGCTTGTTGTTTAAACAAAGTCGATCTTGGTTAAAAGGAAATAAATTTTTGAATTCCACTGCGTTCCCGCGTAGATTTCCTAACACCATGTTGGACTAAGCCTATTGCTCCAATAAGCATCTATAGTGATAGCCAGTCAGCCATAAGTTGAGCACAAAACAGTATGTATAATGGTAAGTCTCGACATATACGTTGTGGACACAAAACTATTAAACAACTGATCTCTAATGGTGCGATTTCCATCGATTTTGTTAGATAGAAGGAGAATCTTGCGGATCCGCTAACCAAAGGTTTACGATGACATCAAATGTCAAAATTGACACTCGGAATGAGACTAATGCCTATTACAACATAAAATTTGTAATGGTAACCCAACCATGTTGACTGGAGATCCCAAGATCATGGTTCAAAGGGACAACTAAGTCACAAAGGTTCAGTGAACACTTACCCATTCTGTGAATAAAAGTGTTATCTGTCAGTGGTGTAAAGGTTAAGTAAAAACTTTTAATGATTCCTATACTTGGTTATTTCAAGTGGGGTATGGCAAAATACTCTTGATAGGAGATCACCTATGTAAGTGTGAAGTGGGGCCGCTTCTGTGAGAATTCATAGGCTAGAATTCTCTAACGCACTTTCTGAAACCAAGGGTGATTCATGGCCAAAATGAACACAACCATGAGATCCAATACGGTGTTAAAGGAAATATTGTGTGAGTACTATTGTTTGGTTTTACAATAAAGGCTAAACAGTTCAAGACATAGTTCACTGAATAGCCGAGTAGATATGACAATATTTCATTAAGGCGGGTTCAAAGCTAGAAGCTACCTCTCCTGATGCAATATTTTTCTGTCAGAAATCTATTTAGAGTATGCATTTGCATTAATTTCCATTCATGTGAGGGATTGTTGGAGAAAAATTAGAGGGAAAACGAAAAATGATTTTTTTAATCATTTTTTACAACCACTTTATGCGCCGGTTTTGATTACACTCTTGTATAGTTTATCAAGGGTGTATGATGAACTTGAAAACTATGTACGACGTAGTTGAAGATAGGTCTTTGAATCATTCAATTCGGATAACGGGTGAATGAGAAATTAAGGCTTAAATTTGGTTAGTTAAAGTTGAAGTGTTGGGAACTTTAACTTTCATGATCCCACATTGGTAATTGTGCTAAGCTCTTCTCAATATATAAGTGGGAGGAGTTTGATAAAGGGTATAAGCTCCAAGGAAAGAGAGAGAGTTCATAATGGTTTTAGTTAGAAGATGTTCTGCTAAAATTACAACGCGCCGCCGCCGCCCGCCCGTGCCCGTTGACCGTTGACCTGGGTCTTGGGCTTGGGGAATTGGGCTTTCATAGGCCTAAGGCAATACTATTTTTTTGGACAAAGTTACATTGGTTTTTGTCAAATAATTAGTCAAGCTAAATTCTGATTTGAGCTGAGAGTCTGAGTAAATTACAGGCTCGATTCAGTTGTCTCTTCATCTGCTATTGGGCAATAATGCTGAGAGTTAGTGGACTTAAGTAAACTCTTTCAACTGATGGATTTAAAGTCCTATTAAAACTTCTCAACGGATAGCTTCAATACACTTCAAGGCTGATGGAGTTACCTGATGCTTTCCCCCCTATATAAAGGTTTTCTACTACAATGGAAACGACATTAGAACTATAACACAAATACATACTACTGCATAAAATTAGTCGAAGAGTTTTTTTGAAGCACTACAAGAGTTCGCCGTTTGTTCAGAGTTGAAGTACCTCCCTCTTGAACAGGTACACTGAGTAATCTTGTGAGACAATTGCATAAACCGTGGTTACATGCCGGAGCAAATTTATCTTAAGGACAGAGTTCATCCTCAGTATTTTAGAGATATCCTTTCTGTTTTTGTAATTTCATTTTTCAATACTGCACTTGTAATTTTCTATCCTATTAATATAGAAATTGTTCTTCTTATTTCTGGTTGTTTATTTTATTTCGCACACGATACTACAAGTATAACAGGGTTCAATTATTATTATTTGTTCCGAATTTATCCCTATGATGTACTTTATATAAATCACAGTTGTACTCAGTATAATGCAATGAAAAACGTTCACAATCTTACGTTTAATATGGTATCAGAGCTTTTACGGCCCGTTTCTCATGATCATCTCACTTACTCATGTTGATTAGGGCTCAAAATCAAAATAAAAAAAAACTTTTTTTTTCTCATCGGAATCCATGGCCGACTCGTTTATCACTTCTCATTATTCCTCCTCCTATCTCTCTTCCTACCCCTCCTTCAACCCTTTCTCTACAATCCACATCACCAAACTCTCTCGAAATAATTACTTGTCATGGCGTGCTCAAATTCTCCCATATTTACGAGGACAAGGCGTCCTGGGCTATGTCGACAGATCTATCAAAGCGTTGGCTTCCACCATTGTTTCCCGCAGCGAAACTACAGCAAATCCTCAGTACACACATTGGTTAAAACAGGATAGTCTGATCCTGAGCACCAATACGAGTTTGTTGTCAGATGACATCTGTGGAAAATTGGAGTTCTCTTCGGAAAAGATTCGCGTCACAATCTAGGGCTCAATTGGTGCATCTTCGTACCAAGTTAGCTTCCACGCAAAAAGGATCCATGCTGGCATCCAAATACTTTATGACTGTGAAATGTGTCACTGATGATTTGAGTATGGCACGGCACCCTATAAACGATGATGACTTGATTGCATATATTTTGGCCGGTCTGGGCTCAGAGTTCGATTCGTTGGTCACCATTATTTCCCCTCATTCTGATATCACCGTAGACGAGGTCTACTCCTTGCTATTATCGACTGAAGCCCGGATTACTCATCTTCAATCACCACCGGTTTCCACCCCATTGTTCATCACCACCTCCGCAACACCTGCTGCAAATTTAGCAGCGAGTTCCTCTCAGACCGGAAACTACTGTGTCCGTGGCTCATCCAACTCACAAAATAATTGAGAACAGGGGAATAACTCTAACATGGGGTGTGGACGTGGTCCTCAACAATCATCCCCGTCCGTTCAATGTCAACTATATGAACGTTTTGGCCACACTCTTCACAATTGATGGTACCGCTTCGACTCCACATTTGCCTTACCTCCGCCGGCTCGTCCACCTTGGCCTCCAGCTCCCCCACAGGCCTATGCCGCAGTACCATAGCCCTTATAATCCTCTGATTGAATAACGGATACGGGTGCCACCTATCACACAACTAATGATTTTCATAATTTAAATATTTCCACAGATGCTTATGATGGCCCGGAAAATTTACGTATTGGTGATGGTACATGTTTTCCTTACTCATTATGGTTCATCCCATTTTTCTAATTCTGATCGTTCTTATGTTCTCAATAATATCCTTGTGTTTCGCAATCGACTTCGTTTAAGCAATAAATAAATAAATAAGCTAGCAGATGGTGGTTACTTTGGTTGATTTAAAAGATCGACGCTTTGACCGTCTAAGGAAAGTAGCGATGCACGGAGCCGCCCAAGAGTTCGGCCTCTACCGGTAATCCACACGAACAGCCCGCTGGAATCCCATCATTGATTGCTACTAGAAAAATCCGGTTGCTAGACCGGCCTTTTCTCTCTCTCTAATCTCTCTCTAAGAAACTCTCTATTTTCACAAGAACTTTTAGCTCTAGGAATTGTGAGGATTCAAAAGAGCTAGCCAAGCCTCTCCTTTTATAGAGTGACATGCGCCTCTAGTGAATCCCAATCTGATTGGGAGAAGTTTCCTAGTAGATTGGGGATAAATAAAATATTTTCCTAATAAAATAAGCAAAATCCCTTTGATTGATTTATCTCATTTAATATTCAATATATTATATTAAATATATTTCCAAGATATATATTGACAATATCTTATATTGAATATATCTTTATCTTATTACCATAAATCTATTTTCCAAAAATCAATTAATATCCAATTTAATATTATGGTAATCTTATTAATTAAATTACACAATCCAAGTGTATAATAATACACTTCAATATGCGCCTCATATATCCTAGATTTTTTTTTTGAATGAATATATCCTAGATTTGGCATCCAGAATATTCTTTAATTAATATAATGCTATGATTAATTAATTTGCAAAATACATGTATACCATATATATACATATTCGACCTACACATACATTGTGGGTATATTTAATTAATCAACATAATTAATATATTGTATTATATTTATTCATAATAAATAAATACCACCATATTAGTTTACGACTATAACCTTTATAGTCTTGAGATAAATCTTTCCTTATTTGGTTATCAACTACAACCACATTTTAATCCGACTCGATGTTCATATGTGTGTGACCCGATAGGCTTCCGAATATGTTGGCCGTAGACATAAAGTGCAAATTACGAAAATGCCCTTCATGCCTAACGATCACGGGGTAGCGTCTAGAAACACACCGTGACCCCCAATCATCGGAAGAGTCAAATGCAATGACTACTACCTTTCATGTGAAACAATTACCGTGTAAATAGAATCCTATAGCTGTAATAATATCCATACGGTCGTTCGCCGAGAGTCAAACATCAACGACCGTATCTTATAATCTGGATATCATGCTCTCTCGAAGTAACTCATTTACTTCAACTTTGTAAAGATTTAGAAAGACATTCCTTATAAGAAGGCCTTTTCGGATATTCACCCCTACTCATAGGGTACACGATTTCCGGACGACCATACATGTATACAGCGCATGCTTCAGTATCACACCCAATCACTACCTCATGATCTCCCCATGGCTAGGGGAAACCTCAATAGTGTCAAAGCATGACAATCCACACCGTGATGCCATGTAGACTCTGTCCTAAGGATAATTACACAACCGCCACATAGCGTGACACTTAACAGTGTAAGTGGGTCAGTCTAACATAAGCATTCTCTAATACATGTCCACGTACAGTCCAAGTGTCTCTACACTTTGATAGATGAGATCTATCATGTCCTTAAAGACAGAAGACATCTAATACATGCTAGCCTGTTTATACTATCAATGCCCTGTTTACTAGTACATCAGCCTAGAGACATTTAGGTATCAAACTTAGTAAAGTGATTAAAGATCTCATCAACCATAATCGCCTAGCATGGTATCTCTATCACAGTTTAATACTAAGGACGTTATCATATAATAATTCATAATTGGTTCTTTAAAAGAACAAGTATATGACAACAGAAAAACCACTTAATATATGTATAAACATAAAGAAATAGTAGAAATGATCCGACCCGGTCAGATCCGGTCCAACCCGATTGGGTTTAGGACACTATTTCAATAATCTCCCACTTGGCCTAAAACCAATCACTCGTACACATAAGACCAAGTTGAAACACAAGAATCTCATTCAATACTCCCAACCAGTCCTAGCCATGAACGGATCGCTATCCGTGGGGACTCAGACTATCTTCATATAATGCTCCAAATGACCAAGTCAAAGGAACCGCCTCAACACACACATGAATCTCCGACGAGACCCTGTCCTTGCTTCAAGCAATGAATCCACTAACTATATCAGCTATATAGAAAAGGTGGAAGAACCGTATAAGGTTCAGGAATGAACCTCATAGACTCATGTACTGCTCCCGCTGCGCCTCCAAGGCGCTACTGTGTTTTGTTTCAGTTGTAGAATTTACAGTGACCCATAGCCAAGAACATTTCCAGCTCACTGTATCACTCAATCAAAGTGACTGCAAACCTAGACTGTAGCTCTTACTCACCTTCATAAGACTTAGGATATACGTCTGTATAACTATATTTATCTGATTCCAAGTTTCGATAAACTAGGAAACCATCCTTAACTTGTTTAAGGATATTCTCGACATTCACCAGATTTACTTTCATACTTGCTCATGACGGTTCATGGACTATGAATATCTGGCATTGCTTTTTAGATGGCTTCTATCTCAGTAGCAAAGGAAACCTTCCATAAGCATCATCTTTCACCTTATCTTTAGGACCAACGTCCGAACATAGATAGATCTTGAAAACACCGGCTAGCTGCATCTCCTGTCGCGATCTATGCTAAACCCCTTTAGAATCACATCTATATAGGTAAACTATTATCTAACAGCAGTTAAATCTATCATTATAGACACTTATTCCCAAAAATGAGAACTGCTAATCCAAGTGCTTTCGTAAAGACCTTGACCTATCAAACATTAATTAACTGTGACATGGGGTGATAATTTCTTAGAGAGATATCCAACACCTTACTCAAAAATCATAACACACTCCCACTACCCCTCTAGAGAAACTTGTTTGAGTCCATAAATAGATCTCGTGGGCTCACATATCATGTTATCGTCTATGAACATGGAGCTATTTGCCCAACGTCTTCAATACTATCATATACCCATGATACGAAGTTATAACAAGCATAGTCTGAATAGAACTAGGCTCAGCTGGCAGCATAAAGATAATTACAAGGTTTACACCTCGTACCCTTCAATCGTCATTATAGCCTTATGGTAATCATATTACTATCCATGTCAGCCTTTCAGGGACATTCCCTCTAGGTAAGACAAACTTGGTTCACAACCTAGTTGTCACTGATGGAATCTAATTCAGATATTATGGCTCCTGGCCATATCTCTCAATCTTTCCTTTTCAAACATTCCTTCACAAGTCGTGAGATATTAAATCTTCAAGATGAACACACCAGCAGCCTTTTCAGGCTTGAGGTTATCCACAGACTTACAGAACTTTGTGTGCACTGAGCAGTGTTCTACACCTCATCACTATGTGGCGTCTGCTCACGTTCCTTTGGTTGAATCTCTCCTTGTGGCTCTCAAACTCTTTTGAGATTTCAACTTACTCCCACTGTTTCTTTTGGAAGAAACATTCCTCTAGAAGACATCATGTTTAGAGACAAACACCTTTTGCTCCGCGGACAAGTAAATAATACCCAGCGTGCGAGTTAAGATATTCCACAAAGTTGCATATGTCATACTAAGCTTCAAGCCTTTCAGACATTGCCTACTTGCTAAAAGCACGACAACCCTAAATCATCGATTAAGATGGATTTGATGTCATCGATTCCATATCTGATATGGAATTTATTCAACCTTTATTCTTTGGAACTCGGTTAAGTTTATGAATTGTACAAGGGCACTATCCCAAAACGGGTAAGGGATATTTTGCATGGCTTACGTCACACCTTTATCATATAAAGTGTAATTTCCATTTTAGAAGCACAATTCGATTGCGTATCCAAAAATGGCATCCTTCAAGGGGGAATCTTATTCCTTTTTCAGACAACTTCTGAAGAACCCTTCAGGTATTGATTACTTCAATCCAATTAAAAATTAATTCCTAAGTAGTTCATCACTCTCATATTCGTGCTAGCTCAAACTTTTCGGGCTTTCCAAATTATGCATTTCACTGAGTACACTTGACTATTTCTAAAAATAGTCATAGAGATTGACAAACAGTTATTTGTGGCATTAATTGTCATGAGCCAACAAACATCGGTATGTTTAGGCTTTAAACAACTTTCTAGATTTTATAACCTTTTCATAAAATGGTATTTTAGTCATCTTTAGATAAGATACTGAAGATGTTTAAATGGATCAATCGGCGGCCATCTCTATGAGGTCGCAAGGAGCAAGCCTTTTCCGGCCTCGCCCCTTGGCGACCCCTCTTGACTTGCCTGGATGAGTTTCGCGGGATCCGTTGCACTTGCCCGGGACCGCAAATACTTTGGTCGCCGCGAGGTGAGACACGGTGGCCGCCCCTTTTGCGATCTCTCTTGTCATGCCGGAGGGTGGCCGTAGTGGGTTGTCTCTTCTTGTTGAGGTGGTGGAATCATTCATACCCATCAATGGCCCCCTACTCCGTGCTTTAATGATATTCCCGAGGATATAAAGGATGGAGTAATTATCAACACTTTTTATGACTTTGTGGTCTCGATGCGACTTGTTCTCTAAGGGCCGTGCTTTCAAAGCAAGCGACCTCAAAGCAACTCGGGTCTGTTTCGCGACCTTGTCGTCCGATGCGACTTGTTCTCTAAGGGCCGTGCTTTCAAAGCAAGCGACCTCAAAGCAACTCGGGTCCGTTTCGCGACCTTGTCGTCGATGCGACTTGTTCTCTAAGGGCCGTGCTTTCAAAGCAAGCGACCTCAAAGCAACTCGGGTCCGTTTCTGCGACCTTGTCGTCCGATGCGACTTGTTCTCTAAGGGCCGTGCTTTCAAAGCAAGCGACCTCAAAGCAACTCGGTCTGTTTCTCGCGACCTTGTCGTCGATGCGACTTGTTCTCTAAGGGCCGTGCTTTCAAAGCAAGCGACCTCAAAGCAACTCACGGGTCCGTTTCGCGACCTTGTCGTCCGATGCGACTTGTTCTCTAAGGGCCGTGCTTTCAAAGCAAGCGACCTCAAAGCAACTCGGGTCTGTTTCGCGACCTTGTCGTCGATGCGACTTGTTCTCTAAGGGCCGTGCTTTCAAAGCAAGCGACCTCAAAGCAACTCGGGTCCGTTTCTCGCGACCTTGTCGTCGATGCGACTTGTTCTCTAAGGGCCGTGCTTTCAAAGCAAGCGACCTCAAAGCAACTCGGGTCTGTTTCGCGCGACCTTGTCGTCCGATGCGACTTGTTCTCTAAGGGCCGTGCTTTCAAAGCAAGCGACCTCAAAGCAACTCGGGTCCGTTTCTCGCGACCTTGTCGTCGATGCGACTTGTTCTCTAAGGGCCGTGCTTTCAAAGCAAGCGACCTCAAAGCAACTCGGGTCTGTTTCGCGACCTTGTCGTCCGATGCGACTTGTTCTCTAAGGGCCGTGCTTTCAAAGCAAGCGACCTCAAAGCAACTCGGGTCTGTTTCGTGACCTTGTCGTCGATGCGACTTGTTCTCTAAGGGCCGTGCTTTCAAAGCAAGCGACCTCAAAGCAACTCGGGTCGTTTCTCGCGACCTTGTCGTCGATGCGACTTGTTCTCTAAGGGCCGTGCTTTCAAAGCAAGCGACCTCAAAGCAACTCGGGTCCGTTTCGCGACCTTGTCGTCGATGCGACTTGTTCTCTAAGGGCCGTGCTTTCAAAGCAAGCGACCTCAAAGCAACTCGGGTCCGTTTCTCGCGACCTTGTCGTCCGATGCGACTTGTTCTCTAAGGGCCGTGCTTTCAAAGCAAGCGACCTCAAAGCAACTCGGGTCCGTTTCGCGACCTTGTCGTCGATGCGACTTGTTCTCTAAGGGCCGTGCTTTCAAAGCAAGCGACCTCAAAGCAACTCTGGGTCTGTTTCTGCGACCTTGTCGTCTGATGCGACTTGTTCTCTAAGGGCCGTGCTTTCAAAGCAAGCGACCTCAAAGCAACTCTGGGTCTGTTTTTTGCGGGGCGAGACCGTTAATCGTGGCTGACGTCAGTCCTACAGGTATCATTCTGCTGAGTAATGCGGCCGCCTTTGCAACTGCCTAGGCAGTTGCACGTGAGGATTGATGGGACGCCTCTTCGAATTTCGAAACTGATAACTGCCGCCCCAATCTGAACCGTCGGATGAAGGGTTCCCAACCGTTCGATCATGGCCCCCTTGCCTATATAAGGTTTTCACCCCTCAACCTCCTCACACTTTTAGCGTTCCTTATTTTCTCCGTTGTTTGTCGTTTTAGAATTCTCAAGTTTTTTGGCAGAGTTTTGAAGGTTCAACGGCGTTCTGCGGTGGTTCTAGGATTTCACGGCGGTTCTTTTGAAGATTCCGGCCACCTCCTTGAGTATTTCCCGCTTTTACGCGGTTTTCCCATCTTTCTCGCAAATCGGGTTAGAAATCCTTTCGTTAACTCGTTTATTCATCCATCCCCGCCTTGCTTTTTCATACATATCAATTTTGTCGTTCTTTTTGCTACGGAGATGCAACATTGCCTTGTTTCGATTAATAACGGGGGTTTTTCCCGGGGAGAGATTATAGCTTTCCTGGGAAAATTGGGGCTTCGCCCGCTCCCCTGCTTGTCCTCTCGTAATTTTATTTGCGATCTCTCTTGCAAAAACGGAGGAGGCGGTATTGAAGTGGGTGCGATCACCTTCCCCGGGTTAATTTATTATTATACCGGTGTCCGAAAGCTCCACCTTTTTCCTCCCTTGTTTTTGCAGGATGTCGGGGAATGATCACTCTGGCGATGATTCTGCGGAGAGGGAGATTTACGATTATGCTGAGGATGACCCCATATTATCTGCGGCCTCCGTTGGCGATCTACTGGACGAGGTTGAAGTGGAAAGTGCTCGCGCAGATATTGGCGAGGTTGAAATGGATGCCGACCCTTTTGAGTTGGAGGCCTTCGTCGTCGCTAGAAATCCGCCGCGTAGAGTGAGCCTTAAGGAGAAGGCGCGGGCTCAAAAGTCTCCAACCGTTCACGGGGCGAAAAGATCGCGTCCCCGGCCGAAGGACAACCGCGGTCCCGAGTACTAGCGGCGCTCCCGACCACGACGAAGCTTATGTTCAGGACGCCGCAGTTCATGAGTTAATGGGGTCCAGCGAGGATGAAAATGCCGATTTGCCTTGGAAGGATATCTGGAGGCCTGCAAAGAAGCAGAAGAAAAGGAAAACTGCAAGCCAAACCATGACAGTTGGTGAGGCCGCCGCGGCCGACACCCAGCCGAAGAGCTCTCGTCCTAACAATCCTGAAGCTATGCGAGAGTTTGCGATCATGGCGGCGTATGAGAAGGACGTTGATAAGAAATGGTCCCGACTGTGTAAGAGCAACGATCTCAACAGGACCATTAATAGCATATTCGGAATCGACACCAGTGTGTATCGGTTTTCTTTTTTCGTTTATAAGAAAGAGTCCGATAAATTTAAACCCGGGGACCATAAGGATTACGTAAGTGCGCGTCGCTCCGAGGACACCCTTATCCTCCACTTCCATCATTTGTGTGCGGGTCTGAGACCGCCTTTCGATCCTTTCTTTGTGAAGATCTGCAAGGAGTTGGAGGCGCTTCCCTCTGATTTTGCCGTCGGGGCTATTATCCAGTTGATGGCCTTCACCGTTATGTGCCGGATTCTGAAGATCGAGCCGACGTTAACTTTACTGGGGCAATTTTACTCCTTCTGTGGGACGTCTATTCCCGGACAAGTCTCCCTGAGGGCGAAGACTCCCCGCCTACTATTCCCGCTTCTCAATAAGTTTCATAAGTGGGGGCAGCGGGTACTGAAAGTCGAGTCGAAGGTGGGTTGGCCTTTTCCTAGGGCAGCAGTCCGCGGAGGCAAATCCACGCTTTTAATCCTTGACCCCCCTGTGAGTGAGCGGCGCTACGTAAAGGGGCGATGACGTTAATTCGGTCGGACGGGGCGGCGCCATCTCGGAGAAATGTTTCTTGGGTTGAACTTCTTGATCCGGCCGAGCCTTTTGTGTGTATGGCGGGCCTAGTGGGCGGGGGGGGAATGCCGCGCCCTTGGCACGAATGGGTCCTGAGAGCTGCGATCCGGACTGGATTGGGGGTTGTCATATCAACAAATGTTTCCCTTCTGAGTGTCCGGAATGTGGGGGCGATCCTATACTTAGGCCGCTTTGTAACTTTCTTTGTCCACTTGTATTTATTTGTAAATGCTCATTTTGTTTTCCTGGGTTCTAAACCGCTTTCTTTTTGTAGGTATGGATCCAAATGCTCGCAGGGCTCGCCGAAACAAGCTTAATGCGGAGGCAGACAATGCGGCCAATGCTCGACAGGAGGCTTTGAAGAAAGCTCTAGGGATGGTGCCCCGAACTGTAGACGCCTCGATTGTCGAAGAGACACATAACCCGGAAGCTGCGACCTCTTCTGCCCTTGTTGCGACTTCCTCTGCCCTTGTTGCGAGCCCGGAGTCGGTGGGTGCCTCAACAAAGACTCATCCCCCTACTAAAGAGTCGCACGGAATGAAGCGACCCCAACCAGAGAAGGCGAAGGATGATCGCCCACCCAAACGGTCCGCTCCCAGTCCGGCGCATCTTGAAGAGGTTGAAACTCCGGTGGAGAAGAGCGCACCCGCTGAGACGCGGCCACAACAAACTTTGCCTCGAGGTTACTCTGGGAAAGAGGCCCTATGGTTGGATCCGAGCTTTACCCAGGATCTTGACCTATCCAAAGCTCGCCGGGTTGGTGAGGCAATTGCTGATGTGATTCCTCTTGGGCCGATCCCTTTCGGCTGTCCTGATCATGTTCAAGTGGAGATTGGCCGGGGCATATTAGCCCGCTTTGCGGCACAAGACAACTCTCCGCCTCAAGATGAGATTGCTGAAATCAGAGATTTGAGCGGCCAGTTTGGGATTGCAGCTTCTCTGGTAAGACCAGTTTTTTTTTTTTTTGTTTTCTGCTAATCGCCCCTTGCTTTCCCCAGCTCGGCGCTCGCTTGAATAGGGTGCTCGAGGCCGCTGAGAGGCGCGAGGCAGAGGTGAGGAAAGTGACGGCGCAGCTGGGAGCGACTGATAAGGCGAGGGTTTCTGCCGAAAAGAAAGCTAAGCATGCGGCTGGAGAGATGGAGAAGATGAAAGCAATCATGGAGGAGCACGCTAAATTGGATGCCGAGATCAATGAGAAAGTTGCATCTTTGACAAAGGATTATGCGGGGGCGCAGGAGGAGATCGCCACGTTGAGGGTTAAGCTTGCTGAGGCGGAGAGGGCTGCCAAAGAGGCTGCTGAGAAAGCTATTGAGGAAGCTGCGAAGAAAACGGCTGAGGCTGTCGAGGAGGCCAAGTCTGGGGCCGTTGCTGCCTACAAGAATTCGGATGACTTCTTCGACCTTATGGAGCATAGCTTTGACCAGGGCTTTAGTCACCTAGCTCGCTGTATCTGGGCTGATCGAGGCAGGGAGCACATTACTCTGGAAGATATGCTGCGGTGGGTGAACATGTACCAAGGTCATCCTGATCTAGTGGTCTTTCACCCGGAAATCCCTTATGCCGGTGAGCTTATTACCTCGATTCAGACAGAACAGCTTAGTCGTGGCGAGCCTGTTTGGGATCCTGCTCCTGTTAATCCTGTAAACTTTGAGACGTTGAAGAAGCCGCCGCCCTCAGAGCAAGGCGACGAGTTTATCAGCACCCCGCCTACCCCACATGCTCTCTAGATTTCTTGGCTTTCTCTGCGATCTCCTTGAAAATTTGATTTGTAACTTTGACTATTTATTTGTGATTGGACTGAATCTTGAGTTGTAATATCTTGACCATTTACTTTCTGCATTTTTCAATTTATAAAACTTAGTTTTTCCTGTCCCTGATTCGATCTGGCGGCCTTTCGCGAGGCTATGACAGGTTATTTTATTTTCTGTGCTGTCCTGTCGATTCGTGCGAGGTTGTTCAATAATTTGGCGGCGTCAAGCAGTCATGAAACGTCGACGTCTCATTCTAACCATAGTCGCTATGCGACGCTAATTTTTCAAAGTTTCAGCGGCCCTACTGAGAGCAGTGCTTTGCCAGAAAACAGTGCCTCTCAGAGCAGCCTTTGACTGTGTCATTAAAGCAGAGTTATGACCCCTAATGACTAGGCGTCAGTTGTAACTTGTAGCCATAAATTTCGGTCTCTTCATGGTCTGGCGCTCCTGTTGCCTTGGTTTTCGGGGCAGTTTGCATATCTGGCCCTAGGATCCAGTTAATCCCAACCGTTGATTTTGTCCCTTTTCTGGTATAAAAGGGGGTTACTTTGGGACTCACTCTACCTCTTGCCTCATACTGAATTTGCTTTCTTTCCTCCTCAATCGTTCATTATCCTCTTTACCGTTTATCCCCCGACTCTATGTCTCATCAAGGGGAAAGCGACAGTGTTCGGATATGGAAAGCTCGTCCTATCCGGGATGTTTCTCCCTTTTTCACCACCGCCTCCCCGTAGCCAAGGATTATTTCGGGATTATTTTAAGTGGCGTGATACTATGAGGGAGAGGGGCTTAAATGAACAACGAATAGAAGATGGCTCCATGCTTTGCGTTCGGCTTTCCGGGGCCGGTGGGAATTTATTGCTAAGCCTCGGGCAGCGGATAATGTTACCATGATACGGGAGTTTTATTCCGTGTTGTCTGAGGTAGCCTCTGGCGGGTCAGTGAGTAGTATTTCTCTTCGGGGTGTCCCCGTTATCTTTACTCCGGAGAGAATTAACCAAGTTTTTAACATTCCCGCTATAAATCCCTCTTCCCATTATGAGATCGCCTGGGATCTTGCAGATGAGGAAAATAGGCAGATTCGTCTAGGTATTGCAATGTGCGAGCTGTTCCCCGAGAATCAGCGGGTTTGGTCTTTGGGAGTGACTGCGTCCGACCTCTCTCGCAGCGACCGCGAGTGGAAGAAGTTTATAAATTCCCGCGCTCTTATCTTTGCCGACGCTGATGTCGTTAGTGAGAGCGAAGCGCTCCTTCTGCACGCCATTCGCGACCATCGAGTGGATATAGACTGGGGAGTGTTGATCCATCGCGAGGCACTAAGATATGCGTGCTCGGTGAGTCAAGATCGCCGAGGTACCGGTCGCCGCATGCCTTTCGCGTCGCTGATAACCAAATTATGCGGGGCGCCAGGGTTCCCTTCCATACTCTCGACCGATATGTTTGAAAAAACTTATCCGGTGGAGCCCTTTGCAAGCGTGGTGTGTGATCGGAGGAAGATAACCATCCTGCAGTTGATGGAAGTTTGTCCAGGCTTGATCGATATGTTTGAAAAAACTTCTCATCGTCAATTTTTTTTTTTTTTTTTTTTTTTTTTTTTTATGATGACGAAAAGACAAGAATGTAAATACAATTTGGAAGAACAGCTTTATTTGAATTGGCTTGTTACATATAGTATTTTTTCAGATTGTCTGCATGCCATGGCCTATTATACTCGCAGCCCTCCTTGTCACTTAGCATGTACGTCCCCTTTTTGATAACTCGCGAAATCCGTAGGGGGCCCTCCCAGTTTTCCGATAGCTTTCCTTTTTTCGCTTCGTGGCCCGTGGCTTGTCTCTTTTGTAGAACGTAATCCCCGACGGCGAAGTGATGATTGCGAATACGTTTGTCGTGATGACGCTTTGCCGCCTGTTTATAATTGACTAGACGACCGTATGCCTGGATGCGCCGCTCCTCTACTAGATCAAGCTCGAGTTTACGCGCCGCTGTATTGTTGACCTCGCTGTAAAAAACGACCCTAGGGCTTGGTAAGGCCATTTCCACAGGCGCCATAGCCTCAGATCCATATGTTAAAGCAAAAGGAGTTTCCCTCATTGTGATTTTTCGCGACGTCCTGAGTGCCCATAGAGCCGCTGGAAGGTGATCCGGCCAGTGGCCTGCTTTCTCACCCAGGCTCTTCTTTAACACACTTAGGACCTGTTTGTTGGCATTTTCGGCTTGCCCATTTCCTTGCGGGTAGCACACGGATGATTGCCAATGTTTAACATTGTTCTCTTCACAAAATCGTCGAATTCGTCTCGAATTGAGGTCCGTGATCGGAAACCATCACTCTCGGAACACCAAATCTTGTCCATATTTGATCGAGCAAAAAGTATGTTATGTCCCCGGTATTGGTTTTTACCAAGGCCTTAGCCTCGACCCATTTAGTAAAATAATCCACCGCGACGACCACGTATTCGCAACTCCGAGCGACCCTTCTTCAAAGGTCCGATGAGGTCGATCGCCCACATGTCGAAAGGCCGGGCGCTACCACTATGCTTTGTTCGACCGAGGGTAGCCTCGGGGATATTTGCGAACCTCGGCAAGTATCACATGCTTGGGTATGAGATTTGGCGTCTTCTCGCTAATTTCGGCCAATAATATCCGGCTAGGAGTACCTTTTGTGCAAGTGTTCGATTGGAGGGATGGCTGCCGCACATTCCCTCATGTAGTTCGTTAGAATTCCCGTTACCTCCTCGGGTCGTACGCATCGCGAAAGGGGTTTCGAGAATGAATGACGGTAAAGCACATCGTCCATAATCATATATCTTGCGGCCCTTTTTACTAAGGCCTTAGCTTTGCAAGGATCGCTGGGAAGCTCCCCTAACTCAATATAAGACTTCATGATGTCGACCCAACAAGTGTTACTGGGTTGGAAATCCATGATCTCAACTTGGGAGATGGCGGGCTCCGATAGGTGTTCGACCATGACGCCGGGATCGCACGACGCGTCTTCGCCGGTTAATTTGGATAAGTAGTCCGCCTATGATTGTCCTCTCGAGGGATGTTTTTGAATTGACAATATGCGAAGTCGCTTTCGAGTCTTTTGACGAGGTTAATATACCTCTCGTAAAATTTCGCAATGAATGCCAAAGGACCCATTGATTTGATTCACCACCAACCGTGAATCGCAAAATACTTGTATATTTTCGACTTTCATGGCTTTGGCGAGTTTCAAACCGGCAATGACGGCCTCGTATTCTCGCCCGGTTTTTAGAGGCGGTGAAATCGAATCTCAGAGCCTGCTCAATTTCTTCTGATGTGCCCGGCTCTAACAGGATTATTCCCGCGCCACACCCTTTGTGATTAGCGGCGCCATCGACGTAGAGCTGCCAACAGTGACTTGGCCTTATAGGCTCGTCCTCGTGGTGTCCTTTTTCGGTCGCATTCGGAGCGGACCTCTTTCGCCTCTTCGTTGAAGCTTGTTTCTCGCTATGAAATGCGGGAGAGCCTCGGGCTTTTATAGCCTTCCGAGGCTCATATCGGATATCGAATTCGCAAGCTCGATGGCCCATCGGAGCGATCGACCGGACAGTCCGGTTTGTGAAGAACTGTCTTAGCGATGCATTTGATAAGACTACGATGGTGTGCGATGAAAAGTAAGCCCTTAATTTGCGGGCGCTATAACAACACAATAAGCCAACTTTTCTATATTAAAATAACGACTTTCAACGGGGCTTAGAGCTTTGGAAACATAAAAAATCGGCTTCGCGAGCCTTCCTCTTCTTTTACAAGTGCCGCGGCTACGGCCCTATCTGAGGCTGCCAAATATAAAAACAAAATATCCCCGAGCCTCGGGCTGGTTAACAACGGCGGTCTTGACAAGTATTCTTTGAGGTCTTTAAATGCCTGGGAGCATTCCGCTGTCCAAGAGAAGGCACCAGCCCCTTTCAGAATTTTGAAGAAAGGCAGACTTCTTTCTGCGGATTTCGAGACAAACCTACCCAGAGCTGTGATTCTGCCGTTAAGCCGCTGTACTTCCTTAATATTGGCGGGCTCGCTCATATTGACCAGGGCCTCGATTTTCTCGGGATTTGCCTCGATCCCCCTTTGACTTACCATAAAGCCCAGAAATTTTCCTGCCTGGACCCCAAAAGTACATTTCGTAGGGTTTAGTTTCATTGAGTGGCCCCTTACATTGGCGAAGGTTTCGCGAAGGTCCACCAGGTGACCCTGGCGACTTGACTTTACGACCATATCATCAATATAGGCCTCCATGTTCCTGCCTATTTGTGTGCTGAAAACTCGGTTTACCATTCTCTGATATGTCGAACCTGCGTTCTTTAGGCCGAAAGGCATCATCTCATAGTAATAGAGTCCACCTGCGGCCCTGAAGGCCGTCATTTCCTTGTCTTCATCTGCCATTTTGACCTGGTGATAGCCGGAATATGCGTCCAGAAAACTCAGTGTCTCGAATCCGGCGATCCCGTCGACCATTTTGTCAATCCGGGCGCGCATAAGGGTCTTTGGGGCAAGCTTTGTTCAAGTCTCGTGAAGTCGACACACATCCGCCACTTGCCGTTGTGTTTCTTCACCATTACTACGTTTGCCGACCATGTGGAATATTGGAGCTCCTTGATAATGCCTCGCCGCTAGAAGTTTTTTGACTTCGCCTTTTATTGCGATCTCTTTTTCCAGAGAGAACTGGCGTGCTCTTTGCTGTATTGGTCTGAAGTTGGGGTCGGCATTCAGATAGTGCAAAGCGACCTCTGACCCAACGCCCCTCATGTCTGTTACTTCCCATGCAAAGGCGCTCAAGTTGGCCTTTAGAAGCCCGATCAATTCTTCCCTCTCTTCCTCGGTGGTCCTCGATCCTATTTTTATCTTTTGATCGGGATATTTGTCGTTTATTATAACCTCGATCAACTCGTCCTCGGCAGTGAAGTCGGGCTCGTCTCGAACTTGCAATGTTTCCACCTCTACTGCCTTTTCCGGGATTTCTTTCATCATAGCGATCTGATCCATGGCCGTGTTAAAACCATCCAGTCGGGGTCGCTTAGAATCGACCCTGTTTTTGGTCATATAGTCGAGGAAAGCTCCAGGTCGGCCGATGGCGACCCCAACTTCTTCCCCTACGTGAAATTTGACCCGTTGGTGGGGAACGGACGCCACCATTTGAAATTTTTTCATGGCCGGGATCCCCAAGATAATGTTGTAGTATGAGGGAAGATCAATAACTAAAAACGTAATTATCTCGCTTACGCATGGCTCATAGTCGCCCAAAGTGACGTTGAGGTCGACCGTTCCCTTGACCCGCACGGTGTCGTTGGTAAAGCCCTCGAGCACCCCGAGGTAAGGTTTCAACTTAGCTTCTCCAAATCCGATCTGTTTTAAACAAATCGAAATAGATGACGTCGCGACCAGCCCCGTGTCGATCATCGCTCCGCGACTCCATGTTTGTCGTTTATTCCGATTTTGAGAACAAGGGGTACCTCCATGGGGCCCTCGCTTGTGGCCAATTCGCTTTTAGTGAACATGATTCCCTTCTCGTTTTCCCCCAATACCACCTCGCTTTTCAAAGCCGCGTGCATTGATCTCGGTGTATCCGAGATTTCACCGATCGTTGTTTGGGGATATCCCCATGGATAACTTGGACCTCTTTCTGATAGACGCGGGGGGGCGACCTTGACTGGTGCCAGTATTCCCATCTCGCTTATACTTAGTCGCTGGCCCCTCGCGGATTAACCTTTCTATTTCTCGCCTTAACGTGAAACATTCATCTGTGATGTGACCATGATCTTTGTGATAGTCACAGTACTTGGACTTGTCGCGGCTGTCGGGATCGCCCCTCATAGGTTTGGGCTTGTCAAAGTGCTCGCGAATTTCGAACAATATTTGAGACGCTTTGGTGTTGAGCGGGGTAAAATTGTCCTCGCTGAATTTATAAGGCTTTTTTACCTCGCGCTCGTGATTAGCCTCTCGCCCTTTTTCCTTCTTTTTCTCCTCAGTGCGTTCCTCTTTTTGTGAAGGTCGCTCTCGCTTTTGTCTTTGCCCCGCCCCCAGACGGCGCTTCACCGACTCCCATCATTCGAGCCCTTTCCAACATTTCTCTGAGACCCGCTTTAGGGGGTCGTAGGTTGAATTCAGTTTTCATTGGTCCCTTGGCGATCCCTGTGAGGAAACATGTGACAACTGCATCATCCGGAATGTTCCTTGTCTGATCGTATATTCTGATGAAACGTTCATAATATTCTTTTCCGGACTCATGTCCTCCCATGCAAATTTCATATAGGTCCTCTATAGTTTTCTTTGGTCTACTCGCCGATTCAAACTCTCTGACGAATTTCTCGGAGAGATCCTCCCAACCTTTTACTGAGCCGCGGGGGAGTCCACGTATCCAAGATGCGGCCCTATCCTGCATGCTTCCGACTAAGGCGATGCACCAGGCAGATTTATTTTGTGTCGCCAGGGTGATGCGACCTTGGAAAGCGGTGAGCCAGTCGTTTGGGCAAGAATTTCCGTTGTAGTAATTATAGCTGGGATAGCTAACCTTTTCGCGACCGGTCGGCAATGTTTCTGTAATTCTCTTGGCGAGCACGTCGATTCCTGAGATTGGGGCGGTTCTCTCGGCTGGCCTTGACTTTTTCAAATCGGCGAGCTCGTTTTTCATTATCTCCATCTCGTTCCGCCCAAACTCCGGGTCGAAACCGGGTCGTAATAACGCCCGTGTATTAGCCCCTCTCTCGCCTGCGTTCTGATTCCCCGCAGTCCTCCGACTCCTCCCGGCGAGCTCTCTTTTCACGGATAATTATGCGGGCGTCCGGTGTGTCCTTGTCTCGTTGGGGGAGTAATCCTCCCTCAGGGAGGTTGAGACGACTTGGGGCCGAGGCCTTGTCCTTCTCACCCAACCTTTTGAAAGCCGAGCCTTTTTCATGTGATCTTTCCTCCTGGTGATCACGATCTGGGAGAACCGAAGTCTGCACAACGTTTTTCCTGGGTCCTTTGCGGCCTGAGGAGCGTACACTTTCTTCTATCTCGACCCCGTGAGTCTGACTCTGCCGACCCTTATTCGCCGCCGCGATAGCGATTTCATCTCTGGGGGGATTCGGGGGTCGTATCGGCATTGGAGCTTGGCCCTTTGCTACCAGACGGGAGTTGGCTAGGTACATGGTTTCCGCATATCTCGCGTATTCCCTTATTTCCGCAATCTCCAGATCCTCTTGAAGATCTGGCCCCTTCCTAGGGGTTGATCTCTGGCTTTGCTGCGATCGAGATGCTCTGATTTTCCCATCTAATGCTGTTACGACCTCTCTTGACTTGGCCTTCTGATTTATCAAATTTCGGGCATCGCTAGGGGCCAAAACTCCCCTTTGTGATCCTTCCTCCCCGTTTGAGCAATTTCTTGTGTCTCCATCGCGACATCGCCTTGTAAATGCGTTTGTACAACGCCTCTCGCAGAGTTTGGGGATCCGCTTGTCATTTGCTTCCCGCCATAGGTTGACTATTTGTGCTTAGATTTCGCCTTGGGTCGGACTCCCTGGCAACCTGATGTGATCTTCTATATGATGGAGCCGGTCAGATGGACCGCCGTTTTTGGATTGTGTAGTTTTTATGAACTGGTGAAGCTTTCTTTTCCCGTTAACGGAGCCAACTGAAGATGTTTAAATCGTCACGGGCGTCCTTGCGGTGTATGGATGGTGGATATCTGGCTGTATTTTTGGTGTGGTGTTACTCCGGCGGGAGGTGTCTCGGAGGAATGAGAGTGGACGAGCTTCGCTTGTAAGTATAGTGTGTATTCCATATATCTCATGTATATCCCTCTAGTTTACAATGACCACCCCTTTTATAGAGGTGGGTAACTTAGGGAACAAGTAATCTTATTAGATATTTTACTAATAGCTAGGCTTAACTTAGATACTAAGCAAGACGAAATATCTAAGGTACAAGTGGGGAAAAGATCGGATCAATCGGCGGCCATCTCTATGAGGTCGCAAGGAGCAAGCCTTTTCCGGCCTCGCCCCGCGGCGACCCCTCTTGACTTGCCTGGATGAGTTTCGCGGATCCACTTGCCCGGGACCGCAAATACTTTGGTCGCCGCGAGGTGAGACACGATGGCCGCCCCTTTTGCGATCTCTCTTGTCATGCCGGAGGGTGGCCGTAGTGGGTTGTCTCTTCTTCGTTGAGGTGGTGGAATCATTCATACCCATCGATACGTATTACCCACATGATTTATAACCACATGGTTCAGACGTCATCAGAATGACATCTGATCACACGATTCCCCTTATGCCTAGAACGACTACCAAATATTAAGGATAACGGTCATATAATCATTTAGTTGAGATTTCATAATTATATCAACTATATGGTGACATCAATTTAGTATGTTAGATTTAATGACCTTTCAACTATATCGGAATAACATTTATTCTTTACAATTGAATTTGTCCATTAAATCCTAACGGATATCTGAAAGTATGTTCTTCATAAGAACCGGAACATAACAACATTTTTTTAGTTCCCTTATCAGTTTAATAGATCCAGAATATGGTAAGTGTTACAACGTTTGCTTCACCTTCCATATCTGTACTTAATCTTTCTAATTTAATCACACTCGTAAGATATCTTGTATCTTAGAGTCGACTTTGAACTTAGATAGATTTATCTCAACTCACTTGCCTAAAATAGAAACTTCAATAAGTTCTCTATTTAAGTACATGCACTAACTTTCCTTTTTAATCCTTTAACACTTGTAAATAATTCTTAGTGTAGTCTTCATAAAACTTAAGAAAGATCACAAGAGCTATGTCTTTAATTTCCTTTCATAATATAATATGTAAAGTTTATTAAATAGTTAACCTTTTGAATCGTATTCAAAACATTGACTGTTTAATTAACCTTTAAGCATTGATTAAATAATTAAGTCAATACTTAAATCTTACAATTTTTGAAAGAAACATTTCCAAAATTCGACGTGGTCATCCTTATCCAACGTTTGAATTAATTTATCATCGTATGACGAAATGATCATGTTGGATCGTATCCAATATATGATTAATTCGTTGAAACTTATTCCAAGTGATATAATCATATGATGAGCTTCCGTTTTTCATTAATAATCAAAGTCTTGGAGTGTTGCATCAAATATGTAGTCTCCTTGTCTCCAACTACTATAACCGGGTTGCTCATGTCATTGCTTATTTTAAAAAGATTAAAATTTACTTGACCATTCTTGAGAACGTTTCTCAAACAGTCATAATTTGGTTTTACTAATCGAGAATAAAAACATAAATATAAAAGTTCGCTTAAAAACTACAACATAAAATAAAGATAAAAGAGTGTTGTTGTTTATGCACGCAAAATCAAAAATGGTCTTATGATTTATGATTTTGCTCCCACTACTCAACTACTCCCAATTGACTTTCAAGAATTTTTCAAAATTCTTTAGTGGCTGAGATCCAATCTGGTTACCTCGATTCCCAGCGGTGGTCGATCAACCAAGATAATTTTGAAAGGTAGGTAACTCTTTATCAATCACATCACTATGTAATTCTGAGTGGTTGACTAGCCAACTCTTTGACGATACACATCATTATGTGTTAGTCAACCCCTTGTCTCTAAAGTCAGACGGCTCTGACGGTGGCCAATCACCGAAAGACTCTAGTCAAGTCATAACCCAATATTCGCGAGACCTCTTACGATCATATCTTAATAACGACGATATACCCGAGGTAGGTTAACTCCCGGCGGTGGTCGATCAGTTTGATCCGAACAAGGTCTCTTCACCGTAGTTATAATATTGGGAGACAATATTTTGACTTGATTTTTGTTGTGGAAGTATTTTTGTAAATTAATTCACTTAATTAATTTCGAATTAATTCTCTAAATTAATTTAATTATGGTCTCATCATGTATATCTATCTCTATAGACATACATCCTACACATTCATCTAGATCGTGCCTAGTTATGCATCTATCGTATCATATAAAATAAATACAAGCACAAACTAAATAAATGCGTAAAGTAATCGGTATGATAATGGAGTTTTCCTAGGTGCGGTTTCGAATACAAATTGAAGAAACCGCGGGTCACAATCTAAAGGTAGCTGCAACCGCCAATAGGATCTTTAAGGCTCCATTCTCCAATGGGATCTTTATTTTCGTATTTCTTTGGTCTTCATCTTCCACTCTATTCTTGTTACATAAATTTTATCTAATAAAATAAATACACATGCCGCACACGGGAGGAGCTAACGGGAATGGGATGATGCAGAAAATAAACTCGGTCACGTTTTTCATAACTGCCTAGGACAACAGAAAAATTAAATCATTCACATCTATCCTATCGGTCGAGTCCATGATCAATCGGGGTCTATATATATAATCATATTATATCTACTATATCTAATCCATAAAATAACATCTTATGAAAAAGATAAAATTAAAAGCTAACAACTTGTGTCTTAATTAATCGATTAACGTTTAATCTATTAAATAATTTTATCCAATCAATTAACTAATTAACATTTAATTAATTAATGATTTTAATCGAAATAAATTTAACGATTAATTATAAAATATTTTAATTTTAATTTTAAATTAATTAGAACTTATTCGAAAATAAATCAAAATTAAAATTAAGTCCCTTTTGTTTCTTTCCTTTTGATTCATAATCAAAAGTGATGCATTTGGTTTCCTAAACTAACAGGCATTTACCTAGGCCTTTTCCAAAATCCAATATTTTGAAACATATTCCAAAAAAATTTGGAATAACCTAGATTATTTAAAGGCCAATCATATTTACCAAATAATGTCATGTGGCATCCCAATGGTCCAAACTATTTGAACCATTAGTTAGCCACACGACACCAACTAAACAAAAGGATATCAATCACAACTACGAATCTAAAATCTTTCATCTTTTAATTACGTGATTTAAACGATAAAATTAACTACGCGTTTTAACATGCTTATGGCTTAAGCTCAAACCTGACTTTGATACCACTGTTAGGAAATCTACGCGGGAACGCAGCGGAATTCCAAATTTTATTTTCTTTTACCCAAGATTGACTTCGTTTAAGCAATAAACAAATAAGCTAGCAGACGATGGTTACCTTGGTTGATCTAAAATATTGACGCTTTGACCGTCTAAGAAGAGTACCGATGCACGGAGCCGTCCAAGCGTTCGGCCTCTACCGGTGATCTACATGAACAGCCTGCCGGAATCCCATCATGGATTGCTACTAGAAAAATCCGGTTGCTAGACCGACCTTTTTTCTCTCTCTAATCTCTCTCTAAGAAACTCTTTATTTTTCACAAGAACTAATAGCTCTTGGAATTGTGATGATTCAAAAGAGCTAGCCAAGCATCTCCTTTTATAGAGTGACATGCGCCCCTAGTCAATCCTAATCTGATTGGGAGAAGTTTCCTAGTATACTAGGGAGAAAGAAAATCTTTTCCTAATAAAATAAGCAAAATCCCTTTGATTGATTTATCTCATTTAATATTCAATATCTTATATTAAATATATTTCTAAGATATATATTGACAATATCTTATATTGAATATATCTTTATCTTATTACCATAAATCTATTTTCCAAAAATCAATTAATATCCAATATTAATATTATGGTAATCTTATTAATTAAATTGCACAATCCAAGTATATAATAATACACTTCAATATGCGCCCCATATATCCTAGATTTGGCATCCGGAATATTCTTTAATTAATATAATGCTATGATTAATTAATTTACAAAATACACGTATATCATATATATATATATATATATATATATATATATATATATATATATATATATATATATATATATATATATATATATATATATATATATTCGACCTACACATACATTATGTGTATATTTAATTAATCAACATAATTAATATATTGTATTATATTTATTCATAATAAATAAATACCACAATATTAATTTACCACTATGACCTTTACAGTCTTGAGATAAAACTTTCCTTATTTGGTTATCAACTACAACCACATTTTAATCCGACTAGATGTTTACGTGTGTGTGACCCGATCGGCTTCCGAATATGTTGGCCGTAGACATAAAGTGCAAATTACGAAAATGCCCTTCATGCCTAACGATCACGGGATAGCGTCTAGCAACACACCGTGACCCCAAATCATCGAAAGAGTCAAATGCAATGACTACTACCTTTCATGTGAAATAGTTATCGTGTAAATATAATCCTATCGCTGTAATAATATCTATACGGTCGTTCGTCGAGTGTTAAATATCAACAACCGTATCTTATAATCCGGATATCATGCTCTCTCGAAGTAACTCGTTTATTTCCACTTTGCAAAGATTCACGAGAGTAAGACATTCCATATAAGAAGGCCCTTTCGGATTTTCACCCCTATTGATAGGGTACGCGATTTCCGGACGACCATACATGTATACTCCGCATGCTTCAGTATCACACCTAATCACTACCGCATGATCGCCCCGTGGCTAAGGGAAACCTCAATAGTGTCAATGCATGACAATCCACACTGTGATGCCATGTAGACTATGTCCTATGGATAATTACACAACCGCCACATAGCATGACACTTAACAGTGTAAGTGGGTCAGTCTAATGTACGCATTCTCTAATACACGTCCACGTACAGTCCAAGTGTCTCTACACTTCGATAGACGAAATCTATCTATGCCCTTAAAGACAGATGACATCTAATACGTGCTAGCATGTTTATACTATCAATGCCCTGTTTAATAGTATATCAGCCTAGAGACATTTAAGTATCAAATTTATTAAAGTGATTTGAGATCTCATCAACCATAATCGCCTATAATGGTTTCTCTATCACATTTTAATTCTAAGGACGTTATCATATAACAATTCATAATTGGTTCTTTAAAAGAACAAGTATATGACAACAGAAAAGCCATTTAATATATGTATAAACATAAAGAAATATTAGAAATGATCTGACCCGGTCGGATCCGGTCCAATCCGATTGGGTTTAGGACACTATTTCAACAAGAACATCGCCATTCGTGTCCTCACGCCTCTGAACAAAATGGTGCCATTGAGAGTTGACACCGCCAAATTGTCGAAATCGGTCTTTCTCTTCTTGCCCATTCGAATTTCCCCTTCCCTATTGGAAAAATGCCTTCTCTACCGCCACTTACCTAATTAATTGGCTCCCCACTCATATTCTCAACAACAAATCCCCTTATGAAATGATCCATCACCGCGCTCCAGATTATTCTTTCCCCTGTGTGTTCAGATGTGCCTGCTAGCTTCATCTTCGCCTTTACAATTATCATAAAACCGACCTCCGCTTCTAAAACCTGTACATTTCTCAGTTGCAGTCCCAATCACCATAGATATAAATGTCTTAAACTTAGCACGGGTCGTATCTACGATGCCCGGTATGTCGTCTTCTACTTCATCTCATCGCTCTTCCTCCCCACCTCGTCTCTTCCCTCCTATCTTGCCCTTCATGCCTCTTCTATATCCGAATCTCCCCCTCTACCACCACCTTCCCATCCACCACTTTCACCCTCTTATTCGGCCTCTCCCGCTCATTCTTCCTCTTCTTATAATTCCATCTTGTCAGGGTCACCCCCTCTACCGACTCACCACATCCACCTGGCATGGTCACTCGCTCCACCACCAATTCTATCAAACCAAAACAACTACCTTCCGACTTTATCTGTTATCCTCTTCCCAAATCCTTTTCCTCTGAGATTCAACCAACTGAGCCTACTTCTATTTATGAAACCCTTAAATCTCGTAAATGGAGAGATGCCATGATAGATGAGTTCAATGCTTTGGTCCAAAATGACACTTGGGACCTTGTTCCGTTTTCGCCTCACATGAATATCCTCCGTAATAAATGAGTTTTTCGGATTAAATGCCATACTGATGGTCACATTGATCGATATAAGGTTTGCCTTGTTGCAAAGGGTTATCATCAGGAAGATGGGATTGATCTTTCTGAGACATTCAGTCTGGTGGTTAAGCCGGTCACTATTCGTACATTATTATCATTGGCTGTTTTTCATTATTATCACGGTTTTCTTTCTAAGGATCTTTATTTGCAGCATCCTCAGGGTTTTCAGCACCCTGATTATCCTTAACATGTCTGCAAACTTAAGCGTAGTCCCCCACAGGCATGGTTTTCTTGATTTACGGACGTGCTTCACACATTTGGCTTGTTCCCCGCACGGACTGATACTTCTTATTATATTTATAGGCGTGGCTCGCACTCTATTTATGTTTTGATATATGTTGATGATGAGCTTATTACAGTTACTTCAGATGATCTTCTTAATGCGGTTATATCGCACCTCTCTACTCACTTGCCGGTCAAGGATTTTGGCCCGCTCTCTTATTTCTTGGGTGTTGAGGCGCTTCGCACGCCTAAAGGCCTTCTTCTTAGTCAGCGCAAATATATTCACACACTTCTCTGTCGTGCTAAGATGCATCATTCTAAATGGTGCATCACTCTTACGGCCTCCAACCTCTGGCTTAGTGAAACTGATGGTGAGCCATTTGATGATCCCTCACTTTACCGTAGTATTATCGGTGGCCTACAATATCTTGGCTTTACTCGACCAGCCATTGCATTCGTTGTTCACAAAGTCTGCAAATTCATGCATGCTCCTCGCACCACGTATTAGGTTGCCGTTAAACGTATTCTCCGGTATCTTAAACACACTCTTTATGATGGTCTCCTTATTCGGCCTTATCCGTCGGTTCACTTACAGGACTTTTCTGACGCTGATTGGGCTTCTGATCCCGATGACCATCAGTCTATTGGCGTGTTCTGTATTTTTATAGGCCACAATATTATTAGCTGGCGCTCTAAGCAGCAACTTACTGTGGCCAGAAGCAACACCGAAGGAGAGTATAAGGCTCTTTCTCATGCCGCTGCCGAAATGCAATGGCTCTCCACCATGTTGCGTGAAATTTCTATCCCTCTTTCTCCCACTCTCACTCTATGGTGGGACAATATTAGAGCCACGTATCGTACTTCCAACCTGGTGTTTCATGCCCGCACCCAACACATTGAGATCAACTTTCACAACGTTCGTGAATTAGTTGCGGCTCTCAAGCTCTCCGTTGCCTTTGTTTCCTTAAAGGATCAATTAGCAGACATTCTCACCAAGCCTTTAAGTCATGTTCGATTCAATGATCTCAAGAACAATCTCCATGTCCACTCCATTCCCATGGGATTCGGGGGATTATTGAAGAGTCCATTGCCGAAGAGAAACTTGGAGAAGAAGTAGTCTTCTAGGCTAGGGTTTTATTATTATTTGTTCCGAATTTATACCAATGATGTACTATATATAAAGCACGGTTGTACTCAGTATTATGCAATGAAAAACGTTTACACAATCTTACATTTAATATCGCATAATGTGTTTAGGGGTTTGGTTTTGGCCACCATAATTTAAGTTTATTTAAATTATCAAAAAAAACATTTATTACATCTTTTTATGGTTATTTGTTTATAAGGACCAGTTTGAGACTTATTTAGGCATTTAAGACACTAAAAAGATCATCTTTAAAAAGGACAAAGTTTAATCAACTTTCCCATATTACCCTTTTATAAATTTAATCCACATACTTTAAATTTTGGATTATCTAAGAGGTCGTTGTCCCCGGCGGTACTACTGTTAAATGCCATCTTTGTTTCCAATTGAAACACACTTTTTGCAAATTCTTCTAGAGCGGTACTTGTCTTGGATTTAGATTCAGGACTCGATTTGACCAGTTCATGGGTTTCATCGGATCCATCATCAAAACTTTGGGAATCAAGATTTAATATGTCATCAAAGCATTTATCATCCCAGTTTTAGCACGGGAAAAAGGAACGAGAATAGCAACGCCTTCATGAAATTCTTTGTCTTTCATGACAGAAAGCTTGCCGGCCGCGGCGTTACGGCCTTTCTAGGTAGTGGATGGTCAACCAACTAATGGGCTGATTGAATTAATGACTTCACTTAAAGGAGAAAGAGAGTCACCATCACTGGTACCACCACCACCAGCTGAATCCACTCGATCATCATCACCAATGGAGGCGGCGGAGGAAGGATGTTGACTTCCTCTCAACCACCTTTCAAGATGGCATCTCATGTGCCTATACAGGGCCTTCATTGAAGGGAAAGACTTGAAACAAAGACGGCATTTGACAATAGTACCACCGGCCTCCACATTATTCACAAGATCGTGCTCAAGAGCCTCAGGAGCTCTAAAGGGAAGCTGATCTTGATCTCCAATAATTGTCCACCATTGAGAAAGTCTGCAAGAGGGATTTTTCCTCTTTACATTAGTTTAGATTATAGATTCCCTTTTTACGATAATGTGTTTGATTTGGTGTGCATTGCAAATGGATTGGATGTTGGAGGTCGCCCCGAGAAGCTGGAATTCTTGATGTTTGATATCGATCGAATACTCAAAGCTGGGGGGCTATTATGGTTGGATAAGTTTTATTGCTCTAATGATGGTAAGAAAATGGAATTAACTCGTCTAATCGAAAGATTTGGTTATAGAAAAGAAAAATGGATTGTTGGTGAAAAGCCAATAGTTTTGGAAAATCATAGGTTTATCTATCTACTATTCTATAAAAGCCCGTGAGAGTTCATAAAAGCATGACATCAACGGCAAATGTGTCTCTAGTTGAAAGATTGTCAATTGTTGTAACTAAGTTGTGAATATGCTTTTTTTGTATTATTTTGATGGTGGGTTTTGATGGTGGGTTTTAGTATGATTTGGAATAAAATTGATGCAGTGACATTAATGTCACTGTATATACATTTGGATACATAAATTTGCGAGCTTTGTAGAATAATTGTGGTCTTTCTAGGTGTAGTGTCATTCGCGGTGTTGTGTCGATTTTTTTTATGTATTGTCACTGTTGTTGTAATGTTAAAGTTACATGATATATAATTGTTACTTTATTGACAATTGTTAGTGCATTTTGCATTTGACATTTTTCATTGTATCTTCAATTGACTCAAAATGTGTAAAGACAACTGATGTGTCATTCATAAAGCGTAAGACAATATATAATGACATTTTATGGTGGATATACGATTTTTTGATTGCATTGACACTGAATATGAAGTGACACATGACTTGCACATGTTTGTCCTCAAAAAGTGTACAAGCTATTAATGTCACTTCATCTTCAATTGTCACTGCATAATTTTTTTAGATTTAGCACTTCAAGTGTATCTTCACATGTCACTGCATTTTTAAATGTTACTACATTTTCACATGTCAATGCATCGTCAAATGTCACTGCATCGCGGTGTCACTGCATCGCATTGTTTTTATGAAGAAAATTTCGATTTTCAGAAATTAAGTCAGAAAAATATCAGTCTAAATGCACCCAAAATGAGCCGAATTTTTCATAAATGTGGGTTTATACATGCATCGGAGCATAGTAAGGTTGACTCTCATCATTCATCATAGTACCTAGGAGTCTCTTAGATCAACAAATCTAGAAGCACTCTTCATTTGTATGAAGAGTGCAATCAGGTGGTTGCATTTCTATGTTGTGGTTACTTTCTTGATTAGTTAAGGAGGGATATTGCCTTGTTTTAAGAGTTTTTTTTTGTTTGATGGATGGATATATATATATATATATATATATATATATATATATATATATATATTCTTAAATGGAGATTTCCAATTTATATATCACGGCATGACACTATATATATATATATATATATATAAGGTTGGCTCTCATCATTCATCATAGTACCTAGGGTCTCTTAGATCAACAAATCTTCTTCATTTGTATGAAGAGTGCAATCAGATTTCTATGTTGTGGTTACTTTCTTGATTAGTTAAGGAGGGATATTGCCTTGTTTTAAGAGTTTTTTTTGTGTTTGACAGATATATATATATATATATATATATATATATATAGGGGCATAGATATTCTTAAATGGAGATTTCCAAGGTTTATATGGATCACGGAATGACACTGCCCATATGGAGGATTGGGGATCCTGAAGCTGATATGGAGGATTGCTTGGTGATTTGCAGCTTCTTTTGGATTTCATTTTGTACTAGTTCAGCTTTAGGCTTCCACGTTGTTCATTTTCTTTGGTGTAACTAGCTTTTAGAAACTTCACTAATGTAATTTCTACCTTTGAAATTATTCTACATCCAATAAAAAATAACATTTTTTTTATAATTATATCCGTTAATAAGAAACAAAAGAGTAATTAATTTACAACACTTTAAAAATATAATTACATACACTTGATCAAAACATGTCCTGAAACTTTGCATCTTTCTATTGGAAGGATCCGTAACCGTAAGCATAGGTATAGTTTATGACATTTCCTATAATATTTATAATATGATTGTATTGTTAATTTAATTTTTTGGGATATGAATTAGTGGGAAACAGAAGAGGTTGGCAGACTAAAAGATTTTTCCACACAAAACAGAGAGGAAACGGGAAGTTTTACGTAGTGTGTACCTACGTAGATACACACTACGTGGCACACTTCTATCCATACGATTTCATTCTGCACTTAAACTGTGTGGCTCTGAGTGCCACCTCATATGTACCTACATAGGTACGTACTACCCAAAAATTTCACAGAGGGAACACACACAAACACTAACTCCCAAGCCCATATCTTTCAACACAAACATTCTGCCATTCTTACCTTGTTTTCCACAAGACAAAAAAAAAAGGGTTGGATTCCCAAGCTTTTGACTGAACCTGAGCCCCATTCAAACTATCTACTCCCCAAAAACTTTCTGAGTTCTGGACACAATCATGTGCTCACATCACATGCCTTATTTCACCCTTTTTCTTCCCAATTCCTACCCACTTTCTTTCTTTCTATTCAGCAGCTTAACATCATGATGTAAAGAATTTCCCTAATTGAATATGCATAATGCATACCTTTTTCCTTACTTGATGAATATGGCATGCCTGTGGACTAACAAGACAACGACAAGCAATTAATTGATGAAACAATAAGTCTCTTAAGGCAAAACCTAAATCTAATTACAATATGCTTTTTTTATTATGGTTATATAGATCACCGGGTCATGGCAAACACAGAAAGATATCTACAAATCATGTCATTTATATAAATAAACGGGTCATCCGAAATGCGTATTCTTCCAACACATAGAGTGATTAGGATGATCACAAACATTATTCAAGTCAAACACAAGACCTGATCATTATTAGATATGTAAAGTTTGAGCTTTGAGTTTATCTTCTCGTAGAACATAGTTATAGTTTATCTTTAGTTACTCTTCTTAATTAAATGGTTAAAACCTTAAGCGTGAGGTTCTTCACTTCCATTGTCCCACGGAATGAGTGGAGAATGGAGATATTAATCAGGTAACCTATTGGCTCAGAGTCATTGATTTGCTATTATACCAAAATACTGAAAGAAGTCTCATTTACGGGGTTCGAAGGTCCACACTACAAGTTAGGGTCCAACTGTCTTTTTATAGCATCCAAACCCTTTATCACTAGACCATATCATGGTATCTTTAGTTTCACTTCTTTGAGTCAAAGGGAATAGCTTTTTGTATCCTGTCTTTAAACCTATTGTATTTATCTTTTCACTTAATCATAAAGTCTGCAAATCTAAAAAGAGTACACTGAGTTCGATTTAGAGTTAGGTCACTTTTGGATCTATGTGACGTTAAAAAATTGTTATAATTCAAGAAATGTATTTGTTTTTCAATTAAATACGTCTTGAATGCTTCTAGAATGCACTAATCGGCCCGAGTCCCTTGGCCTTACCGGCTCTGCTGTACAAGGGCACCAAGGACACGGTGGGTTTGAAATCTAGGAGTTGCCTCCCTTCATTCTAGAAACTTCCATGTAGTTCTGGTTGGTTACTCAACCTCCCCTAATCGCTAACAACCTTAACCGAGTCCTTACTTGATTTTTCCTTCATTCTTCCGGTTACAAGTACAAATGGGGCTGGCCCAACACTAAGGCCAATGTGACGGTGGTCTTAGGCCCAACGGTGTCCAGAGGCCCCAAAAATAATTCCATGTAGATTGAATCTTATCCAACCTAATATAATTTGTTAATTTTTTTTATTTGAATTGATAAAGGTCCAAAAAAAATTTACTCGAACCGATAAAGGCCCAAAAAAGTTTTACTCGGCCTAATTCGAATCGATAAGTATGAAATTTCGAACTAAAATATCTAATTCGACGACTTGGCCTGAAGCCCAAAAAATACCAGGGCCGCCCCTGAATACAAACACATATTCTTCTTCACTTCTCTCAAGATCTAAGGCATAACGTTAATCATTTCAGGGGCAAAATCATCATATACCCTTCCGACGTATATTTTGAAAGACGAAAAAATATTTGTATTAACCAAAGCGCTTTTTCTTATAAACGACCGTAACTTTTGATTTAGAACACCGATCATCAAAATTGTTTCACCAAAGTTCATATTTTTTTTATCTTCATTTTGAGACCGCGTTTGATACCTTTTCGACATAGTATTTGAAAGCCGAATTTAATCGCAGCATTTACACTAACACAATATCAGTATCAGTATCAGTATCAGTATCAGTAATAGTATCAAGCTCATTTAAAGCTTAATTCAAGTGACTACTTCAAGGCACACATAGCTGGCTCATATAAGGCTCATTTAAGGCTTAATTCAAGTGATTAACTATTAAGCCTATGTCAAGTTTATGTGGTTTTGATTGATAAAAGGAATAGCATAGATTAACTTAATTAAGGTGTGGTGTTTATAACATGCGGGTTCAGTAATTAATCACTTGAATTAAGCCTAAAAAGTACATCGACTAAAAGGTAATACATAGAAGATCAATACAACGGACTATAGATTTAGTACAATAGGTACATCGACTAAAAGGTAATACATAGAAGAACAATACAAGTCGAAACGATCGAACTATCACCAAATTATAAGAAGGATATTCAAGTTCAAAGAACTAAATTATCATGCCCGGAATTCACAAGGTGATGAATTACAAGTTCGCAAGCCAATGAACTAGGCCTATCTATTACATGATGATACAATGTAGATCAAAAACCTCAGCACACCAAGGCACATAGTAAGCATATGAACTAGGTCTATCTATTGCATTAAGGCACACAGTGTATCAGTAGTATCAGTATCGCGGTATCGGTATCGGTAGTATCGTATCAGGCTCAAAATGACTCTCCTTTCGATTTTTTGTTCCAAGGTCTATGTCCCCCAAGTCCTTGATATGAACTGAATGTCTTCTTACAGTTCAAGCACTCATATTTACTTCTTTTCGGAGCATGTTTCGATACTACTTTTTCTTTAGGATCATTTCTTTTAGGCCTCTTCTTGTTCTTGGGTTCAATCACATTAGGCCCCCATGCCAATCGGCTTTCTCTTGCAGCAGACATAAGCCTTAAACAATCGTTCCCATGTTTCTTTCATCATCCGAACCGAAGAGGCATGTCTATTACCGTTTTCGTTCGGTGAATTACCTCCGCCGTGAGGCTCAGGTTTCTTTAACAAAGTATCTAGACTCGACAATTTTGCCGCTGCCTTTGAATTCCATAATCTGCGTAGCTGCTGCCTTTGTTTCTTCTTCTTTGTAGGAGTTGCAGTAGGCTTATGAAGGCTTGTATAACTTCATCACCATTTTCTTGTATTCTGTAAACGAAAAAGTTGCACACCTAAAAACAGATCAAAATCCAAGTTTACACACACATTTGAGTCAAACAAAATGAAGACATAATCTGTTCATTTCAAACAGAATACCTTCTTGATTCTCCCATGCTAGCCTCATTTAAAGCTTAATTCAAGTGACTACTTCAAGGCACATATATCCGCTCATATAAGGCTCATTTAAGGCTTAATTCAAGGGACGAAATATCATATCCGGCTCATATAAGGCTCATATAAGGCATACAATATCACTAACGATGTATCATATACGGCATACAATATCGATATCGATAAACGATATCGATATCGATATCGAGCTCATTTAAGGCTTAATTCAAGTGACACAAACATGCTCCCACATTTTACACCAATTCACATCTCATCAGCATTCTTTGTGCCAAAAAAAAATTGGCATCTTATTAACAAGTGGCACAAAATATATACAAGTACAACCGCAAAGATACATGTTGCTCCAAAAATAAAAATAAATAGCAGGTAGAACAAGTCTACCAAACGAAAACTATGAACCTACGCTTGTCCAGCCAAAGAGTTGTTGGGGATTGCAACAAAAAGCTAGAACAGCCAAAGAACAAATCAACAATCACCTTACTAACGTAGTTGCTACACACACATAATAAAGAAACATCAGTACTAGCTCAAGCTACTAACATCTTACTAAAATACAAAAGAAACATTACAAGCTGAATTGACGGCTGTAAGTAAGCATGTAAACTCAGGTTAAGAACTCGATTAGAACTCAAAGCATTTCTTATTCCAATAAAAAGGATCACATACAAACCTGATCATATCAGTACATGAATTCTTTAGCATCTATCGAGGATTCCGATTTCACCAAGCTGTTTTCCGGCCAGAAATCGAACCAGATTGTTCTTCAAATGGATGATGATCAACTGATTCGGGATTTTTTTTCTCGGAGCATGATTATCGTGGAGAAATCAAGTGCAGAGAAGGAGCCTTGTGCTAAAGATGAAGAGGAAAGATAAGCGCCGGATTCTTCAACCGTATCTGCAGCATATTCATTCCGTCGCCGATGATATTGAGCGGCGGACGAAAGTGAATAAGCTATTCAAGCACATCATCAGTGCAAAATTGGGGATATTTTAGTCCGAACGGAAAATTATTGTCCTTATTGCAACTAATAAATTGAACCAGGATTAAAGCTTTATTAAGGGTAAAAATGTGGACTTTTCCCTAATTTTTCCATATTATATCTATGATGTACTAATACCATCGAAATCTTTTTGACTTGCATTTTTGGCTTAATTTGAAATGAAAACATAAAAATTATAAGACTTTTTACATTGATATCAAGACACAAAAGAACAATGTACATGAATTACACTTCAATACTACACATATATAATGACATATCCATGTATTTCATTGCAAGTACATTGACAAACAAAATTCGTCGAGTATCAAACACGGGCTGTTTAATCTAGTGGTAATTGGTTGAAGGGATATAAAACAAGAACAATAAGAACGAGGGATGGTTTTTCTGGGGGATGACCTCCGTAAAACCTTTTGATGGAGGGCTTTTATGCCAAGGTGGAGCTATATGGGCTTGTACTTTGATGCCGACCTTTATGGCATGTTTGTTACGCACGAATGAAATGAAATAAAATAATAAGAAAAGAATGGAATGAAATGGTATAAATTCATTTCATTACTGCGTTTGGAATGTGAAAAAATGGAATGAAACAAATTATATAAAAAGTGAAGTCAAAGATTGTTGTATTTTATAGGGACGATTGCGATTACCGTGGACACGAATTCAACGCAAAATCGTCTTGATGATAGAGATCCAGACTTGCCTCATTCCATAAGTTTTCTATTTACTCATTTTTCATTTTTATTAGTTTCCTGATTCTGTCTAATTTTGTCTTTTTTTTTATGCGAATTGACCAATTTTATTCAAAGTGGAAAAGCCACACCAAAAGTTCTTACAACTCACACCAGTACGTAGCATGCAGAAGCTACAAACCCCAAGCAACTTTCAGATTCTTAACTCTCCTAATAGTATTAGAAACTAATACATGAATAGGAGGTCTCTCTTCACAATTGTTGTGATGAAGTTGATTTCTCCAATACCAAATGCTGTAGATGACGTCCCAGAAGATGTGAGGCCAGTCATTCTCTTCCGTCTGTTTTTTGACATTTTACTTTATCCACTCCTCGATCGACGGATGAGTTAAAAAATCATTCCACCTTGGTCTTGGCACCAAATTTTTCCACATATTTTTTTGCCCAAAAGCAATCCCTTAGGGCATGAATGTTTGACTCATCTTTGCTTCTGCAGCAAACGCAAACACCGGATTCACTAATATGTCTCCTGTTTAGAACAACCATAGTCGGCAGAGCATTATGACTAGCTTGCCATAAGAGAAAGTTGAATTTTGATGGGCCTTTGAGTTTCCAAATGCCATCCACACGCTGTCGTTTAATTCTTGTTCATGTTGGTTGAGGTACTCATACCCCTCTGCCACCGTAAATTTCTTGTTTTTATCCATCCTCCACACAATTGTCTCATTATCCACTTCTATGCCATGTTTTAGAATTGCAGCAGCCTTGCAAATGCATTTCCAAAAATAAGACGCCTTGGGCTTTGGAGTCTGAAAAGGCTGTCATATTTCGTGGCAAGCACCTTCACCCATAGCGATTAATCACCCGTTAACATATTCCAAGCTAGCTTTCCCAAAAGAGCCACATTCATCTTGTGGAGGTGTTTGAAACCAAGTTCCCCTTGATCTTTGGGAAGACACAACTTCCACCAAGCTATATAATGGATTTTTTCGAGTAAATCTTCTTCTGCATATCCTCTCCATCTCATTCAAATTACCACTAGGGATTTTAGCCGTCTGCATTGCATAAAGAGGATGAGTTGCCAAGGAACTTTTGATCAGAACCATCCGCCCAGCTCTATATAGGTGTTTGCCTTTCCCACTTGCCAATTTCTTCTTCATTTTATCGCTCACGTAGCCATAAGTATTCTTTGTCTTGAATGCATCAAAGGGATACCCAAATACTTTTCAAGATCTTCCGTAAATTGCATGTTTAATCTTTTGCCTGATAAGGGATCTCACCTGAGTACTAGTATTTTTGGAATTTTGTCTAACTTTGGTATACAACATGTTAAATTTATAATAGTGCCTACATAAAATACATGCAAAGCGTGGAGCAACCGACAATATATTTCTATATTGCTTATTTTATATTAAATTTGTTGACGATGCTGGGTTTCGTCTATGAATAAATCCGGGTCGTTTAATCTAGGGATGATTGAATCAAGGATGATTTTGGGGGTGATTTTAGACTGAGCCTGAGAGTCTCTCTCAGGTTGCCTACGTATCCTGTTATGCTCCAGGAATCAAGTCTTACGTAGTTCCTGGAGCTATGTATTTATAGGCACATGTTCTTCTTCTGCCTTAAACTTAGGGCGGTTTGGTCTATTGACATAAATACCCTTTAATGGGCCTTGCCTTCTTGCCCAAGTAGCCTGCTGGATGGTGGGCCTAGGGATCTGGGCTAGAGGCCCTGGGATCGACTCGATTAACACCGACATAGGTGATCGAGGTGGGACGCTTGCAGAATCTGCCGGTTGCTGCGGTCTTCACTGGTACGTCTCGTATTCGATCCGATGTGGATAATTAACATAGACTTTTCCACATGCCAGCTGGACCAATCAGTTTATTCCACGTGGAGGGGTGAAATCCCGTATAGTCATTTGTGATCCAAATCAATTTTTGTATTTATAAATTTTATAACCATCAAATTCAATAGACACATATTCTCACAAAGACTATTCTCAACACGCCCCGCAATCCCATGGTAATGCAGTGGACATAGAGATTGACTCATTGATGTCTGCAACATGCTTCTCCGAATCAAGCGGCAATAGCTGCTTCAACACAACAGTGCTTTGCTGGAACCTGTAAGGGATGACTCAAAAAACTTGAAAGAGGTAGAGAAAATGAGGTAACAGTCGGATGAATATATAGATCCTAGGAAATAATCGGAGAGATATAGCCTAAAAAATAATACGATAGCTGGATGTCTGTAAAATATGGAGGAGCCGTAAAAAAAAAGGAATACTTGAAGGGAAGTCGATTCCCTAAACAAAAATAAAAAAAGGAATAAAAAAGGATAAAAAAAAAGAAAAGAAAAGTTTAGATGTGTGGTTATTCGTGCGACCAACACATGGGTGGGACAAAAACGATATAAAAGGAGTGGAAGGTTGTACCCTAACAAAATAAATGTACAAAAAGAAATGGAGGTTTGTACCCTAACAAAATAAAAATATGAAGAAGAATGGAGAAAACCCTTAATAAAATTGAAAATAGATGGTTGTAAAACCATAAGAAACATAAGAGAATGGCATGTTTATGCTCCCATAAGAAGAAAGGGAAGAGTAGAGAATAGGTAGAATAAAGAAAAAGATAGAAATTTGGATTGGAAAAGATATCGACATGGCTTGCAGAAGCGTGTACGGGGCGTGAAAGATGATACTGACAAGAGATTAATTTATTTAGATGATAGTAAAAAAAAGAAAAAAGAAAAAAAAAACAACGATAAGAAAAAAAAAAGGAAAAAAAAAATCAATAATCCATAAAACAAGCACGTCACAACATCTTTGTTGATAAGCATCTTGGTCTCCTCATTGTTGATTCACAGCAACATAGACCCAACATGAAGAGGGGGGAGAAAAAGAGGACGATTGTGATTCAGGAACATATATGTATATATATTTTTTAAATACTAAATCTGATGGGAATTTGGATTTTGAAAAGAAAAAGAGGGAGAGAGTCTCCAAAGCATGAAGACGGAAGACAATTGAGGAGTGAGGGTTCGTGTAACGCCCCGCACCCGGATACCGAGTCTTTATCCGGAAACGAAACGCTCGGCACGTATAGTATTAAATAAATTCTATATTATACGAAAGCCTCTACTACGTCGTATCGAGTTTAGCAAACGAAAGCCAAAAAGACTCGGCAAACATCATAAAAGTGATTACGAATAGATTACAACATAATAAAAGTAGAAATGTTTACAACATACTAAAAGTATAATAGATTACAACATACTAAAAGTAGAAATGTTTATCTTACAACAACGAAAGAAAAGAAACTTATAACGTACGATGTCAAAAGAAAAGTACAACACTTGTTTTACAAAAGTCTGAAAAGTAAAAGTACAACATATCTAGTACATCTTTTAATAGAAAAGTAAAAAGAAAGCGAAAGCATCAACATGGCATCGACATCATCAAACATCATCCTCAGCACTCTCGTGGTCAACCTGTTCATCTTCTCACCCCACAAAGCATACAACGAAATGCAATGTAGGTAAGTACAACGTACTTAGATAAGAGGAAGAAGCTAAAGAATAGCCGAGTCTTACAATAAAAGGTTCATATTATTAATTAAGTTATCTTTATGTGACCGACACAACTCTAGGGTTCACTTCATGCTCATCAACATGTCATGGCTATTGGTTTCTAACTTAACTTATCTTTGTTACATCTGTATTCAAGGGCACTACGCATTGTGCTACTCACCACGAAGTATCTGGGTGCAACATATTGATAGATCACACCAATAACCACGGAAGTCAATTCTAGTAGACTCCAATAGTGCACGCGTTCGGCGAAGTCCCTCTGCCATTTAGCCATTTAGAGGCCAGCAGAGTTATTTACTTTATTTGTCCGCCCACACATTGCGATATAGACAGTGTCTTACCAAGAATAGCATGAAGTTTAATCTTTTAACTATACAAGTACGTTTATTATTAATTAGTAACTAGCCACCTAAGTATTTTCAAGTAAGCTCCCTCACTTATACTACTCTCTTTCCTAGAACACTAGACACTGACAAGGCCTAGCACATACACAGACATTGATGAATACTAATTCATCAAAGCACAAGCCTATCATGCCCTTCCGACGGTCCCGAACTTCAACTCCCTTTAAGAGTACATTCGGTGCCGGAACTAAACGCACCAGAAACTCAATCAAAGCTTGTTCATATTCGTTTAATGTTATTAGATCAAGAATCAACACTTGAAACTCAACACATAGCTCAAAATATCATTTTTTCCAAAAACGGGGGCAATGCGTGCGCATTCCCTGGTTCAAAGACTTCATGTTGCAGCCTGATCAACCAATGCGTGCGTATTGTCTGCAATGCGTACGCATTGCTTGTACAGAAAGCATCCTGAACCAACCTGAAGCAGGAATGCGTGCGCATTTCCTGGAATGCGTGCGCATTTCCTGGAATGCGTGCACATTCGACGTGCTGAAAACATCTTGTCCAACTCTGAACCAGCAATGCGTGCGTATTGTCTACACAATGCGTACGCATTCTACCTGTACAAGCCCTAACACGATTTTCAACACTTCTCTCGATTCTACAACTCATCCCACACATGTTTACCACCAAAATACACATCAAAACAGTAGAAACACCCTTTAAACATACAATAGCATCTTGTACTACAACAACAACAACTAACATGATTTCTAACCATAAATCATACCTAAAACACAACCTTAACATCATAAGACTTTAAATAAACTTTAGGAAGAGCCTCTTACTTGATCAAAGAAAATCCCAAAGCACAACTTGAAAGGACCTGCAGCACTTCCTCAAACTTCAACCAAAAACCTATGTGATCATCACCAAACTTGAATTAGACATGATCACTAGATTCTAAAGCATTTATTGTACGATTTACACTAAGAAAACTACACGACTTGATCCAAACCACAATTGGAGCACAAAACTGTTACCTATCAACTTTTGATGATCTTAGGATCAAAAGCAAGCCCCTTCTCCGCTGATTCCGTTTCTGCAACTATTTCTGAAATCCGTTGAACAACTTGTGAGAAATCGAAGAAAGTATATTTGCCCCTTTTTGGTTTGCTCTCAACGTTTCCTGAAGTTTTTGAACATGGAAAAAACTGATTCTGATAACTCCTCCATTAACTAGGAGTTTTATTTCCCCAAAATAAACTTCCTTGATTAATTATCAACGAGTCCCCTTAATTACAACTAATTCCTTTATTTCCCTTTCAACATATTTTCGAAATATATATAATATACTTTAATCCATAAGTTAAATAAACATAATATACCGAACTTTACAAATTGACACGTCTGCCCTTTCCGAAAGTTCGGGATATTATATTCCTCCCCCCTTAAGAGGAGTTTCGTCCTCGAAACTTGAATATGTTCAAACTGTAGACCTTCCTCTAACACTCTTCTCAAAATGGAACCAAAACCGAAGCTTCACTTTTTTACACTTTGATCACAAACAACGACTCTAATCTTGCTACCCAAAGAACCAAACTCTACGGATCCCCAAAACCGAACCAACCTTTGTACACTCAACCAAAATGGACCAACAACTTTTGAGCTATTGACACCGCACTAACAAAACTTCTATTCAACAAACGGCCCTCTATAACACTTACCCGGATGGTGACCAAAAGATTTCTTAGAGGTTGAAGGCACGCTTAACTTCTTAGCTATCTTACTTAACACAAAAGTTTTGACATCTTGTATTAATCAAGGTTCACATAGATAAGTTGTCTATTAAAAAAGTATCTAAAAGTTAGTTCCTTTACTTAAATACTATTACAACGTGAATTCAATTCATGTCATAAGAATACTATAAGAAAACAAACAAACTAAAAGGTACCTGGCATGGCTGCATCTAAAGCAGACACCCGTGCTGGTTGACTTGCACTTCCCTGTTTGTCTTTCTGGTTCCTACTAGCTTTCCTTGAAGGACAATCTCTTGAAAAGTGTCCCGTATTTCCACAAACGTAACATCCATCTGTATCAGCCCGACATTCCCCTGAGTGATTCTTCTTACACTTTGGACATAAAAGTGCGCTACCTGTTGACCTTGCCGCAAGCGGTGCCGTAACCCTTTTCTTATCATGTTGTTGTTGTGCTTCTTGATCTTCTACAGGGCTGCCCTCAAAATGTCTCTTTACTCCAACCAAAACCGTGGGTTTGTTATTAAAAGTCTCAACTTCCAAAGCCTTGTTCAGCAACTCTGCCATGGTCCTTGGTGTGAATCCCAACATCCCTGCTTGTATTTCCCAAGACAAACCATTCTTGAACAAAGCCATCTTCTTTTCTTGAACTCTCATAATCTCGGCGTAGACCCGACCCAACTCATTGAACCGATTGGTGTATTGTGAAACCGTCATATTTACACCTTGCTGGAGTTTCAAAAACTAACTTGCTTTATCTGCTTGTACCGTGGGTGGAAAGTATTCGGTGTAGAACAACTTCTTAAATGCTTCCCAATCCGTGACCTTACCGTTTCTGCTCTCAAACGCATCTATCCAACTTTCCGCTGCCCCAAGGAGAAAACCTACTGCCAACTATGCCATCTCTATTTCGGGTACATTCACATTCCTACATGCCTTCTCAAAGCTCCTTAACCACAATTCTGCTTTGGCCGGTTCCTCATTACCGGAGAAGTCTTGAAACTTGTTTCTCTTCAATTTGGTATACCAATCAACCGGTGGGGGTTGGTCTTGAGCTGGCGGTCTAACCAGTAGAACAACTGGTGGGTAAACAGGAGGGTAAACTGGTGGGTATCCAAAGGGTACTTGAGGAGGGTATGGAGGTGGATACGGCTGTTGAGGTTGAGCCACTAGTGGTACTTGGTGGTAAGGGTAATATCCTTGGTGTTGAGGTGGGATGTGGTAAGGTTGGTGAAGTCCGTAGGGTGGATAACCAAAACCATAGGGATGATCAACTCTTGGTGGTGGTATGGTAGGTTGAGGCGGATAACTTGTAGGTGGAGAGTAAAAGGTCTGTTGATACGGTGGGATCACTGTAGAAGGTGGGTGGCTTACCGGTGGTGGTGGATGGTACACGTTGGCTTGAGGTGTATACACGTTCGTCACTGGAGGTACATACAATGGTGGTACATCACCTACTACGGTGACTCGTAAAGGTTCATCATCAGGTAGTCCAACATTCTGAGGTATCTCTTGATTAACTTAGGGGTGAGGTCGTTGCTGATGAAGCATCTTATTCTGATTCTGATTCTGACCACCCTCTTGCCCAACTTTTGAACTCTCACATCTGTAAACACCTCTGCGGGTTCTTACCATTCTGAAATATCAGGAAAGATCAGAATGTTACTAAGTGTTCTAAAGATACTTATTTCAAGAAAGAAAGCCTAAAGAACGCTTCGCTCTGATACCAACTGTAACGCCCCGCTCCCAGATACCGAGTCCTTATCTGGAAACAAAACGCTTGGCACGTATTATATTAAATAAATTCAATATTATACATAAACCTCTACTACGTCGTATCGACTTTAGCAAACAGAAGCAAAAAAGACTCGGCAAACATCATAAAAGTGATTACGAATAGATTACAACATACTAAAGGTAGAAAGGTTTATTTTACAACAACGAAAGAAAGAAACTTATAACGTACGATGTCAAAAGAAAAATACGACACTTGTCTTACAAAAGTCTGAAAAGTAAAAGTACACCATATCTAGTACATCTTTTAATAGATAAGTAAAAATAAAGCGAAAGCATCAACATGGCATCGACATCATCAAACATCATCCTCAGCAAGCTCGTGGTCAACATGTTCATCTTCTCACCCCACAAAACATACAACAAAATGCAACGCAGGTAAGTACAACGTACTTAGATAAGAGGAAGAAGCTAAAGAATAACTGAGTCTTATAATAAAAGGTTCATATTATTAATTAAGTTATCTTTATGTGACCGACACAACTCTAGGGTTCACTTCATGCTCATCAACATGTCATGAATATTGTTTTCTAACTTAACTTATCTTTGTTACATCCGTATTCAATGGCACTATGCATGGTGCTACTCACCACGAAGTGTCTTGGTGCAACATATTGATGGATCACACCAATAACCACGGAAGTCAATTCTAGTAGACTCCGATAGTGCACGCGTTTGGCGAAGTCCCTCTGCCATTTAGCCATTTAGAGGATAGCAGAGTTATTCACTTTATCTGACCGCCCACATATTGCGATATAGACAGTGCCTTACCAAGAATAGCATGATGTTTAATCTTTTAACTATACAATTACGTTTATTATTAATTATTAACTAGCCACCTAAGTATTTTCAAGTAAGCTCCCTCATTTCTACTACCTAGACCACTAGACACTGACAAGGCCTAGCATATATACAGACATTGATAAATACTAATTCATCAAAGCACAAGCCTCTCATGCCCTTCCGACGGTCCCAAACTTCAACTCCCTTTAAGAGTACATTCGGTGCCGGAACTAAACGCATCAGAAACTCAATCAAAGGCTTGTTCATATTCGTTTAATGTTATTAGATCAAGAATCAACACTTAAAACTCAACACATAGTTCAAAATATCAATTTTTCCAAAAACAAGGGCAATGCGTGCGCATTCCATGATTCAGAGACTTCCTGTTGCAACCTGATCAACCAATGCATACGCATTGCCTGTACAATAAGCATCCTGAACCAACCTGAAGCAGACATGCGTGCGCATTTGACGTGCTAAAAACATCATGTCCAACTCTGAACCAGCAATGCGTGCGCTTTGCCTACACAATGAGTAAGCATTCTACCTGTACAAGCCCTAACACGATTTTCAACACTTCTCTCGATTCTACAACTTATCCCCACACATGTATATCACCGAAATACACATCAAAACAGTAGAAAAACACCTTTTAAACATACAGTAGCATCTTGTACTGCAACAACAACTACTAACATGATTTCTAACCATAAATCATACCTAAAACACAACCTTAACATCATAAGACTTTAAATAAACTTTAGGAAGAGCCTCTTATTTGATCAAAGCAAATCCCAAAGCACAACTTGAAAGGAACCTGCAGCACTTCCTCAAACTTCAACCAAAACCTATGTGATCATCCTCAAACTTGAATTAGACATGATCACTAGATTCTAAAGCATTTCATTGTACGATTTACACTAAGAAAACTACAAGACTTGACCAAACCACAATTCGGGCCAAAAACCGTTACCTTTCAACTTTTGATGATTTTAGGATCAAAAGCAAGACCCTTCTTCAGTGATTCCGTTTCTGCAACTATTTCTGAAATCCATTGAACAACTTGTGAGAAATCGAAGAAAGTCTATTTGCCCCTTTTTGGTTTGCTCTCAACGTTGCCTGAAGTTTTTGAACATGGAAAAAAACTGATTCTGATAACACCCCCATTAACTAGGAGTTTTATTTCCCCAAAATAAACCTACTTGATTAATTACCAACGAGTCCCCTTAATTACAATTAATTCCTTTATTTCCCTTTCAACATATTTTCGATATATATTGGAAGTACTTTATGAATCACTTCGGCTTGCGGTTTACTCCTACTTCAGGGATTGTGCCTATGCTTCACTTCTGGCAAAACTCGGCTACTAGTATTTACAGCCTTCGGCTTATTGTTCCGGTCATCGTTTGTTGGGGCATTTGGGCTGAAAGGAACAAGTGCCGGCATGACGAAGTCCAACCATCCATACAGCGCACCATCATACACATTGAGCGGGCTATTCGGCAACTTGCCTTTCGGAAGAATCTGGAAGCTAAAGTCTTAGGAGCTGATAGAGGAACTCCCTTCTTCCAACCCTTTAGGGTCAAACCTAACCCGATGAGGAGAGTGACTTCTCTGAGATGGATGTCTCCGCCAACGGGCAATGTTAAATTAAATGTGGATGGGAGTGTCAGGAATGGCATTGCTTATGGTGGTGGTATCATCAGGGACTCTGATGGAGGGTTTATTATGGCTTTCCACGCTTGCTTTGGGCAGGGGACGGTGGTGGATGCAGATATTAAAGCTCTGCTGTTTAGTCTTCGCATGCGCACTCACGCACAAAATATGGATATCGAATCTGATTCTCTATATGTTTATCGTATGATCTCTGGAGCTAGTGGTGAGGGCTGGCCCCTGTGTCTCTCCGATCACTTCAATACACTATTTCGCATGTCTCTCCGATCACTTCAATACACTATTTCGCATGTCTATAGGGAATGCAATAGGGTCGCTGACGCGCTTGCGGCGTTGGGAGGGGATGATCAGATTTTCATCCATCAAAGAGAAGTCCCGTCGCATATTCGGAATCTTATCCATGATGATTTATACGGCCCAGCTCATATCCGCTGTATCACTGATAACCCCGGAAGCACTCTTCACTAGTGAAGGGTGCAAACCAGGTCGTATTGCTTATCTCACTGATTTTCTCATTTTCATCCAGTTGTATCCATATATAGCGTGCTCCACTTTGTGCAGATCGATGAAGCTAACTGAATATGGAGAGGGAGGGAACCCAGTTGCGCGACACACTTATCTCCACCAATACCAGATTGACTGGACACACCCCTCCATTTTTTGTTGGGGTGCAATTCAAGTGTTTTTGTTCCTTTTCTCTACTATTGTCTGGAGTTTGTATGTTGTTTACCATATTCCTGGTGTGCTTATGTTGAAAACAGATCACCACCTTGCAGTTTGTCTGGCGCTTTCATATGGCTGCGGCTTAGTGGATTGTGCTGACCTTTGGATGCACCCCTACCACATTGCTAGGGGTGCAACCCAGGTGTTTTTGTTGCTTTTGCAGTCAACCGCTGTGCTCATACTTATTCTGGTGTTTGATATTGTCCCTTATGTGTTTGGTACAACTTCTAGTATGGGTTTCGTAGCTCACTTTACGGATGGGTCATGTCGAAATTTCAAGAGGAAGGGCTACAAGCTTCTTCGAACCAAGAAAGTTCACACGAGGATGCGAATGGGTCTTCGGCATTTCATGCATAGAGGCAGCATTTATTTCAATCTGAATCCCACTGATGTAATTATCTATAGGGCAGGGACTTTTTCGGGGGTGTATAGAGCGAGTACTCTTCCCTATGTGGTGGATTTTCCTACACTGGGTTTGCCACACATAGGGTTTAAGGAGGCCATGCTATGCACTCTATCACGTAAACTTGGGGCTGACCGGGATATGGCACTCAACTTTATAGCTCTTTATTTCGTTTATTAATAAAATAAAGTTGCTTTAAAAAAAATATTTTCGATATATATATAATACTTTAATCCATAAGTTAAATTAACATAATATACCGAATTTTACAAATTGACACGTTTGTCCTTTCCGAAAGTTCGGGATATTACAGTTCGTGTAGATTACTGTAACGAACCCCCACCCAAACGAATTTCTTTACGACCGATCAGGATCTGAAAGACGTTAGTCGCAAAGAATGAAGACGGAAGACGATTGAGGGGTGAGGGTTCGTGTAGATTACTGTAACGAACCCCCACCCAAACTAATTTCTTTACGACTGATCAGGATCTGAAAGACGTTAGTCGAAAAGCTCTGCTACCATATTGAATTGTAAAGAGAAGATAATATTTTCCATTGGTTCATTCCAACTATGGTAGTACAAATATATAGTGTGTAGAGTCTTATGCAATAAGTAAAATAATTAATACAAAATATTCTATGATTATTATGCGGATTCTATGAGATCTTTTAGACTGTTCTCAACATGCATATTGTGATCATATATGTTAATTCTCAACCATTAAATTCAAGATTTAGTTTTGGGTTCATTGACCACCATAAAAAATATATATCCTTACTTATTTTGCCTTTTTTACGGTGTATGTATTTTTCCCGGAGTGATGATACGGACATAATGGTTATGCCACAACAGTGATCTGCACCGTTGATTATCTTAGATTTACATTTGATCAATTTAGATAAATCATTATCAACGATACAGATCAACGTTATGTCACTTGTTATAGTACAACCGTTCTGCCTGTATCATTATTCTATTTTTTTTCCTTTGAAAATCCTGGCCCTCGAGTTTTGTCGTCCTTTACAATTTTTTTATTTTTTGTTGAGGAAACTCGTTCTTTACAATTAGATTATTTTTTCTTCAAAAATAAAAATACAATTAGATTTTTTTTATAATTATCCCCAAGTTCTTTTCGGAAAAAAAAAATAAACAACATCAACGATTATGGCAAGTTTCCAATCCTATGAGGAGTAGATACTTTCTCTCAACAAACTATTTCTTGGGGATAAACCTTGAGGTTTCGTTCTTTACTATAATTCTTTCATCTATTTAATGGATACGTTCTTCTCGGTTCCAATTAAGTTAGAGAAGTTGATGAGCAATTGTGCTTTTTTCGATTCAAATTACCGGCCGCAGAAACATTCTTTTCCGATAGATTCTCCTTGTTTAGTTCTGAACAGCAGTAATCTGCTTATTCTTATTTTTTGACGGCCGTTCACGGGAGGCTTCTCTATCACCATGGGTAGAAGTAAGTTTTTATTTATTTATTTTTATGCGGCAATTTATGGTCTTGCCTGCTTTTCCATAGATTGATTGAAGCCCTTTATTTTTATTTGATGTCCTTCATTTAATTTGTTTGTGTTCCTTGAATTTTTTTAGAACTTTGGAATTAATTACTACAAATTATTATTATTACTACTGCTTATTTATTTATTTTGAAAAGCAGAGAGCTATTGATCCATTTACAACAATGTTCTTATCCTGCGTAAGCGATTAACATATTTATTGTTGAAAATCTTCCAATCAACATGTTAAAAGGCCCTTTTAGATTGGTGTGAGACCTTTGTTTGGAATTGAAGTAGTACTCTTGAGTCTTGAGCATATATCTGTAGCTGAAAATAGCCTTTCCCTTGTTTTACTGATCGTTGTTGGGACTTCAGTTATTTTTCGTAACCGAGGTTGACAGACACTTTAAGAACGATATGACTTACGTATTTTATGCAACTTTGGTGCATATAAGGGTACATTTATCGGCTTGGGCGTTGTTGGTAGAAGTACCGCGCGCGTAATGGCAGAGTCCTATTGTAATTTTTTGAATGATATTCTTGAATGAGGTCTCTTGTGGACAGCATGATCATGAAATAGATTCACCTGTAAAGTTTGAGGTAGAATTCATTAAGTTGTTTCACGATCATACAAACAACTATCTTGACATGGTTGATATCAAGAATAAAGTTCATTTAAATTCTGCCAATCTGAATTTCATGATTTATATTCAAACCCCACCAACCACCATGAGAATCAAGTTCACTTGGATTATGCCAATATTAGTGTCATGATTGTTAATCAAATCCTACAATAAAGAGATTCTATTTCAATTTCACATACGTATTTGAGCTGAGAAAATGTGTCACTTGGATAACATCGTCGAGGTTAGACTATTTTATCTTTATACGGGTGACTTCACTTTTGGTTTTGTTCAGTTGTGCTTTTATCATAGTTCATGTCTTAGTGATGTGTGTTGTCAAATTGATATTTTGATTGGTTAAATGAGAAACTTTGAGGAAAATAATAATTGTAGGGAGCTCACAGAAGAAGGGTGCAGTTTTGTTGGATACTAATGACACTGGTAGTAAAAGTTCTTCATCAACTATCCGCTCCAAACATCTGGTGGAGCCATATCCTGAGGACGTGCAATCCTATAAAGACAGCTTTGTTGATGAATGTGTAGATGCTCTATACGACAAAAGGTTCGAGCAGTAATTTTTTTAGCATGTTATGATTTTCATTTTTTATTCTGCTTGGAAAGATTGGATTTTTATTTGAAATTGTTTACCTCTATGTTTTAGGGACCTGCATGACTCGGTTTCCATTGATATACCTTGTTTTCCTTACACAGGGGGACGACACGTGAGAAGGCATTAGCATTACTTATCAAACATTTTAGCAACAAAGTACAATATGCTTATGTGCAAAAGAAGTAATAACGCAAACTTTTGCTTAATTTCTTTCTTATATTGCAAGCTTTTCCTTTGCTGATGGTCGGCTTTTGTTGTTTGCAGGTTTCTTACGATATTGAGCTTGTGTTTAAATTCTATCAAGCGCGGTTCTGCTAATGAGATTACTCTTGCAGCTCACCTCATAGGTAAGCTATGAAGTATATTTAGTAATATATTACCTCATTATTTACTCAGTTTTCTTATGAATATTCTATATTTGCATTGACAGGACTGTTGGCTCTGACTACTGGTCCTGGGAGTAAAGCACGTGAAATACTTCAAGAGTCTGTTGGCCCTATATCTGAAGCACTGAAATCTCGAACAGTGACGTCCAAGTCCATGGTATGTTCGGTATGAGGAAATAGGAATAGACGGTGTAGATGTTTGCTGATTGTAGTCTTTTTTGGGGACTAAAATTTCGCTTTGATCTCCTAGTTACTGGAATGTTTGGCGATTATCACTTTTATCGGTGGTGAAGACACGGAGAAGATTGAAAATTCATTGCAACTAATGTGGCAAGTGGCTAATCCGAAGCTGGGTACCAATGTATGTATGACAAGCTTTCATATTTCCCTTTCTGGTCATAGTATAGTATGTACCCGGTTTGTTTAGGATGATGTACATATATTGTTGATTTCTTTAGTTTTTTCTCCTTCGCTCTGGATTTCAGGTAATTGCAGTTAAATCTGCTCCTCCACAGATATTAGAAACAGCTGTGTCTGCCTGGGCGTTTCTCTTCACAGCTATAAATGCATCAACTCTTAGTCCAAAGAGCTGGCACGAGTGAGTTTACGTTCTTCTTCTTCGTTTGAGTTGATATTCAGTTCTGGGCATTTGTCCTTCTACATTCTTACCTTGTCAGCTATTTACAGCTTGTTGACTGTATCAGTTTGACTGATTTCTGCAGGTCAATCTCCTTTTTGTCTAGTCTTCTCGAAAAGGATGACCGATCGGTTCGCATAGCAGCTGGTGAATCCCTTGCTTTAGTCTTTGAGACTGGGAACTTCAAGAATTTGGGTGATGAATTAAGGGCATCATCAAGTGACACATCAGCTGAGAGGTCTGGTGGTGACGCGGTGCATAAACACGGATTGCTGAGTAAAGTTGTTGAACAAGTTAGGAATCTTTCTGCAGAGTCGGGTGGTAAAGGGACTGCCAAGAAAGATCTCAGTAGCCAGAGAAATACTTTCAAGGACATTCAGGAATTTCTCGAGGTATTATTCATCTCTTTTGTTGGTGGTCTCTGCTAGTTCAAATCCTTGTCTTTTATTAAGAACCCTTTTGCCGTATATAGTTATTTATTATGTGTACATCGTGGCTAGGGCGGAAGCAGTCCCGCAACCTCCATGAAGATTGGTGGAAAATCTCTAAGTACAGAAACATGGGCACAACTGATACAGGTCAGCATTCATCCTTTCATGTTTAAGATGTTATTTCCAGCACATTTTTGAAAGGCTTATTGGCGTCTATCTATTGTGCAACAGCTGAATTTCATAAAACATTTCCTTGGGGGAGGATTTGTCAATCATATGCAGGTAGATCTCGATTTTTTTTTATCATGTTTCCATGCTATCAAGATTTTTTTTTTTTACTAGTCATTTCTACGAGGAAAATTTGATCCAATTTTTTGCTGTTTTACTCTTGTTTCAGAAAAATGAGTTTCTTCAGGATTTATTCGGTTTCACCCAAGAGAAGTCTCTTTCAGGGAACCAGAGAACAATTTCCAATAGAAAGAAAGAGATTTTCGGTCATAATCACATGTCTGGATGCGAAAAGGTTTGTCTGAACATCTCTCTTAAGATTAGTTGTTGGAATCCTAGCATATGTTGTTGATTGCACACAGCCTGTGTTTTAATACACATGGGTTTGGCTGTTGATCATTGTGATTGTGTGTGTTCAGCCTGTGTTAATGCCTATAATTGATGTGTGTGTGTTTTTTTATCACATAAAAACTCCACATGTCGAGATACCTCCCAAAAATTTCCTTTAATGTGATTGTGCTTTTTATTGTGGCCCTCTTTTTTTTTTTTTTTTTTAACGAAATATACACCATGGACGGAACAACTGAATTATATAAGGGTTTTTTGGCGTACCGAAAATAAAAACCGGATGGCTGCACCCACCCGAGCCACCCTTTGGTCCGTCCCTGATATACACATGCACACTTTTTGTCCCAGTAGGGACTTGAACTCGGAGACTCCGGATTAACCCTTTGTTAAAGATTTGTTTTAGGAGTCCTTGTTTGAACTGCATCAGATTCACATGTGCACCAGACCTACCATGCACCGCAATAAATTGAACTTTTAAAACTAAAAGTCGATTCTTATAATCGTGGTGGTGCAAATAAACGATTATTATTATCTAAGGAGCATTTGACATATTTGGTGGCCTCTTTTACCGCAGAGATTGTTCAAGTCTCCCAACTCTTATTTAAATAAATCAAGGACTCAGATTCGAAATAAAGAGCGAACGTTATCAGAGGTAATTTTTTTTTATATATAATTTTTTACTTCTTTTGTTTTTTGAAAAAAATAATTTTTACCTTTTTTTTTTTTTTTTTTTTTTTTTGAGAATTAATTTTTTACTTCTTGCTCTGGCCTTTTCCTCCTCATTTGGGCTGTATTTTACTTTTACTTGCGGTTACTCATGCCTTATGGTGATTTTTTTTTTTTTTTTTTTTTTTTTTTTTTGGCAGAATATAAACTCTGGAGATTATGGTGTTGAAGAGGATAATATTTAGATTGAGTTAGATGTTTATATGTTATTTAAACATTTTATTTGTAATAATCTGTCATCATTGCCGGTAGTTACTCAACCATTATAACCATCATCAAAGCTAATTAAGAATTATCATACATAGAGGGAAGACATGTGGCCATGTTTCATAACAAATATTGTTTTTTTTTGAGATGTTTTTGAAATATTCATTATTTAATGTGATGTTTTTCATTGTTTTAGATATCGTTTTATCTAATAGTGTATCTGATTTGTCATGATAATTTTTAAGCGATGTCTCATGAAATAAATTGTCATCTTTTTGTGTTCTTAATCCATTGGATTTATTGAATCATTATGGAGTATATTTAGGGATTTTGACATTTTTGGTCTCTTATGTTCTAGCTTTTTTCAAAAATAGCTCTTATGTTTCTAAATGACACTTTTGGACCCCTAAGTTTGAATTTTGTTTCAATTTTAGGATAATTACCTAATTAACTATCTAAGTTAATGTCGACTAACCGTTTGATCCAACATAGCAGCGACGTATGTTTTCATATCCTGTCTAAACGATTAAACATCGAATTTATAAATTCATGTACTTGATATATTTATTACCTTTTTAAAGATAATAAACATTCTGAATCAACAAATATGTGTATTTAATATATATACCAAGCCCCCCCCCCCCCCCCCCCCCCCCCCACACACACACACACCGAAACATATTTTTCATAATTATCTAGTAAACCTGTGAAATTTAGAAAAATAAAAATAAAAAAATTAAACAACTTTTGCGAAGTTCATACTCTAAGCAATGCATTTTCATAAATGCATGCGAAAAGTATAGCATGTGGTTTCATATACATATAATTTTATATGTTTATTATATCTTAGCTATGAATATACATTAGTAATTGTAAAATAATACTTGTTAAAGAAAGTAATATTTGAGATAATGATCGGTATATTTTAAACATTTGATGTATGAATCTAAGATTAGAGAACTCTCTGAACCTTCTTTCCCTATCTAGAAAGACCCAAACGCTTGCCCTCTTCCATCGTCCTTGCTGCTTCCGGCGCCGGTAGCAATAGGCTGCCGGCGTCGGGTTTTGTGTTTTCTTTTACTTTCTTGGTTGTTCTCTCTTTTCTCCGTTGTCTTGGCTGCTTTGTTCTCCGGCGATTTGCTCCGCTACGTTTCTGCTCAAGCTCATCGGGGCTTGCTAATGGCGGATGGTGCTGATCGGAGTCCTTGGTTGCTGGGGTTGCGAGTCAGCAAGACAGTGGCGGTTCTGGGTCCTCCTACTCAGATCCGTTTTGTTGTACAGTTCTTTTTGGTGGCCGTCTAGATTTCTTCGCTTCAGATCGTGGTAGATGCTTCACCGTTGTTGTTTGAGCTCTCCCGGTGCTCTGCTCGCCATCTTCTCTTGGCTTTTCAGCCATGTCCGGTGTTCGGTGCCGGAATCTTGACTGCAATGGTGTTCTCCGGCGTCTTCTCCGGTTGGCCGTTCTCTAATCGGGATGAGATGTCAGGCTTGCGGGCTCTTTATTCCGTAAGATGGCGGCTTGAGGCGGTGTAGTCCAGCGGTGTTATTGTTGTTGTTTTTGTTTTTGTTCATGTACGTGTACTATGTTCGTATTTTAGTTCTGTGTTTGTTGTTGGTCGAATAATAGGTTACTTAAAGGATCCATGTGTCTGAACGTCTTATCGGAAATTTTTCCTTCGGTTCAGCACCCTTAACCCGATCTATTATTTGACCTTGTTTGTTTTGTATTGTTGTTTGTAGTGCGGCTAGTCCGCGTAGTAGTTTGCCTTATCCGGTTGTGATCCGGCTTTAACCGGCGGTGTCCGGCGTTGTTCTTGTATCTTTACCGGCGCTAGTCCGGCGTTTAATAAAATCTTTCGTTTCCCGGGGGAATAAAAAAAAGAATCTAAGATTATGTTGATTAGGTGATACAAACACTTTGCAGGTTTTATTGTTGTTAACAATCCAAGCAAAATCAACCATAAAGGTAAGTTATACTTGAATCACACCAAGTGTTAATCCAAACCAAGCTTAGAACAACACTTGAACCGTAGATTCAAGTATAACTAAACCAAGTTACACTAAATCTACAAGTACATGAGTTTATACAATTTACCAACAACCGTACAACTTCCTGAAACAGCAATGTGCAGACCGTAGCAGATCCAGTCCGTTCCTTCAGCACATCCCCAACACACACTGCCTTGCGTGTTGAACCACCAACTAGCATCAACCTCTCCTAGGCTTGGTGAACCCAACTTGAAAGTAGAACATCAATCTTGAAACACTCTTCCTCACTTATACAAGTGTTGCACACTCAAGTGAATTGTTTACAAAGACTATCCTCACTTTACAAGTCGTGCCTCACAAATCACACTCCGAAATAACACTCAAACCTAATCTCCTACTATACTTGCTTCTTCTAGCTCCAAGCAATACCACTTGAGCTTTTGAGAACACCTCGAGAGACTTTGAGTTGTTTGTTTGAGGGGGATATTTGACCAAGTTATTTCATTGCATTTGTGAATTTGCAATTACTTAGTCATTGTTAATGTATATCCAGGGTATATATACTAGTAAACAACTAGTGCTTACAATATATGACTCAACAAAACAGTTTAGAGGGGAGGGGGGTATAATAGTAAACTGTTTAGGGAATTAGGGTAAGGGGTAGAATAGGAAATACAGAAAATTTAAGGAGACCCCGACTATTATATTTGGTGAGGAAAGGGAGTTGGGATGGAGAAGCCCTTTACGGTGTAATTTCATGTTAAGGGAAGTTGTAATATAATTATTTAGGTGGATATAGGTGATACATAAATTATAGAACAGTGATAAAGAAAATTATAATATATGTAGAAGTATATTATTTCAAAATAGCGTCCTTGGAAGACTTAGATAACTGCAAGTCTTCAAGGACAAATTTTGCAAAGAGCCTACCCGAGAGTTTGGTGACATTTATCACCATTAACCAGCTTTAATAAAACTACTTAATAAAAGAATTAATAGATTTCAAATGATTTAATGAAACGAGGTCGGCAGGTTAGTAGGAAGGCAACAACTATATTAGCAAAAAGCTAAAACACAAAGAGTGCTTCATAGATGCGGACAAGAGTCACAGATCTGATATAATACAGACTTTACATAGAGATAAGAGATATGAGAAGTGTGAAGAGAGTATGACAAATATACATAAGAGAAACATACAAAATCTTGACATAGATGTAAAACTGGACTATAACACCACATAATGCATCAACGGCTAAAAGGGGAAGGAGCCAAAAGGCTGGAGATATGTGGGCTTGGGTCTGAAGGAGATTTTATTGGGCTCGGGAATTATCGAGAGAAAAGGCATGCCGAAATAAAAAAAAGAGAATACACGAGGGTTCAAGGTTATGAAAATAATTCATGTCTTATAAAATATAATAGATAATATATATTTATATGTATGATAGATATAGTAGATAATATAGAAAATAGAATATTATATAATAATAATGAGACATTATAAAACATTAGTTTTCAAACTTTTGTCACATTAAGCTATAACAAAATATTGTGACACAATAATTGTGGAGTAAATAAGTGATCAAACCCAAAATAAAATTATTTTTAAATTGATACACACAAAATACTCAATAATTCTCTCACTTTGAGTATTTTCAAAATATCAGTTTCTTAAAACATTATTTTGGGGTAAAACTCCACCTACAAAGAAGCTATCATTAAAAAGAACACTACCCCTTAATAAAAGTTTTATTACTTAGCAAAATAACAGTTTTATACATTTCTCTACCCTTAGTTTGAAAATTAATCAAGGGGTTAAATCAAAGGAGGGTTTAAAAGAAGTTTTTTCACAAAATACTTAACAATTAAGGGCCTTGGAGGGTGTAAAGAAAGGATTTAAAGGAAGGAATTTTGAAACAAGAATGATACCAAAGGGAGGAAGGTATTTGAGAAGGATAATGATACCAAAGACAAACTAGATACCAACAAGTTTTCATAAAAAATCTACAAAACAGAAAATAAGACACTTGGTACCCATAAGAAATTGGGTCCTTGAGGGATTAGTCTCATTTCGGTAAAGTACTCTTAACTACCCAAACCTTCTTTATTTCAGGCTTTTTAGGATAACTCTTAGAACCAAATTTAGTCCCAAAAGAAGTACTAGAAGTCTTTGGAGCTGGACCAAGCAAGCCAAAATAGAGTGGATGAGGATATTGGTAACTTTGACCAAAACGATTGAGTTCATGAAACCATGTGTGAATGGGTGCCATGAGAGGACACAAGTGAGTGTAGTTAGGAGGTGTGTGTAGTCTAGCATCATACAATCTAGAGGAATGATAAAATGCTTGATGTGGTGTGTGATGAAATGATGAAGGTGTGTGATGAAAAACTTGAGGTGGATGCTGAAAAATGTTGCGCAGTATGCTGAAATGCAGGAAATGGTAGTGCAGCAAATCCAGTTTGAAATGTTGAACTACTAAGAGTGGTGTTCCTAGAGGCTCTTTTATCATACCAAAATGCGTGATGTTTAGGAGGTATAGAATAGCTAAACTTAGCTTTAGTGTAATCAACAAGCTTGAGATGTGTGGGTGTGTAGTGTTGAAATAGTGTCATAAACCCAATCGGGTTGGACTGGATACGACCGGGTCGGATCATTTCTACTATTTTTTTTTATGTTTATGCATATCTTAAATGGCTTTTCTGTTGTCATATATTTGTTCTTTTAAAGAACCGATTGTGAATTGTTATATGATAACGTCATTAGTATTAAACTGTGATAGAGAAACCATGATAGGCGATTATGGTTGATGAGATCTCTAATCACTTTAATAAGTTTGATACTTAAATGTCTCTAGTCTGATGTACTATTAAACAGGACATTGATAGTACAAACAGACTAGCACATATTAGATGTCTTCTGTCTTTAAGGGCAGGGATAGATCTCGTCTATCAAAGGGTAGAGACACTTGGACTGTACGTGGACGTGTATTAGAGAATGCGTACGTTAGACCGACCCACTTACACTGTTAAGTGTACACTATGTGGCGGTTGTGTAATTATCCTTTGGACCGGAGTCTTCATGGCATCACGGTGTGGATTGTCATGCTTTGACACTATTGAGGTTTCCCCTAGCCATGGGGCGATCATGCGGTAGTGATTGGGTGTGATACTGAAGCATGCGGAGTATACATGTTTGGTCGTCTAGGAATCGCGTACCCTGTCAGTAGGGTGAATATCCGAAAGGGCCTTCTTATAAGGAATTTCTTACTCTCGTGAATCTTTGCAAAATGGAAGTAAATGAGTTACTTCGAGAGAGGATGATATCCATATTATAAGATACGGTCGTTGATGTTTTGACACTCGACTAACGACCGTATGGATATTTTTACAGCGATATGATTGTAAGTTATACGGTAACTGTTTCACATGAAAGGTAGTAGTCATTGCATTTGACTCTAATTCCGATGATTGGGGGGTCACGGTGTGTTACTAGACGCTATCCCGTGATCGTTAGGCATGAAGGGCATTTTCGTAATTTGCACTTTGTGGCTACGGCCAACATATTTGGAAGCCTATCGGGTCACACACATATGAACATCTAGCCGGATTAAAATGTGGTCATAGATGATAACCAAACAAGAAAAGAATTTATCTCTCGTACTATAAAGGTTATAGTGGTAAACTAATATGGTGATATTTATTTATTATGAATAAATATAATACAAGATATTAATTATATTGATTAATTAAAGAATATTCCGGATGCCAATTTATTGGCTAAGGTGGCGCAATTTGTGTGTGTATAAGATACACTTGGATTGTGCAATTTAATTAATGGTATTACCATATATTAATATTAGATATTAATATTTATATATATATATGCTTTCATACGTGACTTGCACATATGATGTGCATGTGCGCATCTTGTAATTAATATATATATATATATATATATATATATATATATATATATATATATATATATATATATATATATATATATATATATATATATATATATATATATATATATATATATATTTATATATTATATATATGTGATATATACACCTATGTAAATTGATTTATGGTAATATAATAAAAGATAAAGATAGTCAATATTAGATATTGACAATATCTTGGAAATATTTAATATAGGTTTTTGTCCAAAAGGACAAACTAATACATTTATTGGGCTACAGGTACATGGATGATTAGAAAGGACAAAACTTAATTAACATTACCAAAATACCCTTTGGCTAATTAAACCTAATTAACCCAATTAATCTTTCCCTCATCCATCATCTGTCAAAAATGCATCAATCACCGTTCAAAAATGCATCTAGTTATAATTATTTTCTGATAAATTGCATCCGTCGGCACCAGTTATCGGCGCTCTTCTACCCAACTCCCTCCTTTTGCTATCGGCGGCTCTTCCGTTTGGCAAGCTTTTGCGGGGGAGTAGCCATGGCCGGCGGATTTGCAAAATTGCCCTTTTTTTGTTGTTGACCCCGTGAATATGGAGAAGAAGAAGGTAACAAGAGGATTTAGGGTTTACGGTGGCCATGGTTTAGGGTGGACGGAATAGAGGTGGTTGCACCGGCGGACGGTGGACGGAGTAGATTTGGTTGCACCGGCGGCCATGGGTAGAAACCGTTCTTACCAAATTCGATTTAAGCCGAGGTAGGACGGGGAGAAAAGAGTAGCAAATCTTCGGGGATCGATTTGCAAAAGAATCGAAAAGATTTGCGATGAAAAAAAACGAGAGGTGCTTTGAGGTAGGGACGAATGGGAGAAAGTTGATGCTTTTGCTTTCTTGCCATTGTTTGCGAGTGTTTGAATAGTTTTTTGGAGTGATCATTTTCTCGTTTGTCTTAAAATATGGGTTTTTTTTTCACTTTTAGATTTTTTTTTTTTTTGGGATAAATTAATTATTTTCTTCGGTATAATTTCTGGAGAAGCAGGGGGTTGGGGAGGAGAAGAAGGGTGACGGCTGTGCCGCCGGAGCTGAACGATCGGAATTGAACGCCGGCGAAGCAGACTGTTATTTTTTTTTTTTTTAAGAAGTTTACGGTTTAGGGTTGTTACTATTAATTTTGTAACGTTACTACATTTTTTGATGTACTTTATCTATTTTATGGGATGTTACTACTTGTTTATTGCCCGTTACTACATTTTACGGGCTGTTACTATTTGTTTTTAGTCTGTTATTACTTGTTTTAGGATGTTAAGACAATTTTACGGGACTGTTACGACTTGTTTATTGGCCGTTACTATATTTTACGGGTACATTATTACTTGTTTTAAGACTCGTTAGTACTTGTTTTTAATTTGTTACTTCTTTTTCATTGGGTGTTACGATTTTTTCCGAGGCTGTTACTACTTGTTTTTAGGCTGTTACTATTTTTCATTGGATGTTACGACATTTTATGGGTTGTTACTACTTCTTACTTGGATGTTACTATTAAAATTATAAAGGGGCATTTTTGTCACTATATTAGCAATTTGTCCTTACTAATCTCTGATTTTTAAATTTGTCCTTCTGGACCCATTTATCATTTTTTTTGTCCTTCTAGCCCCTTCCCCCTATTTAATATAGGATATTAAATTAAATGAGATAAATCAATCAAATATATTTTCCATATTTTATTAGAAAAATGTTTTCTTTCTCCCCAATCTACTAGGAAGTTAATCCCAATCAGATTGTGAACTATGAGGGGCGCACCATACCCTATAAATATGAGGGCTTGGCTAGCTCTTTTGGACATCACAATTCCAAGAACTAGTAGTTCTTGTGAAAATAGAGAGCTTTCTAGAGGGAGATTTATGAGAGAGAAAAAGTCGGTCTAGCAACCGAGTTTTTCTGGTAGCAATCCATGATGGGATTCCGGTGAGGTGTTCGTGTGGATCACCGGTAGTGGCCGAACGCTTGGGCGGCTTCGTGAGGAAACTACAACCGTAGACAAAGCGTCGATCCAATCGGATCAACCAAGGTATTCTTTTGTCTACTTCTTTTATGCTTGTTGCTTAAACGAAGTCGATCTTGGGTAAAGGAAATCAAAATTTTAAATTCCGCTGCGTTCCCGCGTAGATTTCCTAACATGTATATGAAGCATGCTATGGTGATTTCTTAGATGTGGAAGAGGAGGACGACTTAGATGCTTTCTCAACATGAATAGGTCTAGATTTAAGGACTTTTTCTTCCCACTTGAGAAGAAGAGTGGAGGCTTGCTGCAAATTCTTCCAAAGAAGGTTTGAACCCAAGACCGGTTTTGTCTTTTGGGTCTTTAAGAGAAGAGAGTTGCTCAACAAGCTGTTTAGAGCTACTTTCAAACCCTTGAATGGTTTGTGTGAGCTTAGACATCTCAACCTTTAAAGATTCATTCTCGTTGATCAAGTATTCGAATCTAGATTCAAACTCAAGAAATGAGTTTCTAAGAGAGCATACAAGTCTATCTTTTTCTTCAACTGCTAGCTTTAATTCATTGATTTCATTACGCAAATGATGATGCCTAGTGGCTAGAATGCTGGAAAGAAAATGCAAAACATTTTTAGACTTAGACGGGACTTATACCTCAGAATCCGATTCATAATCAGAATTAACCACCCAAATGTTGGCCTTTTCATTTTTCAATGAAATAGTATTGATTAAAAAATTTTAGGTGTCCAATCTCACTGGCAGTGTACTGGGTCAATTGTAGTCTAGTAAGTGGTCAAGGTCGTATCCCACAGGGATTGTGAGGTCAAACACTGACAAGCTATTATTATCTTGATCTAAGTCGCAACAATACAAGAAAGTAATTGTATCTATGATTCTACTACTACAAATGGTGATAAAATGATAAAAAGTCTAGCCAAGATAATGCAATGATCAAGCCAATCTCTACTAGTATCGTGAGAATGAACTACCTCCCAACCTTCTATTAGTGTTCAAGTGTGTGTTATCGGTGCACTCCAAAGCTAGTAGTTTCCCCTCATACGAGTGTACGAAACTACTCTATGCCTCCTCCTTGGTCTAAGAACCCTAGACCTAATGATTCAACATGATTAAGTTCTTGAGAGCAACGAATGAACAATAACCCCCGGAAAAGAAATCGAGTTCCACTCAAGGTCGATTTTACCTTCCTGTTTTCCTATCCCTTCTCCCACACCAAGCGTCTCCTTTTGGTCTCAACTAAGTGTGTGTGTGCAAGTGCTAGGTGATCAATCCAACACAAACAAGCAATACAATGCAAATAGGAAAAGATAACAACAACCTATGAAGCTAAGAATCATAAACTAACATTCCCAATCAACCAATAGAAATAAAAACCATCACAAATACATCATCTTGGCTAGCAAAAGCTTGGACTTCCATGGATATGAAGGTCAAATTGTCACTTAAGAACTTCATAACTATGAACATAAAACTAGAAATAATAAGAGAAAAATTTAACCACAAGATTGAAAGAACTTCAAAAGAGAGTGATTGCATTGACTCTTCAAAGTTCATCCATGGAGAAAAATTACATCAAAAGAGATGGGTTTTCTTCACAAAATCAACTCCAAAAGCTTCAAGTAGAGATTCTTCTAAGATTACGAGTAGAATTAATGTCCAAACTATTGTTATGGTTGGGCTAGAAGAGCCCTTGAAAATGGTGTCTTCAATGTCTTCAAAGAGGGATGGAAGAAGATGGAGTGAAAGATCAGTTAAAATGCCCAAAATTGGGGTTTTAAAGCTGAAAATATGCTTTCTGCAATGCTTGGAGAGCTCCAAGAGGGAGTTGACGGCCTCCAATAGTTCTGGAGTACCTGGAGGTCTCCAATTGAGAGTTGGCGGCCTCCAACATCATAGCTGCTCAGTAAATGACTATAACTTGAGTTGCAGGCCTCCGATTGATGCGATTCAAGATGCGGTGGAAAGCTCGTTTTTTATCTACAAATCTCATGAAGAAGTCTTCTCTGGAAAATGCATCTAAATGGAGTCAAATGTCCGTTGAACATATGCTATGGTAGAAGCACTAAAGACAAATGATCCGTTTGAACTCGTAAGCCTCCGGTACACTCTTCTAGCCCACAAAAGAGGTGTTTATGATCAGCACGTATCATCACTAGGGGTCTTGGTCAACCTATAATCCTGCAATAAATCACCAAAATAACAAGCGTAAACCTGACACGATGCTCCGGTTACTATAACCGGTACAAAACCTATCAAAATATGATATTTTATATAATAATTATTATCTACACATTTGGATGAAACTAAGCAATAATGACTTGAATTGATACGAAAACATCAATAAATGCATGAGAAATGAGGATAAAACATCGTGAAATGTACAATCTAGTTGACTTACATCAACCACTCCCCACTTAGCTTTTGATCGTCCTCGAGCAAATAAAGCGACAAAACAACTCAAGTCAATATATAGGGTCATACAACATCAAGAAGTAAGAGCTCAACTAGATGATGCAACCAATCGTACCTATAACCACATGTTAACCGCAATCTAAGAAAGTAGTGGTGTGTGTGTGTGTGTGTGTGTGTGTGTGTGTGTGTGTGTGAATACTCCTCAAATTTGTTACCAATCAATCAATTATGAAATCATGCATTCAAGACTTATTAGGTACAATCAACAGGCTTAAAAATGATACCAATCTCCACTAATCGAGGCTTTCGGAGTCAAGAATATAGGTCGGGTAGGACTTGCAAGCTTGTAACGTTAGGCCCGGGTAGTTGGCTAAGCGAAGGGTAAAAATGATATATCAAAGAGAACAATTGCAGGGTAGCAAGCCTATACACCTTCACTACAAAAAAATGTCGAATTGGTATATCTTCTTCTTATTTGCAAAAATCGTTGAGGTGGCCACCTTAACAAGGAACAAAAGAAATAAGAAACACCGCTTCAAATCAATGCAATTTCCCAAAGCTTGAATTACTTGACTTTGATAAACTTGTCTTCAAAATGGGCTTTTCTTGACTCACCATTTATTGAATCATTATTTAAAACTTTATTGAACTTCATTTGATTTGCTTTTGAACTTTTTGAGAAAATTTGATTTATCTATTTTTTTACCAATGGACTTCGACCTTCAAAGGATACCATCTCAACTTTGTGCCAAAACAATGTCATCCAACTCTTGCCCAACTTCAAATGTCGCCACCACACAATACATAGAAACTTGCTAAACTTGTGGGACATCAAGGGAATGTAGACCAAAATTAGGCTAAGGGTCGGATTATAATGAGGTTAAGCACGAATGACTAGTTTCGAGTGGGGTCTCGCCACTCTACAAAGGCTGAGATGGGGACATGTGGAAATTACTTTCGGGAAGGCCATTTGGCTATGGTCGAGTCAAAGAAATGCCATGACCATCATCCCTAACTTTGACTCCAAACACCTTTCTATTTCGCTTCGAAAGGATATCAAGCCTAAGTTCTAGTTGCTATGGAAGCATGATTGATTGCATAAAAGTTTGCATGTTAACAAAAGATCGGAATATACGTACTCAAAGATTCACACTACAAACAAAGACTCGTGGTTAAAATGCATTTATAGTTTGAGGTACTCACTCTATCAATTGCAAAACCATATCTTTCAACAAAAGGTGGTTTGTTATGCTTTAAAGCTCGAAAATTATCAAGGCTAGGTGTTTCTTATGCATTTAATGACATTACCCATTGTTGGACTAACTACGTTCTCACTCCTCACTTATGAACTTGCATTGTCCTCAATGTAAAGTGAGTGGTAAGAAAATAGTTAGGGAAACAAAAGGAAATCAAAACTAGTCAAAACAAGTATCGAGATGCTGTAAAAGGTAGGGTGGGTGGGCATGAACAAGAAAGATAACCAATGAAATGACAAGAAATCCCAAGTACTAGTAAAGTATCAACCAAAATGTAGAGGCAAAAGGATCATCGGTCACACTTGGCCTCACAAAAGAGCAAAAATATTATATCAAAGTTTTACGGGCTGCCTCCCGGTAGCGCTTTTGTTTAACGTCGTTTGCTCGACGGGATTATACAGTAGAAATGGTGGAAATTATACAGATTATCATGAGAGATACCACTAACAATTGCCCATATAAGCATGCAATTTCCAGCACAAAAGCCAACCGAAAGATAATGCTTAAGGAATAATAAGAAAGATAGTACCCGTAGTTGCTAAATTTATAGTCTATAGCTAGACTTATGCATGACAATATTTCTTTAATGCACTGGTGGTGGGTCATTCTTATGCACCGCATCCGTCTTTTTCATCAAAACCGGTCTCCAACATAATGTAGACGAATGCCACCAATCCCAACGATCCTTGACCTTTTCCTTTAATTTCCGAGCTTTCAGTTTGCGATCTTTTGCTTTATCGCTCACTTATTCTTCAACTACCTGCGTGTTAGTTAGATCCACTACATGGGGACACGAAGTGTCCACAAAATAACAAGATTCTAGTGTAGTACGTGGATATTTCAATGAAGTGTATATGTTGAAGACAACGCGCTCGTCATTCAATCCCAAACTAAGCTCTCCCTTACAAACATCGATCACGGCCTCCCCCGTTGCTAAGAATGGTCTACCGAGGATAATGGGTGCAGTGTACCCTTCCTCCATGTCCATAACAACAAAATCGACGGGGAAGTAAAATTTATCAACTTTCACGAGTACATCCTCGATGACTCCTTTTGGACGTTTAATGGATCTATCTGCAAGTTGGAGACTCATGTCCGTACACTTAAGCTTTCCTATGCCTAGTTTCATAAAATCGTCATAGGACATGAGGTTTATGCTAGCGCCGAGGTCACATAGCACCTTCTTAAATGAAAATCCCCCAATCTCACATGGGATCGTAAAACTCCCGGGGTCTATAAGCTTAAGAGGGAGCTTGTGTTGAAGCACGGAGGAACACTCCTCACTTGGACATACTGTTTCATACTCTTCCAACCGTTTCTTATTGGAGAGTATGTCCTTGAGAAACTTGACATACGCCGGCATATTCGTGAGTGCTTCGATGATAGGGATATTTATGTTTAAGTGTCAAGAAAACGTGCATATTTCTTATCAAACTTCATCTTGTTAATTTGTGCTTTCGGGGGGTAGGGGAGTGATTCAAGATCAATAATTTTTGGATTATAAGTCATACCTCCATTACCCTTGTCGTTTGACGAAGTGGTTGAAGTTTTCCTCAAGCTTTGGGCTGTTGGAGGGCTCCAATCATCTCTGGAGAGCTCCAAATTTCTCTTTTTAAGCCCATAAAGTTTCTGTTTACCCTTGGAGGCGGCCAACTTCCTGTTGGAGATCTCTAACTCATCCTGTTCAGATTCAGGATCATTCGGTTCACTATTGGAGGTCTCCAACTTCCTGTTGGCGGTCTTCAACTTAGACTTGGAGGACTCCAAGTTTGTGTTGGTTGTCTCCAACCTTTCTGATTTTGGGACTGTGGCTCACTGGTTTGAGTTGGAGGGCTCCAAGTAGTCACTGGAGGCCTCCAACTTGTCCTGCTCATTAAATAAAGTCCTCAAATCACTTGATCTCGAATTTTTCAATATTCTCGGGACTTTTATCTACTCTTCCTCTTTTCACCTCGACACATCCATCATTTTTCAAGAAACCGTCAACGATCTCTTCTTCTTCATCACTCAATTCTTTCTCTTCCACCTCATCATTCAAATCATCTTCAACCTCGTTGATCACATGATTTTCAACTTCATTACTTCAACTTCAAGTGATGATAGCATTGACTTCTCTCGGGTTTCTTTCGGTGTTGCTTGGTAATCCACCCGGGGGCCTACTACTATTTCACTCACCTTCCCTACTCAAATGGTCTTCAATACCTCGCATTGATGCTTCCATAGTTCTCATTCTTGTATTTTGATCCACCATGGATGTTTTCAGATTGCCAACATCTTGGGACATCACGCTAATAGAAGTCATCATTGTTTGCATATTAGCGGCTTGTGTAGCAACTACACCCATCAAGTTTTCCATCAAAGTTTTCCATTGAGAAACCTCTTCCGTTTATTGAGAACTTTGTTGAACGGGGACATGTTGAGTAGGAACTTGTTGGTAAAAAGGATGTTGTGGTGATTGTTGGTAAGAGGGATTTACTTGATATTCACCTTGTTGTTGCACATTGGCGTTGATGGATGCCTTTTGTTGTTGTTCAAGAGATGGTCCGGGTCCATGAATTGTTGAATTTTCGGACCAATGGAAAGTGGGATGATCTCTCATGATATTGTTGTTTGCGTTGGTGTAAGCATTGTTGAGATTTCGGTGTTGTTACATAAAGCTCACTTCTTCTTTTGAATATTCACCGGGTTTCACTAATCCCAACGGTACACTATCATTCCTAATGCTTTCATAAGCATTGTCACTAATCTTTCCACTCCCTGAACTCTTGCTAGCTTGAATTTCATCAACTTTCTTGCTAATCGATGCCAATTGTGAGAACACTTCCGTTTGAACGGATGATTCTCCTATAAAAGCACCTTTCTTTGTACTTGAACCGGTTTCCCACATTCGGTTATTCTTCAAAAAAAATTCAATGGCATCATAGACATCTTGTCCCACACTCATCATCAAGGAACCATTACATGCTTGATCAACTTCCGCACGTGACTCTTTCCTTAGCCTACGACAAAAGAATTGGATTTGCATATCCAAGGAATAGCCATGATCGGGACATGCTCTCAACAACCTCTTAAATATTTCCCAAGCAACTCCAAGTGATTCATTGTCTCATTTCCTAAAGTTAGCAATTTCAACCTTCAATTCCAAATTTCTCCCCGGAGTAAAATATTGCTTCAAGAACTCATTTTGGATCTCATCCCAACTTGTCAAAGAATGACGAGGTAGAGACATAAACCAATCCTTAGCTTTACCAACCAAAGAGAATGGAAACAATGACATTCTAGTTAATTCTCTATGATTACCATGGTTCTTGGCGGTATTGCATAACTCCTAAAATTGATAAAGGTGGTGGTGCGGGTCTTCATTATCATCACCATGAAATTGAGCTCTTGACTCCACTAACCCAAAAAGATGAGATTTAACCTCAAAGTTATTAGCACCAACATTAGGTAGGAGGATTGGTTTATTGGTTGCATTTCTTCTCATGGTTTGATCACAAATAGGTCTTGGATTTGGAGGGTTGTTGTTGTTTCGGTTATGTTGGTTCCGGTTTGGTTGTTGTGGAGTGGTGGAAGTGGAGGATTTGGTGGTGGTGGATTGTTGTTTGGTGGATTGGGATTTGGATTTCGAGGGATTGGGTTTTGTTCAACTTGGGCATTCCCATGTTCTTGCCCGCCTTGTGCATTCTCAAGATTCTCATCCATTTCTACTTCTTGACTAGACAATCCTTGGGAAGATTCTCCACCAAGTTCCAAACTACGACGAGCTTGACCAACCTTATTCTCCGCAATTTGTTCCCTAATATATGTGTTAATATCCGGGACTTGACGCGTAAGTGGGGCCTTGCCACGTCGAGTACGGGTCATCCACTACAAGATAGAAACAACAAGAACACAATCAAACAACACTTGGTAACTTACCAAAGAGGTAAGCACCAAAAAAATAAAATAGAAATGATTAGAAACGATTGACTTATTCTCAAGAATTTTCTAGCTAATATGAGTATCAACCGTTACACAATCACCGGCAACGGCTCCAAAAACTTGATCAAACTTTTCTAGGTGTCCAATCTCACCGGCAGTGTACCGGGTCAATTGTAGTCTAGTAAGTGATCAAGGTCGTATCCCACAAGGATTGTGAGGTCAAACACCGACAAGCTATTATTATCTTGATCTAAGTCGCAACAATACAAGAAAGTAATTGTATATAAGACTCTACTACTACAAAGGGTGATAAAATGATAAAAAGCCTAGCCAAGAAAATGCAATGATCAAGCCAATCTCTACTAGTATCATGAGAATGAACTACCTACCAACCTTCCATTAGTGTTCAAGTGTGTGTTATCAGTGCACTCCTAAGCTAGTAGTTTCCCCTCATACGAGTGTACGAAACTACTCTATGCCTCCTCCTTGGTCTAAGAACCCTAGACCTAATAATTCAACATGATTAAGTTCTTGAGAGCAACAAATGAACAATAACCCCCGGATAAGAAAACGAGTTCCACTTAAGGTCGATTTTACCTTCCGGTTTTTCTATCCCTTCTCCCACAACAAGATTCTCCTTTCAGTCTCAACTAAGTGTGTGTGTGCAAGTGCTAGGTGATCAATCCAACACAAACAAGCAATACAATGCAAATAGGAAAATATTACAACAACCCATGAAGCTAAGAATCATAAACTAACAATCCCAATCAACCAATAGAGATAAAAACCATCACAAATACATCATCTTGGCTAGCAAAAGCTTAGCCTTCCAGGGCTATGAAGGTCAAATTGTCACTTAAGAACTTCATAACTATGAACATAAAACTAGAAATAATAAGAGAAGAATTTACCCACAAGATTGCAAGAACTTCAAAAGAGAATAATTGCATTGACTCACCAAGGTTCATCCATGGAGAAAAATTACATCAAAAGAGATGGGTTTCCTTCACAAAATCAACTCCAAAATCTTCAAGTAGAGATTCTTCTAAGATTACAAGTAGAATTAATGTCTAAACTATTTTTATGGTTGGGCTAGAAGAGCCCTTGAAAATGGTGTCTTCAAGGTCTTCAAAGAGGGGTGGAGGAAGATGGAGTGAAAGATCAGTTAAAATCCAAAATTGGGTTTTTTAACGCTTAAAATATGCTTTCAGCAACTCTTGGAGAGCTCCAAGAGGGAGTTTGCGGGCTCCAAAAGTTATGGAGTACCTGGAGGTCTCCAATGGAGAGTTGGCGGCCTCCTACATCACAACAGCTCTGTAAAATGACTATAACTTGAGTTGTAGGCCTCCGATTGATACGATTGAAGATGTGTTGGAAAGCTCGTTTCTTGATCTACAAATATCATGCAGACGTATTCTCCAGAAAATGCATCTAAATGGAGTCAAATGTTCGTTGAACATATGCTACGGTAGAATCACTAAAGACAAATGATCCGTTTGACCTCGTAAGCTTCCAGCACACTTTTCTTGCTCTCAAAAGACGTGTTTATGCTCAATATGTGTCGTCACTCGGGGTCTTGGTCATCCTATAATCCTGCAATAAATCACCAAAATACCAAGCGTAAACCCAACACGACGCTCCGGTTACTATAACCGGTATAAAACCTATCAATATATGATATTTTATATAATAATTATTATCTACACATTTGGATGAAACTAAGGAAATAATGACTCGAATTGATACGAAAACATCAATAAACGCATGAGATATGGGGATAAAACATCGTGAAATGTATAATCTAGTTGACTTACATCAAGTATCAGATTTGGAATTGTTATCCCCAAGCAACAAAACCTTTGTACTTATGATATTTTTTAAGAGCAGGCCTAGATGTTTTATCATGTTTAAGGAAAGGACAATCAGACTTAAAATGACTCTATTTATCACAGTTAAAACATGTAGGTTCAGAGGGTTCAGATTTATACACTTGAGGAGGTGGATGTAATTTGACTTCTTTTTAAACATCAGCAATTTCCTAAATTTTCGCACCATAAGAGAAATGTCTTCATCATCATCATTATCACTCAAGGAAGTCTCAGGTTCGTGTTTAGGAACTTCAGCTTGAAAAGCTATGTTCTGTACACCATACCAAACTTGCTTACGAGAATGATGAGTGGTCTGATTAACAAGCAAGGATCCTATGAGTTCCTCTTTTCGGAGAATAGAAAGATCTCTGGCTTCAGAAATAGTTGAGGCTTTAGCATCCCTCTCGGGAGGCAAACATCCTAGAATTCTGTGACAGAGTTTCAGATTAGAAATGTGTTCACCTAGTGACTTAAGTTGATATATAATAGAGGTTAATCTTGAATCCATGTCACTAATCGATTCATTAGGCTTCATCTGAAATATTTCATATTCATGCATAAGCCTATCAATTTTAGAACGCTGAACTTGATTAGCACCTTCATATCTCTTACACATATTTTCTCATATTTCTTTAGCATTTGAGCATGAAGACACATAATCACATTCAGATGGACCGAGTGCGCAAAGAACGGTAGACTCTGCTCTGGAGTGCTGCCATGATTCAATAATCATCAGGCCCAAGGTATTTTCTATCATTGATGACTTCAATCTCAGTACCATTATCATTAATGATGACTTTCTTTGGAATATATGGACCATATTCTATGGAAAACCATAGTTGAAAGTCTATAGATTCCAAAAGCAGTCTCAGAGCACGTTTCCATGGCCATAATTTGTAGCATCGAAGAAAGGGGGTCTAAGACTAGACATACCCTCTCTTTGAGGCAAATTATGGCTAGAGGATGCCATGCTAAACATGATTAAGTGAGCTTCTGTTAGATGATGAATGAAAATGCAGAATACAATGCAAGAATGATCCTAAGAAACTAATGTAGTGATACAATGCAGTATTATCAAAAAAGAATGATTTACAATGCAGAAACATATGAAGACCAAGGAACTGTGACAAAGGGTCAAGAAGTGGACGGTGAATAAAACAAGAAGATCAAGGTGAGTGAAGTGAGTGCACCTATGTAGATTGTAGATATATTATTTTGATGTAATGTGACCATATTTTAAGTTCAAATTATTAGGTTTGTGAAAAGGGATCCTAGTAACTGGCTTGGGGCATAGTTATACTAACGATCAGATTAAGCGAAAGGAAGCACCAAAAATAACAAGAACATCGGAAGGAGAACATAAACTACAAGGAGAAAACAAGAAGCACGGATACCACAGAAAGCACACAAAGAGAACACAAACAAAGTAGTACAGAAACATGACAATTAGTGACCTGCTCCGATACCAATTGTTGGATAGTAAAGGCGCAAACATTTACTCTAGAGGGGGTGAATAAAGTAATTACCCATTTTTCGATTCTAGTTTGGATAAAGCATAAATCAGTGTTTCAACTTAGTTTTAGTTAATTAAACAGGAGGAAGACTGTTTAAGTTAATTATGTGAAACCTCAGTTATCCTTGTTGTCTAGGTGATCTATGTTGAATCTAACATGTTGCATTCAAATAGATTTTAATTCATTTAGATTGAATTTACTAGCATGCAAATTTCGCCTAAGTGTTTAGGTTGATTAGGTGATACAAACACTTCGCAGGTTTTATTGTTGTTATACTAGCATGCAAATCCTATGGTGATACAAAAGCACAAACAAAAACAATCCAAGCAATACCAACCACAAAGGTAAGTTCTACTTGAATCACACCAAGTGTTAATCCAAGCAAAGGTTTATACAAAACTTGAACCGTAGATTCAAGTATAACTAAATCAAGTTACATTAAATCTACAAGTATAGGAGTTTTTTCAATTCACCAAGAACCCGAAGCCTACAGCTTCGTGAAACAGCAATGTGCAGACCGCATCAGATCTAGTCCGGTCCTTCAGCACATCCCCAACACACACTGCCAAGTGTGCTGAACTAGCAAGTAGGAGCAGCCTCCTAGGCTTGGTGAACCCAACTTGAAAGTAGAACAACACTCTTGAAACACTCTTCCTCACTTATACAAGTGTTACACACTCTAGTGAATTGTTTACAAAGACTATCCTCACTTTACAAGTCATGCCTCACAAATCACACTCTGAAATAAAAATCAAACACTCAAACCTAAACTCCTACTCTGCTTGCTTCTTCTAGCTCCAACCAGCACCACTTGAGCTTTTGAGAACACATTGAGAGACTTTGAGTTGTTTGTTTAAGGGAGTGTTTGACCAAGTTATTTCATTGCATTGGTGACTGCAATTAATTAGTCATTGTTAATGTATAGGTAGGGTATATATACAAGTAAACAACTAGTGCTTACAGTATATCACTCAACAAAAGAGTTTAGAAGGGGAGGGTATAATAAACTGTTTAGGGAATTAAGGTAAGAGGTAGAACAGGAAATACGGAAAATTTAAAAAGACCCCATCTATTATATTTGGTGAGGAAAGGGAGCTGGGAAGGAGAAGCCCTTTTACATTAAATTTCATTTTAAGGGAAGTTGTAATATAATTATTTAGGTGGATATAGGTGATACAAAAATTATAGAAATGTGATAAAAGAAAATGAATATATATATATAGAAGTATGTTATTTCAAAATAGCGTCATTGGAACTTTCTAAAAAAAATAGCGTCCTTGGAAAACTCACTTAATTGCAAGTCTTCAAGGACAAATTTAGCAAACAACCCACCCAAGAGTTTGGGGACATTAATCACCATTGATCAGCTTTAATAAAACCTTCACACTTAATAAAAGAATAAGTAGATTTCAAATGATTTAATAAAACATGGTATGCAGTTTAGTAGGAAGGCAACGACTATATTAGCAAAAAGCTAAAACACAAAGGGTGTTTCACAGATGCTGACAAGAGTCACAGATCTGATATAATACGGACTTTACATAGAAATAAGAGATATGAGAAGTGTGAAGAGAGTATGACAAACTGTCAAAAGAGAAACAAACAGAACCTTGACATAGATGTAAAATTGGACTATAGCACCACATAATGCATCAACGGCTAAAAGAGGTAAGAGCCAAAAGGCTAGAGATATGTGGGCTCGAGTCTAAATGAGATTTTATTGGGCTCAGGAATTATGGAGAGGAAAGGCTTGCCGAATTTAAAAAAAAGAATACACGAGGCCGGTCCAAGGTTATGAAAAGAATTCAGGCCTTATAAAATATTTACGTACATTATATAATATATAATAGATAATAGATATATTTATATGCATGATATATATAGTAGATAACATAGATAATAGAATATCATATAATAATAATGACACATTTATAAAACATTAATTTCCAAACTAGTGTCACATAAGCTATATCAAAATATTGTGACATAATAATTTTGGAGTAAATGAGTGATCAAACCAAAATAAAATTATTTTGAAATTGATCAACACAAAATACTCAACTCTTTCTCCTTGCAGAATATCCCACTTCATGGAATCAAAATCCGCAAGTTCCACTTATGCAAGTTACCTGGCTGCAAAACCGATACCGATAACCAAGACGACAAAAAAAAAGAGATATCTAAAGGAGAAAGGGAAAGTCGAGAACTTGGATTGCCTCCCAAGAAGCGGTTGTTTAAGGTCATAAGCTCATTCAGTCCGGATGTCGAGATAGAGAAGAGGTAGATGAGACTTTCTTCTTCACTTGAACTCCCTCGGCAAGCTTCCTCAAGGCCCATATGCACTGAGTAATCCTTCAAGGTCTTATTATTGTTCTCAGCCATCTCTAATTCAGACTTAGTTTCTTCTGGATCAGATTCTAGCTTAAACAATCGTCTCCTCGTGTGAAATTTCCTCTCGATTTCCGGATCTAACACAAAGAGATTGTCAAAATTTCAAGATTTTCGCATAAACAAGAAGAAAGATAACCAAAGAAGGAAACACAATTACCTACTAAAATTAAAAAGAAAAATAGTCTAGTCTAATTAATCAAAAACGAGTTTGATGTTGACACCGAAGTCCCCGGCAACGGCGCCAGAAAACTTGATATGTGATTTCCAATAGATAATCACTAAATCCTACCGCTAGCTCACGACTTATCGAGTAGTACTTAGGATATCGATAAATTTAATTCTTGTTTCCTAAAGTATCAATTAAGTTGTACTTTTGCAATCACTATTTAATCGAATAATTTCTCTATGTAGAATTGCGATTATTCACCCTCTCGAGCTATTAATTTCAACAATCATACAGGAATAGCACACAAAAATCAATTTATAAGCATCAAATTCATAAAACAAGGGAAAGATTAAGTTTTTACATCATATATTCATATCCGGGTTTCTCATAATCCAAGAAGCAGATATCTACTCACGTTCCATATCAAGATTCCAAGATTCAACCATATAATTCATACTTTGACAAGAAAAATAAATGAATAGATACAAAGAAAAAGAGAGAAATAAACCGTCAAAGTATTGCATAAAATAATCCAACCTTGACAAAAGCTTCGTTCTTGAATTTTAGAACCTAATGGAAGATTATGATGAAGAAAAGAGGGACAATAGTCGATTACAAATTCTGATGGGAGACGTGAATAATGACTATTCATTACTTAGAGGAGTAATAAAAGGATAATTACATCATATAATAAGTTTACAATGAATAAATTATATCAAGATAATCTCTAAAAATTAAATTTCCATTATTCTTGGACTCTTTATGCGTGAAGTCTCCTTTTTTGGCCTCAATAACTTTGCTTTCCCAAAATAAATACTCGGAAAGCTCTCCACCAATTAGAACATTTCGATGGCTTGCAAAAAATCTGAATAGTAATCACACCATGTTCCATTCAGTCACACCCGGTGTGATTCTTCATGTCTTTAAGAAACTTGCAATCGTTTCCTCATTTTCAATGCTCTTTTCAGCTCGGATTCAACATATCTAAAAAAATCAAAGGCACAATAGTAACCTAGTCCAAAAGAGGCTATTTATCATATGAATATCACAAAATAGGCATCATAATTGGCCAAAACGATCCAAAAATAACCACATATGGTAGACTTATTCCAAAATAAAGGAGTGAGCGCCGGCCGGACGCTCAGTAAGGAGAAAGAAGATCAAAAGAGAGATTCATGTATGTCGAATGCCGGGAGACACGAAATGGATCTACTTCATCCGGTTCTCAAATATTTTAAAACACAACTTGTCATGTTAAGAAAACTACTTATAAAAGCATAATTTACTTGAAACACAAGTGAATCAACTCTAAAACCAATATTAAACCATGCATAGAGAACATGTCTATTAACAAAAATTAGTTCATCTTGCACGTACTTGTTCGTTACATTAATTACTTACTTAACTTGCTCGTGTTCTTGACATACTCTTGTCTTGTCTTGACTTGTCTTGTGTGATCTTGAGTCTTACGTACTTGACATGAGGGGATGGTGCGAAACGGGGAACCTGACTAGTTGATGTTGCAGGAACTATCAGGGTGGCGGTAAAGGCTGGGCCGTGTGGATATCTGGCTAGTTTGTTATGATTTCTCCGGTGAGGTGGGTGGTTGTTACGGTGGTTGGTATGAAATATATGGAGTTTCCGGCGGTTATTTATTTGAGAACTCGGGCTCGACAAATTGGCAAAGCTTGGCCTGCTTTCATTAATTATCGGATGTTTTGTGAATTACATACAACTCCTATTTATAGGCACCGGACTAAGCAAGATTATGCTAACAATGACAAGACATAATAAAGTATGATTAGGCATAAGATGAGATCCCGAGTTGAGATGTCCTCTCTAAAGTCCACTACCCTTTGTGCGGGCTTCTTGAGGATGATCTTGCCGCTGGGGCTGATTGATTCCCGGCTAGGTGGTTGAGTCTGATATGCCTTCGATCCGTTTGGAGGTTGTAAGTGTGTGGGCGTCTTTCGGGCGGTCAAGGCGTAACCTTGGTCCAACTTGACAATGAGCTCGCCGTCTTGTGGCTCGAGTCCTTCCAGGCAGCAAGAAGGTTGAGGGCGGAGCTTGGCTATACGAGTGTGATGAGGACCTCCGACCAGGTTAGTCCCGGGTCCATACGACCGTATGCGGGTTTCCCATATCAATAGTCATACGTCCAACGTAGGGCTGGGCCACAATACCCCATTCGGTACATCGTCTTAAGAACGACATAGGGAATACAACTAATCACACGTCCGACATGGGACTTAAAACCTATATATGGTACTCCGTTCAGTACATTGCGAGGACACTAACAATAAACACATAGGAGCACGTAAAGTACAAAAGACCATGTTTAACCTACGGGAACATTCCAAGGCCGTACAAACATCGAACTCCCATCATATCTCCACTACTCGTAACCAAGTCATATATGACAGTTTATAGAAAGGTAACTAGAAATAGAACAATGTTTTGTAAACGCAATTTGACAAATGCCCGGCAACACGTAATTATGTCTCGTTTGTGCACTTTAACATGAAACAGTAATCAAATCAACTTAAGACATAATCTTTAAACGTAAAGATGGATCCATTTTATAAGAAGAACTCCTTACATTTAAACGAGCTGGAACCAAACAACAAACGAACTACGATTAGCCTTCGAACCCTCAAAACCTACAAACAACCGAAACCCTATCATCAAAGGCCAAGAACCCTAACTTAACACGATCAAACTACGAATTAACGAGGGATTACGGTAATTACCTTCTTGAGAAGAAAAAAGATCCGAAACTACTCCTGAATCAGGATACTGGGTCTCTTAACCGACCACATTGCTCGGTTCAGCAACTTGGGGAGTCCTGGGCACGTCATGGGCTGTCTGAGACACGTCCTGGGATGTCTGGGCATGTCCGGGGCATGATGGCTATGCTCGGTTCAGCGAGCTAGATTCTCACAGAACTTCGAAAACGCGAACATTATGTATTTTCGACTGTCGAGGAGCCTTGTTATAAGTCGTAGAAAACCCTTGGTCGGTTTTCAAAGACTTGGAGGAAAAGAAAACCTAAAAAAGAAAAACGAATTTCCGAATGGACTAAAATACCCTTACATAGGGTTAAGGGGTTTTACGTCTGAACCGATGGACAATGACAGAACCAGATCCTAGCGCATTGCGGCTGCCATGGGTGCGAGCACCGTCGCACCGATGCCTCATGATGCATTTATGTTGTACAGACTCAACATCGATGAAACAGTTCGATCCTCACAGCGGAATACAAATGTATAATAATCATAATATGTGAAATAAAATTGGATTTTGATTATTCTGTATTAATTATATGAACCAATTGTTCTATATTAATTATATGTTCGATATAGAATCAATCCAACTATTACATAGCCGTATATGCCGAAATAGAAAAAAGCTTTTACCCAAACGGAAAAAAGCTGGTGTTTTACATTCCGTTATCAATGAACTTGTTCAATGCTTAACTCGATATATATATATATATATATATATATATATATATATATATATATAATCGTCTTCTATTCCATTTTTAAATTAACATAGAAGCGATGTTATCATTCATGATCTACAATGAAATTTTACAGAAATTAAACCTAATTAAAAGTCACAAGATACTGTCTCCAACAGCTTAATTAATTTGCCAAAATAAAATTAAAAAAATGCCAGTACTGCGGTTTCTATTCTTCACATCAGCAAATGTTTTCCCAATAGACCCATATCCATTCCGTTGTAGACAATAGGAGCATACATCCACATATCGTCCGAGCTCAGTAACTGCACAAATTAACAAATGATGACTCGTATTATTGATCAATGTTTTGGAAATGAAGAACTGAATAAAATGAATGTTGATAGGGATCGGGATCGGATCCGGCCTAATGGTACTACTAGTGGGGTTCGATTCTCATCTTCGTCCCAAATAAAAATAAAAATAAATAAAGAAAAAGAAAAATGGGATGATGATATATTCTGTACCTTAATCTGAAGCTGCATAAACTTTACATAATGCACTGCTTCTTCAAGCATTGTGCTGATATCAACCTGATGAATTGAAGGAATTAAAATATATTATCAGACTATTAAATATAAGCATGATATTTAATTTGATTTAACTTAAAATGTGAAAAGAGATGCAATTGAAGAGGTAATTAATAATACTATAATTTTGGTTCATTGATTATACCTTTGTTCCATTGGGAATAAGGTTCTGTAAGATTCTCAATCTCTCGTTGATTCTTTCTCTTCGTTTCTGTAAATGGACGAAAAACTGATCAAAAGCTAAACCTTAAACAATCATATTTTTTATTCACTGTTTCACTTTATGATAAAAAAAAAATTATTCCAAAAATGTCGGGATTTCTAATTAAACAATGCAGCAACCAATCAAACTTTAGATGAGATCATGCTAGGATGATTTCATAAATCTTTTTTTTTTCCAAAAAATATAGGTTATTAAAGAGTGATTCTTCCGGGGGGGGGGGGGGGGGGGGAGTGTACTATATTGGGGTCCATGGACCCCGCTACAAATGAAAAAATTCTACTTGTATTTTGAACCCGAACCGTGAAAATAAATATTTTTTTTGAAAAAAAATTAAGGAACCAGCTTAAAAAAAACATGTATCCGCCAAGATTTCTTACCCTAGCATAAAGACTCTGTGGATCAGTTGCAGAACCGCGGGTGGATCTTTTTTTACCCTTCAAGTTGAGGTCAGACCCTTTGTTAGATGAGGTTTCTCCCCCATTTGATTCCTTTGAAACTTTACAATAATCATCCTCTGATGAAGTGCAACTATTATTAGGACCATGTCCTAGGTTCTGTTGAGCAATATTATTGATCTCGTTTTCATCCATATTGTTAAGATTCTTGGCTTTTGTCATAGATAATTTCGGGTTTGGTTGCACATTTGTTTTTCTTTTTGATGCCTGCAGCATTGCAATAAAATATATTAGTACCGAAAACTTAAGCAAAATTAATGACCCCTCCCTCCATTTTGACTTTTTTAATTGTTTAAGAAATGTGTATGTTTTGAGTGTAATTAAGTGATCCAGGGCCGTCCCTGTGTTTCTTAATGCCCTAAGCCAATATATCAAGATATGCATTCTGAAAAGAAAGCAAATGGTGTATGTGGATATAGTGCATGTTTGGTATAATAGATTTGTTGAACCAAAAAAATTTGTAGGCCCTAAATTTTATAATTTGGAGGAGGGCAAATAGTGATCAAATATAGAATCTTCTCACATGAATTTTCACAAATATATTTTGGGCAACTTAATTAAAGTACTTACATTTCTTGAAACCCGAGGTTTCTTGGCAGGATTTTCGAGTGAAACACAGACGGATTTTTCATCGAATTCTGCATGAAGATGAGTTTCGGGTGTATCGCAGAACTTCCTCTTCATAAGATGTTCATCATCTGAATGAGCAATAATGTTTAATGGCTGACAATGCACATAATTATTGCCCAAATCAAGAAAGTTGGAATTTTGTTCTTGCATAAGACATCCCCCTAAGACATCTTCCAGATTGTTAAGAAAGTTGTCCTTACAAAATGGATCGAATTCACTTGCATTGCTATTATTGCTGCTTTCTTGAGAGACATTATTGTTGAAATTATAGAGATCATCAAGGTTATTCAAACATTGCGAATTCGCGTCCCAAATGCCCACATTTTGGTTGTTGTTACCTTCATCATTGACAGGAGGCCAGAAAATTGAGTTAGTTTGGAGGATCAAACCGCCATCATAGTCGTTGTTTGTAAAGAAATCTCGATCCGCATTTGTCTGAAGCATGAAATCTGCATCTTCATGTGAGAACATATTTCTTAAAGCATCCCATTCCCCATCAAGAAAAGCTTCAATGTTTAGCTCCATTTTCTTCTTTAATGATAACTTGAAGTGTTGAAGAAAGGAAAGGTACTGATGGTAGTACTAAAGGAAATTAAGCTTGGAGTGGACAGATGGTATACAAATGGGGTATGTATATATACCCAAGGAATGCAATAGAGAATGATTGAAAGAATGCTAGCTGTGCAATACAATTGACTTTTAATTAACCCTAATCATTGATGAATATTTTATTGGATTTAGGTCTCAATTTCTGAACTTCTAACTGATCTCATTGAGTCCACTGTGGGGCCCATACAACAGGCAAAGTACAACTGATTAGAGGTCTTTAATCAAAGGGAATGTATTCATTGATTGCATATCTTAATTAATTATGTCAATGCCTCCATGTTTAGAAAAATGTAATTGCAGTAACAACTATAACAATTAAGAGGATAAACTTCCCCATCCCTTGTTAGAAAAGGGTAATTGCATTAACAAGAGGATACACTTATTTATCCCAGCTCATAGGATACAAAATAAAGTATACATTGACATAGGTATGACTCGGAAATCATACACGTAACATTTTTTGGCCCTCAATCGGGTCTTGTTGGTAAATGAGTCAACCCAAGCTAAGCCCAATATTGGGTGAAGCCTTAGCCGAACCTTTCCAGCCTCTTATTGGAAAGGTTCGGCTAAGGCTTCACCGACCACATTCTGGTCACTCTCAGGGCTCAGGTCGCTAGACTCATCTTGGATCAACCTCAACAGATACCGTTTTAGCTCGGTATGTGTAGGCTATTCGCATTTCTCAATTGCCAGCATGACGCAGGGTGTCTGCGGTACCACGATACCGCCCCAATGATCCGCTCATCCAAGTTCATGAACAAGGACAAGTCGACTCCGACCTTCCAAAGGCGGTTAATACACTATCAATTGGCAAAATCCCATGGTTAATTCTCTTGCTATGATCCATGATTGAGTCATGACTGCCCCGCGTTGACATCAAAATGGCCCTCAGTCACCGGCCCCAAAATCAGGAATTCGTATATCAACTCCCCCATAAGGGAGGCGTATAAAAGATCATCCTCCTCATAATTTAGAACTACGTTAATTTGGCTTGATCCCATACACTTTAGGTAAGTAGGCAATCTCAACGACGCAACCACAAATCACCTCTAAAATCTTTAGTTCATAGGATGGAACTCTCTCAAAACGATCCAATTACCTGCTTCCAATTACCCGCTTATAAAACCGGACGATTTCCAAGCATCGTCATACGCCAATATTATCTCAAAACATAAATTAATTTCCAGATTATAACTCTTAGAATTAAGGATTTTTGCCTAACAAAAGTCATACACCAATATTATCTCATAATCTTAATTAATTAGTTTCCAAATAACTCTTAGAATTATGGATTTTTGCCTTAAAAAAAAATTTAAAGAGAGCTGCAGAGCATCAACTCAATATGTAAAGTCTCACATCGGTAAAGTAGTAGAATGTTCACACCCATATAAGTGTAAGACACAAATGTCTTGTCAACTTGGGTTAGCTTTTATCGACCAAACGAGGAAGACGGTCTAAACAGTTGAACGGATTATTTATGACTCATTTAGCGCTTCCAGACCCGGGGTCTGGGGGCGTTACACAATATTTATTTAAATTCCCCGGCAGTTAAACTCCTTATTAAAAAGAAATATGTGACAGCATCATGCAAAAAAATGAGGATATTTATTTGAAACGAGGATGAGAATCGAACAATGATGAGTATTGTTTTTTCCTTTCTTCTTCTTTTCTTTTGTGGGAGATGAGATGGGGAGTTTTGTAGAATTCCTTGAACTAAAGCAAGGATTCAACAAAAAAAAAAGAAGAAAAGATCAATAATGAGAGGGAAATGCTATCAATAATGACGGGAAAAATGTAAAATCTAATAATTGATACAATTTATAGCTTAATCGATTGTAAATCATCAAGTGTGATGTTTTTGAAGTAGGATGTAGCCTTTATAGGTGTTGTAGCATTAAATTAACCACCTAAAATAGGTTATAACTACTTCTAAACTCCTAACTAACTCATTAACCAATTTATTGAGCTAAGTGTTTGATCAAAGCCTCAATGAGTTGATAAATGAACATCTTGCTTCTTTCTCATGTGAATTCAGTCCTCTTTATCTCCAATAGCCCCCTCAAGCTGAAATTGAGTGAAGCTTGAACATCTTGCTTCTTTATCATGTGAATTCAGTCCTTGACAGTGTTGGATGGTTGAATAATAGAGTGAATTCCTATTTTGCCTAAGAAATAGTGGAAAAGAGGGGCATCCACAACTTTAGTCAGTATATCTGCAAGCTGGTATTGTGTTCTGTGTTGGTCCCTTGAAAAGGCTTTGGTTAAGTTTAGAGGGGGAGGGGGGTGAATAAACTTAACACTTAAAACTTTGGAGTTAACAAATTCTGCAACTTCGGTATGCGATACTTCGATAGTCGCGATACTTCGATGAGTCTGCGATACCTCGGTAGCTGGCGATAAACGATAGTCTACTGACAGTTGAGTTTGCTGAATTTGTGCAGCGGAATAATATTACAATTTATCCTTAATACTTGTTGTTAAATATGATACTAAGTATTAGATACTCAGTAGTGTAAGTGTGTGATTTCAGTTTCTAGATTCAGTAGGTTGATGTGTAAAATAAGCTAAGTGCAGAATGTAAATGCTGAAAGTAAGTAGGCAGATTTTATAGTGGTTCCAGGTGGTGTAATCCTGTCAGTCCACTCTTCTCCTGTGATGTTGGAGGAAATTCACTAGAGATCTTTGATGTAGCTGTTACAAAGATTCCTAAGTTTCTTGTCATTCACCAATAACTATGGCTTCACAAGCGAAAACTCGGGAACATGTAGGATTGCTGCTCCTGAGTCTTCCACTGGTCCTTGAAGGGTAGGATTGCCTCTTCACCAGCTCCACCACAAACAACAGTCTTTCACACAACTGTGCTTCACTGTCTTCAGCAGGTTCTTTATAAAATAAAGATTGAATCAAATAAATGATTTAGTTGCAGCAGCTTGATTAGGATGATATAATCAGCAGCTTGCAGTCTTCAAGTGTGTATGCTTGATATAGCTTGAATGCAGAAAACACTTGAAAAATTTCTCTAGATCGGTAGCTTTAAGTTTAGTAGGATCAGCAGGGTGTTTTTCAGCTCAGTAAAATATCTCTTCAAAGTTTATCAGTTTTCATCCTCTTATTTCTGAGTTGAAAGTCCTCTGTTTATAGGCAAGAATGCATGTGACTTGTATTTGAAATTCAAATGTAACCGTTCCTTATTTTTTGTCCCATCTGATTTGCATTCATCATCGTTCATAGGATCGACACTTTGTCGAAATTCCTTTTGACGATGCGGTCTATCCACCTTTTGACTTATAACCATTGGATAAAAATCGAGTCATCCCAACGTTCTTTTAATCTCGGCCTTTGATTTGCTTGATAAGTCGAGAGGTAGTTGGCTCGTCCTTATCCATGTAATCTTCCAATATAATCTTGAATTAACCGAGGTATATTATCAGCAGGTTCATCGATCTATTTGAACCGCAATTTTGTGTATAAAATACAATGTAGCTGACTTCTTTTATCTAACTTTTATTTGTGAAGTTAGATTACACCTTTTTTAATTATAACCAAGTTCCAAACATCATCCAACTTATGGAACTTAGACCTTCTTCACAAGGTATATGTAATCAGTTTAGGTCATCACAGACTTGCCTAAATTCTGATTCCATATCCTTGACTTAAATTACTAAGTTTGATCCCTTAGCCTTCAGAATCGAGTTTGAGCCGTCGGCCTTCGGTCTTCGGCGGGTTCCGGACTAGTCTACGACCTATCTACCCTACGATGTGGACCGGTCTCGCGATATAAATCGGTGACCGTTACGATTCTTGTTTGATCAAACCTATTCATAAATCAAACTCTAATAAACCTATACATTTGATCTAGACATCTTTTTGCCTTTGCACTATAACGACTAGTCGGCACTCATCATCAAAACATAGAAATAGGTCCAACAATTTCCCCCTTTTTGGTGATGATGCCACTACCCTCACCTAACGACAAATCAAAAAGATAAAAACAAAAACGAACAAATATAGTCATCTTTCATTATAATCATTTGTTCAAAGATATTACGATCTAGAATCGGCAAAAACATAATGCGGTTAAAGTATCTTTGATCTACCTTGTCTTCTTTCTCTTTCTTGTCGGACTTCTCCACTTGTTCTTGGTAGGCCACGATTTCTTCTATCATGTCCCTCATCCATTCATTTTCAATCGGTGTAAAATCAATGTAGGGATTGACCTCTTTCCACCACTTCCATGCTTCGGGCAGGAGAAGATTAATTTGATTCACTCTGAATCCAAACTTCATGTAAAGTTCCTTGAATTCATCAAGTGAGTCTTTTGCTTTTGTGATAGGCAAAGTCCTATCACCTCTGCCACTTCTTCCACCTCTTCCACCTCTTCCACCTCTGTAAGTTGCCCTTAAGGCTTTGACTCTTGCTTCCCAAAATTTTAAACCCAAGAAAGAGTTTAGACCTTCATGATATCCCTTATCATGATAAGGTTTCCTTCTGTTATAGTATTCTTTCTTGTATTGTTTGAGGAGATCATCAGTAAGTTGAACTCGTCGGTGCGGGTTGTACGTAAGAATTAGTCTCATCCTCCCATCTTTTCTTTGCAAAGAGTCTTGCGGCCTCTTTTGCTACTCTTTGTTTGGCCCTCTTCCCCTTAGTGACATCATCAACAAACCGGGACATTAGGCCATGAACACCCTCCGAGAGATTACCAGATTATTTAGTTGTCCTTCCATAATCTCAGTTCTGGTATCAATTGCAGTAATCCTTGATTGCAGGGTCTCTTCCAGTAGATTGATCCTTTCAGTAACTTTAGGATCCAATCCAGCAAGTTGGGATGTTCCAGCAGCCTCAGCAGGCTTAGGTGTTTCAGCAAGCTTGTCAAGTTTCTGATGAATGGATATAAATTGGTCTTTCAGAAACTTCTCTTTTGCTGTGTTTCCTACCTTGATTCCCTTCACATCTAGTATCAGATCATTCACAGCATTTTGAGTAGATGTGAAGTTTGAAGCAACTATATCAGTAGATTGTCTGTTTTCATTCACCAGTTTCATCAGTTCTTCAAATCTCTCTTCCTGTCTATCCAGTTGAGTTCTTAACTGTTGCATATCATGCCTCACAGTCCTTAACTCATTCAAAACTTCTACTGGTATCTCACCATTCATTCTTCCACCAGTAGCCTCATCAGCAGGCTCCTCAACATTGTATTGTGGCCTCTGATTGCTCACAACCAATGCCCAACTCCTATCTAATCCAGCAGGATTAGGTCCTTGATATTCTTCCAAGATAGGATCAAGGGGCTGGTTCTTCAAAAATGGGTACAAATGCCTTTGGGGGATCAACATCAACATTTTCTTCTTCAGGCATTTGGAACTCCTCATCACTAAAGTCATAGTCCAGCAGCTGCTCATCCATATTAACAGCAGTCTGCTGACCATCTTTCCCTTCAGTGGTCACAACAAGGGTTTCCTCCATACCCAAAATAGGTTCCAACCTTTGTCCGAGTCTTTGTTTGAGACTCGGCGGCACATGTACCTCTTGTTCCAACCTTTGTGCGAGTCTTTTTGTAGCCCACAACCTTTGTACCTCCTCTTCAACTCTTTGTGGATTGAATATAGCCTCATTATCCACTTGGAATCCTTCAGCATGACCAATCTTGTTCAGGATAATTGCAGTTTTAGTAAGAATGCCCTCAAAGTCAAATCCATCTTGATATTCAATAGATTCTTCTGAGCTGGCACTAGGTTCACTATAATCAGTAACCTTCTCTTCATCCAAATCCTCACTCTGTTCAACTTCAGTTTGTGCAGTAGACTCTACAACATGGAATGCAAAAGATTCATCAGTTAGCCTACCAGCACTTAAATTAACTCCTTCATTGATCAATGCCTCCAGATCATCCATGGTGAGATCCTGTAGATCCTCATCCATCTCTCCAGTCTGCTGGCCCTCAGCAGACTTACCAGTATCAGTGGACTGTTGTGCAGGTGGTTCTGTTAATATTGCGGTCCCACTGGTTCCTCTGGTCCCGGAGTGAAAATCACCTCTAGAATCGATGATGAGGATGAATCATCATTGTCATCTCTTGGATCCCTAAACTTGATACCCTCCTCTTTCATTGTTCATCAAATAAGTCCATCAATGCGGATTGCGGCGAGTGGTATCAACTAGGTCCAACAAATTCTCTACTCCCAATTTGTCAAAAGCCCATTCTTCAAAGTCTGTCATAGGTTCAGCAGCTGGCTTTTGTCTCTTGTAGAAACCAAACTTCCATTGGAAATAGTCAGCAACTTGCTGAAGTTTGGGATCTACATACTCTTTCTTCTTTTCTTTCACATGCCTTTCAAAGGGCATGAAAGATCTTACGGGAGCAACTTCGGTGCCTTGTTGACCTCCAAAGGTTCCAACAAGTAGATTCATTGTTTCTTAAACGGATGTTTGAAAGTCGATAGGTTCTTTGAGGTGGTATATTTGTACCTACTACTTCCATCGTACAACACTTGGTTCCCCCGACTTACATGCTCATCGGCGGGGTTAGCGACGGATTGCTCTTCCCCCTGAGTTCTTGCAACTCTTGCAGGGTCTTCAACCAATTCTTCAATTACCACAGCAGGTTCAGGTTCAGTGGTTTGCGGTGGGTCTTCAGTAGATACTACAGCAGGCTCAGGGTCAGTAGACTGCTGTATATCTCCAACAGATTGCTCAACAACAACCTGTGCAGCTTCAGTAGACTTAACAACCTCTTCTGGTGAGGAGTCAGTAATTTCCACAGGCTTGATGATAGTTAAGGGCTCAGCCTCAATAGCCTCTTCTTCCTCTTCTACTGATGCTTCTTCTTGGACTCTTTGTGCCTCCAAAATTTTCAATTCTTTCCCCTTTCCATGTTTCTTTTTGTGGATAATTTCTTTTCTTCTCTTGGAAGTGGTTCATCATCTTTTTCAACCACAGTAGACTTCCTCTTTCTACTGGCTTCCATCTGTTGTTCCTTTAAAATCTCAACAACAGTTCTTCTTGCAGCAACAGTAGGGTCAGTACCTTCAAGTTCAGCTGGACCCTCAGCAGACTCAACAGTCTGTGCTGTTTGCTTCTTTGTCTTCTTAGGCTTTAAGATCTCAGTGATCTTCCTTGTATCTACAGCCTTTCTTTTCTCAGTGGTCTTCTTTGGTGCAGCAGGTTTAGTAGATTTCTTCTTAGCTTGCTGGACCTTCTCACCACCAGCATCACCATCATCTCCATTACTGTCATCATCAGCAACAGGGTCAGCAACATCTTCATCATCATCTAGACCAGGAATAGCATAATCAATTTCCTTCTTGTATCAAGACTGATTAATCTTCTCAGGTTCAATATCAGGAACCTTCAAGTGATTCAGTAGGGTCTGAACCATTAATCCTAAGGGCAAGGCCTTGGATTTCCTTTTTCCCTCTTTTTCTTCCTTGGCTACCTTCTTCATGTAATGAATGAAGTAACCAGCCCAATCAAATCTCATGCTCCTGCAAATAATCATCATCAACTCTATCTTAGGTCCGATAGAGTGTCCATACTTCCAACCGGTCCAAGTATGTTCTTTGCAATGAGTTTGCTCGGCGGACCGTACTCATTCCCAATATGTCGCAATTGATGCCTGGAATGGATTTGGTGGCTGCATTTGTTTTGATTTGATCAACAAAAGCCATCTTGGATAGTCCCGTTGCTTCGAGTTCTTGGACCATCCACTACTTCTTCAAATCCAAACACTTCCCTCGGTAGACTAGGGAAACTTCAATCTCCTCAGCATTCACAGTTGTCTTGAATTCTTCACTTCCTTCTTCCACAACCATGTATTTCCAGAAATCAATAACATTTGTGTATGAAATTGTTTCCAACCTTATATTGAGTATATTTTCCAATCCTGCAAACCTCCTTATTCTTCTACCAATATTGATGGCCAATTCTGTTTTGTTTGCATCAACAACAAAGCCTCTAACACTTTGGCTTGATTCAATCTGGACATCAATCTTTTCCGCCATTGTTAAGAGAAAAATGAGATGAAGAAGATGGATTGTAAATCTGTGTTCACACATTGTAAAACAGAGATATAGCAGATTTTGCAAGTAGAGAGAATCTGTTGCGTGTAGTTCTGTATAAATAGACAGACGGTAGTTGTAACTGTCAGTGCACGTACATCCATGTCAACCACGATTAATCTGAGTAAATGTGGTCTTGACACGTCGCCCATAACTCCTCCATAACGTTTGTAACCGTTGGATCGTGTTAACTATGGTAGTAAAGGGTATGATAAATATCCCGCCAAACTGCTTTTTGACTTTAGTAAAGTTTGACTGAATAACGTTCCATTCAGCAGGGTTGTCCTCAGCAGGGTTGGGTCAGCAGTCTGCTGATAAAGGTACTTCGGCGGCTTCGGCGACAAAGTGACTCTGCTGATCCTTGATTTCTTCTTGTTTTGTTCAATTGATAATACAAGATGAAGTTTAATACCAATGACCGATCATCAAGTGAGCTCACCCAATATGACAAAGACCAATCCCCTTGGCAACCTCATTTGCTCAATTGTCCAAACATAAGTACATGGAATTGTTGATACCAATGACTAATCTGCTAAGTGAGCTCACCCAACATAGCAAAGACTAATCCCCTTGGTGAATTCCAGTACATTGCTGAATATTAGTCAACTTTTATAATTCCAAGTTCAGTCCTTAATTTGGCAAATCTTTCACTATCAAGTGGTTTAGTGAAAATATCAGCAAGTTGATTTTTAGTAGGGATATATAGAACCACCACATCTTTCTTTTCAACATGATCTCTTATAAAATGATGTCTCACATCAATGTGCTTGGTTCTTGAGTGCAAAACGAGATTTTACGTGATTGCAATTGCACTTGTGTTGTCACACATGATTGGAATTTCCTTTTCTTCAATTCCATAATCCCTTAACTTGTTGTCTTAGCCATAGTACTTGTGCACAACAACTTCCGGCGGCTATATATTCGGCTTCGGCGGTGGAAGTTGATATTGAATTCGTTTCTTCTTTGAACCGGGAGACCGATCTACTTCCCATTAACCGACAAGTTCTGTAGTGCTTTTTCTATCAATTTTGCATCCAACATAATCAGAATCTGAGTAGGATATAACTTTGAAGCTTCTATCCTTGGAATACCATATCCCTACTCCCAAAGTCTCATTTAGATACTTGAGAACTCTCTTGACTGCACCTAAATGACTTTCTTTAGGTTTAGATTGAATCTTGCACAAACACCTACAGCAAAGGATATATCGAGTCTGTTTGGCGATGGGTACACGGACGCCTATCATCCTTACGTATAAAGTCGATCAACATCTTTGCCTTCTTTATCTTCATCCAATCGATGTTTGTACTCATTGGAGTTGATATCTTGGTGTTGTTTTCCATACCAAACTTCTTCGACAACTCCTTGGTATACTTGGTTTGATGAATGAAGATTCCATCTTTCAAGCTTGTTTGACTTGCAATCCTAAGAAGTAGTTCAATTCTCCCATCATACTCATTTGGTATTTACTCTTCATTAGATTTGCAAACTTTTCACAAAGTAAATCATTTTCGAACCAAATATTATGTCATCCACATAAATCGTACCCGAGGGGTCTTGTTCCCTTCATTGATTACGAAAAGTGTCTTGTCAATGGTGTCTTTTGTAAAACCATTGTCCACCAAGAATTGAGATAGTGTCTCATACCATGCTCTTGGTGCTTGTTTCAATCCATAAAGTGCTTTGTTGAGTCTATACACTTTATCTTCTTGATCTTTAACTTCAAATCCGGAGGTTCTTTGTACATACACTTCCTCCTCTAGAATACCATTCGAAATGCACTTTTGACATCCATTTGATATACTTTAAAGTTCTTATATACGGCATGTGCCAAGAATAATCGATAGCTTCCAATCTTGCAACGGGTGCAAAAGTTTCATCAAAATCTATTCCTTCCTTGAGAATAGCCTTTTGCAACTAGTCGGCCTTATTCCTCACAATGGTACCAGATTCATCAAGTTTATTTCTGTATACCCATTTAGTACCAATGATATTTGCATGACTTGGCCTTTCAAATAGTGTCCAAACTTGATTTCTTTCAAATTCATTCAATTCTTCTTGCATAGCTATTATCCAATCTGGATCGAAATAGCTTCTTCAACAACTTTTGGTTCCATTTGAGATAGAAAACAAGTAAACATAGCTTCCGGTTGTCTTCTAGTCCTTACACCTTCTTTGTACATTGCCAATAACTTGTTCGACGGGGTGATTCCTTAACCATTGTGGATTACGGTTAGTTTGATTATTAGGAACCTCATCTTCAGTAGGATCTGCTGTAGATTCTTCAACAACAGGGGGTTCAGCAGATCCTTGAATTGCTTCAGTTGTTGCATCAGTAATGTTACCAGCAGGGTGTTCAGCAGGGGCGTATCAGAAACTTTTAAATCATTGAATCTTTCCAAAACTTCAACACAATCTGGATCAGTGACTTGTTGATTCTCAGCAGGTTCACAATCTTCATCTTCCATACCAGTGAACTTAGGTTCATCAAACACAACATGGATTGTTTCTTCATGTTTCAGTGACCTCTTGTTCAGTACCCTGAATGCCTTGCTGACTGAAGAATATCCCAAGAAAATCCCTTCATCTGACTTTGGTTGGAATGTTTTCAGATGAACCTTGTGATTTTGGATAAAACACTTGCTTCCAAATGGATGGAAATATGATATGTTTGGTTTCCTTCCATTCCAAATCTCATAAGGTGTCTTCGACGGCTTCTTGTTCAACGATGTTCTTTTTGTGTATAGCATCTTGTATTAAGCTTGCTTCGACCCAATATCTTTCGGGTAGCAATGCTTCACATATCATTGTCCTTCTGCTTCCTTTAAAGTCCTATTTCTTCTTTCGGCAACCCCATTTCTTTGAGGTGTACCAACGACGGCAAGTTGATGCGGTACACCATTACGTTCACTTGTATTCTCTTATAACTTTGTTGAGAAATTCGGTACCACGATCGATCTTATTTTTATTCTTGTCAAACTTTTCTCATTTTGTAATCTCTTTAAAAGATTAGGCATGCTTTTGAGTGTTTCACTTTTCTTGTTCATAAATATCACCCAAGTGTACCTTGAATAATCATCCACAACCACTAAGGTGTATTTCTTTCCAGTTACACTTGATGGAGTTATTGGTCCAAAAAGATCCATATGCATAAGCTCCAACACTCTATTAGTTGATTGTTTAGTTTTTGACTTGAAGCTTGACTTTATATGTTTACCCTGCTGACATGCATCACATATAGCATCCTTCTTGAATGTGATCTCAGTTAAACCAATCACCAGCTTCTTCTTCTTCCCAACTGATTGATATCATCAAAGTTCAAATGATTCAACTTCTTGTGCCATAACCAATTGAGTTCGGATTTGGTATGCACAATCGAGCGAGTTTCGGAACTGCGGTAGACCAATCCACAACATACATGTTTTGTTGTCTTCTACCAAAAGTACAACTTGATCACCTCTTTCATTAATGACAATACGGTTGTTTTTGTCAAAAGTGACCTTGTATCCCATGTCACGAAATTGTCCGGTGCTCGGCAAGTTGTAGTCCGTCCTTCCACATAAGCAACATTCTTGATTGTAAGTCCATTTCTCACAAGTGTGCCATATCCTCTTGTATATCCGGGTGTATTCTTGTTGCCAAAATTCACCCTTGGACCATCTTTTGCCACAAAGTTTAATAAACGGTGCTTATTCTTTGTCATATGTCGGAACACCTTTGTCAAAGTACCGGACACCCTACAAAACAAAGTTAATACATTTTAGGTACCCAAACTGTTTTGGGTCCATAGTGGTCGATAGTAAGCATGACTTTTGGTAAGTTTCCATAAGGTCTTCTCCTAAAAGTGTCATACTTTGGTTCATACATGTATTCCACACATCCATAAGTTTTAACGGTAGGTTGTGTAGGATTCACATATGTTTTACGGCCTTTTGGTTTATAATCTTGTTTGAAGTGACTTTTGATGTTAGAAGCATTAGTATAACCATTTGTTTGTTGTACGTTAGGAACGACCTCGTAGTATGGAGTCTGCTGAGGTCCCTGCTGAGGCCTTTTATAAGTCCTCTGTGAGTCCTTTGCTTGATTCCATTGCTTAGGTTTTACCCTAGCAGCATGGTTATACTGGTTGTTTCTATCAGCAGGTGCAGGAATATTCCAATCATCATCAGTAGGGAACAGTCTACCTTTCCCCCTGAGATAAGTATCCCTTGAATGATTAATATTTTTAGATTTGGGATTCTTATCTTTGGAATATTTCTGACCTTTACCTTTTTGTGGTCCAACAGACTTGGTAGCAGGTCCGCTATCAGTAGGTCTAGAAGGTCCGGCAGTCCTATTTTTAGATTTGTTCTTTTTGTTAGGAGCTGGTTGACTTCTTTGACTTCGATTTTGCTTCCTTGAAGTATTCTCGGTAGGTTTCTTGCCTCAGCAACCTTACTTGGAGTTGGATCTTGTCTTGGTACAAACTTAGGACCAATTCGGTGCTAGGTTCGGTAACCTTACTTGGATCCACTCTTTTTGGATTGTTGAGCTCCAAATCCAAGCCCTGTTTTATCACCATAAGGCTTTCCAGTTTGTATGCGGTAGTGGAGCAAGATGGTTCGGCGGATTCGGGGGCTGTTTGGATGATCGACGAGCTTACACGATTATGTCCAACATCTTTTTCCTTACCTTTGAGAACTCTTAATTCGGCTTTCAATCTTCCAACTTCTAATTCAAGAGCTTCTTTTTCGGCCTTCACAATCTCGTAACCGATTGTATTATCCTCGATTGATTAAGGATGGCATCCAAAGTCTCATTATTGTCGAATTTCTAGGATTTGAACCACAAGTTGATTCACAATCACTTCCGGCGGGAGTATTGATGGATACGGTATTGTATACCTCCTCGGTTTCATCCATATTGGTCATCAAAGCATAATCTTCCATATCGGCAACCGATCTTGTGTCATCGATTCATTTCCTTTTTCGATTCCACTTCATACCCGATTCATCTTCGGCAACCATAGCCTTCTTGCCATGTCTTCTTTGTTGACTCTTGGTCTTCGGTAGGTACGGACAATCGAGTCTAAAGTGTCCGGGCTTCTTGCGGTTGAAGCAAAGATAATCGGGTTCCTTACTTTGTTTTAACTCAGGACAGTCAGGTTTGAAGTGTCCTGGTTTCTTGCAATGAAAGCACAGATAGTCATTATCTTTCTTTGATTCTTCTTTCTTTCTTTCAGTAGGCCTTTTCGTGAAGTTCCTTGCAGGGGCCTTTCCTGTCTTCATCATCTGATTTTCTTGCTCAGGAGGGCAATCGTTCTGCATCTCATCCGGCGGATCATCTTGTCCTCCGGATGTTTCTTCTTGATGTGAAGCGACCAATGCGATGGTTTTTGGCTCTTCTTTTTCGGTTTCAGGTACAAGCTTTTTGCTAAATTCATAAGCCTTGAGATCTGAAAACAACATGAATGTGTCTTCTTCATGCAACTTTCTCATTTCTTCTATTGCAGTCACCTTCATTTTCCAAACATCTTTTGCAGGTAGAGCCTCCAAGATTTTGGTGTTTATTTCTTCTTTTGAATAACGTACACTCGGCGGGGTAAGTTCATCCGGGATTGCATTAAATCTTGATTCCATTTGCTCAATGGTTTCATTTGGTAGCATCTTGAACTTTTGAAACCTCTTTTTGACCACACGATTTTATTCTTCTTTATTGCATCGGTGCCTTCACGGATCAAGCGTATCTTGTCCCAAAGTTCCTTTGCGGTTTGCAATCTTTAACTTTCATGTACATATTGCTATCCAAGGTTCTATAAATGATGTCAATAGCCATATTGTTGAGGTTTGCTCTTTTTAAATCTTACGCATTCTATTCTCTTTTTGGTTTAGGAATGTACTCGGTTGTATCACCCACTTGTTATTGCCTTGGTAATCTCCAGTGGTCCATCAGTTAGTACATCCATCATCTCATCATGAGTTGCAGCAAGGTAAGCCTGCATTCGACGTTTATACTCATCAAATCTATCTAGAGAACACATCAGCATAGTTCTAGCATACTGAGTGTTATCCATGATGCAAGTCTTTGAAAATCAGTAACTTGAAAGAAAGTTTCAAAGAATTTTCACAAGCACAACAAGTAGGATTTCTTCAGAACAGAAGCACTGCTCCGATACCAATTGTTGGTCCCTTGAAAAGGCTTTGGTTAAGTTTAGAGGGGGGGGTGAATAAACTTAACACTTAAAACTTTGGAGTTAACAAATTCTGCAACTTCAGCAGTCTGCTGATACTTCGATGGTCTGCGTACCTCGGTAGCCTGTCGATAAACGATGAGTCTACGACGGTTGAGTTTGTTGAATTTGTGCAGCGGAATAATATTAAAATTTAGCCTTAATACTTGTTGTTAAATATGATACTAAGTATTAGATACTCAGTAGTGTAAGTGTGTGATTTCAGTTTCTAGATTCAGTAGGTTGATGTGTAAAATAAGCTAAGTGCAGAATGTAAATGCTTTGAAAGTTAGTAGGCGAGATTTTATAGTGGTTCCAGGTGGTGTAATCCTGTCAGTCCACTCTTCTCTTGTGATGTTGGAGGAAATTCACTAGAGATCTTTGATGTAGCTGTTACAAAGATTCCTAAGTTGCTTGTCCTTCACCAATAACTATGGCTTCACAAGCTGCGGGAACGGTAGGATTGCTGCTCCCGAGTCTTCCACTTGGTCCTTGAAGGGTAGGATTGCCTCTTCACCGGCTCCACCACAAACAACGATCTTTCACACAAGCGTGCTTCACTTTGTCTTCGGCGGGTTCTTTATAAAATAAAGATTGAATCAAATAAATGATTCAGTTGCAGCAGCTTGATTAGGATGATATAATCAGCAGCTTGCAGTCTTCAAGTGTGTATGCTTGATATAGCTTGAATGCAGAAAACACTTGAAGAATTTCTCTGGATCAGTAGCTTTAAGTTCAGTAGGATCAGCAGGGTGTTTTTCAGCTCAGTAAAATATCTCTTCAAAGTTTATCAGTTTTCATCCTCTTATTTCTGAGTTGAAAGTCCTCTATTTATAGGCAAGAATGCATGTGACTTGTATTTGAAATTCAAATGTAACGTTCCTTATTTTTGTCCCATCTGATTTGCATTCAGTCACTGTTCATAGGACTGACACTGTCAGAATTCCTTTTTGACAGTGCAGTCTGTCCACCCTTTGACTTATAACCATTGGATAAAAATCTGAGTCATCCCAACGTTCTTTTAATCTCAGCCTTTGATTTGCTTGATAAGTCAGAGGTAGTTGGATGTCCTTATCCATGTAATCTTCCAATATAATCTTGAATTAACCGAGGTATATTATCAGCAGGTTCATCGATCTGTTTGAGATACTATCGATCTATTTGAATCTGCAATTTGCTGTGTATAAAATACAATGCAGCTGACTTCTTTTATCTAACTTTTATTTGTGAAGTTAGATTACACCTTTTTAATTATAACCAAGTTCCAAACATCATCCAACTTATGGAACTTAGACCTTCTTCACAAGGTATATGTAATCGGTTTAGGTCATCACGGACTTGCCTAAATTCGATTCCATATCCTTGACTTAAATTACTAAGTTTGATCCCTTAGCCTTCGTATCGAGTTTGAGCCCTCGGCCTTCGGTCCCTTCGGCGGCGTTCCGGACTAGTCTGCGACCTATCTACCCTGCGATGTGGACCGGTCTGGCGATATAATCGGCGTGACCGTTACGATGCTTGTTTGATCAAACCTATTCATAAATCAAACTCTAATAAACCTATACATTTGATCTAGACATCTTTTTGCCTTTGCACTATAACAGCTAGTTTGGCACTCATCATCAAAACATAGAAATAGGTCCAACATTCTGACATGCATCAGTCTTAGGAATCCAGATTGCACCTTGGCTCTTGTGATGTGGCAATCAAGTTATATGTGCTTAGTTCTTTCATGAAAGATAGGATTTTTGGCTATGTGGATTGCACTAGCATTGTCACAAAAGAGTAATATTGGTAGCTTGACAAGGATTTGAAGATCCTTCATTAGATAAACCAACCATTGCAGTTCACATGTGCCATGGCTCTATATTCAGCCTCTGATGAGCTTTTTGCAATTGTAGTTTTATTTTTAGCTGCTACCCCTAGGAACATGATATAACAAGATATGGATTTTCTTGAATCCTCGCAACCAGCCCAATCTGAATCTATATAGCCCTTAAGTTCTAGTTCAGTGTGTGTTGGAAACATCAACCCTTGACTAGGATTTCTCTTCAGATATCTTAACAAGCTATGAGTTGCTTGCATTTGGTTTATGGTAGGGCTGGATAGGAATTGGCTTAGATGTACTAAAAAAATGCTATATCTGGTCTTGTAAATGACAAGTAGATCAGTTTGTCTACTAAAGTCTTGTATGAAGTATTGTCTGACAGCAGTTCAGAATCCCCTACACTTAACTTTTGTTTTGAGTTGAGAGGTGTGTTTACTGGTTTTGCTTCAGTGAAACCATATTCTGCCAACAAGTATAGGGTATATTTTCTCCGGTTGATGCATATTCCCTTGTCTGGATCTTGCTACTTTAATTCCCAGAAAATATCTTAGTGTACCTATATCTTTAATCTGAAATCTGTTGTGCAAGACTTTTTTGACTTCATCTATAGTTTCCATAGATCCACTAGTAGCTAAGATATCATCCACGTACACTTGCAAGGCTATGAATTGATCTCCTAAACCCCTAGTGAATAGGCTATGATCATTCTTGGACTCCTGAAAACCAATGTCTATCAATGCTTCTGTCAATTTAGAATTCCACCGCCTACTGGCTTGTTTGAGGCCATAAAAAATTTTATGAGTCTGCAAACTTGGTTCTTCTTCTCTGTTGTGCACCCGAATGGAAATTCCATGTAGACTTCTTCATCAAACTCTCCATGAAGAAAAACTTATTCACATCCATTTGGTGAATGTGCCAATTCTTGGATGCAGCTAAAACAAGTAGTGTTCTAATGGTAGTTATCTTAGCAACAAGTAGGAAGGTTTCTTCACAATCTATTCCATAGGTTGTGTGTACCCTTTTGCTACTAGCCTTGCTTTATACCTTTCTATAGAGCCATAAACATGATATTTAATCTTGTATACCCACTTACACCCTATGGTTTTCTTACCAGTAGGTAATGTCACAATTCCCTCATGTGTGTGTGGCTTGTACAACATCTAACTCTTTCTTCATTGCTTCCTTCCAACAGTCATGTCTATCAGCCTGATTATAAATCATTGGTTCTGTCAGGATTTCAGATGAACAAACAAATTTCTTATAGTTATTGGCAAGATTGTCATAGGTCACCACATTATTTATAGAATACAGAGTCTTCTTTTGTGGAATGAAATATTGATCCAAATAGGATGGTTATTGTCTGTTTCTACTAAACCTTCTAGTGGTTTGCTGATTTTCCATCCTAGGAACCATAATAGGAATAGTTGTAGGCATATTTGAATCCATGTGTGCAGGAATATGAGGAGCATGATAAGTTGTATGAGGACTAGGATCAACAGAGGGTTGAGCATGTGTTGAAACATCTATGTCAGTCATGTATGGCACAGGCAATGGACTGATTCTAAAATAGGAACAACACTAGATGTATCTAAGACATGTAAAGAAAACACATTCTCGTAGAATTTGACATCCCTGGAAACAAAATATCCCTAGTGAATCTATCTAACAATATGAGAACTTTAGTATTCTATGGCATGCCATGATATATGCACTCCCTAGCCCTAGGATCAAATTTGGACCTATTAAGAGCAGGTGTTGAAGCATACAACAAACAACCAAACACCTTTAAATCATGGTACACATGCATTTTATCATAAAGTAATTGGAAAGGTGTTTTGTAATCAATAACTGGAGAATGAAGCATATTAATGAGAAACACAGCATGAGAAACACAATACCCCCAATACTTTAAGGGCATATTTGACTAGAATTTTAAAGATCTAGCCACATTAAGTATGTGTTGGTTCTTTCTCTCCACAACCCCATTCTGTTGTGGGGTATCAACACAAGATGTTTGATGAATAATGCCCTTTTTCACTATAAAATTATGGCATGTTAAATTCTTGACCTTTATCAAATTTGACAACTTTTACATGTTTATTGAATTGTACAAAACATATTGACAGAAAGATTTAACAAGCTCTCTAGCTTCAGACTTACACTTCATAAAAGAACAACCAAATAAACCTTGAAAAATCATCAACTATAATAAGAAAATAAGACTACGCATGTACAATTTGTTGCCTAGAAGGCTCCCAAATATCCATATGAATAAGGTCAAAAGTAGCATTTACACAAGAAGTACTTAAGGGAAATGTTGACCTCTTATGTTTAGCTAAATGACAAACATGACAAGGTACTGTGTTTACTGATGGGACATCAGCAACAACATGTAACTCTACTAATCTTTTGTGTGAAATGTGAACTAGCCTATAGTGCCAGATTCCCTGTCAAAAATAGAGCTGGAAGCAGCAAAAACAGTGTGATCTGTCATATTTGGTGGTGAAGCCGCATCTAACGCATAAAGTCCTCTAAATTTACTAGCTGATCCAATCAGACTCCCAAGTCTCTCGTCCTGTATCAAACACTTATTAAGGGAAATTGATAAAGCAGGATTGATAGTTAACTTAGCAAAAGAGATTAGATTAAAATGAAAAGCAGGAATACACAAGGCATTAACAAGAATTAAACCGTGACAAATGTACTTGGCCTTTATATGAAACTTTAACATTAGAGCCATTAGGCAGACCAACAACCATATGATTAATAGGTTTAGGATCTACTTGCAAATCTTACTCATTAACTATATGGTCAGATGCCCCAGAATCAACAATCCATAAAGAGGAGGACTTAGACAAACCTGCTGCATCAGGGGCGGGAACAAAATTAGCAGAAAGCACAATAGACAGATCAGCCATATGATCAAAAAATCTGCCTTAAAAGTTTCTAAAAGCATTAATAATTGTTGATTTTGAGATCTATTCAAGGTAAAAGACTCATTATCTAGAGTAGAAGCCAAATGACCAGCAGAATTCTCAAAACCAGACTATTATGCACCAGAATGCACCATGTTGACTCTTCTTGGCTTAAAACCAGGAGGATACCCATTATTTTTGTAGCATTTGTCAATAGTGTGACCTGTAAAACCACAAAAAGTGCACCGCAACTTCTTCTTATCCTGGTTAGTTCCCTTCTTGAAACCATCATTACCAATATTACCAACACTCCCAAAATTAATAGCAGGCTTATTAGGATGTTGTTGGCTCTGTGGATTACCACTATTATTTATATTAGAATGACTGGACAGAATGAGCTATATCATATTCTTTTTGTGCTTCAAGTTCTAAAGCCATAGCAAACACAGTTTGAAGATCTGGCACAAGTACCATCAATTGTGCATGTGTCAATACTTGTGAATAGTCAAAATTCAATCCCTTCAAAAATATCACTACCTTTTCTATTTCAACATAACCAACAAACACCTTAAGGAATCACAATAACACCAAGGTTCACACTTGCAAACCGGTTATAGGCTCATGAGGCAATCTTATCCCAATATGTCTTCATCTTTGTAAAATAACTTGTCACATCCAAATCTCCTTATTTCATAGTGTGAACCTCCTCCAACAGATCAGAGATTCAAAAAACATCAAGCCTTGAAAACCTAGCCTCAAGATCTAACCAGATTTCCCTAGTTGTGGCTTTGAACATGATACTTTGGGCTATAGAAGGAATTACATAATTGACTAGCCAAGAAATAACAAAGGCATTGCACTGCTGCATACCTGACATCCTAGAGCATCAGTAGCTGGCCTAGTGATAGAACCATCAATGAATTCAACCTTATTCTTGGTAATTAATTGACCATTTCCAATGATGATAATTCTTGTTGTTGAGAGGTGGTTGCACCAAAACCAATGAGGGATTCTCACTTGTATGAATATACAGTGGATTACCCGGCAAGATCAACTGATTTTTGCAGTTTCCATGGATAAACTTGAGGAACAGAATGAAACAAGAACTAAAACAGGAAACAAAACAAGATAGAGAATCAAACTCCAAGAATCAGAGATAAAACGCGAGCAATGAAGTTTCAAAGCTCTGATACCATGTATAATTCCTTGAACTAAAGCAAGGATTCAACAAAAAAGAAAAAAGAAGAAGAAAATATCAATAATGAGAGGAAAACGCCATCAATAATGGCGGGAAAAATGCAAAATCTAATAATTGATACAATTTACAGCTTAATCGATTGTAAATCATCAAGTGTGGTGTTTCTGAAGTAGGATCTAGCCTTTATAGGTGATGTAACATTAACTTAACCACCTATAATCGGTTATAACTACTTCTAAACTCCTAACTAACTCATTAACCAACTTATTGAGCTAAGTGCTTGATCAAAGCCTCAATGAATTGATAAATGAACATCTTGCTTTTTTATCATGTGAATTCAGTCCATTTATCTCCGAATAAATTTTATTCGGAGCGGGGATGAGAATCGAACCCTGGTTCTCATCAAAAAATACAATGGTCAGTGTCACTAGACCGTATTCAATTTAATCAAAGTAGTGCTGTGAATTCAATTGATCAGAGAAACACGTAAAACTTTTATTAACAACAATTATACTTTATCAAGTAATCGAGTAGATGATGCCCAAACAAACTAATCGAGTAGAAAATGGAATTAGTACATATGGATCAAAACACATACTCCAAGTAAAATTTGAGGCCATGGCCATATGTATCATATGAGTAATTATGGGGGAACAACCGTAGCACAACGAATAAAACAACGGTTATTTGCATCGTTGATTATGATGCGTTTAATTGATAATCATGTAAATCTATAATGATCAAGGAATGGCACTCGTTGTGACATGCACTTGTGTCCGTATCGCTAATTACTTGTATCAGACGGACACTGTATAGAACAAACAACTACCCATAGGATAATCATAAACAGGATAAACGATCATTGTTACTTTATTACAGCATGGGGGCTGTGTTCAACGAACAGTTGTGTATGTGAAGGTGCATATAAAAAATCCACACGCATGAGAAACAGACAACGCGGTATGCTCTCTTTATTAACCTAATTAAACTAATTAATTAAAAACAAGTGAAAGTAAATAGTATATGTATGGTGATATATAGAACAAAACGAAGTAGAAAGACGGCCTGATCGTGCAGATGAGTATGGCACCATTTACAAGATATCTCTTTGTCAGGTCAGACAAATAACCGAAAAACCCGATTCTTTGTTCCCTTTATTTTCCAAATCCAGCTTTTGCTGCTACCACGTTCTAGGAGTTACAAACCGGTTAACTATTATTTACTCGCATGTACTCACTCCCTCCCTAAATGTATAAGGTATTTTAGGTTTTATTTATTTATTTTTTATTTTTGTATTCATAAGACATTCTTTGTAAACCAATACCCTATGTAGTGCAGATTTTCATCTTTAACTACTATATACGCATCTCATCCCTACTAATTAAATAAATGTAGTGTAAATGTAACTTGCAAATACTTGTTCATACGATGTATAAGCTCGGTAACAATCAAATCATTCATACAAAGCAACTAAAGTGCATAAGGTAGAGATTTTATTTTCCGGATATGAAAGGTTAAACACACACACTAATTATGCCTCAGGCAAGGCTCGAACCCAGGTCGTCTTGCCAGGGTATAGCATACCTAACCGCTAAGCCGATGTAATAAGTACAACATAAGGTAGAGATTAGAGAAATCAAAGATTTTAAACGGTTTCAACGAACAGGTGTAAAAGACCTTTACTCTTGCTGTCAGCATTGTACCGGACTGTGAGGTCTGGATTTGTAAACCTTCCTTTTTTAGAGATTCTTTTAATAAGATAGGTAAGGTGTTACAAGAGATTATCCATAATACAGTCACAAACTAACTGCCCTGATCATTTAGACAATACTTTCTTTCAACACTCTCATGGATTGTACTGGTAGATACCAACACTTCTATATGGAGAGATAAGAAGAATACTCTCTTCTAAGTAATCATGATTGTTTGCAATCAACAGCAAAGCACTCAAGCCAAACTAACATGCTATCAACAAACTGCCCATTGTAAATTCTTAAAGAGCTCAATATATGTAAGAGTTGCAGTTCAAATGGAGTTTAGAGAGAATGAACAAAGAAAAATCTTTGGCTATGTTAACATTAGTCTATCACAATTGCAATGAAACTCCTTTTATATCCAAATGTAGTAGAATTAGCAAATATCTCATATTGCCATTTGATTTGAATTCCAAAGTCCAAGAAGGTTGGCTGAATGAAGCTTTCTTCTTTTATTCAAGATACAAGTCAAGCAAGATAGAGCTCCCAAGTATGAGTATTTGTTGCATAAGGGATAAAGAAGTTGATGGAAAGTAGTGATATGACATTGTACTTGCCAATGACTTTTGTCTCATCTTTTCACCCTTAGATCAATAAGTACACCAATGGCTCTCCATGTCCGTTGCTTAGCTAATTTAATCATGTTATCAAACATGGATTAATGTAAAAAACTTCATCCAAGATGCATCAGATCAAGACTTGATCTTGAGTAACATTGAACAGAGTTCTGTACAATATCAAAAATTGTTTTTGATAACTATATTCGATTTCAGCCTTGAATTACGTTTAATCTTTGTATGTAACTTGATAAGATGATCTTAAACACTTGTATTAAACCTGCAATAAGTCAATTAAGTTTTGTGTCTTATATTTGATATTGCATAGATATTGTAGAAATCTAGGCCCAAACCCATATAAGAGGAGGAGCCTCATCCCCAAAACCTAGGTTGTAAGGTGAGGGACGTTCATCTCTTAATATGGTGGGTTACACATTCACAAGTTCCCAATGTGGGATACTTTAACACGCCCCCTCACGTGTAGGCCTGGGCACTCTCAAGGCCAACAAAGAGGCCCAACACTTGCACAATAAAGGGATGGCTCTCATACCATATTAGAATCAAGCGCTTACCGTTATACTAAAACCAATTGATGCCAGTAAAGACGCTACTTTATTTTCTTATCATTTAAGAGTGTGTACAATCTGTCCCAAATTGGGACAGATTGTACACACTCTTAAATTTGGGACAGATTGTACACACTCTTAAATGATAAGGAAATAAAGTAGCGCCTTTACTGGCACCAATTGGTTTTAGTATAACAGTAAAGGCGCTACTTTATTTCCTTATCATTTAAGAGTGTGTACAATCTGTCCCAACAATAAAGAGAAAATTAAATTTTTAGTGAATATAAAAGCAAGTAATATAGAGCTAAATGAGTCGACAAATTGGAAGAGTTTTATTGCAATTGTTTAATTAGCATATCCTTTACAAGGGAAAAGTGCCTCTATTTATAGGTGCAAGTACAACGGTTAAAGGAATAATAAAACATGGGTGACGTGGCAGTCTCTGATTGGCCAGGTTTCTAGGTAACCGTCGCGGATTGATAGGTATAACCGTCGTGCTTTAACTGTTGTTGCCTGTTTAGCGGGCTTGGTCCGAGTCGGGTCAGACAATCGAGTTGGGGCGACAGGTCGCCCACCAATGCTTCTCGCCGACCCGGCAAGGACGGGTTGGAAATTTAGTTGATCGACGCTCTTTGGCCCTACCGTGATGAATATCGTTAAGGCGTTGGGCGAGTTGGATGTAAACCCGGCCTGGCCCGGCTTATGAAGGTGCGGACCGTGTGGGCTGAGGACCCTGTGTCTCTTGAGCCTAGAAATAGGAGCCAAATTGATCACTCGCGGTCTCATATTGGGCTTGGCGTATCATTGGCCCCCAAATCCTTGACCTATTCATAGTGCATGAATGACAGGGAGTATCGTTGTAAGGCGACTTGATTTACCCCTTGCCGTGGCAGACCGTTATAGAGCATCCGGCTTAACAGCGTCAGACTGAGTAAGGTCGGGCTGAATAGAGATGAGCTGAGTAGCGTTATGCTTAATAGTCACAAGCTAAAATAGCGGCAGACTGAGTAGCTATGAGTTGAGTAGCGTTGGGCGGAATGGCAAATGGGCTTAATAGCGAACCGTTGTTTTATCCACGTGTTGAGCTAAAGGCGAGGCGTATTCCACGCTATCCGTTGAGAAATGATGGCGGCTATGTTGATGAGTGATGAGTCTCGTCTTTTTGAAGTTGTTGTTTTGTAAGCCGTGAAGTGTCATTATTGTCCCGGAAGTCGAAACGGTTTCATCTGCTCTCTATAAGGTCGGATACCCTACACTTACATACTTTTCAGTAAATTGAAAACTGTTATCACAAGAATCTCCGGCAACCCAAGAACTTTTCCGGTTACTCAAGTGCGATTCCGGCGGTGAAAATCAACTTTCCTAGGATTTTCTTCCGATATTTCCCAGGCAACCAGGTCGGTTGCTAAGATTTTCCTTTATTTGAGTCTCATTACGGGTTTTTTTGGTCTTATTCCATGATTTTCTTGCTTCGAATCCCTGATTATATAAGATTGTCTGGGTTTTTCGAAGAACAAACGCATAGCTTTTCGTCTGCTTGCCTGTATATGTGTGATTCCTTGAACTTTTGATGAATAAATACTTAGATCGTCTCTTGTGCCCAGATCCGTGTGATTTTCCACTTTTTTGTAGTTTAATCGGGTAGATCTTCATTGCTTCATAGCGATATAAGGATCACCACCGATTTGCTTATTCAATTCCGTTAGGATTAGGGAACTTTTCTTTTTGTCGAGATGAGAGAGGGGCAAGGTGCCGGGATGGGCAGAGACGCTCATCTCGGCCATACACTCTGATATTAGGTGACTTACCATCCATCCCACCTTTCTGTTTCCAGGTGAGACATGTCTTCCCAAAGCGCAAACCGTATATATTAATTAGAGGGTAGCAGTGGATCTTCTGGCCGAGATAAGGTCCCAGCAAGCGGGGCACGGCCGGTCGAACTCGATAGTCTGCCCAATACAGAAGAGCATAGGCAACCGAAGCTTCATGAAGGGCGAGTCCGTTCTGCATGGAAGTCGGCTAGGCAAGGTGACACGCCTAATGCAGCTCTGACGCCCTTAGGAATGAATATAGAGGTTTATCGACTCCACTTTATAGAGCTAGAGGACGTGCCCCTGAAGGCCTATAGGGATGAGCGAGATCTCGTGATGCTCTACTTTGACACCCTGTACAGCGGCCTCAGACTTCCTATTGATCCGTTCCTTGTATCGTTTCTAGAGGCGACCCGGAGCATGCCTTGCGACCTTCAACTTCAAGTGTGAGAGTTGTCCTTTGCTGTGTTGAGCCACTTGTTAGGTTTCGAGCCGACTCTTATGGCATTGGATCACCTTTTCACCTTTTCGATCTACAAGCCTTCCGGAAAAATCCAAGTAAGAAGTACGACAAGTTGGCTGAAGTTTTCCTTCCCGCCTCCGAGGAAGGTAAAGGAATGGACGAAACTGCTGGCCGAGTCCAACTTCGGTTAGCCTTTTCCATATTATGTCAATTATCCAACGGAGGTACCTGCCCTTGCTGAACAGATTTTGGCAACTTCATGAGTTAAATATGAATGATGAAAGTATAACTAAGAAAATAACTGAATGATAGTTATAATGATTAGAATATATATCTAACCATTTATAACCTACAATAACATTCTATGGTTTCACCATTCTTCCTATCATACTAATTAAACTAAATCGTAGATCATACATCAAATGTTTAAAATATTCCGATCACTATCTCAAATATTACTTTCTTTAATAAGTATTACTTTAAAATTACTAAAGTATATCTTCATAGCTAAGATATAATAATCATATAAAATTATTTGTACATGAAACCACATGCTATGCACTTATGAAAATGGGTTGCTTATAGTAAGAACTTCGCAAAAGTTTCCATTTTTTTTTGCAAATATCCACATGTTTACTAGATAATTATGAAAAACATGTTCTCGGTATATATATATATATATATTAAATACAGATATTTGTTGATTCAGAATGTTTATTAAAAATGTGATAAATATATCAAGAACATGAATTTATAAATTCGAAATACTCCCTCCGTCCTATAGGGACTTTTAAAATTTTCACACAGTTTAAGAAACTGGTTGAGTGTTATAAATTTTATGAGTAAAAGTCTAAAATTCTCTTTGTCCATGATTAATACAATGGTTGTATTGTAATGAAAAGTTGTTGAATTGATAATAAATAAGGGTAAGATGAAGAAAATAATAATAAATAATGCACTAGTATTCTAAAATGACTTATATTATGGGATAAATCTAAAAAGTTAAAAGACCCAATATTACCGGAGGGATTACTAATAAAAAACATAAGATTATTTTGTAGTCAATAGCATATTTATATTTATGAGGAATAAATATTTAATAAATTATGTATTAACTAATATTGTTATTTTTAACATTTTAAATGTTTCATTTCAGTAAAACATATGCCGATGCAATTGCATTTTACTAGTACCAATAAAAGCACTACAAAAAACTGGAAATAGTTTTTGTTAATCGCTTTGCAACTTTTAACACTTTCTTTCAGTGTGATATAAAAGATTTTAATAAAGAGAAGTCAATATAATTTTCTACAACATAACTTATGATTTGATTTTATAACAAGTGATTTAACTTTTGTAATAAACTAGTGACTTAGTTTAGAACAATTTGCTTCGTCACATATTAAACTACTCTTAAGAGAATTTTAGCGATTCTCATACATGTATTTTATTTTTTATCTTCTAGAAAGATTTTTACACTTTATCGCAGCCTTTTAACTTTTTGATGACATTACATTCTAAAAGACTTATTCCATGAACTTAGAAAAACAAAATAATGAAAAAATTTAATTCAATTTTACCGACAATGCCTGCTCTAAATTGAATTTGCTTTTTGACTCCATCAGATATTGAATTTTTTTTCTTCCTTGTAGTTTCTTTAATCTCCGATTCTCTTTCGAGTAAATTCATCGGCATCATCTTGCATTGGGCTTCGTTGGATTTTACCACATCCACACAATTTTCGACATTTGCTTTATCAGATCTCAACGTATTTATTTTTATTAAGAGAATCAAATGATTTTTTTTTTTTCAACATGATCCGCAACATGCCAACATGGTATTTGTGATCGGAAGCAGACTTGTCTCTTAGATTTTCTTTTATGCTTGTAAGTGCGCCTCTTGGCATCCGATTATATCTTTCGGTTTAAAAGATATTATGATCATCTGGACATGTACTCTGTGAGCTGCACATTCAAATGACGTAGAATTATTATTTCGTGCACCAATATCATGGTCGATATCCTGATTATCTTGTTTTTCTTCAACATTAGATAAAAAAAACATCAAGTTTTAGCATAAACAAGTTATTTGGGCTCAAACCAATTTTTGCAATAAGTCGAATTTTCTTTTTCATGGTGCAAAACTTTTTAACAAAATGAATACGGATATCTTTCTTCATTAAATGTCCAACACTTTTTTTTTGCAATATAAATGTCCAACACTTAATAAATTACTCTGTAAACCCGAAACATTATATACTTTTTCAATTGTTCCGGTTCTTGTTTTGAATGTAATTTCTCATACGCCATGAATTTTATTACACTTAGCATCTCCAAAAGTTACCAATCCATAGTTAGCTTCTACACGAGTTTAGAAACAGAAAAGATTAAGTGAAGAGAGTTTGAGAATGTGATAAACACAAGAGTAAACTTCAACTTAGTTTATTCATTGAGTAAAAAGATGTATAAATAGATACAATTGAGATAGAGTAGCAAGCTAGCTTGGGCGGCCACTTGAGTATGTAGATGTGGGCGGCAAGCATGCAAAAGTAAAAGTAAAAGCTATGTCTATGACATAAAGTAAACTAGAGTTATCACAATTAATATGTCTTTTACAATTAAATAAAGTGTACAAAATATCCTGTACGAACTCCTGAGGCAAACTGGGCACCTGTCGAACTTCGACTGACTCACTCGACGATCTCGAAGTAATCTTGTAATATTTCCACACCCCCCCCCCTCAAACTGGGCTGTATATGTTGATGCAGCCAAGTTTGCTACTAAGTCTGCTGAACATAAGAGGTGGAATAGCCTTGGTAAGAATATCAGCATTCTGATCTGCTGAGGGAACATATTGGAGTTGAATAATCTTGGCATCAATCTTTTCCTTCGAAAGTGTCTGTCAATGTCCACATGCTTGGTTTTATCATGTTGGACGGGATCTTCACCATGCATAAGGCCGAATTATTATCACAACGAGTGTGATAGGTTGCTTTGAGAGGTTGTCTTTGAAGTTCGGTCGGTACTTTTTTAGCCATAGAGCTTCACAAATGCCAAGTACAAGTGCCCCGAGTTCGGCTTCGCATCGCTTCTTGACACAAGAGGTTGTTTCTTGCTTCTCCAAGTAACCGAGGTTTCCCCATACATATGAGCAATAGCTGTGGTAGATCGTCTGTCAATGTGACATCCACCCAATCGGCATCAGTGTAGACCTTGATTGATCTATCAGTAGACTTGGTGAAGTGCAGGCCTTGGCCAGGAGTGGACTTTAAATATCTCAGTATCCTATTCACAGCATCCCAATGTTGCTCAGTAGGGCAGTGCATGAACTGACTGACCAGACTAACCCCATATGCAATATCAGGCCTTGTGTGAGAAAGGTAGATGAGTTTCCCTACAAGCCTTTGATATTGTTCTTTCCTGACAGCAATGTCACCATGCAGTAGGGTGTTACTGGGGTCTACTGGGGATACAGCAGGTTTGCATCCCAGCATGCCAGTTTCCTTCAGTAGGTCCAGGACATACTTCCTTTGGGAGACTGAAATGCCATTGGTGTTTCTAGCTACTTCCATACCAAGAAAGTACTTGAGGTAGCCCAGATCTTTAACTTGGAACACCTTTGCCAGTAGAGTCTTCAAGTTCGGATCTCGGTAGAGTCTTCCCCGCAAGGATGATATCATCCACATATACAATTAGAATGGACCTCCTCTCCGGTTGGTTGTCTTGACAAACATGGTGTGATCGAGTTGCATTGATGATATCCAGCGGCTTTAACCACGGTAGTGAGTTTTCCAAACCATGCCCTTGGTGATTGCTTCGAGCCATATAGAGATTTCCTCGGTTGCACACCTTGCCTTGAGTATGAGGATTGATAAAACCGGGGGTACAACATATAAACCTCCTCGGTGAGGTCCCCATTTAGAAAGGCATTTTTGATGTCCAATTGGTGAAGAGGCCGACCAAGTTGGACAACTAGGGAAATCGCACCACAACGGTGTTGAGCTTTGCTACTTGGTGCAAAAGTTTCCTTATAGTCAATGCCATAAGTTTGAGTGAATCCCCTTGCTACCAATCTGGCTTTATACTTGTCAATTTTACCATCAGCATTGTATTTGATAGTGAATAACCATCTGCAGCTAACTGTTTTCTTGCCTTTGGGAAGAGTTGTGAGGTCCCAAGTATGGTTATCCAGGAGAGCAACATCATCTCGTTTTAACGACGACCTTCCACTTATCATTTTGAAGGGGCCTCCCGAATATTTTTAGGAACGAGTGAGAGTCCGTGTCCCGTGAAAACATGGCAAAGGCAGGAGATAACTTATCATAAGATAAATAAGAATGAATAGAGTGATCAGTGCATGATCTCTTTCCCTTCCTAAGAGCAATAGGCCTATCATCAATGTCGGCGGTGGCTGGGGGATCTGTAGATTGCTGAGTGTCAGTAGGCTCAGGATCAGCAGGCTCTGGGTCAATAGACTCTTGTCCAGGAGGTTGCTGAGGAGTAGTAGGCTGTAGAGAGTCAGTAGGGTACTGAAGTTCAGTCTGCTGAGGATCAGTAGGTTTTGGGTCAGCAGGTTGCTGAGAGTCGGCGGACTCAATGTCGGCGAGCCGCCGAGGGTTAGGACTCGCCGAGGGTAAATGGTTTCTTCCGAGGGAACGGACTTAGTTCAATCTCAATCGGGTTTCCATCGTTGGATCGGATCGATAGGTTTGCTTTGTAATATGGAGTCCTTTCAAAGAATTTCACATCCATAGAATTGTAAAATTTCTTTTCGGTAGGAGAGTAACACTTGTAACCTTTCTGTCTGTGCATATCCAAGGAAAATGCACTTATGAGCTTTAGGATCAAGTTTACTTCGTGTTGAGCATGGATATACACAAACACGGTACAACCAAAGATCTTTGGAGGCAAGCTCGGGAAACAAGATGATGGCGAGTGTGTGGTCGGTAGGGTTTGGAGTGGAGTTTTGAAACCTAACACTCGTTGGGAAGTCTATTGAGTAAATAAGTTGCGGTCAAGTATAGCTTCACCCCACATGTATTTAGGAACATGTGTAGTGAACATGATTGATCGGCCATTTCCGGCGGATGCTGTTCTTTCTTTCGGAACCCCATTACGAGAGGTGTTTCCACACAACTACGATATGAACAATTCCTCCTCTGTTTGTCAAGAAGTTACTTAGGTTAGACTCATAGTATTCCGAGCATTATCGAGTCTTTAAGATCTTGATCTTAGTATCAAATTGGGTGGAGACCATATGATAAAAATCTTGGAAGATAGGTCCAACTTCGATTTGTCTTTCATTAGAAATAACCAAGTGTTTCGGTATGATCATCAATGAAGGTGACAAACCACCTTTTCCCCGTTATACTTTTCACTCTTGAGGGCCCCCATACATCACTTTGTGAATTAGGGTGAAAGGTGAGGAGGGTAAGTGAGGTAATTTAGCATACACGATTTGGTGAGTTTGGCAAACTGACATATATCACATTGAAGATCATTAAGATTGCATCCTTTAAATAATTCAGGAGTTAAAGTCTTTAAATAACCAAAACTAGGATGTCCTAATCTATAATGCCATAACATAATATTGTCTACAGTTTGAGAGCAGGCTGCTGAGGCAGATTCGGTCTTCAGGTTTCTGTCTTCAGCAGGGTGAACAATAAACAGTCCTGAGCAAGTTTTGGCTCTTTCCATTACTTCTTATGAATAAGTATCTTGGAAAATACACTGATTGTCTTTAAAAGTGACTGTCCAATTAAGGTCCTTAGTGAGTTTACTGACAGATATAAGATTACAGTCTAGCTTTGGCACAAACAGGACATCTTTAAGATAAACCTTATCAGTAAGTTGAACAATTCCAAAACCTTGAGCATATGAAATAGACCCATCAGAAGTTTTAATTTTATGAGTCTGCTGACAGGGTTTGAGGTTATATAACAGGTTTTTATTTCCCCGTCATATGAGATGAGGCCCCGAATCAACTATCCGGGTGCCATTACTGAGTTGGGAATAAGATATACCTGTCTTGGTATGAGTGGCAATGCCTGTGAGAGAGTTATCAGTCTTCTGCCATTTGAGAAACTCTTTGAAGAGAGCTAACTGAGAATCCATAATATCACCAGTGATTCCAGTCTGCTGAGAGTGTTTGGACTCAGACAAGTCTTCCATCTTGCTTTGTCCTGAGTTATACTTTTTCATAGATCTTGACAACCCAAGATTATTGTTGTAATCAAGTCTGTGATTTGTATATGGAGTGGAGTCAGTAACCTCAGTCTGCTGAGATTTACTTAATGAGTAGGATGCTTCAGATGAAGACATTCTTGATAAAAAAAATACTGAGTTTTGCAGCGGAATATTAGAACTCAGTAGGCTCTGATACCATGAAGAGAGTTTGAGAATGTGATAAACACAAGAGTAAACTTCAACTTAGTTTATTCATTGAGTAAAAAGATGTATAAATAGATACAATTGAGATAGAGTAGCAAGCTAGCTTGGGCGGCCACTTGAGTATGTAGATGTGGGTGGCAAGCATGCAAAAGTAAAAGTAAAAGCTATGTCTATGACATAAAGTAAACTAGAGTTTGACATATTAATTGTGTCTATGACATAAAGTAAACTAGAGTTTGACATATTAATTTTTTATATGTATCACAAATTAAGCTAAGGAAATCTCCATTGAAGGAGATGATGATAGTGAAGGAGAAGAATATTTTGTTAATAGATTTTCATAGATCATGTTCTCAGTACAGTGTTCATACATATAGCAACAGGTACAGAAATCTATGCAACCGAATCTATGAAGGCATGCTAGGATCATGCCAAGTGTACACTATATCTACCTTACACTTAGTCACTATTTTTATTATTATTTTCAGCCCCTCTCAAACGAAAATGTGAGTCTACTACATTGAGTTTGCCTTTGAACTTGTTGAACCCGGAAATAGACAGTGGCTTTGTAAAATATCGGCAACCTGCTCACTTGAAGGAATATAGCAGACTTTGATCTTCTTCTCAAGCACCATATTTCTAATGAAGCGTACATCCACTTCAATATGCTTAGTTCTAGCATGATAAACAGAATTTTGAGTTAAACTAGTTGCCCCTATATTATCACACCACAGTGTTGGAACAGAAGAGAGTTTAAATTGTATTTCTTTTAGTAACTGGACTATCCATTGCACCTCTGCACCCAAGTTGGCTAGTGCCCTATATTCAGACTCACAGCTGGATCTTGCAACTACATATTGCTTCTTAAAACTCTAGGTGATCAGACTTTCCAAGATAAACACAATACCCTCCTGTGGATTTTCTATCAATGGAGCAAGCTGCCCAGTTTGCATCAGTAAAGCCATGCAAGTGCAGGTTCAAGTCTTTGCTGGGAATGAATTGTAAACCATGAGACAAGGTGCCCTGTACAAATCTAAGAAGCCTCTTCAGTGCCTGCCAATACTGGTATATGGATCTTGCATAAGTTGACTCGGAACATTCACTGTGTAGGCAATGTCTGGTCTAGATGTTAGATACTGCAAGGCTCCAATTGCAGTTCTGTAAATGTTGGGATTAGCAAGAGGTTCCCCTTGTTTAGGAACAAGCTGTTTACCTGGCACCATAGGAGTAGGGCATGGTTTGAGGTTCTGCATGTTCAATCTATTGAGGAGTTGTGAGGCATAATAAGATTGATTCAAATAGATTCCAGTTGAGTCTCTTGACACCTGCATTCCTAAGAAATGAGACACATGCCCCAAATCCTTTAAAGAGAATCTGGAATCCAACAATTTGATACATTTCTTAATCAGAGATGAAGAATTCCCTGTTACCAGGATGTCATCAACATAAACCAACACCAGAAGGACTTGATTCTGTAGTCTAATCATAAACAAGAAGTTGTCTGATGTTGATTATACAAACCTCCAATCCAATATTTGAGATCTCAGAGCATCAAACCAGCCCCTTAGGGCATGTTCAATTCCATAGAGAGCCTTCTTCAACTTGCACACATTGTGTGGTTTTGAAGTATCAATAAAGCCTTCAGGTTGCTCCAGGTAAACAGGTTCTTGAAAGGGTCCATTAAGGAAGGCATTATTAATGTCAATTTGATTCACAGGCCAATCAAAGGAGACAGCCAAAGTTAGGATGACCCTTATAGTTGAGGGTTTAGCTACAGGACTAAAAGTTTCAGTATAATCAACCCCATAATGTTGACTATATCCCCTAGCTACTAATCTGCTTTGTACTTCAAAACTGAGCCATCAGGATTCAACTGGACCTTATATGTCCATCTATTTCCAACTACAGATTTTCCAGCAGGAAATTGGACTAGTTCCCAAGTGTCATTGTGCATAAGGGCCCTAAATTCCTCACTCATAGCATGCTTCCATTCATCATGTTCTAAGGCTTCTGACACACTATTTGGTTCTGTGGGAAAAGAGTGAGAGCTGGTAATGGCAGCAGAGTAGACTTAGGTTTAAAGATCCCACTCTTGGACTTAGTTTGCATATGATGTGTTTTGGTTTGTGGTAGTGTAGGTGCAACTGTTTGTTCTGTGTCAGACTCAACCTAATCCTGCACTATGTGATCATCTGAAACTGGTGTGTGACTGACTTCAGTAGGCCTTTGTGTGGAACTAGACCTTGATGCACTTGATGCATATGATGGTGTGCAGGGTGTATGAATATGCAAGGGATAATTTGCAATGCTGGAAATAGGAGAGGAAACAGATACATGATCATTTATGTGTTCTGGAACAATGACATCCTCGGTAGGTGGTGCAGCCCTCAGGATACCAGTCTGCCTCTCTTCCTAAGTGAATGAAAGAGTTAAAAAGGGTTAGGTGGCTAAGGAATCAGTAACAACTTCCCTTGATGGGCCCTGTGTGAATCCATGAACGAAGGGAAATAATTTTTCATCAAAGACAACATTGGCAGATATATATATTCTGCCACTTTCATCCAGGCACTTAAACCCCTTGTGACAGGCACTAAGACCAAGATTTAACGCATATTTTTGCATGGAACCGAAATTTATGGGTTTGATAGGGTCTAAGATTAGGATAGACAGCACAACCAAAGGTTTTGAAAAATTTATAGTTGGGTCTTTTATGCAACAATAATTCAACAAGAGATTTGTTATATAAAACTGGAATAGGAAGACAATTGATCAAAGAAACAACAGCTTGGAAACCATGCCACTAATACCTTAATGGCATGGATGATTGTGCCATAAGGGTTAATCATGTTTCTGTAGGATGTAATATCGCCGGATGGATCAAAGATCCACCCGATTACGCAGCGGAAAGTACAAGATCTAGATCTAAACAATCAAAATACATAAATACAATAGATCTAAACCTACGAGGGGGTTTAGATTACCAACCTTTTTATGGTGCAAAAACGCCAAGAACAAAAGATCAATCCAATCTAGTTGAGAGCCTAGTTGAGAAGCCAAAGTCTTCCAACGTGTGTCTCCAAGCACCACCAGGTGGATGGTGTTTCAATCCGCCAGACCTCCTCGATATGCGACCTTAGAAAACCCGAAGTTCTCTAAAACTCAAAACCCTAGTATTATAGCCGAAAATTCTAGGCTACAATACTCCCAATAATGCGTGTGATGTTATGTCATAAAAGGCTTGGGAGAACTCTCTTTATATATGAGAGAAATCCTAGTCTCCAAGACATTATTTTAATTAATACAAAATCAATCAAAATAATCTTTTTTCTTAAAAAAGATAAATCCAGAATATTCCTAAATTAATAAGGATATATAAAAGATTTTCTTTTCCTTAAATTATTTAAAAAATAAATAATTTAATCACATATATTATAATTATCAAGAAAACAAATTTCCTAATAATAATAACAATACAAAATGCGGCCATGCACCTAAATAATTAGGTCATGCGCATTTTTCATCACATTGGGCCGAGTCTACGAAAAAAGTATTTTCCGTATATTTAATTATCTAGTCCAACTAAACAATTAATCCACATATCAATTAAACAGTCCAATCCAACTATTTAATATTAATTGAGGTGAAACGACGAGAAAACGTATATGCTATATTAGGAGCCACGTCGGGGACCATGGACCCATATTCAGTAGCTACAATAAATTTAATAAAATTATTCGTCAGACCGAACAATTAATTCAATCTATTAATTCCGGGATTACACCTCCATAAACCCGAAACTGTACTCTGCTGAATATAGATATAATCTTACACTCAACTTTGAGTCGATAACCGTCCACTGATATAATCATTACATACGGATAAATCCTCCAAAGAATGTTCGTTACGATTCGGGATATCTCCGTAAACCCTTCTCGAAACCACTTATCCTTAGTTACCATTAACCCCTAGTGACCAAATAGTTCATAACTAATATAATATGAACTGCGCCCATCAGTCAGTTTCTAGGATTAACAAATAAGGGAACTGTTTTTTTGCTTCCCGAAGGGAAGTAATGGATTCCCTATCTGTGATAGCACAGACTACTCACTCATTCCAGAATAGAGCCAACGAGAAGTGTTGGACCACATACTACGAAGTGATCCTTACTAACACATCAAATTCTACACTAGTCTAAGCAGTCGCTTGTGATCACCTCAGGATTGAGATTAATCCATATATGATCATCTTGTGATTTGATAAGACTTCTCGATCACGGAATTATATCGAGAACTCAAATCAAATCGGTCCATCCCTATATGATTATCATCATATATAAATGCCCCACTAGGTACCCTATTACCAATAGTCCGGATAGGACTGTCACACCTAAAGTGTTCTGGGCACATTATTAGCAAATTAATCTTGAGACTCGTACTCAGATTAATAAACGCTACGGACTAAATTAATTTTAAGTACATCTCACTAACTCAATCCTCTTGTGTATAACCATACACTGAGTTATGTGATTACATAAACGAGGTACTTAGGGTTTTCAGTAGTGTCTTAATTATAAGCATACATGCATATAATAAGATGAATTATTATTTCGTCATAAAAACAATTAGATAATTGTCTTTCGGCACTACACCTAACAATCTCTCACTTGCACGAAAGGCAAGTGGATTAATTATTTTAGAGCACACCCTTTATATCTATATCTACAACATTCTCCCACTTGCTCAAAACAAGTGAGACATATCCCCAAGAATCATACCCTCCAAGCGCATCTTAGTAATTCATCCTTCCAAGCACGACCGGAGTGTGCCGCCGCAGGGTAGGTCAGTGACCCGGCGCGTACTTAGTGTTAGGAAATCTACGCGGGAACGTAGCGGAATTTAAAATTTTATTTCCTTTTAACCAGGATCGACTTCGTTTAAGCAATAAACAAACGAGTTAGTAGACGGTGATTACCTTGGTTGATCTAAAAGATCGACGCTTTGACCGTCTAAGGAGAGTAGTTCTGCATAGAGCCGCCCAAGTGTTCGGCCTCTACCGCTAGTCCACACGAACAGCCCGCCGGAATCCCATCATGGATTGCTATTGGAAAACTCCGGTTGCTAGACCGGCCTTTTTCCCCTCTCTCCAACTCTCTATAGGATGCTCTCTATTTTACACAAGAACTATTAGTTCTTGGATTGTGATGTACAAAAGAGCTTGACACCCACCTCTTATTTATAGTGTAGGTGGCGCCATCTATCAGAGTGGAGGAGAAGAAAACATTTTCCCAATAAAATAAGGAAACTTTCCTTATTTGGTTATCATCTATAACCACATTTTATAATTTCCCAATAAATTATAACCTTTATAGTCGTGAGATAAAACTTTCCTTATTTGGTTATCATATATAACCACATTTTAATCCGGCTAGATGTTCTTATGTGTGTGACCCGATAGGCTTCCGAATATGTTGGCCGTAGACACAAAGTGCAAATTACGAAAATGCCCTTCATGCCTAACGATCACGGGATAGCGTCTAGCAACACACCGTGACCCCCAATCATCGGAAGAGTCAAATGCAATGACTACTACCTTTCATGTGAAACAGTTACCGCGTAACTTACAATCCTATCGCTGTAATAATATCCATACGGTCGTTAGTCGAGTGTCAAAACATCAACGACCGTATCTTATAATCTGGATATCAAGCTCTCTCGAAGTAACACATTTACTCCCACTTTGCAAAGATTCACGAGAGTAAGACATTCCTTATAAGAAGGCCATTTCGGATATTCGATCCCAATCATAGGATACGCGATTCCCGGACGACCAATCATGTATACTCGCATGCTTCGCATCATACCCAATCACTACCACATGATCGCCCCGTGGCTGGGAAACCTCAATAGTGTCAAAGCATGACAATCCACACCGTGATGCCATGAAGACTCCGGTCAAAAGGATAATTACACAACCGCCACATAGTGTGACACTTATCCGTGTAAGTGGGTCGATCTAACGTACGCATTCTCTAATACACGTCCACGTACGGTCCAAGTGTCTCAACACTTCGATAGACGAGATCTATCCCCGCCCTTAAAGACAGAAGACATCTAATACGTGCTAGTCCGTTTATACTATCAATGCCCCGTTTAATAGTACATCGGCCTGAGACATTTAAGTATCAAACTTATTAAAGTGATTAGAGATCTCATCAACCATAATCGCCTATCATGGTTTCTCTATCACGCTTTAATACTAAGGACGTTATCATATAACAATTCATAATTGGTTCTTTAGAAGAACAGATATATGACAACATAAAAGCCATTTAATATGTATAAACACAAAGAAATAGTAGAAACGATCCGACCCGGTCGAATCCGGTCCAACCCGATTGGGTTTAGGACACTATTTCAACACTTAGAATCCGAATACCATGTGACTTGGTACACTGATCAGGTAGGTAGGCGGCTTGAGTCAATCTTTGGGATTGAAACGTCGCATTTCCATCTAATCAGGTGGTACACTTTCAATATGCCTTTGAGCCAACACTGAGGACGAGATCGACTTAAGGAGCATCCTTAATTTGACCTAAAGTCAGAATCAGTGTCATCACTTATATTCAAGTTTGCACCTGAATATACTAGCATATAATTCCTCATTCTTCCGAAGAGACTTGAGGATTCACTAAACATCCCATTTAGCAGCCGCAGGTTTAGACAAGCATTCCTGAGAGGTAGGGTAGACAACATCGTTGAATGTTGCATTCCTCTATGCAAGAACATCTTAACCATTGAGATGGATGAATGGGATTGCCAATTGCTTATTTTCGAGAATTCGAGTCAGTCAAATTCTTTTAGAAAATTGCCTGATGGCATGTTGACATACCTAAACCTAACCTTGGAAACGGCGCCGTAAAGGGCTATACAGATCCTAACCGGCGTGTACCGGGTCAAATCGTAGTGCTAGTCCGGTGAGTCGGTCGTATTCCTCGGGAAAACATGGTAATTCTTTTAAGTGGGGTTAAACACCAAGAAGCTATTATTAACTCGATCTAAGTCGCACTTTTTCCCCGGGGTTAGATAGTTAGATCGAAGATTAGTTAGTAATGTTAGAGTTAGATGTTAGTAAAACCAAATAAATACTAATATAATATATATTTTTGGATCTAGCCAAGAATACTTTACGAATCAATATCTTTTTAGTAGAAATAAATGAGACGAGATCTTCCTTTATTCAAGGTCCAATCAATTATACGAAACGGTATACTCGCTAGGCAATTTCTCCTCACACGAGCGTATGAAATTGTCATATGTCTTGTCCTCTGTCCAATGTCATCCTCAAGCATGGGTCACTCCCGTTTTGTCATACGGCCAATTTTAAGGTATGTCAATTAAACAGGCGAATTTAACGTGATAATCTCTCGAGTATAAATTTCAATAAGAGTTTGTTTCTCCCGAAACAAATCTACCCCCGGTTTAGGAAATCGGATTCCGTTGTCACGTTTTCACTCGGCCAATTTTACCCTCCGGTCTTTCTATTAACGAGTTCATAAACTAACTACGAGGCGTCAATTCATACTTAGATTATGAATTCTTTCATATCAAGTAGCTAATTCAATACGAATATAGAAAGAGATTCATTATAACCGATTTTAATCCAATTTTAGTATAGTCATCATCTATTTCCCTAAAAAGATAATACTAATCCAATTTCATATCTTGGCTAGATATTAAGTTAGCCTAATATCATTATACCTAATATATAGATATTAATAAAAACAAACAAACATAATAACATTAGAAAATTACCGATTACAACTGCTGAATTGGAGCCTAATCCTCGTGAAAGTAACAACACTTCGAGACAACAATCCTCGATAATCTTCTCCAAAGATTACAACATTACTACGTTTATTCATACATATAAGCATATATACATACATACATAGACATATATATGTATACATGGGCCCAAACATAAAAGAAATAGAAAGAAAACGATAGAGGAAAGTATATATATAGATATATACATAAATTCCGTGGCGGTGATCAAATGAGCTTGAGAGGAGTATTTATAGACCACATTACCGGCGCGTGCCGAGCCTCACCGGCACGTGCCGGCTATACAAAGTTGCATTTTTAATCATTAGGATCTTGTGGGCCCGGATTCGAGATTTTCCCGCAATATTCGGCCTTCTCCGGCGCGTGCCGAACATACAACATATCTAATGTTCGTAAAAACCGATCTCGAGCTGTAGACCTCAGATTGACATGATTTAATATTCGTTGGAAAGCTCTCGTGAAGATCTACAACTTTCATCAAGGACTTTTTCTCTGAAAATGCCTCTAAGTCAGGTCAAATGTCCGTCAATGATAGGTTACGGTAGAAGTACTAAGGACAATTGATCTGTTCGAACTTGTTAGCTTATGGCATAATCTTCTATTCCTCAAAAGATATGTTTTTAGGCTCAAAAATGTCGTCACTTGGGATCTTGGTAAACGTATAATCCGCAATAAAGTACCAAAACACCAAACGTAAATCCGACACAACACTCCGGTTACTAAACCGGTACAAAACTTAGTAAAAACTTATAAAAACACGATATTTTACATAATAACTACTACTAACACAATTAGATAAATATAAGGGATAATTGACTTGAATTGGTACAATAATGCTCAAAATGGTATCAAAAGTGGGGCGAAATGTCATAATAATGATCATAAATTTATCTCTCATCACAACCCCCTACTTAGCTTTTGGTCGTCCTCGAGCAAAACAAGCGATAAAACAAAATGAATAAGAGATAAATTCATGAAGGTATAAGATATAAGGGACAACCAGATAATACAACCATTAGAATTACAACCAGGCTTCAACCTTAATATAAATGTATAACAGAGTGTGTGTGTGTCAAGCCTTTTCAATTTCCACTATCCTCTCTTGAATAATTCAAGCAAACGCACAAATATCCATTCGAGATGCCCTAATGACTTTCCTAGGTATAGGCGAGGAACAGCTTCCACACAAAGTTCTCCCGTGTACTTATTAGGATAATCCCTAAAGCATATTATTCGGTTTATACTCTGGGATAGTCGAAGATAGCTAAGTTTTCAACCATAACAATTTTTTTTTTTTTTTTTTTTTTTTTTTTATGAGCTTAATTTCACATTTGTAGCATATGCCTTCATTCCCGGCAATAGGACATTTCGTGATAACCCCCTAGGACGGACTACTATCATCGAGCAAATCGGGAGTCAGAACCTCGTAGTGATATAGGACGTTTCGTGATAACGCCCTACTACACTCAAATCATTGGTAGCTACAACCAACATATAGATAGTTCATCTTAATTTGATATTTTTCTTTTTTTTTTTCTTTTTTTTTTTCATAAACTTAACTTATATCCTCTCTATCACATTCAAACCTTCAGATATTCACAGTACACGTTCAAAAGTTAGGTACTAAGTTACTGCTATCTCTAGAATAACCACTAGGATACTGAATGGATACAGTTTAAAATTTTCGTTTCAATATCAAAGGCTTACGTGAAGGAATTCATGTTACACAAATATATTTGGAATTACAATGCACTTACGGTTCACGTTGGTTATACACATCCAAATTGATCATTATATCTTCAAATCCATGAAATATATACCTTATACAGTTTATTTTAATCAACTAAATAATGCTCGAAAAAAATAAAAAACTAAGTGTTTTTCTGATACAAAATAAGCATTAATACCATTGCTAGACCAACAACGACTCTACCCCCTACTAACGAACTTACATTGTCCCCAATGTAAAGTGAGTGTAAATAAGATAGGTTGGGAAAGCAATGGTGCACTAAAACAAGTCAAAACAAATACTCGGATGATATTAAAGGGTGGGTGGGTGGGTCAAAGTTATGACCGTTGTGTGTGCAAATGAAATAAAAGTGTGTGGAGTGTGACAGTGTAATGCAAAAGGGTAGATAAACACACCACATAAACTTTTATTGAATTAAAACACACAATATTCCACAGTAGTTGAACTAATACATGTCACACATTATTTTTGAAATTTAAAACAGACTAGATCATGATATGAAATGTATGGCACAGTATTAACTCTGAGTCTTTTATACCCAGATCCTCAAGGGTTATTTCAAATATTTCTAACAACCTAAGTCTAAGAAATGATGCATTTGAATTTTCTCTTTTTTTTCCATCAGGATTTTCGGATAACCACCTAATCGTTCCCGTTTAATGTCATTCAAACATTCATCCTAAGACTTGGTGAAACAAAATGAAAATCAATCCGAAGTATTCGCAAAGTATCATCCAAAGTATGAGTAATTATTATATTTAACATTTTTACGGGCTGCCTCCCGGTAGCGCTTTTGGTTAACGTCGTTTGCTCGACAAAATTAAATGCCTAAAACGAAAATATAAAATACTAAACATAATAGGATACTTCTATCATTTACTCACCAAAGCACGTAACAATTAAGCACATGAATCAACGAGAAATAAATGCTTAAGGAGTAAATAGGAAGGATAGTACCCGTGATAGTTCTAAATTTATAGTTTATAGCTAGACTTTATCTTGCTTCAACTTTTAATGCACCTGGTGGTGGGTCATCCTCACGCACCGCATCCTTCTTCAATACCGGTCTCCAACATAGAGCGTACAAATTCCGTCGAATCCAACGATTCTTGACCTTTTCCTCTGATTTTTGAGCTTTCGTTTTGTGAGCTTCCACATTGTTGCTGGAGTCATCTTCTTCAATTACCTGCGTGTTAGTACGATCCACAAAAAGAGAACACAAAGGGTCTACACGAGAATAAGATTCTAGTGGATATTTCAATAGATTGTAAATGTTAAAGACAACGCGCTCATCATTCACTCCCAAACTAAGCTCTCCCTTACGAACATTGATCACAAACTCCCACCGTTGCTAAAAATGGTCTACCGAGGATAAGGGGTGCACTCCCTACCTCCATATCCATAACAACAAAATCGACGGGGAAGTAGAATTTATCTACCTTAACCAACACGTCTTCGATGACTCCTTTAGGATGTTTAATAGATCTATATGCCGGTTGAAGAGTCATCTCGTACGCTTAAGCTTACATATGCCAAGTTTCATGAAATCATTGTAGGACATGAGGTTTATGCTTGAACCGAGATCACATATTGAATTCTCAAACAAAAGCCCCCCAATATCACATGGGATAGTAAAACTACCCGGATCTTTAAGTTTAGGAGGAAGCTTATGTTGAAGCACTTTGCGGAACACTCCTCACTTAGACACACCATTTTATATTCTTCCAACTTTTTCTTTTGGGATAGTATGTCTTTAAGAAACTTACCATATTCCGGCATATTGATTAGAGCTTCAATGAAAGGGATATTAATAGTTAAGTGCCGAAAAGTGTCAAGAAAACGTGCATACTTCTTATCCAACTTCATCTTTTTCGGAGAATAGGAAAGTAATTCAAGATCAATTAAAGCGAGTGTTAGAATGTATACTTCCCTTACCCTTGTCGTTAGATGAATATGGTAAAGCTTCCTCGAATGATTGTGCCTTTTGAGGACACCGTGGGTCATCATTCGTGCTCATTGAACAAGGTTCTTAAGTCATTCGATCTTGCATTTTTCAATATTCTAGGAACCTTGACCCATTCCTCATTCTCCCTTTCAGGTTCAATTTGTCTTAGGAAATCTTCAATAATGTCCTCTTCCTCTTTAGTGAATTCCGGTTTATTTTCCATATCCTTTTCAAATTTACCATCTAAATCATTCTCTACTTCATTATATCCGAAGTTTTCTAATCCATTACTTCCACGATACTTCCACTTCTAGAAATAACGACTTTTACCTTTCTCGGGTTCCTTTCGGTAGTACTTGATAATCCTCCGGAGGTCTACTTTGTTTTTACGTTCTACCTCTCTACTCAAGTGATATTCCAAATTCCGTAATGAAGCTTCTACAATTCTCATTCTGGTATCATGTCCACTTATAGATGTTTTCCACGTACTCATATCCTTAGTGACTGTACCTATAGAAGTCATCATGGTTTCTATATTCTGAGCTTGAGAAGATATCACACCCAACATATTTTCCATTAATTTCTTCCATTTATTAACTCCTTCAGGTTGAGTTGAACTTTGGGTGACTGGTATGCTTTGAGTGGTATATTGTGGATATGGTCTAGGTAATGACTGTAGATTCTGATTCGAGGTATCTCCTTGATAAACTTGATATGGATTCTTATCTTTGGATTGGATACGGTGGTTGTCCTTGCTTACTAGGGATTTCATACCAACGAAAAATAAGGTGATCTCTTCTAATAGCATTAAACGAGTTTGAATACGTGTTGTTCAAATTCCTATGCTGTAAAAAATTCACCTCTTCCCTTGAATATCCTTTTGGTTCTTCCATCCCTAATGACACATTATCATGATTTGAGTAGTAATTCGGTATGATATTTTCTGAGTTTACATTTTTACCGCTAAAAAGCCGTCAAATTTCCTACTCAAATTCTCCAAGTGTGCTAGGACTTCGTATTCGATGTACTTTCTCCCCGCAAATGCTACTTTCCCGGTGCTAGAACCGGTTTCCCACATTCTCGTTATTTTTTTGGAAATCTTTTCTATAGCATCGTAAACTATTTGGGCTTCACTCATCATTAACGAACCACCACATGCATGATCTACATCCGCACGTGAGTCTTTCCTTAATTTACGACGTAAAAGTTGGATTTGCATTTCTAAGGAATAACCAATCGGGACAAGCTCGTAATAACTTTTTACTTTCCCAAGCATTCCCGAGTGTTTCTTCAGATCCTTGTTTAAAATTAGCAATTTCGACTATTAATTCCAATTTTTTTCCAGGAGTAAAATATTGCTTTAAGAACTCGGTTTGAATATCCTCCCAACTAGTCAGTGAATGATGTGGAAGTGACAGAAACCAATCTCGTGCTCTTCCTTTTAAAGAAAAAGGAAACATAGACATCCTCGTTAGTTCTCGATGAGCACCTTGACTTTTGGCTGTATTACACAATTCTTCGAAAAGATAGAGATGATGATGTGGGTCCTCATCATCTTCTCCTAGAAATTGGGCTCTTGTGTCAATTAAACCAAAAAGATGAGATTTTATTTCGAAATTATTTGCTCCTTTATTGGGTAAAAGAATTGGATTATTAATCTGATTCCTTCTTACGATATGATCACAGATCAGTCTCGGGTTTGGTGGGTGATTATTACGATTATTCTGATTCCGATTATTTCCATTCCCTCGGGCATGATCAAGCCCTCGTTCCAGTGTTTCATCACACAGATCCTAACCGGCGGTGTACCGGGTCAAATCGTAGTGCTAGTCCGGTGAGTCGGTCGTATTCCTCGGGAAAACATGGTAATTCTTTTAAGTGGGGTTAAACACCAAGAAGCTATTATTAACTCGATCTATTAAAATGTCTTGTCCTCCGTCCAATGTCATCCTCAAGCATGGGTCACTCCCGTTTTGTCATACGGCCAATTTTAAGGTATGTCAATTAAACAGCGAATTTAACGTGATAATCTCTCGAGTATAAATTTCAATAAGAGTTTGTTTCTCCCGAAACAAATCTACCCCCGGTTTAGGAAATCGGATTCCGTTGTCACGTTTTCACTCGGCCAATTTTACCCTCCGGTCTTTCTATTAACGAGTTCATAAACTAACTACGAGGCGTCAATTCATACTTAGATTATGAATTCTTTCATATCAAGTAGCTAATTCAATACGAATATAGAAAGAGATTCATTATAACCGATTTTAATCCAATTTTAGTATAGTCATCATCTATTTCCCTAAAAAGATAATACTAATCCAATTTCATATCTTGACTAATATCATTATACCTAATATATAGATATTAATAAAAACAAACAAACATAATAACATTAGAAAATTACCGATTACAACTGCTTGAATTGGAGCCTAATCCTCGTGAAAGTAACTACTACGTTTATTCATACATATAAGCATATATACATACATACATAGACATATATATGTATACATGGGCCCAAACATAAAAGAAATAGAAAGAAAACGATAGAGGAAAGTATATATATAGATATATACATAAATTCCAGGCGGTGATCAAATGAGCTTGAGAGGAGTATTTATAGACCACATTACCGGCGCGTGCCGACTGCCGGCTATACGATGCATTTTTAATCATTAGGATATTGATTTTCCCGCAATATTCCCTTCTCCGGCGCGTGCCGAACATACAACATATCTAATGTTCGTAAAAACTTATCATTGACATGATTTAATATTCGTTGGAAAGCTCTCGTGAAGATCAAACTTTCATCAAGGACTCCAAAATGCCTCTAAGTCAGGTCAAATGTAAAATAGGTATACTGGACTTGATGAAATAACTTCTATGTTTTTAGGCTCAAAAAATGTTCACTTCTTGGTAAACGTATAATCCCGCAATAAAGTACCAAAACACCAAACGTAAATCCGACACAACACTCCGGTTACTAAACCGGTACAAAACTTAGTAAAAACTTATAAAAACACGATATTTTACATAATAACTACTACTAACACAATTAGATAAATATAAGGGATAATTGACTTGAATTGGTACAATAATGCTCAAAATGGATCATAAATTTATCTCTCATCACATGTTAGCCTCTGACTTTAGATAACACACTCATGTTGTTTCCAACAGTTTTAGTGTTACCATTCACAAACACTAAGCTACATACTACTTTACTAATATTGATGCCCAGTCTACGAAAGACTTATCAACATTCTGGTCAAGTCCACATATTAAAATATATGACTTTGAAATAACCTAGAGGTTTTCTTTAATCCCCAAAGGATATAAGCTGTGGCAGGCATCCTACCAAAGGTTCTATCTGAATAAATTAAGATACCGTTAGTCTCGCAAAAGGTCTTAGGGAATCACCCCTATTTTCTGCTTTGTAACGAATCCGTTATTTTTTCTTAGCTAAAACCCTTCTGTTCTGAATGAGTTCAGATTCCGTTGTTCGGCAAGGAAGTCTTAGGGAATCACCCCTATTTCCCGCTTTCTGACAAAATCAAGCAAGGCTTGGTAAGAGAGATCACGGTCTAGTTAACTATCTACCTTTTAGGGAATGGTAAATTACTTAGCTTTGCGTTGAAAGTTAAACTTTCCTATTCATTCGACTCTTCTCCGTGTAGTTCCAATTACTCCCACTGGGCCTGAGATACTCAGGTGGTTCTACAAGAGTTTCAACCGAATTGGAGTATCAAACTCCATTCACAGGGTTATGGCTTTTAAACCAACCTCTATGATCAGGATCCTACACAGCCCACAAAGGACTATAGGTCATCAATCTACCCTATAGACCGTAAGGTCCTGCAATGGGTAATGGACAAACCATACTCCCGCTACGTTCGGGGTGGATCGATATACTGATATAGTTTAGTAGTTTTTATTAGTGTTATCACCAACTGCCGGTGTTGGATGTGGACTGAACAAATCAGTTAGTAACATATTGAGTACAAATACTTCAAGATCTAAGGTTGTTATTTTTAGACTCTATCAGACCGAGTTTGACAGTATAACCGTCATTCTCTGATTTTACGAGTTTTATAACCAACCTTTACTCAATGCATTAAGATATTTCACGACCTGAACGTGTATGCAAAATTTCCAGTCCTACCTTCAAGCACTAAGTGCTAAATGTCTATATTTGTGGAAGTGGGGTGACCCGAATTCACTCCGTATCCACAAATGTGTAGGCGTCTTCTAGATAGACTTCTCGGTTTCACATGATAATGTAAGCCGTTATTATTGCAACTAATATCTTAAATGAGTGAAGCAGTGTATTGTAGCACATCAATAACTATATAAGGCAAATTGGTGTTTCCCTTAGTGAAAGCATTTCACTAGGAGGCAGGCCGAGCATCAGTCCCGAAGACTACGCGATAACCTATTTCTGAGTATGGAATACTCGATCTCTGGTGAAATTAGAGATTCCTCCAAATATTTTGGATAAACTTACCGGAGTTTCGAGTAGTTATCAGACAATATGTCACCACTCAGAAGCTCCCACTAGCTTGTATCTTTCATATGACCCCGAAGGTCGTTATGACCAAGCTAAGTAACTTCTTAAAATCTATTACCCTTTCCCGATTGAAAGGAAACTTAGTCATTGTTCCTTTGAGACGGTGTTCCTTGACTGGGAAGTAGGAATCTCCCTAAGCCAGTCTTCAGATCATGTCTTTATGGGACATACACTAATTAATAGTATATAAAGAAGTGTTTATCTAAATACGGAAACCATTTGCGTTTATATTGTTTAAGATGTGTTAGATATACCTATTCAGCATTTCTTAGTGGTTCTGACTTTATCAAACAAAAGTCCTAGTCTTGGGTTCGTGCTACGAATGTTATATTCATCGTCAATAAGACAAACAAATTATCCTATTGAAAATGAATATGTTCGTTCCAACGAATCCGAAACAGAAAATGAATTTTCTATGATATTCAAGGATTGAATCTGAGATTCATCTCCTTATATCACTCCCACTAGTATAGCTGAAATAACTGCCCGTTGTCTATTTTATTTATCGTTCAATGCAAAGATACCTAGTTCTTCCAAAGAACTTAGCTTTTGAGAAAATTGCTAAGGATGCATTGGTCAGTGATCCGAAATCACTTTCCTTATCCTCTAATTTCCACTTTACTAACTTACCAGTTTAGCCTTAAAACTACTTAGCTTAGATGACTAACACGTATAAACATTCTTTCCCATTCTCGACTTTCTTTAGATGGAAACAGTGTTGAACTAGAAGTTCGTTTGAGTAGACACTACTCTTGAGCTGTGGGATGTTCGAGTGTTACTTGCTTGGACTATCGATGTTTCTAATCGTCAAATCATAAGACCAAAGCTCCCACTAGTTTATCGGTTTCAAATACCGTCTAACTAGCAACACTTTGTATTTATGATTTTTCAAAGATTAGAAAATCTCCTAGAACTAAGCTCCCACTAGTTTATCAATTCCAAATACTGTCTAACTAGCAATGCTTTGTTCAAGATGTTTCAAAAGATTGGAAAAACTTCAGAGCTAAGCTCCCACTAGTTTATCAGTTCCAAATACTGTCTAACTAGCAACGCTTTATTCTTGTTTTTTTTCAATGAAAAGAGCAACTCATGTGCAGTCTATTACACATTTCTAATGATTCAGAAAAACAACAAATCATAAGACTAAGGCTCTCACTAGTTTATCGGTTCCAAATACCGTCTAACTAGCAACGCCTTATGTATGATTTTTCGATTTTTCAATTAGAAATTTGATGTGTAATTACACTTTTAAAATTCACTAAATGAATTTTATATATAGTCCTAAATCATCTTTTGCAAACTAAGTACGGTCGTTTCTCGTTTTACACGAACGACATCCGTGACAGACCTATACTATGTCATTAAGTTTTTAAAGGCTCAAGATAAAATCTTTTCCGAAAATTAACTGTATTTATTGATAATTACAACGTACTTGTTACTTTTCACATTTTTAATGAAGTCCTAGTACTAACAGTTTAGTAGCCTAGAGATTTAGTTGTAAAAAATATGACAGAAAGTTAAATTCAAAAAATAAATTTTCACTACTAGATTTTTATTTTAGGAATTATAAACTATAAAAAGTTTATCCTATCATTCCAAGGATTTAACCTCGTATAGTACCGTCCGAGAGGGTCGATATCAGCACTATGACGGTTAAACTGAGACAATCTCTCTCAATGATTAAGCTTCGAGAATCGAACATCTCACGGGAATCAGACATCCCGGACCTTAATCATTGATTACCTTCCTTTTACTAGCCTAGATATTTCGAAAATATCCATAAAGAGTGTGACCTACTATATCAGATCTCAGAGTACGCCCCGAGTATGCCTCCGAGGGGCAGGTCAGTGACCCGGTGAGTACCCGATATCCTATCCTTTTGGAGACCAAGCCTTGAATTTTGATAGCGGTGAACACCATCCGAAGGGGGCCGAAATCAAAGCGGCACGAGGTGTCACCATTCTCTCACGTGCTTGCATCTATAGTAGAGGCCGTGGGGTTGGTTGTCGCCTTCCCCGCTCCCACTCAATAATTTGAAAAAGTGGTGGGTTTACTAATTACGGTTTCGGTCTTGACAATAAGAAACAATAAATCAAAATACTCCGAACAGGATCGGTTATTCGTTGGAACATATGTGACTGTCGGTCGGATCCGGCAAGAGAAGCCCCGTTTAGCCCGAAAGCTTATCGGATATGCTAAGTCTTGTCGAACTCCCATGCAAACGTCACACGTGGAGGGGAGTCAATCGAACCGTAGCTCAGTTGAACTCGTCCAACCATGGTTAGACCATTTCCGAACCCATGTACTAAGATTTTCCGATTTCTATGTTATCAACCAAAGCGTAATCTCGTTTCTGTTTAAGGTAGGTTCGCCGAAAACTCAACGATTTATCTAAGTGGGATTCACCGAGAATCCATCACTAAAATCGTAACGATTGACAAAACCCGGTTCCTCGGTTTTAATAATTAGTTACTTAATTAATTAACTACCACATATTAATTAAAAAAGCTTTTTAACTAATTATACGAGTTATACATGCCTAATTTATTCCAAATAAATTAGCTACATGTATGCATTTGAGTGGAATCATGATATGATGCATGTCATGGCAATTTTCCGCTTTCAATCACATAATTTCGATCATACACGAAAAAATAACTGAAAAAATAAACACCGAGATGGATCGTTGGTACCCGTATCTAACCTATTAAAAAAAACACAAACCCTAACTAGGGTTTACTATTTTCTAATCTGCTACTGCCGCGTTTTATCGACAATCGGACATTCAAACTAACTTTGATCGTCACGAAACTTTATGGACCTGTTCGTCACTCCGCCTACTTAAATCTGAACGGTTGGATCTTCGTTTCAACGGTCCAATCTCTTCCAGAAATTCGACGAACTGACAGCTGGGGCTGCAGTGCTTTTACGACACAGCAGCAACTTTATTGTAACGATTGGATATCGATATGGACTCCGATCGTCAAGTAATTTTGAGGGCCTGTTCTTAAACTTTTAGTCTTCATTCTGACCGGAGGGATTGTCGTTTCAACGGCTCAATCTCCGGTAATAAATAAAAAACCGAACAGAAACAAAACAGATCTCTACTTCTAGGAAACTAAAATTACAAAATTTCCTATACTCATATAAACGAATTTATATGAGTTTACAATAGATCTAACGAGTAAACAATACCAACCACAATCCATCTCTTCAACCAAGACAATCACAAGGCAACATACATGAATAAATTTCGATGCATATAGAAAAGCAAACGAAAAACAAAAAAAAAATCTAAATATGCTTTTTCCACTCCTAGATCTAAAATTCACATACTTTGATTGATAGATAAAAGGCTCAGATACCACTTGTAGGATGTAATATCGCCGGATGGATCAAAGATCCACCCGATTACGCAGCGGAAAGTACAAGATCTAGATCTAAACAATCAAAATACATAAATATAATAGATCTAAACCTACGAGGGGGTTTAGATTACCAACCTTTTTATGATGCAAAAACGCCAAGAACAAAAGATCAATCCAAGCTAGTTGAGAGCCTAGTTGAGAAGCCAAAGTCTTCCAACGTGTGTCTCCAAGCACCACAAGGTGGATGGTGTTTCAAGCCGCCGGACCTCCTCGTTATGCTACCTTAGAAAACCCGAAGTTTTCTAAAACTCAAAACCCTAGTATTATAGCCGAAAATTCTAGGCTACAATACTCCCAATAATGCATGTGATGTTATGTCATAAAAGGCTTGGGAGAACTCTCTTTATATAGGAGAGAAATCCTAGTCTCCAAGGCATTATTTTAATTAATACAAAATCAATCAAAATAATCATTTTTCTTAAAAAAGATAAATCCAGAATATTCCTAAATTAATAAGGATATATAAAAGATTTTCTTTTCCTTAAATTATTTAACAAATAAATAATTAATCACATATATTATAATTATCAAGAAAACAAATTTCCTAATAATAATAACAATACAAAATGCGGCCATGCACCTAAATAATTAGGTCATGCGCATTTTTCATCACATTGGGCCGAGCCCACGAAAAAAGTCTTTTCCGTGTATTTAATTATCTAGTCCAACTAAACAATTAATCCACATATCAATTAAACAGTCCAATCCAACTATTTAATATTATTTGAGGTGAAACGACGAGAAAACGTATATGCTATATTAGGAGCCACGTCGGGGACCATGGACCCATATTCAGTAGCTACAATAAATTTAATAAAATTATTCGTCAGACCGAACAATTATATTCAATCTATTAATTCCGGGATTACACCACCATAAACCCGAAACTGAACTCTGTTGAATATAGATATAATCTTACACTCAACTTTGAGTCGATAAGCGTCCACTGATATAATCATTACATACGGATAAATCCTCCATAGACTGTTCGTTACGATTCGGGATATCTCCGTAAACCCTTCTCGAAACCTCTTATCCTTATTTACCATTAATCCCCTAGTGACCAAATAGTTCATAACTAATATAATATAAACTGCGCGCATCGGTCAGTTTCTAGGATTAACAAATAAGGGAACTGTCTGTCTGCTTCCCGAAGGGAAGTAATGGATTCCATATCTGTGATAGCACAGACTACTCACTCATTCCAGAATAGAGCCAACGAGAAGTGTTGGACCACATACTACGAAGTGATCCTTACTAACACATCAAACTCTACCCTAGTCTAAGCAGTCGCCTGTGATCACCTCAGGATTGAGATTAATCCATATATGATCATCTTGTGATTCGATAAGACTTCTCGATCACGGAATTATATCGAGAACTCAAATCAAATCGGTCCAGCCCTATATGATTATCATCATATATAAATGCCCCACTAGGTACCCTATTACCGACAGTCCGGATAGGACTGTCACACCTAAAATGTTCTGGGCGCATTATTAGCAAATTATTCTTGAGACCCGTACTCAGATTAATAAACGCTAAGGACTAAATTAATTTTAAGTACATCTCACTAACTCAATCCTCTTGTATATAGCCATACACTGAGTTATGTGATTACATAAACGAGGTACTTAGGGTTTTCAGTAGTATCTTAATTATAAGCATACATGCATATAATAAGATGAATTATTAATTCTGTCATAAAAACAATTAGATAATTGTCTTTCGGGCACTACACCTAACATTTTCTACTATGTGTCTATGTTTTCTTTCTGCCCTTTCATTTTGGGCATGGTAATGAGGGCAAAGGTGCCTAAAAAGTATACCTTCTTTATTTAGTAACTCCTGGAGGGGTCTGTACTCCCCTCCCCAATCAGATTGCAGGCATTTAATTTTGTGGCAAACTGAGTTTCAACAAGGGCCTTAAACTGAAGAAACATAGACAGAGTTTCAGATTTGGTTTTGAGGGGGTAAATCCACGTGTGATCATCAATGAAATGAGCATAATAACTGTAACCTTCAACATATTTCATAGGGATAGGACCCCATAAATCAGTGTGCACAAGGTCAAACAAACACTTAGCATGAGAATCAGAAACGGGATGACATAAATTATGAGCTTTGCCAAATTGGTATGATTCACAAAAAGACAAAGTGCTATTCAGTTTGACATTACAAAGATTCAAAACAGTACTTAGAACTTGTCTAGATGGATGGCCTAGTCTCCTATGCCATACATCGGGATCATCATCTACATTGTTACATCCAATTTGTCTAGTAGACACAAGACAGCAGAAAGAGCCATATTTGGAGTGAAGGGAGGTCAGATTGTTGGTATTAGGAGGCATGTTGATCTGATAGAGCCCATCCTGAAGCTTTCCCTTGAGAAGCATTGTCCCTGTGTGTTTGTCCTTGACATCACAAAACAAACCATCAAATTCAATAATAATAGGATTATCAGAAATTAATTTTGACACACTAATCAAACTTTTTTTGATTTGAGGGACATGAAGAACATGATTTAGAAACAAGCATTTTGAGTGTGAGTGTGTGTTTAAACTGATGCTACCAATATGTGCTATCACCAATTTCTCACCATTTCCTACTACCAAAGTATCATTACCATTATAATTGGCATTGATGTTCATTCTTCCCTGATCAGCAGTCATATGGTTTGTGGCTCCACTATCCAAATACCATGAGTTATCATTTACAGTTCCAGGGGTTGCAACATAAGCAGAAATTTGTTTTGGACCTCCATTGTTGTTGTTAGCCACAGGACCCTGGAAATCCTATTCAAACCTATGCCAACACTCCAGGGCAGTATGGCCATTCTTACCACACAATTGGCATGTCATGCCACTTCTGCCATCACTCCTACATTGATTCCTGCCACATCTTCCTCTTCCACCTCTTGATCCTCCTCCTCTTCCTCTGTTATTGTTTTGAGGAGTACTTTACCTGCCACCATTTCTGTAACCAGACTGAGATCCTTGTGAATATAAGGCCAGATGTGCAGCAGCCCCCTGTTGTGTGTTACTGCTAACAGATATGGTAGGATTAAAACGAGTCAGCAGTCTTTCATGAGTTAATAGTTGAGACTGAACTTCAGGCCAGGAAAGTGAGCCAATTCTAGATGTGATGTTCACAATCACTGCTTCATAATCCTTATCTAGGCCTCCTAAAGGCCCAAAAATTAGTTCTAATTTAGAAATGGGATACCCTGCTACTGCCAATCCATCACTGTAGGACTTCATTTGAGCAAGATAATCACTCATGCTCTTGGACCCTTTATCAGATCTAGTTAGAGCATTCTTGTACTCCAGCATCTTAGCCTCGGACTGATTGTTGAACAAAACCTCAAGAGTGGACCAAATTTCATGAGAGGTTTCACAGCCCATGATTTCTATCAAAACTTGTTCAGTTATAGAACTCAAAAGCCAACTAGATAACAGTTGATCAATGGCAACCCATTCTTCTACAGCAGGATTAGGAATGGATGAATACATACCTAAATTAGATGGTCTGGGCTTGGTACCAAACAGATATCCTTCCAATTTATGACCACGAACAATAGGTAAAATGGTGTACCTCCAGAGAAGATAGTTATCTCTTGTGAGTTTGACATTGCATGTCTGACTGAGGTGTCCATGAAAGGGAGATCCAGGTATAAGAGAATTCGGAGAGAGAGATTTGAACGGAGAAGCAGCTGCTGAAGTTGAAAACACCAGTGGTATCATAGTCCTGTGATATGACTGAACGGAAATCCATTTGAAAGATCTTGTGAAGGAAAGAGAAATCCGGGATATAAATGTTGTGTGACCGGAGGTCGAAACTGAGCAGCTGCATCTGATTGTTCCTCCGGTGACCGTTGTGGTTGTAACGGTTGGTGAAACAGAAACTGAGCTCACAACAGCAGTGTTTGCTACCTTCCAATGTAGTGATCGGAGATGAGGTCCTAGAGCTCATGGCGCCGATCTACTGCTCCGATTCCAAGTTTAAAAGCAAGAAAAGATTAAGCTAAGGAAATCTCCATTGAAGGAGATGATGATAGTGAAGGAGAAGAATATTTTGTTAATAGATTTCCATAGATCATATTCTCAGTACAGTGTTCATACATATAGCAACAGGTACATAAATCTATGCAACCGAATATAGGAAGGCATGCTAGGATCATGCCAATTGTACACTATATCTACCTTACACTTAGCAACTATTTCTATTATTATTATTTTCAACACGAATTGAGAATAAATTTTATTTCCAGTCATGTGCCAACATGCACCGCTCTCTTAATACCATATATTACTAATATATCCATCAGAGGCGAGTAATAATGTCTCTGAATTTTCATTATTTTCATGCATAAAATTGACTGCAAATCTTTTCTCATGATATTTTTCCCAATAGTCTTTTATTCGATGTCCAGGTTTATGACAACGATAATACTCAATATAAAGTTTTGTACCTTTGTGTGTACCTTGTCCTCTTCCTCTTAAATATTTTTGAGGCAATTGTTTCTCTTCATTTACCTCATCACTTTTTGCACTTTGTGAATGCTGATTGAAAGAACTTCTGTCATCTTGTCCTTGAAAAGATCCACGGCCTCCCGTGAATTGAGATTTCATGATTGGTCACACAAAATAATTTGAGGATGCCTTTGCAAAATTCTGGTTTCATGAGCTTCCGATCTTCCTTGCAAATTTCTGTCGCCATTGAAAAAAGTTCTTGTGATTAATTCTAATATGGCCGACACCACATGATCAAACTCGCTTAATAAATTTCATAGAATTTTTCAACGACCCTTTGGGTCTCTGAAACCTCTCCAATTGTTGTCATTTGATTAATAAGGGAATTAACCTTAGTCAAATACTCATAGATTTTCATCTCCGATATTTCAAATTTAGCATGAAGGACTGCAAACGAACATTTTTTACTTGTTCTTGGCCTGAATAAGTTGTTTAGAGAATCTCCCATGCCTCTTTGCATCATTTGTCTTGTAAATTCTCTCATACACCGGAATTTCGATGGCTTGGAAAATCCGCAATAAAGCTGTTCTATCTCGTTGCATTCTGTTCTTCAAAATATTTTACTGGGCTTCGGACAATTGTGTTTCATCTTCCGGTGCATCGACTCCTTCTTCAAGAGCACACCATAAGTCTTGAGATTCAAGATAGAGCTTCATAAGGTTGCTCCAATAATCAAACCTCTCGACATTGAATCGAGGGAGAAGTGAAGCAATATTGAGATTATTCGACATTTTCTAGCTGGCTTTGATACCACTTTGTTAGTTGCTTTGCAACTCTTAAACACTTTCTTTGAAAGTTATAAAAAAAAAATTGTAAAGAGAAGTCGCTCTAATTCTCTACAACATAACTTATGTTATGATTTTATAACACGTGACTTCTTCAAAGGCTCCGGTTCCAAGCCAGCGACTATGGATGTTGCTTTCTCGGCGGAGGTGTTCGTCATTCTTCCGGGCTTCTCTCTCCGTTCGGTGGCGGCGGATTTCCCAATTGTGTCTACCATTTTCTATGGTTTCTCTCTTGATCAAAGTTCAGTTGCTAGTATGACTTTTCTTTTCTCTATTAGTTTCATTCTGCTTCGGGTGAAGTGATCAGCTCCATAGGCTTCTTCACCTTTGTTATGCAAAGACATTCTTTTTGAAATCTAGTTCTTGACATGTCATTTGCACTGTTTGTTTGTTTTCGTTTTCTTTGTGTTCTCCCGGGCGGTGGTACGGTAATGTCTGGCGGTTTGTTTTGTATCTTCCGGCGTTAGTCCGATTTTTAATAAAATATTTCATCTTCCCAGAAAAATAAAGTGACATAACTTTTGTTATTAGTGACTTAGTTTACAAAAATAGCTTCCTCAGATATTTATACTACTTTTAAAATAAGTCATACATGTATTTTTATCTTCTGCCAAGACTTATACACATTCTAATAGTCTTTTAATATTTGGATGACACAACAAACTAAAAGACTTAGAAAGACAAAATATTGTTATTATTTTTATTCTAATTAACCAACATTTTTACTTCATGGACAATGAATGTGAATTACCCTTGCACTTAAGGTGGTCTAAAAGAAATTCAGATACTGTACAACTCGAAAGATATTGTCAATATAAAAACATATCCTAAAAATGGGAATATTTCAATTTTCATAGTCAGCTCTGCATAACAAAGAGACAATCACGTACATGACTACAAACAAGTTCGTTGACTTGTGCTATATATTTGCTCAATGTGTATACGTGTCGCAACACGAAAGGGCGAGGGAAATAAATTAAATATTCAAGAAAAATGCTATTAAACAACAAGTTCTTGATCTATATATTTGCTCAATGTGTATAGTGTCGCAACACGAAAGGGCGAATATATATATTTATTCTTATTATTGTGCATAATCTATTGATTATGGATGTATTAAATGTTGTTAATTATGCTCGAAAAAAGATAAAACACAGAAACACCGAGATCGTTCACATACAAAACTTTAAGAGATTGGCAATACCGTGTACAATTATTCATTCATCACCAACCTAATACATAGTACAATCAAGAGAGGTCAATAATGTAATATTTTAACTCCAAATATACAGCTTTTCAAATGCTCATAAGAAGTGTTTGCCAACCATCGAATGTTTACAACTTTTCTTTTTCTTTTTCTCCATGGAAAATATGAATATTAGTGCAGAAAACTAAGAAGGTAAATACACAATTGTTTTACAAACTCACTAAAAGATAAAGAATTAAATATTAAAAGCTCTTGAGAGAACAAACACTAAAAAAATTAAAGCATACACTCCATATTAATAGGGAGAATTGTTGTATTAAATGAAAGAAGATTATAAGTCTCCATGATTACAATATTATTACATAATTATTATTAAAAAAAATAACCAATACAAGTCTTGTCGTTCTTGAAATTAACCGGCGGCCAAAAAAAAAAAAAAACAACAACAACAACTACAAAAGACTTTGATCTATACCATCGTTTATTTATTTCTTACACTTAAGTTACATTTGTCCTTGATTGATTTATGATTTTATTGTATATTTAAATCATCCAATTTTAATTAAAAGGTATATTCAATTAAATTTAAGGAGGTAATATCCTCCCATTGGCATAACCCATTGGTAAAAAAAACATGTGTATTGTAGTGTCAATTATGTCTCTAAGTTGATGTTTGAAAGTTACTTCAAATATAAAATTGTGAAATTATTTAGTGCAAAAGTCCTTGTTAGGGACCGATTGTGCAATATTTTCTTCTTCAACTTATGAGTAGTATGCTTCTCCTACAAGAATCCTTTCATTTACTTAGAATTTTCAAAGGAGAAACCCTAGTTTTCATGAATATAAATAATAGAAAGTTTGAGATTGTAGACATATACTTACGAGACTCAAAAAGCTTAAAGAATTCTGAGATTAATTCCAGAACTTTATTTGCACAGTACTTCGTTTCGGTAATCGAGAGAAAATAGAGAAGAGTTTGAGAGTAAATTTTTAAAGGGATTTTGACATTTTTGATCCCTCGTGTTTTAGCTTTGTTTCAAAAATAACTCTTATGTTTCTGAATGACACTTTTGGTCCCTTAAGTTTGTTTTTTGTTTCAATTTTATGATAATTACCTAATTAACCATCTAAATTAACGTCGACTAAACGTTTGATCCAACTTGACAACCATATGCTTTAATATCTTATCTAAACGATTTAACATTGTCATTAAGAAAAATTAAATACCTTGTAGATTTTTTTTTGTTGCGAAACTATGTCAATTTGAGGGGAAAAAATTAGGGATTGGAAAGAGCAATCAAGGGAATGTCGATGTTTAAACGTTTAGATGAGATATGAAAGCATAAGTGGTTGTGAGGTTGCATCATCAAACATTTAGTTGACGTTAACTTAGACGGCTAATTAGGTAATTATCCTAAAATTGAAACAAAATACAAACATAAGGGAGGTGTCCTAAAATTATGCTTTCATTAGGCATTCGAAAGAGCAATCACGGGAATGTCGATGTTTAAACGTTTAAATGAGATATGAAAGCATAAGTGGCTGTGAGGTTGCATCATCAAACATTTAGTCGACGTTAACTTAGACGGATAATTAGGTAATTGTCCTAAAATTGAAACAAAATACAAACATAAGGGAAGTGTCCTAAAATTATGCTTTCATTAGGGATTCGAAAGAGCAATCACGGGAATGTCGATGTTTAAACGTTTAGATGAGATATGAAAGCATAAGTGGCTGTGAGGTTGCATCATCAAACATTTAGTCGACATTAACTTAGACGGCTAATTAGATAATTGTCCTAAAATTGAAATAAAATACAAACATAAGGAACCAGTGTCGTTCAAAAACATAAATGTTATTTTTAAAACAAATCTAAAACATAATCGATCAAAAGTGTCAAAATCTCATTTTCAAAGGACGGAAGTGGAGAAAATGGGAGTCTCCTCCCGTTTATAATGTATCTAAACCGGAAACAGGTTGAAAAATCGCTTGGCTACTGGTGAGAGTTGCCAGAACCAAAAGTTATACCCGGCGTTACACCAAAAAGAAAATTAGGATTGAAAATCAAGTATTTTGTTTTGTACCAATTAAAAGTATAAACAGTAATATAAGTCTTCTATTGCTTATAATAATAATCAACAATGATGTCAATTTCTCTTTAGCATATTATCACATGAACAAAAGAAACATAACTAGTTAAATAATTGGAGGAGTTGTGATATAAAAATATGTTGAGTCCTATCTCAAAGGGCCCTTGTTGCCCTGCCCAAAATCATTGTTAATGATGTAAATCGAGAGATGTGCTTCAGTGCTCCAGTTTGTAAGAGCTTCATAAACACTTTTTTTACTAAAAGATCGTCGATACAAGATAAACGAAAGCCGGTGGAGAGGCTATTGATGAGCCGGTGAGCTTTTTCCAAAAATTGAGAAAATTTCAGGGATTTGTACAAAACTATGTTGGTTCGGTCTGTAATAAATTTATTTTTTTAAGTCCTTTGTAATAATTTCTAGCTAATTATTAATGTGTTTTTAGATGAATTAGTATCTTTAAATTCTTTTGATTAAGGTTAATAAAAAATGTAATGTTTTCCAAAGATAAAAAAAATTAAAAAAATAATTTAAAAAAAAAAAAACAGTTGCAAGTTACTCAGATTTGTATGTTACAAGAAACTTTATATACACGAACTCAACCAACTTTGAGTTTAAATTATATGGAAAATTAGGGATAAGGACACAATCTGAAATATTTTTAAGTAACAGGACAACTACATATTTTTTATAGGAGAAGGACAACTGCATAATTTTTATAGCAAGAAGGACAAACAGTGAATCCCGAAAATCAGTGAATCTCCCTAGTGAATCCCGAAATCAGTGAATTTCGATAGTGAATTTCGACAGTGAATCCCGAAAATTAGTGAATTTCGACAGTGAATCCCGAAAATTAGTGAATTTCGACGATGAATTTTGAAAAATAGTGAATTTCGACAGTGAATTTCGTCAGTGAATTTAAACAGTGAATTTCGAACACAAGTGAATTTCGACAGTGAATAAATAGTTTTGTCCTTTATGCAAAAGTTTCAAAAAACTGTCCTTCTACTCAATTGATGAAATATTTCTGTCCTTCTCCCTCATTCCCCCTAAATTATATTCGACGAATTTGGTTACAACTCCTATTTAAATAAGTTGAATATGAGTATACTTTCACAATATCCGTTCTTGTTTAGATTTTTAGAAGACGAGCAGTATCTTTAAAAAACGGTTAAATCCTAACCGTGAGGGCCCCCTCGCCCCCGATCCCACAGAAATGCGATGAGAGGTTAATCAGGTAACCTAGTAGCTCAAACATGGGCTGTCTGGTCAACCACTGCACTGAAGGGTGTTATCAATCGGAAATCAACCTCATTACGGGAATCGAACCGCAGACCTCCAGCTTATAGTTCAGGCGGTCACTAGAACACCCATGCCTTCACCACCAGGTCATATCCAGGGGATAAATATGACTTTTAGTCGTACAATTTAATGTTATAGTTCATCGGATAATTATCCAGGGGATAAATATGACTTTTCAGAAAGACCAAACTTCTAGTTAAAGAAGAAACAATTTAAAAGAATTCAATAATGTTATAGTTCATCGGATAATTATACCTTACTCTAGGGTCATGATGGAAAGAGTTCTTAATCAGGCCATGTCCCTGAGCTATAATAAAGGGTGTAGTTTATGTGTTGGAACCCAACAAGTAATCTGGTCTACCACCTCAGAGAGATTCGGAGCCGTTAGAGGCACAAACTATAATTGTACCATTATTTAATGATTTTTTTCTCCTAAATCTTCCACGTCGGTCTACACATAAAATGAAGTTGATTAGTTTTTGTTGCACACCTAAGTACCTAACCCTAAGCTAGCAACCGGCCAAATCAGGGTTTGATACGGTTGCCTAATTTAAGTCAATGTTATAGCTATTTCTTATTCAGATTTCTCGTGTAAATTGGCTTGACTTATTTGCATTGTCCACGCTTCGTAGGTAGCTACCATTAACCACATTGTCAACGCATTTTTTAATGAATTAATTGTGCAGTTGATTAAAGTCGTGTATCGTGCTTCAATTCCATTAGTATTGGTTAAATCATGCTTGCTATCTCTGACTTATCCTCTAATCAAAGGCATCGGGGATTCTTTTAACTTTTAGTGATATCAAAATAAGAAGGAATTTAGAGTAACAGTATAAAAATGGTTACTTGTACATAAAATAATAGTAGTAATTAAGAGTAAAATATGATAAACATAGAGATTTTGGATTTGAGATTTTAATGACAACATATTGAGTGATCTATGTTTGAAAAGAGATTTTATCCGTATGATTGAATTGTAGTTTCAGTAAGTGCAAATCTCAAGAGATTTTATACGTGTTAAGATCAAATTTTTTAGAAAATTAGTGCTCAGAAGAGCATCGCTAAACAAGTCATAACAAACTTATTTCTCTCCAATGTCAAGCGCAAACGATAACTTCTCTAAAAATCCATTATTAATCTAGGTCCCCTTCATCGAGAATGCATTGAGAAAGATTAAAATCCACCCAACTATCACTTCTTGTGAATACCAAAGAAAAGGTGATGCCATCTTTGAGGGAGAATTCGACACCACATGTCTTCCTTAATCCAAGGACAGTAACGTAAGGCAGAAGATTAGATTTTATAGAGGAATGACAAATGACACAAGTTGCATCCACCTCCGCTATTCTATTATGAATGAACAAATTCGTCTTAAAAATTCCCTGTCTAGCTAGCCTCCCAAACCAAGAGGTTAAGTCGTTGAGGACCCGGCGTTGACCAAACTCGATTCTAAAAACGTTCTTGCAAGGTTCCTCTCGCGGCTTGAAGCACGTCATAACTCGATTGCAATGAGAAATTTCCCGAGGGCGTGTGCTTTCATATCCATTTATCCCTGTCAGCATCCCAGATGACGTTGTGTCTCAAAGTGTCTCTGTCATATAAAATGCCTCTCCAAGCAGGAGAAGCCCCATGGGGAGTCCTCTCATTAAAAACGTCGTCATAGTTATCACGTAGAATACGAGCCCATAAAGCATCCGGCTTGGTGAGGAGTCTCCGACCAAGCTTAACAAGAAGAGCTTTGTTAACCACCTTTAAATCCCTAAGACCGAGGCCAGCCACACTCTTAGGCCGACAAATATTACCCCGATTAATGGAATGATACTTCCTTTTATCCTTGTCGTCCCCCATAAAAGATTCCTATTGATCGTTCGAGAGCGTCAATAATTTTTTACGGAATTCGAGCCACCTGCATGGCATACGAAGAAAGAGTAGATGTAACTGACTGAATCATCATTCAACAACTTTCGAAAGACACTTGATTTCCATATATCCTGAGAGTTTTTTTTTATGGGTTTTGGCCACCGAAAACTCGAAATGATTACTAGATAAAGAGTCATGTAACACAGGAAAGCCAAGATATTTTCTCAAGTTGAGAGTCGTTGCAATGCCTACTTCACGGCAAATAGTCCGAATAAGGTATCTTGGCGTATATTTTTAAGAAGAAATGCCTAGACTAATCAAAATTAATTCTCTGACCCAATAATTAATACTTTCACACAAGTAGAACATAGCCCATGATTTGGGAGGACTAGATTTGGATTAGAAGATTTGAACACTAGACTGGGCCTTCAATGTTTTTTATGGTAAAAACTTCAAAACTTTAGGCCCAGAAATTTCCTGAAATACATTACTTTGATCGTATGTTAGTTAGAAACACAGAATGATACGTAATTTTAAGAAAAGATTTATATAGTTACTATGTCCCAAAATATAAATCAGTTTAGCTCTTTGAATTTGTCTCATAATAGTTCATTTAGAATACAAATAGAATATTTATTACATTTTTCTTCTTTTCGCCCATAATTTATTATACATTCATCTACTTTACAATTATTACATTAATTAGGCCAAAGAGTATTCCAGATTTTTACCATCAAAATTAATGACACCTAACCATTTTTTTAATCTGTGTGAAAACTCTAAACAGAATTATATTTTAGGATGGAGGTGTAACTTTTTAGAAACATAATACTTCAATTACAACCAATAAGACTCATGAATACTACAGGACTCAAATTACTCAATCACAAATTGTTAATTTACTTTTGTGTTGAAATTTGGTTTACATATAAAGAAGGGTTAAGTCTTTTTAATTAGATGTATTATTGAGATGTATGAGTTGTGAAAAACTATATTGCATCTAGTCCAATGTTTAGTCTATTATCGTTTTGGCTTTAGATGTGTTTTTATATTCTAATTATGGTAATATTGTTTCATTTACTCGTGGATGAAAGTCAATTGACCGAACTACGTAAATTTGATGCCTTCATCTCAGTTTTATATTTCTTTTCTCTTCATAGTTTTTCCGTTATTGTTGTTAAGAGCTATCGCTTGGAGTCTGATTTCTTAACAATGACATTTACCCGTTTACTATGCTATAATTTATTGGACGTCGAATTAGAATTCCAAAAGACATAACTAACATTATTAATGTAAAACATAAAAGCCGCAACTCTTGTTTATTCAATAAACTACCTCCGTCTCAAAATATAAGTCTGTTTGAGTTTTTTCAAACAGACTAAGAAAGTTGGTTAAATTGGTTGTATGTCATTAATTTTGATGAAAAAAGTCTAAAATGACCTTTAACTTTTATTAATGTAAAGTAATGGAAAGTGATGGTAAATAATAAATGAGATGTAAAAGGAGAAAAATATAATAAATGTTTTATTTGTTATCAAAATTGACTTATATTATGGTAGAAAACCAAATATTCATAATATCTATTTGTTGTAAAACTAGTGAAACGATGGTTCACTAATCCGACATAAAATTGCGATAGAGACACAATATGTAAGAGTGGAAGAATCTCGTTTTTTTCTTATATCAATGGTAATACAAGTGCATCTATTTATAGAATTTCAGATACTAGCTTCCAGCTGCTTGTCAGCAGCCTGCTTAATCGGAAGCTACTTAGTTAGCTGTCAGCTTCATCATAAGTTGTTTAGTCGTGCTTGCGTCGATCCTTATCTACTTTTTCGTGCTTCTGTCGAGATTTAGCTATTAAGTAAACATGCTATGGGCTAGTACTTTACACCGAGGAGATATATATTACATCTATTGGACATCCACGGACATCCACATTACACAATATTTATAACACTTCCTCTTGGATGTCCATTTAGACAACACATTGAATATGCCTCGTTAAAACCCAACTTGGAAAAAACTTTGTGGGAAAAGATCATAGTGAAGGAAAAATAGTCCATATATATGTGTATCTCCCCTTGATGGAAACATTCTTCCAAGATGGGAATTGACAATCTTCTGGACTATCACTTGATCTGATTTATTGAACACCAATATGGTCTTTCTTCTGAAGATCGTGCGCGGCAAAGGGTTTTGATGGAATTCGTTTTATCTAATCGCCTTCTACGTACCCATCATTTAACTGATCTATACATATATAATCAATCTGGCTTCTGTTTCTCGATGAATAAACCACAAGTTTCTTGGATCTAATGTGTCAATGATCCGAGCGAAACATATTATCGGCTTGATTCATGAATAGCTATTAGTTCGCCATGATTTGAGGGTCTAGCAGCCAAAGCTTGTTCACTACTACAAAAAAAGCATAAAAATCACGGTTTTTAAGTGTGATATATTTACATTAGTCACGGCTTCCAAAGTGTGGCATATTGAGATGTGACATAAAGTACTCTAACTCAATCACAGTTACAAACTGTGATCTATTATAATAATTATCACACTTAAAACCCGTGATCTATTATAGTTGGAATCACACTTAAAACCCTATTATAATTCATCACATTTAAAAACTGTGATCTATTATAGTAGTTATCATAGTTAAAAACCGTGATCTATTATAGTTGTTATCACACTTAAAAACCGAGATCTATTACAATTAAAACACATTTAAAAACTGTGATCTATTTTAATTGTTATTACACTTAAAAACCGTGATCTATTATAATTTAAATCACACCAATAAAAGTGTTGTTTTTTTTCAAAAACAATATATAAGCACACATATTTTTTGTCTTTGTTGGGACTCGAACCCGGATACTCCCGATTAACGAGCCACACTTATTACCACTAGACCGATGTTTTCTTTCTTCTAATTTTCGACCACACTAAACTAAAATCTCATTATAAAATACCATATTATTTTAATCACAGTCAAAAACTCGTGATTGATTGATTTTTTGTCGATTTTTCCTAAAAACCGTGATAATAAAAATCGTGATATATTTTAGTTGTTATCACACTTAAAAACCGAGATCTACTATAATTTCAACACATTTAAAAACTGTGATCTATTTTAGTTGTTATCACACTTAAAAACTGTGATCTATTATAGTTTTTATCACACTTAAAAATCGAGATCTATTATAATTTCAACACATTTAAAAACTGTGATCTATTTTAGTAGTTGTTATCACTCTTAAAAACCGAGATATATTATAATTTCAATCACCTAAAAAAGTGTGATCATTCTTTTTTTTCGAAAACGAAATATACGCACACATATCTTTTGATACCACTGAGACTCGAACCCGGATACTCTGGATTAAGGAACCACACTAATTACCACTGGGCTGATGCCCACTATATTATCATTTTCAACCACACTAATCTAAGATATGATTATAAAATATCATATTTTTTAATCATAGTTAAAAACCGTAATTGATTGATGTTTTTGTCTCAGTTTTCTTAAAAACCGTGATAATAAAAACTATGATCTATTTTAGTTGTTATCACACTTAAAAACCGAGATCTATTATAATTCAACACATTTAAAAACTGTGATTTATTTTAATTGTTATCACACTTAAAAATCGTGATCTATTATAGTTGTTATCACACTTAAAAACCGAGATCGATTATAATTTCAACACATTTAAAAACTATGATCTATTTTAGTAGTTGTTATCACACTTAAAAGCCGAGATCTATTATTATTTCAATCACACCTAAAAAGTGTGATCATTCTTTTTTTTCACACCTAATAACTGTGATAAAAAATTTAAGTGTGATATATATACAATTTACTTGTCTCGGTTCTTTTAAAAGTGATTATTATCTTTAGATAAGTGTGATCTATATCTCTTTTCTTATTAGTGGAAATAATTTGTCTAACTTTTTCTATAATTGTGACAAAAATATCATGAATTCAGTCACAGTTTAAAAATGAGAGTAATTGATATAATTTATCTCGCTTTCACAATAACCGTGACAATAATATCATACCAATTTAGTCACAGATTAAAAGTGTGATAGTTTGGTATAATTTATCTCGTTTTTTCAATAACTGTGATAAAAATATCATATCAATCATGTCAGTGTTTTAGATGTGAGATTGATATATATAATTTATCTCGCTTTTTTAGAAACCGTGATAGAAATATCTTATCAATTCAGTCACAGTTTAATAATGAGATTAATTGATATAATTTATCTCGGTTTTTCAATAACTGTGACAGAAAAATCATATCAATTAAGTCACACTTTAAAAATGAGATTGATTAATATAACTTATCTCAGTTTTTCAATAAGCGTGATAGAAAGCTGTAAGTGTGATATACATATTTTCGTTGTCTCAGTTTTATTAAAACTGTGATTGTTTTCATATCTTAAGTGTGACATATGTCCAATTTTGGATCTAATGTGTCAATGATCCGAGCGAAACATATTATCGGCTTGATTCATGAATAGCTATTAGTTCGCCATGATTTGAGGGTCTAGCAACCAAAGCTTGTTCATGAAATTGATGTACCGCCAATGGTGAATGAACAACCAATTTGACGCCTTGATTTGTGGGGGTTCGTTAAATATCCATCATCCGTGTAAGCAACAAGACCCCGGCTTGCTTTTTGTTTGATATGAGTTTCATAACGTATATGTCATAAATAAAAAAATCTTGCTTGGAAAAACCCAGTAAAAAAAAAAACCAAGGAAAAAATATTCATGACATATGCTCTCTTTTACACTGACTGCTGTTAGGTGTGATGCCCGAAAGACAATTTTGTAATTGTTTTATTTAATAAATGAAATGATATTATTATTCATATTTATTATTCTCATAATCACCGATGTGACAATAGTATTTACACTACAGAAAACCCTAAAGTATATCGTTTATGTAATCACTTAACTCAGTGTATGGTATATACACGGGAGGATTGAGTTAGTGAAGATGTACTTAAAATACAATTAGCCCGTAGTGAAGTTAATCGAGAGTATGTGGTCTCTCCTTTAACGTGCTATTAATGCGCCCAGAACACAATAGGCGTGATTGTCTTATCCGGACTTTCGGTTAAGAGAACCTAATAGGGCATTTATATATGATAGATATATCATATAGGGCTGGACCGATTTGATTAGAGTTCACGATATAATTCCGTAATTGAGAATTCTTATCGAATCAATGGATGATCATATTTATGGATATATCTTAATCCTGAGGTGATCACAGTCAACTGCTTGAATAGTATGAAGTTTGACTTGACGGTTAAGGATTACACCGAGTCCGTGGTCCGAATTACCCCATCTTGGCATTGTACTTGGATTGAGTGAGTAGTCGTGTTATCACGGATACGGAATCCATTCCTTCCATTTCGGAAGTAGATAGACGAGTTCCTTATTTGTTAATCCTAAAAGCGATCGATCCATGGAGTTCATATTACACCGATTAGCTACCGGTGAGTTGTATGAATTAATTGATCACTAGGGGGTTAATGGTAAATAAGGATAAGAGGTTCTAAAAAGGGTTAACGGTAACTTCCCGATTTAGAATGAACGATCTATGGAGGATTAATCCATATGTAATGATTATATCAATGGACGCTTATTATTATTCTCGTGAGGAGATAAATATAATCTTATAATCGGAGGAGTGCGATCACGGGATTATGGTGGCATATTCCTGTGATTGATTTATCGAATATAATTATTCGTTCGTAAGATAATTATTTATTTGATTTATCGGAGCCACGATTATTAGTCCATGGTCCCCGACGTGCCTCCTAATATAGCATAGCTATTCTCGGACGTCGAATCCTAATAATATTAATTTAGTTCTTGTTGGACTTTATTAAAACGATATGTGAATTAATTGTTTAGTGGACTATTAAATTAGTTGGGCTAAATAATTAAATATGTGGAAAAGACATTTTCCATAATCTTGGCCCAATTATTGTGTTATGGCAAAATTAATATTGACTAGGTCAATATTAGAAATTTCGCCCCATGCTTGTTATTATGGAACAAGAAATTGTTTTCTTGTGTATTAATAAGACATGTGCATAAAATATTTATTGGATAAATATTTATGGTAAGAAATAAAGATAAATATTATTCTAGATTTGTTCTAGAATATTATGGGATTATCTTTTATTTAATGGGATTATTATAATTGATTTTGTATTAATTATTAAATCCTTGGAGGCTAAGTTTTACTCTCCTATATAAAGAGAGTTCTTCCAAGCCTTATAAAAAAAATAATATTTTCGAGTTCCACCTCTTAGAGAGGAGGAAGAAATTTCGGCCAAGAGGGTTGGGGAAAAATCTTGGAGGTTTTTCCGGGTAGCATATCGGAAGGATTCGAGACGAGAATTTCCTTCCACCGGGAGTTGCTTGGATCACACGTACGGAAGATCGTGGTGCTCTTCACACCTTGTTCGTTCTTTCTATTGCGGTTCTTCAACTTGGATTTTGAGATCCAAGAGGTATGTTCTACAACCCCCTTGTAGATGTAGATCTAGTTATTTTATTACGTGTATTTTATAAATTTAGATCCTGAAATCGCTTCCGTTGCGGATGATATTACTAACAGTGGTATCAGTCGCCAGGGTGATCTATATTTATACGTATAAAATATTAGATCTAGGAGTGGTAAAACATGTAGATTTTTTTTGTCCCAATTTTTTTAAAAGGGGCCGATGCATGCTTAATTAATTTTTTTATGTTATGAATGTCGTGGTTGAAGAGATGGATTGGGGTTAGTATTGTTTACCCGTAGATCTATTTTGTAGCTCTTTTGATTAGCATCAATTGAGTATAGGATGTGTAATTTATTTTATGTCATGCGAAAAATTGTAAAAGGTAGTACCTTTTGTATTTATTTTTGGTTCCGTGTTCGAGACGACGAAGATCATGGTGTTGAAGATCATGGTATTGAAAATCATCAAGAAGGTAAAAACGGGAGGAGGCCGAATTGTTTTTTTATAATGGGCGGCAGCAGCATTGCTTTAATCATATTTGTCAAATTGTGTATTTAGTCGCGGCAATTATTTTATTTTAGTTGACCTAATTTTGCATGCAGTAATTAATAAGGCGGCAGCTTCTTTGGTAATACTGTAAAGGAAAGTTTTTGGTAACCTAATTTTAATTCTGCCGTGAAAAAAAAAAAAAATAAAAAAAAAAAATTATAAAACAATCTAATATAGATATATTTTAAATATATTGGTATATTACGGCCTCCTCTCCTCGTCGTTCGTGGTTCGTGATCCGGCGGTTCGAGTTCAAGTTTCGAAGATCAAGACTCGAAAACATAGATTATGTAATTTACTTTTTTCCTAGGATAGATTAGATACGGGGGTACCAACAATCAATCTCGGTGTTTAAATTTTCCGCAATTTATTTTTTATGTGTTTGATCATAAAATTTATATAAAATCGGAATTGCCATGACATGCATCATATCATAGATCCACTCCATGCATACATGTAGAATTTTAATTTTGGTAATTAAAATAGGCATGTATACTAACTCGCGTAATTAGTTGAAATTTAATTAATACGTGGTAATTAATTAATTTAGTAACTAATTAAAGATCCGAGACGGGTTATGAAATCGTTAAGCTTTTCGGTGTGTGTTCTCGGTGAACCGCCTTAAAGCCCAAACGAGATCACGTTTTCAATTCGTAGTGTCTACGAGATTGAATGATGGTAAAAGAACAATAAATCTTGGATAAAAACGGTTCGCTTATAGGTTGGGTGGTCAATCGAGCTAGGCTCGACCGACTTAACCCTCCTAGTGTGATGTATGCACGGGGGTCCGGCAAGACTAAGCTACACCGGCGAGCGGAGGGGTGATTCCTTCTTATCTCAATGGGGCTCTCTTGACCCGACTTCGTCCGACCGTCACATATGTTCCAACGAATAGGACGGGTAGGCTTGCCTACGTTACCGACACCATTCGGAATCTTGATTTGATGTACTTTTATGTTAACATCAAAAAGACGTGGTTAGTTAACCCACCACCACTTCCAAAATATTGAGTGGGAGCGGGGAGGCGACAACAACCCCACGGCCTCTACTATAGATACAAGTAAGTGAGAGAAGGGTGACGCCTCACGGCGCTTTGATTTCGTCCCCCTACGGATGGTGTTCACCCCTATAAACATTCATGGCTTGGTCTCTGAAAGGATAGAATTTCTGGGTACTCGTCGGGTCATTGACCTATCCTACGACGGCACACTCGGGGCGTACCTAAGATCCGATATAGTAGGTCACACTCATCATTGACGAGTCATGGGTATTCTTGATAATATCTAGGCTAAAAAATGGAAGGTAGTCAATGAATAAAGGGATGTTCGATTCTCGTGGGATGTTTGATTCTCACAAGTTATTTATTGATGAGATTGTCTCGATTTAACCGTCATCTCTTTGACCTACCCTACGGCGGCACCGAGATGCGAGGTTAAAACCTTGGAATGGTAATGATAATTTTAGTTTACAATTCCTAAAATAAAATAATATAATAGTGTTAAACTTAGAGTAGACTTAATTTTAGTTTACAATTCCTAAAATAAAATAATATAATAGTGTTAAACTTGAATTAATATATGTCATTTTATTTACAGCAACTGCCTCGTTAAAACCTTTCACTATATAAGAAAACCAATTAAAATTGAGAAACACTTGTTAAAGGAAAAAATAGTACAATCATTGGTCTTCCGGACCAAATGACATCTTTCACGTGCATTTATTGGATCTTAACGGTATGAGCCAAATGCTCATACTTTATCATCTTTTGCAACTCTTCCATAGTTCAATTATAGATCCAAAATCTCTCAATATAACAATTTATCCCACTTTAGGGAAAATATTCATGTATTATTTATTTTGTGTTTCACACACAGTTGTGTTTGTTTTGCCAAGAGTTTTTTTAAGGTTTTTTTACATCACATCACCAATCATTTTTTACAATTCTCCCACCAATCAAATCCTCAACTACAAATAAAAAATATTAAATCATCTCTCATCATTTCACTTTATCAACTTTATTACCTTTTTTACCATTATTTTATTCATTATTCTACTTTATTTCACCAATCATTTCATAATCTACACAAATTTCAAAAAAATATCTTAACTTTCTAATCACTACTTCAATCACTTTATCTAGAAAAACCCCAATAAAAAACTCCAACCCAAAACAAACACAATATTGTTTCATGCATTTAGTGCTTCTAGCATCTTATGTGCTTCAGGCACTATCGTTTAACACGATTTCTATAATACGAAGCATATTTGCCTTTTTTTATGAACTTCGCTCATAAGCCCAGATGTTATCATATCGCACTGTTCCAATGATGATAATATTCTTTCGTTATCTCAACCCTATAAGATTTATATTTGTTGAAAATAATATGTTTCTCATGCTCCAAACGTTGAACATAATAACACGAGAGAATGAACTTCAGGTTCATTTTATCCCACCTCATGTATGTATGACAACTGCATATTTTTTGTTCCATATAAATTATTTATCAACACTTGTTGACATTTTCTACGCTTGACCTATTCAAGGGTTTGTGATTTCGGAACTCATCTAGAGTATGCCATTGTCCTTCTGGAGCTATTTTGACTATATATTTTCTGCCCAAGCATACGTTTACTCGATCTTCCGGAGTTCGCATAAATGTTATAGTCATAGCCAATTGGTCTTTAATGCTTATGGCGTTATTTACATTAATTTGATACGTACGAGCCAATTGGTCTTTAACACTTATGGCTTTATTCATATTAATTTTGATACATAGCATTCCTTGTCTTTCGTGGACTCTTTCTTCTGGAACAAATATTGTCCTCCCAGGATAAACCTTTTGAAGACATTCATTCCAACCAGAGCATTTGCAGCTACTCACTCTTCCAGAGTAATTAAATGCATCCGGTAATTAAACGTGTGTTAATATATTGTTTATCACGAGATTTATAAACTCCAAGTTTACTTTCCTCCCCCTAATCTTGGAAAAACAGTTCAATCACAATCGATATATCTGAATAACGCAAGAACCCTTTAGGGTTTCATTAATCTTGCCTGATATCCTTTTATATGAATATCAACAAACTTCATCGATATTTTTCCTTATTAAGAAGAAGTATATTATCTCTCTAAGAGATTCATACCTTTTTAATTCTTATGATGTATCGTATTAGTATCCACACCATAGGATGTCCGTACAACTGAATATGTGTATGAGACATTGAACCAAGAATTTTGTCGTACTCCAAGTACGTGACCAGTGGTCTTTCGATGCCACATCGTGGTGGGCAATCTTCCTCCTCAAAAAGACAAACGTTTGTCATATCCCCTAGATATATTAACCACAATTTTTGTCCATAAATTCGGACACGTATATGACCTTCACCACTTTTTTGAATCAAGTGACAATCACTTCAGGGAACGGACTAGATCAAATATATATGGTCATTCATTGAAACATCATTTCCTTTCATATAGACCTTGAGTCGATATTTATTTCTGTGAATTTCATATTCGATTTTATGAGCATACAAGTGCTCCCGATGAACTCCAATTCCATCTATATATACTTTTAAAAGAATGATCATCTTCAGGTGATCAAATTTGTCTACAGAACAAATGATCCTTTATATAGTATATCGGGTTGTACCGATGTATCATTTTCACAATAGCGTCATTAACTCACTTTTGGTGAGATTCATTATGACAATTTTATAATCACAATCTCATATATGTCATGTTCACTTCAGGGAACTGACTGACGCGATTCGATACATCTTTAAATATCGGTATAGAATATCTAGATTATGTCACGTTCACTTCTGGGAACAGACTTGTGTATCTCAACACATCAAGAATATTTCATTGTCCACATTCAATTCTAAGAACGGATACATCGTAAATTTGGAGTTTAGTCACATCCACTTCTAATACATCTCAAATATTTCATTTGGTCGCATTCACTTCTGGAATGGACGTGTCATGATCGACACATCTTAATGATATGGTTTAGTCACGTTCACTCTCAGAAACGGAGCTATATAATTTGATGCATTAAATAGTTTACACACATTCATTCCAAGAAATGGTATTGCATCATCATTTTCACCATGATAAATTATTGATATAGTGTCTTATGTGTAACCATAAAATTGAGATAGGATGATCACTAACATAAATTATTGACACCGTCATCGAATAATAGATATCCATATATCGTATGAGATGGATCCATAGAATATCCAAATACGTGCCAATATAGAAATCAAAATAATCGGTTAGCATCGATAAAATATAACATCCATAAAATATCCAGATATGTATATATATATATATATATATATATATATATATATATATATATATATATATATATATATATATATATATATATCGATCACCATCAATATGATCTTAGGATGATCTAATACTAGCTAGAAATCCATAAACAGGATACCCGAATACCAATAAAATGATAGATGATTTCCATAAGCATAATATCATAATATCATAACACCATAATACCCACGATATCATATATCTCGAAAGTACCAGAATACCAATATCGAATATTTACCCGAATACCGGATAATAACGAGAACTCAAATACTAAGTGGAAGAGTGGAAGAATTTGTTTTATCTCTCTATATCAATTGTAATACAAATGCGTTTATTTATAGAATTTCATATACTAACTTCCAATTCTTGTCAGCATCCTGCTTAATCAGAAATCGCTTAGTCAGCAGTCTGCTTCATCATAAGTTGCTTAGTCGTGCTTGCGTCGATACATATATGCTTTATCGTATTTGTGTCGAGACTTAGTTATTAAGTAAACTTGTTACGAGCTAGTACTTTACACCGAAAACATAAATTACATCTAATGAACATCTACATCACACAATATTTATAACCCTAATTACATTATTAGTTATTATAGTATACATATCAACCAATGAATTATGTGATGTATTTTATTATGTCGATCGTTTTGATATAAATATTATATCATTTTTTATTGTTGAACCTACTGAACTATTCACTTGATATCCTACAGGTGACATCAACAATGAGTCATCAACAACGTCGGTCATTCCTACTACTCAAACATAAACATGTTAATATAATGTTATTAAAGAAAAAGCCACGTAGATCAGTGGATGTTTCCAAATTTTGACTTTGACATTAGTCAAGAATGTACTAACACGACCTAGTCCAGTCCCAACACTCTCGCATTCGCCAATTTTCTTTTTACTCATTGAATTGCTCACTACTTTCCTTCGTATGAAAGTCTTTTGATGATACCGTCTAACTCAACTGTTATGTCACAACAACCAACTATTTATATAGATGATTATGATTAATTTATATTATAATCAATTAAACACATCATAATATATATTATAATTGATTATTATGTCGTTTATTATGTTACAACTGGTATGCCCGTGTCTCGTATGAATTGCAACTTGCCCACGTCTACTAAGTCATCTTTATAGATATATACACACGGAATATTCACTTCCTTTGTATTTGGTCTTTTTAATGCCAAATTTCAGCACGTGTGATTACTTGTCCAAACTGTACTGCTACTTCCATCAACCTTCTTTCACGCAACTTCCCTCGCTTTCCTTTCCTTTCCTTTCCTTTCCAGTACATTCATTAACCTTCCCATCTCTTTAAATACTTCATACTCTTCATTTTCCACTCTCAACACTATCAACTCCATTAATTTCACACTATCAAATACTTTCTTCTTTAAACGACAGATAAAAAGAGAGAGATCATGGCTCTAGAGGCAATAAATTCTCCCACTACCGCAACTGCGCCTCCACCTTTTCACTATGCCGCCGCCGATTCCTATTTGGAGTCGACGTGGGCTAAGGGAAAGCGATCGAAACGAGCTCGTAGTTTGGAAACCCCTGAATCTGATCAGCCCTCAGAAGAGGAATACTTAGCTTTGTGCTTAATTATGCTTGCTCGTAGCGGTGGTGGCGGCGGCGCCGCCACCAATTCAACCGCCGACGATACTCTTTTTACCTCTGTGCCTCCTCTACCGCCGACTCACAATTCAGCTTCCACGGTCTACAAGTGTTCTGTTTGCGAGAAAGTGTTTGGGTCCTACCAAGCTCTTGGAGGACATAAGGCTAGTCACCGTAAGCCGCCATCCGGCGGCGGCGGTAGCGCAAATGATCAATCGACGAATTCCTCCACAACGACGACGATGGCAACAAAAGTTATTAGTGGTGACGGGAAGAGTCATGAGTGTTCGATTTGCCATAAATGTTTTCCTACTGGACAGGCTTTGGGAGGCCACAAACGTCGCCACTATGAAGGTGGTGCAAACGGCGGAGGTAGCCGGAGCAGTAGCAGCGGAATCACCACTGTGTCTGAAGGAGTCGGGTCTAGTATTAATACGCATAGTCAACGAGACTTTGACTTGAACTTGCCCGCCTTGCCGGGGTTTTGGGCCGGCGAAGATGAGGTCGAGAGTCCTCATCCGGCAAAGAAATCGCGTCTCATGTTCACCGTCAAAGCTGAAAATCCGTAGTTTTACAATTACTATTCTTTTGGGATTTTTTATTTTGTGTTCGATTAGAATATATTACCTGCTTGAGCTTAGAATTTTTCATTTTGTGTGTACAGAGTTGAATCTATAATCAATTCATATATTTCTTAATAATAGAGCTTTAGTTTTTTTTTTTTTATTTTTTTTATTAGAAAGAAATTAGAAAACAACTTATAAAAATAATAATTTTACAATATTTTTTTTACATAAAGAAAATCTAATACAAATTTGTATATAATTTTTTTTCTACGAAATATACATACCTACTTTAAGGTCACAATGCCTTGTTGACGTTATATTAGGATTTTTTTTTTTAACAAGTAATATTACAATCTTCGAGGTATATATCTACCTTTTGTTGTAACATATATCCGAAAAGCTAAGAAAATAAAATAAAAATTAAAGTAAACTTGAAGTTAAAATTAAAAAAAAAAGAGACCATTCAAATAATAATAATAGTAATAATATTAATAAAAGGATTTACTCTTCAAGTGCACTACAAGTATCACTTCTTTATTTATCACCATCGATCTAAAGACAATACCAATTGAGAAATAAAGGCTCCCCTAAGATCAATGGTGAAAAAAATGATGGAGTGATACTTGGAGTGCACATGAGGAGTAGATATATCACCACCAAAAATAAAACGTAATTAAAGTGTAGATATATCACCACCAAAAATAAAACGTAATTAAAGTGATTTACAAGTGTCTAAAGAGATTGAACCATGCTACATTACAATGAGAAGACAAATTTATATAAGGACATCAAAAATCATATCATACTTGTATGATACATTGTATATTTATAGATGTTAACATATAATACAACTTGTTGCATTTGTGTACCATGTATATAGATAAATTATACAAGATATTTTATCATCTTGGAAGCTTTTCATCCTACCACAAGATCAAGAGTTAGATCCAAGGATCCAAGACAAGCTAGTACTCATCACTTGCATGCCAGAAATTGGAAAATCAGGTTGTGTCAGGCCTGACACTTGTAAATCAGGTCATGCCTTTTCTGACATGAAAAATCAGGTAAACGTAAGATCCTTACGATTAAACGTAATGAAATTCAAATACACATCTGATACGAAAAAGCACTCAAGGTAGAAACCTTACGTTTAAACGTAAGGAAATTGTATTAGATGGCAATTAAGGCTGTTGGTATATTGCAATTAAAGTTGTTGTACATGTACTTGTTCAATATACACCACATAAACGAGCTATTTCTTTCTTTCCTTCAAAGTCCATTTCAAGTTAATCTCAATCTTCTAACCACTTCTTCATCATTCAAGTCCATTTCTTCATCATTCAAGTGCTCAAATGGTTAAGTTTTTGCTATGCAATTTGTCTTAATTCAAGTGATCAATGTGATTATGTTATTTATATTGTAGTAATGATATGTATTTAGCCGAAATGTGTGTTTTAAGTAGGTTGTTTATGTAATGTTTATACATCTAAGTAGTGTGTTTAAGTCCTTTCTTAGGGTTTAATTAGTAGGGTTTACTGTAAGTAATGATATTTATTTAACCGAAATGTGTGTTTTAAGTAGTGATTATGTTATTTATATTGTAGTAATGATATGTATTTAACCGAAATGTGTGTTTTAAGTAGGTTGTTTAAGTAATGTTTATATATCTAAGTAGTGTGTTTAAGTCTTTTCTTAGTGTTATTCTTTAGGGTTTAATAAGTAGGGTAAAGTGTAAGTATGTTTTGTTTCTATTTGTGATAAATTTGTTTATGTAGGTTTTTGAATTACTATATTGAATGTCTATAATGAAATTTAAGTTGTTATCTAAGTTGATATTGAATGAGTTAATAATGACTTGAATTGGATTTTTTTAAATAGATATCGCAACACTATGATTGTAGTCTCGTTCAACGGAGAATTTACGTACGATCCTCTCTATAACCGGTGGAATCATGTAAATGGATCGATGTTCTCATTATTTTGTCCCAAAGAAAATAAGATTGAATGCGTTATTGGATAAATTGCATTTGAGGCTTGGTATTGATCGGTCTGATTCAAAGCTCGGCATAAAAGCTTTGTTTACTTATGGTAGTGTGGGGAATATACCACCTGATGATATCTTAGACGACAAGACACTAAATGGTTACATCGAAGCGGCCTCTGACAGTAAAAATGTAATTTTTTGTGTGAATGCCACACCAGTGGAGGCAAACAATGAACCGATAATTGAGGATGATAGCATTGATTTAAATCAAGATTGCAATGCCCCGGATGATAACAATAATTCGGATTATAGTCTTGGAAATTTCCCTTCTCCGGTACAAGAACTTGCTAGAGATCCAAATTTTAATTCGTTCGAGCAACAGTATGGATGTAGTGGGTTTGAAAACCATGTTTCTACACAAAGGCTTGGTGAAGCTTCTGACCAACCGTTTCGGTATCAACCAGTCAGACCAAGTCATAATCTTTCAAATCAACCTTCAAGTAGTCATTTCGTGTTGAAGTGGTTGGTGAATACTCTGCTCCGTTTGAATTCGGTCCTCCAAGTTATAATGTTATAAATAGCCAATCACACCATCCGTTTCAGTATCCTCCTAACCAACCTTCAAGTAGTCGTGCTCCACCTATCCAACAGCCATATAATTTGTTTGGTGGATCAGTCAATAGTTTTTTGGCTTCTCCGTTTGCACCTCATATTCAAACCGATCAAACCGGTAGGGATGAGAACAATTATCAGGGTGCAAATGCTAGGGCAAGTGTATGAGAAGATTATTCATGGAGGATTCCCACATTTGAAGATGATGATTTACCGAAGTGTTTATCCACCGGTACGTTACATATGAATGACGTGAACGAATTGTTCATTGGGAAGAAATATGATTCGAAAGAAGATTTTAAATTGAAAATAAAATCGTATGCGGTTGCCAATAATTTTCAGATGAGCTTGGGTAGGTCGGACACACGTTGCTTGTATTACAAATGTCTTAACGATACATGCAAATGGCATGTAAGGGAGAAAAGGGTGAAGGTGAATACAAATGTCTCACGTACATTTTCGATCACAACGTTGAATGATGTGCATACTTGTGCCTCTCAGAATGCGGATAATGACAATCGACAAGCAACACCTATTGTTATTGCAGGTCTGCTAAGTCAGAAAATGGAAGAACTCGGCAATGAGTATAAACCCAGACATATTATGGAGGACATGCTCACAACTTACAGTGTACAGTTGACTTATGACCAAGCATACCGAGCTCACGAGATGATGAAAATGATGGTTAGAGGTTCACCGACGGAGTGTTACAATGCGTTACCCTCGTAGTGGATGTTGCGTGAGGCCAATGAAGGGACATATGTTGACTTTCAGCTTGATAATCTGGGAAGGTTCGGTAGTTGTTTCATGTCTTTAGGAGCAAGTCGTCGTTGGTTCAAGTATTGTCGACCTATTTTGTGTGTGGACGCCACTCATCTGAAAACCCGTTTCTCAGGGCAACTATTTATTGTTGTTGTTGTAGATGACGGTGACCACCTATTCCCTGTAGCCTTCGGTATTGCTGAAAAAGAATGCAACGATTCATGAGGGTATTTCATGAGACAATTGAGGGTGGCCATTTGAGGTATCCATGATGAAAATTTGAGCTTTATATATGACAGACACAAGGCTATTAGAAATGCGGTTGGTCAGGTATTTCCCGATGCATATCACGGTGTTTGCTATCATCATTTAAAGGGCAATCTAACAAAAAATGGAAGGATTACGGTTTTTGTGAAGACATATTCTATCAAGCAGCCTATGCATTCTCGGAGGCCGAATTTCTCCGAAAGTACGCCCTGATCAAGGCACAATGTCTTGGCGCATATCTAAAACTAGAAGAAATAGGTGCTGAACGTTGGGCGCGTGCCAAATTTCCTGTGAAACGATATGCCTTAATGACAAGCAATTACGCTGAAAGTTTCAACTGTGTGATTATAGGAGCTCGTCGTTGGCCCATTACTAGCCTCTTGGAATTCATTAGAGCTACACTGCAGAGATGGTATAATGAAAGACGACAAAAGGCGCTTGATTGTGCGACTGTGTTAGCACCGGAGATTGATGCAATAGTGGCTTCGAATATTACTGCTAGAAGTTCAGGGTTAAGCCTACTAACCCCGACGAGTTTGAGGTTCATGGAAATAACTTGCTTCATAGGGTGGTAAATCTACGAGAAATGACTTGTTATTGCGGTTATTTTCAGAAAATGGAAATACCGTGTACGCATGCTATAACAGCCGCAACAACACGCAGAATTAGTCCACCCGAACTCTGATCGCCGTATTATAGAGCTGAATGTTTCAAGGAGATTTACATGGGTAGCATATATCCAGTTCCTAACAGGGAGGATTGGATGTTCCGGAGGCGGTAAGAAACATGAAAGTTGGAGTGCCTAATATGAGATATGCGCCTGATGCCAGTGGAGCTCCAAGAAGAGGTAGAATTAATACCACTAGAATCCCTTCTGAATGGGAACGTCCAGGCCATCAAAATGTATGTAGTAACTGCAAACATCCAGGGCATAACAGAGCTAGTTGCAGGCAATACCGGTAGCCTCGACATTGTTTTGTTATGGTGATATTAGAATGGATCGTTCGTTATTGTGTAACGTATTAATGGATTGTAGTAAGTTATTAATTGATTGTATGATGATTGTATTAAGTTATTAATCGGAATCAAGTTTGTCTTGTATTACACTACCTCTGTAAAATGAACAGTTGTTGTGTAACGTCAAAGAAAAAATAGTCGATAGGAAATGATAAGTAGTAAAAGAATACGGGGCTTACAAACAAAAAAAGAAATAGTAATGATACGTTGGCTTACATACGGGGCTTACAAACATAAAAATAAAGAGTAATGATACATTGAGATAAATGCTCTTCAATGTTTAGTAATCACCACATTAAACACGACGTGATTTTCTCTAGGTTGATCAATGACTTCAAAGCTGCATTCATCACCAACATTTAGGTCATTGTCCGTAATGAAATCATTCAACCCGCTTAAACGAGTTTGTTGATATTTTGCAACAATTCTAGCACGCCATGATTCCCCTGTGGCAATTCGTAGTTCCACGGTCTTGTTTCGCAACATGTCATTTGTTCTAGCAAATGCCATTAGAATATTCTAAAAATCACAAACATATTTAAATACTGTTAAAAAGCGCAACGAGGAAAAAAGATAAAACAAGAAAACAACTAAAAAGATTTTAACATATCACACCACATAATAACCATGTGAAAATGCCCAGTTTGCCAGCGTCGTCTGAAAATGAGGATTTTGGTTACATGCACCTGCATCATCATCGCATCATCTACTTCACTCTCGAACCTAGAAAAATTCTTCTCACAAGAAGTGTGATCCAGCACAATAGTGTCGAAAGTGAAATCCCCCATGTGTTCAAACACTATAAACTCCCCCTCATCCAAGTCATGAGCGGCCACATACTCCTCCCAACCTTCCCCAAAGAAATGAAGAACTCCATTGTCTGCGGCTCCAACCCTCACTTCCCATGTCCCTAATCGGCTTTTGAGAAGGGCCTTATCTAGGTTCCTCAGCGTTTCGTTCAACCTATTAACGTATGCTGGAGGTAGTGTCTATGAAAAAAAACATATCACGTTTGTTCAATCATAATATAAGTGATATAAATGTAAGATAATTAATAACGACATACCGAACTTGTTGCGAAACCGCAACCAAGAACTTTAAAGAAACGATCAATATCCATTTGCTTCACTGTAGATTAAAAATGGACTTGAAAGATGAATAAGTGGTTAGTTCAAATTGAGCACTTGAATGATAAAGAAATGGACTTGAAAAATGAAGAAGTGGTTAGCTCATGTGGTGTATATTGAACAAGTACATGTACAACAACCTTAATTGCCATCTACCACTTCCAAACGTAGAGAAAATCACATTCCTTACGTTTAAATGTAGAGAAATGCACATTTCCTACGTTTGGACGTAGGGAAATGCAACTTCCTTACGTTTGGACGTAGGGAAATGCAAATTCCATACATTTGGACGTAGAGAAATGCACATTCCATACGTTTATAAGTATGTTTGTGATAAATTTGTTTATGTATGGTTTTGACTTACTATATTAAATGTCTATAATGCATTTTAAGTTATTTGCTAAGTTGATATTGAAAGAGTTTATACTGACTTGAATTGGATTTTAAACTTTATTGAAAGTAGTTGATGACGCTCTAAATGGTACCAATATTTATACCTATATTCACCCCGAATTCTTCTCAAGAGAGGATAGATAGGCTCGTTATTGCTTATAATATGTGTTAAATGCTATTTCCGCATTGGCTTTTTCCCGAGTTTTGATTTTGTCTCATTTTGCGTGTTTTAAGTCCGAATCTGAGCAGAAGCCCCAAAAGGAATGCATTGGCCCGAATTGAAAAGAAAAAGAAGAATAGAGGGCCCGGTAACCCGAGGGTTAGGCCCGGTAAACCGGTGACTTATTCAACACGAAATTTATTCTGCCGCATTGCCTAAGTCGGTTAGGGTTTTAGAGAGTCTTAAGTCGGTCATTGTATCTATATAAGGCCGCATTAACAGAGTTCTTCATAAGTTTTGAGAAGTCTTCATAGTTTATTATCAATTCTTTAATTACATTACAATTATTATGAAATAAAGTTTTTTTTGAGCTTTGGAGAGTTGTTTTTGGTTTCCTCCCTTCTTCCATCATCTCTAACTTGAGTAGATCGAGCTAGATCTCCATTGTTGAAGGTATGAAGTTTTGAACGTTCCTTTTTGTCTTCAATATGGTAGATCTGTTCGTATTTATGTGTTTTAGTTAATCTGCATGCTTAACAACCCCATAATTTACTTATTTTAATCGTACTGAGCAATGTAGATCCAAAAATTAGGAAAAGCCGCCCCCGTTAAACCGGCGGTCTATACCGGTTTACCGAGGCATATTTTAGAAAACCTAAACTGGGATTCACTACAACTACGTTGATCGGCAGGAATAATTAAAACGAGTAATAGGTCTGGCCAATCTAGTATTCGTAATTCATAAATTAAGATGAAGGACCACAAGTGAAGTGTTAATTAGGACATAGTCTTGATGGACCCTAGGAACGTGCTGGTCAATGTCGACAGCTGTCTAGGCGGGTTAGCGGTATGAGGTAACGCTCAATATCGGCAGTTCTAGTTCTTTATACGTATGGGCTATTACGGACCAAGTAAGGAGGGTAGCTTGTGTATAGATTGTCTACTGCCATTGTCGGAGTAGATAGGAGTAGGAATTGCACCCGTAGCTGATAAATATGATAATAATCATTAAGCTCGCGATTAATCTAAGAAAATTATGTGGGGAAGTAAACATAATGATTAACTAATCCAAGTTAGTAGATCGGTGAGGAGGGGGAGAGGTATACCATGTTTGTTTTCTTTTATGTTATTGTTGGTCAGTGACCGCTTATATGTTGCTTCTTAATTAGGTTAGAATCTTTTATACTTATAAGTTGCATTGTCTCTGTTGGATCGACCTTGACTCGCATTTACTATACTGCGATGTACCTAGTATTCTTGCTAGTAATATCGACGTTAGTGACTTACACGCGATCAATAGTGTGTGTAATTAGTGTTATATAGTAAACGACGTAAGTAAATTCAACAAAAAGGTCTTAGATTAAATACTCATCAAAAGACAACACAAAGTACATTCACCAAAATTGTAGTAGCTAACAACATACACAAAAAATACCTACATATCTAAGGACTGATTAAATAGCTCCACATAAAGTTTCTTTCTTAGTACCGGCATATTCTCATGCTTGATCAGAGTAAACTTTTCTTTGCGCAGCAAATGCTCAATGAACTTGACCGTGTATACCCCACAGTCACCCCTGTACAGAATGTAATTTTTTTTATCAAAGGATAAGAATAGTGTAAACTGTATAATATGATAAATAGTTTGAAGTTTATAACAATTACGGTGTTGGCATTTGTGGTACGAATTCAGCTTTTACTACTTTGACCTCAAAATGAAGCTTCTCTGGACCAAGCATTTGTGGGAGTTCATGTAGACGAGCATCCGTCTCCAACACTCTCCTAAACGAAACACCCCATGCTTTGATGTTTCCCCTCACATCATCCTTATACTTCTGCCCCGATAGACAATCAAACACCCTAATCTTCTAGTCGGGAATAGACACTTGGACAGCTGCCCAGTGACCATGAGTAATGGCCCAGGGAATGTATATCACTGTGTTTTCATCCCCTTTCTTGACGTACTGAATCACAAAGTCTAGAATGTCCGTCGTGTCTGGCGTCTTTCCCTGATCTATATGACCATGGCCGTAAAAGGAGGATAAATCAGAGTACGCAATGGCCGTATGCGGTGCAAAGCATTCTAGATGTGATTCCATTTGCCGCTGTATCAGGTCCAGACAAGCCTCGACATGATGTACGCATGCAAAAAGAAGTTAGAGATAATGAAATCAGAAATATGAAAATGAAGTCACAAGAATATACATCTCGGTCTAACTCTTTATACTGGTCATGGAGACGTGTGAACCACGCCTTGCCCGCCGGATCTATAATGCGAAATCCAGCTGCGTAGCCCATTGGAATCGTAATTGGGGGCGGATGTTCTTGTTGGTACCACGTGTTGAAATTGTTTTCCAGGTCATCCGGAAAATTTTTTCAATGGTGTCCATATCACAACATTATCACCGGGCAGACTGACTACGTGCGACCCATCGGTTAAATACCGTGGTTGTTTAGTAGTCTGACGGGTCGTCAATCTTCTGTCAATTGCATCATCCGCCTTTCGTTTACCCAATTGTACAACACTTGGACCAGCAGCTAAACAATATTCAATACATGATCAAGTTAGATAGTTTTTCACAATATAATTTCTAGTTTCGAAATTAAAAATCAAATAACTTACTATAATCAATCCCAGGCTCCACAACCGATGCCTGGCTGGTGGCAGTACATGACCCTGTCGTAGCCTCGGGAGTATCTATACCAAATATAATCGAGATCTCCAATTAATGATAACAAACAATAAAATACCTATGTTAATAATGAAAAATTCAATATAAATTAACTTACTATAAAAAGTATGGAACTCCACATTTGAAGATTCCTCGACATTAACATGTGAAGGGGGTGAAGGATGCAGGTTCTTAGATCTAACCAAGTTAGATCTATACGCAGCGGACGGATCACGATTTACATATCATAAAACATAGTTAAAGGACTTAAAAACTACAAGGGGGTTAAGATCATGTTACCAATAGTAGGAAGAGAAGCCAAGATCTTCCGATGTGTTCTCCAAACGGCGGTTGGTGGACACCCTTCTTGATACACGAACCTCCTTGATATGCAACACCAAGAAAAACCCCAAGTTTTTCTTCAACCTGGTGGAGCTAAGGATCGAACTCCTTAGCCTTTTTTTTCTTATGAATTTCGTGGCTTATCCTTCCCCTAGGGCTCGGGGAGAACTCTCTTTTTATAGGCAAAATTCAAGAGAGAAAACCTATACCCAATCGGTTTAACAAAATAAAAGAGATAATTCTAATTATTATTATCCAATAAAAATAAGAGATAATTATAATCTTATAATAAGAAAATATAATTATCCTTATAGTTAAGAGATAAATAATAAATAAATTATTTTCTTTTATTTATCTAATTAATTATTTAACAAATAAATAACTAATTACACAATATGTCATTATCCAGGAAAACTAATTTCTTGGAAAATCCAAGACATATTGGCGCCACACTAAGCCCACTGCCCACGTAAAATGTCTTTTCGTGTATTATATTATTTAGCCCAACTAAATAATATCCATGCATATCAATTAATTAGCCCAGCCAATTAATTATCACTGAGGCCCAAATAACAAGATAATTAGTCCGAATTACGGAAGCCACATCGGGGACCATGGACCTATAACCGGTAGCTCCAATAATTAATTATTCATCGAACGTAATAAGTACATTAATTATTAATTCCGGGATTACGCCACCATAAACCCGAAACTGAACTCTACCGATTATAGATGCATACTTATACTCAACCCATAGAGTGAATAAGCGTCCATTGATATAATCACTACATACGGATTAACCCTCCATAGATTGTCCATTACGAGTGGGAAGTCTCCGTGAACCCGACTCGAATATCTTATCCTTATTTACCATTAACCCCCTAGTGATGAATTAGTTCACATATCTGACTAGTAGCTAATTAGTCTAACATGAACTGGGCCCATCGATCATTTTCTTAGGGCTAACAAATAAGGGGATCGTCTCTCTACTTCCCGCAGGAAGGAATGGATTCCATGTCCGTGAAAATCGAACTACTCACTCATCCGGAGATAGTGCCAATGAGAAGTAGCTTGGAACACATTATTTAAGTGAACCGTAACTAACACATCAAACACTACCCCGGGACAAGCAGCACCCAGTGATCACCTCAGGATTAAGGTTGATCCATATATGATCATCTAATGATTTAATAAGATTCCTCGATCACGGAATTATATCGAGAAATTCGATTAAATCGGTCCAATCTATATGAATGCCATCATATATAAATGCCCCACGTAGGTACCTCTACCGACAAACCGGATAAGACTATCACACCCTAAGGTGTTACGGGTGCATTATTGGTGTTTTAATCAAGAGACCCTAAACTCGATTAATTTCACCACGGACTAACAACGCTTTAAGCATATCTCCACTAACTCAATCCTCACGTGTAATCCATACACCGAGTTAAGTGGTTACATACAGATATACTTAGGGTTTGCAGCAGTGTATTACTTTACAAGCACAAAGCAAGTAACTAGGTGAGATAAATTCTGTCATCCATTAAAAATAATTACACAAATTGTCTTTCGGGCACTACACCTAACAGGGGGAGGGGTAGTATCATCGCCAGTATCTGCATCAAAATTGACACTCTCATCAATTCACAATAACAAACAATATCTATGTTAATAATACAAAATTCAATATAAATCAACTTACCAAACAATATTTAGATGTAAATAACATAATGCTTACCCGAATCAAACGTAGTCTCCATATAAGGATCGTCCACCAAAAACTCGTCGACCAAATCCTTATGCTGGCCCCCCTCCTCGACTCCCTCCTGCTGAACTCCCTCCAGCTGCACTCCCTTTTTCCCGGGTTGAGAAACTCCTTCAAGAATCTTATCAAACCCGAACATCATCAAGTTGTCAGTCGGGGTAGGCGATGGATGAGTATGCTGATGCGTATGCCGATCGTGTGCGGGCGATGAGTATGCCGACCGTGTGTGGGCGATCGGTATGCCGATCGCATGATGACCATGTGTCGACCGATCAGGGGCAGTCTGGATGACAGCGTTTGCATCAACCCCTTATGTTCAAGAAGTATCGCCCCATGCTCATTCTGTCGTTGAACTACCTCTCGAAGTACTTGCCGGTTCTCATCATTCTGTCGGCGAATTTCCACCCGAATCTCATTCAACCCATTATCTATCCTTCTCTTCACATCCCTATAAAGACTAGCAACTTCATCTTCTTCATTAGATTCATCTTCTTCCGCCTGTAGCATTTCAGTGTAGGAACTGTGTGGCACATGTCGTGAATGAGGAGGTGAATGTGACTCATGTGGAGAGGGATGTGAAGTAGAGGCTGACTGTTGTGTAGTAGAGCGTGGCTGCTGTGTAGTAGAGCGTGGCTGCTGTGTAGTGGATGGACGTTTATGAGGTGGCTGTGCAATTGGTGCAGCCCGAGGGATCACACGTGGTGGCTCAGTAATCTCCGCATCAGGGATGCCCCTAGCTGCCATCAACTTCCCTTGCACCCAGATATCCTATAACACGGCTCTGCAAACAATGTTTATTTCATTAGAATTAACAATAACAAAATGTTTAACCATACCGGATATAATTAAAAGGAAATATTTATTAAGCTTATTACATTATTTGCCTTCGGCAAAAACGTCTTCCACTGCGGAGGGGGATTCTTACAACTCCATCTCATCATCTGAGGAGCCGCATCAGGAGTTCTGAGGGTGGCGGCAACAATCGGAACACCAATATCCTGGAGGGTCTCGTAAGCCCAAAACTGTAAGGCATGTATAACCCCTTGTACCTTCACCCTGCCTTCTGTGCTTTCCTTGTAGGTATTTATCATGTGGCAAATATTTTTATAGGTGTGATCCCACAACCAAGTACCCCAAGGAATGTCATTTAAGCCTTCTATATTCGCAACCAAATATAAGGTCTCATGAGGTATGCCACTAGTCTCATCATGACCCATCATAATCCCGTGAATAAGGTAGACTAAACCTACATGGTAGAGAACTTTAGGATTCTCAGCCTGATTCAATAACCATCTCTCAATATCCAATATGGTGCTCAAACGGGAGTGAAGCTCATGGATGTGGCCGTGTGTCCCCTCATCAAAACACTTGGAATAAGGTTCGGGAGGTTCCGGGAGATCCCCAAACATAAAACCGGTCATCATGCAAAACTCCCGCCTACCGAACTTCGCGGTCGTCTCACCAAATCTAAAATGAAGCTCAGATAAACGGAATTGAAACATACATATTGCAAAACCTTGGAGGAAACCTGCCATTCATTGTATATTTCAATGAATTGTCGAAAAACCCCACCTCTCAATGTTTCCTCAAATCTGATCCTTCTCATGTGAATTTCAAGAAGATCCCGGAGCTTGGTCTTTTCCCCTCTAAAAGTCCATGTCAAATTTTCCCTTTGTTTGTAGACATCAGAACCACGAGGACAATCAACTGTTAACAAACAAATGGAATGGATTATTATCAACAATCAACAATGCAAATGCAGAAATAGAATTGGCAGGTGGGGTGATCGATATTTTCTCTCTCTTACTTTATGTCCCATCAAACATTAGTTTATTTATTTTGAGTGGGGATATCGACACTTATAGTACCTCATGTTTTAGCATTGTCTCAAAAAAAAACGACCTTATGTTTTTAAATGGCAAATTTGGTCCCCTAGGTTTATGTTTTTTTTTTCTTCAGTTTTAAGACAATTTCAGATCTTCCGTCAAACTTAACGTGATAAAACGTTAACATAAAACCTGACTAATCCACGTAATCTTTTATTATAAAAAAAAATCCACTTATTCTTCATTTGCCACGTATTCTTCCAAATTTTTTTTATTTTTTTTTTGGGAGAATTGCTCCGATGCCATTCCCAAAAGAACGGTCATTTAGTCGAACACCAAAAAAAACATTAAAAAAAAATATTGTCTTTCTATAATCTTATTCCCTCTTCCTTCCGACATCCTTTTCTTCCATAACCTTTTTCATCTCCTTCCTTTTCTAAACACCAAAAATTTGCAGGTTTATTTTTCTTCAATTTTGCAGGAAAAATTGCATAAATCTTACAGGTATATGAAGAAATCCTCAATCCATTGAGAATTTGCAGGAATTCGAATCAAAATAAAAGAAACGGGAAAATGTAAGAACGCTAAAATGAAGAAGATGAATTTGAATTCATTGAATGTTTCAATTAAATGTTACAGCTGCATTGTTCTATGTATATCAAAATCCAAAACCACCAAACATCAAGTGTAACCGTCCTAAGATATCTTAAAAACTACGGACTTCTTTAATAAACAGAGTCTTGAGATTAATTAGAAAAATGAAGTCAACTGTATTCTTGAACAAAATATACGATGAAGATCTTGCATCCAGTAAAAGACATAAACCTTAAAAATGTTAAATTCATAACATTTCCACACCTTGTGACATCAGGGGCATGAACTAAGTCCTTCACACAGCATGTTCCACTATATTTGCACAGAGATCGAATAAAATTGTTGAAAAAAGAACCATTTCCTCCTTCTCCTCTGCCTTATTTCTGCCTTTCTTTCATCTCCGCCGCCACAATTGGGCAGCTTCACCGCCGGATGTTGAATTTTATGTAATCGAACTGAAACAATTGTAAACGAGCTGAAACAATCAAGAACAGGACGAATGAAGAACATAACGATTGAAGAAGATGAAGTGCAGAAATTAAAAAATGGAAAAAGCGGGAAAACTTCATTTATCATTTCTGGGAAATTCTCAACAATACAATGAAATTGAACTTTCAGAGAGGTGGATTACAACTACTAAAGGAGTATATATAGGCTGAATCAGTTGTAACTGATTGCAACAAACTCTAACTGTTTCTTCTCCTATGTGTTCGACGAAATGCCTCAATGGCTAAAAAAATACTCACAACCGTGTGCACTTCCCGATGTTTTGGTACTGTTTTGTCTCGTTTTCCGTGTTTTATAGGATGTATCGAATCTGAGCATTGGAGAATGGATTTGGACCAAAAGGAATGCATTGGGCTGAGTGATTGAAGTCCAAGAAGAAGCCTGCTGAAGAAAAAGAAGAATAGGCCCGGTAGGCCCGGTAAACCGGCGTCTTGTGGAACACGAAATTCATTCTGCCGCATTATCTAAGTCGGTTAGGGTTTTAGAGAGTCTTAAGTCGGCCATTGTATCTATATAAGGCCGTATCATCTGATTATTACATACATCTCGAATATCTTTGAATACATTACAATTATTATTATGCAATAAAGTTTTCTTGAGATTTGGAGAGTTAATTTCGGTTTCCTCCCTTCTTCCATCATCTCTAGCTTAAGTAGATCAAGCTAGATCTCCATTGTTGAAGGTATGAAGCTTTGAACGTTCCTTTTTGTCTTCAATATGGTAGATCAGTTCGTATTTATGTGTTTTAGTTAATCTGCATGTTTAACAACCCCATAATTTACTTATTTTAATCGTATTGAGCAATGTCGATCCAGAAATTAGGAAAATCCGCCCTCGGTAACCGGCAGTCTATACCGGTTTACCGAGGCATGTTTTAGAAAACCTAAACTCGGATTCACTACGGCTACGTTGATCGGCAATAATAATTAAAACGAGTAGTAGGTCTGGCCAATCTAATATTTGTAATTCGTAAATTAACATGAAGGACCACAAGTGAAGTGTTAATTAGGACATTGTCTTGAATGGACCCTGGGAACGTGCTGGTCAATGTCAACAGCTGTCTAAGCCGGTTAGCTGTATGAGTAGCGCTCAATATCGGCAATTCTAGTTCTTTATGCGTATGGGCTATTACGGACCAATTAAGGAGGGTAGCTTGCGTATAGATTGTCTACTGCCATTGTCAAAGTAGATAGGGTTAGGAATTGCACCCGTAGCTGATAATGATACTTAAAATGAAAGCTCGATTAATCTAAGGAAATTATGTAAGGAAGTAAACATAACGATTAACTAATCCAAGTTAGTAGATCGGTGAGGAGAGGGAGAGGTATACCATGTTTGTTTTCTTTTATGTTATTGTTGGTCAATGACCGCCTGTATGTTGCTTCTTAATTAGATTAGAATCGTTTATACTTATAAGTTGCATTGTCTCAGTGGGATCGACCTGACTCGCATTTACTATACTGCGATGTACCTAGTATTCTTGCTAGTAATATCGACGTTAGTGATCATGACTTACACGTGATCAAGGAGGCTTCATATATACATCTTCATCTAGATCTCCATGTAAGAAAGTATTGTTTACATCTAATTGATGTAAAATCCATCCTTGTTGAGCAGCTAGTGCCATAAATAATCTGATTGTTGTTTGCTTTACAACTGGAGAAAAGGTTTCCAGAAAATCTATTCCTTCAGTTTGTGTGAAGCCTTTAGCTACCGATCTAGTTTTATACCTTTTTATGGATCCATCTGATTTCCTTTTTATTCTATAAACCCATTTGCAACCAATAGGTTTTACTGATACAAGTAACTTCACAAGAGTCCAAGTATTTGTTTTCTCCAAAGCTTCCAATTCCAGATTCATGGCATCCTGCCATTTTGGATCATGTCTGCCATTTTGGATCCATGTCTTTGATGTTTGCTATGAACCCCGTGCATATTAGTATATGTTAATAGAATCAATAGAATGAAGAGATCCTCCTTTTTTCGGTACCACAATTGATGTTTGCTATGAACCCCTTGATAACTTAGGAATATCGAGCTTTCATTAGTATATGTAATAAGACAATTGAATTTTATTCAGTGCCATACAATAAGGAGTGTGGTGTTTTATTGCCAAGCAAAGGAGTAGGAATGAGATTGATTAAGTACACTGCATGACTAACACAATATCCCCAATATTCTATAGGTATACTAGACTGTATTCTTTAATCCCTAGCTACATTCAATATATGATGATGTTTCCTTCCAATGCCTCTTGGAATCTAATACATACAATAAGAGCTTAGTAGGCAAGCTTTTATATCTAGGAATCACAAGACCAGATATAGCATTTCCTGTCCAACAATTGAGTCAATTCCTGGACAAGCCTAATGAAGCTCATCTTAAGGCGGCATATAGACTTCTTAGATTTCTTAAATCAGCACCAAGAAAGGGTCTTTTCTTCCCTAGCAAAGGAGAGATCAAACTGAAAGCCTTCAGTGATTCAGACTGGGCAGGATGCAAGAAAACAAGAAGGTCTGTCACTGGATTCCGTGTTTTCTTGGGCAATGCTTTAATCTCATGGAAATCAAAGAAACGTTGGACTTATTTTTATGTTTTAGTGATGAGTGCCGACTAGGTGTTATAGAGCAAAGGCAAAAAGATGTCTAGATCAAATGTATAGGTTTATTAGAGTTTGATCTTGGATAGATTTGATCAAACAAGATCGTAAATGGTCGGTGACTAATATCGACGGACACATTCGTCTATATCGATAGAGTACCTAGGTCAGTAGACTAGTTAGGAACCTGCTGAAGACTGAAGGCTGAGGACTCAAACTCAGTTATTGAAGGCTTAGTGATTAAACTTAGTATTTAAATTCAAGGATATGGAATCAGAATTTAGAGAAGTCTGTGATGACCTAAACTGATTACATATACCTTGTGTACAAGGTCTAAGTTCCACAAGTTAAGTGATGATTGGAACTTAGTTATGTTTAAATGGTGTAATCTAACTTCATAAATAAAAGTTAGATAAAAGAAGTCAGCTGCATTGTTTCATAAACACAACAAGATATGGATCAGCTGACTGATATGTATTTCAGCAGACTTATGGTCACAGGAACCTGCTGATACACATACTTCGAATTATTCAAAGGCTACATTGGAAGATTACAAAGAAAGGGACAGCTAACAACCTCTGATTTTATCAAACAAATCAATGGTTAAGATTAAAGGGACGATTGGGATGATTCAGACCTTTATCCAATGGATACAAGTCAAAGAGTGGACAGACTGTATACTATCAAAAAGGAATCTGACAGTGTCAGTCCTAGGAACAGTCAGAAAAAGCAAGTCAAGATGGAGAAAAATCCAAAACGGCTATGTTTGAATTTCAAACATAAGTCACAAGGATTTCTACCTATAAATAGAGGACTCATAACTCAGATACAAGTGATGATTTTTGAAGAAAAAAAATAAGGATCCATCTTGAGCTATCAGAATTAAATCGATCAAACACCCTGCTGACCCTACTGAGCATAAGGCTACTGATCCAGTACAACTCTTCAAGTGTAATCTACATTCAAGCTACACCAAGTTTACACACTTGAAGACATCAAGCTGCTGATCATATCATCCCGATCAAGCTGCTGAAAGCTGAATCACTTACTTGATTCAAACTTTCTTTCATAAGGAATCTACTGAAGACAGTGAAGCACATCTGTGTGTCAAGGACTGTTGTTTGTGGTGGAGCTGGTGAAGAGGCAATCCTACTCTTCAAGGACCGGTGGAAGACTTTGGAGCATCAATCCTACTGTTCCAAGTGTTCGGTTGTGAAGCCATAGTTATTGGTGAAGGACACGCAACTCAGGGATTTTTGTAACAGCTACCTCAAGAATCTCTAGTGAATTACCTCCAACATCACAGGAGAAGAGTGGACTGACAGGATTACACAACCTTGAACCACTATAAAATCTGCCTACTTACTTTCGCATTTATATTCTGCATTTAGTATAACTAGCACATCAACCTACTCAATCTAGCATCTGAATCACACACACTACTGAGTATCTAATACTTGGTATCATATTTAACAACAAGTAATAAGGCTTAATTTTTGATATATTTCCGCTGCACAAATTCAGTAAACTCAACGGTCGACGGACTACGATCGATCGACTACGACCGATCAGTGCTCTTTGAAGTTCTTGAGTTTGTTAACTCCAAAAAGTTTTAAGTGTTAAGTTTATTCACCCCCCTCTAAACTTAATCAAAGCCTTTTCAAGGGACCAACAATTGGTACCGGAGCGATTAGCTTCGTTCAAGTAATCCTACTTGTTGTGCTTGTGAAAATACTTTGAAAACTTTTTCAAGTTTCTGATTTTCAAAGCTTTGCATCATGGATAACAACCAGTATGCTAGAACAATGTTGATGTGTTCTTTAGATCATTTTGATGAGTATAAACGTCGTATGCAGGCTTATCTAGTTGCAACACATGATGAAATGATGGATGTGCTAACAGATGGACCACTGGAGATTACCAAGTCAGTAACAGTGGGAGATGAGACACAGTACATTCCAAAGCCAAAAAGAGAATGGACTGCTGAAGATAGAAAAAGAGCAAACCTCAACAATATTGCTATTGATATTATATACAGAACCTTAGATAGCAATATGTATATGAAGGTGAAGGATTGCAAGACCGTAAAGGAACTTTGGGACAAGTTGCAATTAATCTATGAAGGCACTGATGCAATTAAAAAGAACAAGATCAGTGTGGCAAAGAAGAAGTTCCAGGAGTTCAAAATGAAACCAAATGAGACCATTGAACAAATGGAATCAAGATTCAATACAATCATGGATGAACTCACCCTACTGAGTGTGAAGTACTCACAAGAAGAAATCAACTCAAAAATCTTGGAAGCATTACTTGCAAAAGAAGTTTGGGAGATGAAGGTGACTGCCATAGAAGAAATGAGAAGTTTACATGAAGAGGACACCTTCAAATTGTTTTCAGATCTTAAGGCTTATGAATTTAGCAAGAAGCTTGTACCTGAGACTGAAAAAGAAGAACCAAAGACCACTGCATTGGCTGCTTCACACCAAGAAGAAACATCAGGAGCTCAAGATGATCTACTGGATGAGATGCAAGAGCAGATTGCCCTACCGAGCAAGAAAATCAGAATGATGAAAACAGGAAAGGGTTCTCCAAGGAATTTCACAAAGAAATTCAGTGAAAAGAAAAAGGAAGAATCAAAGAAAGACAATGATTACTTGTGCTATCATTGCAAGAAACTAGGACACTTCAAACTTGACTGTCCTGAATTAAAACAGAAAAAGGAACCTGATTATCTTTGCTTTAATTGCAAGAAGCATGGACATTTCAGACCTGATTGTCCAGACCTACTGAAGTCCAAGAGTCAACAAAGAAGATCTGGCAAGAAAGCTATGGTTGCTGAAGATGAATCAGGATATGAAGTAGAATCAGAAAAGGGAAATGAATCTGATGATACTGCACTTGTTGCTGAGATGGAAGATTATGCTTTAATGGCTAATATGGATGAAACGAGAGGAGGTATACAATTCGTATCTATTAACACTCCTGCTGGAAGTGATTGTGAATCAACTTGTGGTTCAAATACTAAAAATTCTGACAATGAAGAAACTTTGGATACCATCCTTAATCAACTAAGGATAATACAATCTGGTTATGAGATTGTGAAGGCTGAAAAAGAATCTCTTCAATCAGAAGTTGAAAGATTAAATGCTGAATTAAGAGTTCTCAAAGGAAAGGAAAAAGAAGTTAGACAAAATCAGCATAAGCCTGATGTACATTCAGTAGCTGCTAAGTCTGCTGAACCATCTTGTTCCTCCACTGCATTCAAATCTGGAAAGCCTTATGATGATAGAATAGGGCTTGGATTTGGAACTCAACAATCCAATAAGAGTGGATCCAGTAAGGTCACTGAACCTAGTACCAGAATTGGTCCTAAGTTTGTGCCTGCACAAGATCCAACTCCCAAAAGGGTTGCTGAGGCAGTAAAGCCTATTGAGAAAACTTCAAGGAAGCAAAATCAGAAGTCAAGAAAGTCAACAGCTCCTAATAAAAAGAATAAATCTAAAAATAGGACTGATGTGCCTTCTAGACCTGCTGATAGCACACTTGGTACCAAGTCTGCTGGACCACACAAAAGTAAAAATCAGAAATATTCCAAGGATAAGAATCCTAAATCCAAAAATGCTAATCATTCAAGGGATACTTATCTCAGGGGGAAAGGTAGATTGTTCCCTACTGATGATGATTGGAATATTCCTGCACCTACTGCTAGAAACAACAGATATAACCATGCTGCTAGGGTAAAACCTAAGCAATGGAATCAGCAGAGGACTCAGCAGAGGACTTATACAAGACCTCAGCAGGGACCTCAGCAGACTCCATATTACAGGGCTGTTCCTAACAGACATCAAACCCATGGTTATCCTAGTGCTTCTAACAAAAGAAATCACTTTAAACAACATTATATTCCAAAAGGCCAGAAAGCATATGTGAATCCTACACAACCAACTGTTAGACCTTATGGATGTCTAGAATACATGTATGAACCAAAGTATGATACCTTTCAAAGAAGACCTTATGGAAACTTTCCAAGGGTCATGCTTACCACGACCATTATGGACCCAAACGGGTTTGGGTACCTAAAATGCACTAACTTTGTTTTGTAGGGTGTACGGTACTTTGACGGTGGATGTTCCGGACATATGACAAAGAATAAGCAACTTTGTCAAGTTTTGTGGCAAAGGATGGTCCAAGAGTGAATTTTGGCAACAAGAACACACCGGGATACACAAAAGGATATGGCACACTTGTGAGAAATGGATTAACAATCGGGAATGTTGCATATGTGGAAGGATTTGGACTACAACCTGCTGAGCGCTGGACAGTTTTGTGACATGGGATACAAGGTCACTTTTGACAAAAACACATGTATTGTCATTAGTGAAAGAGGTGATCAAGTTGTATTGGCTGGAAGAAGACAACAAAACATGTATGTTGTGGATTGGTCTACTGCTGTTCCAGAAACATGCCTGATTGTGCATACCAAGTCAGAACTTAATTGGTTATGGCATAAGAAGTTGAATCATCTAAATTTTGATGATATCAATCAGTTGGTGAAGAAGAAATTGGTAATTGGTTTACCTGAGATCACATTCAGAAAGGATGCTATTTGTGATGCCTGTTAGCAAGGTAAACATACAAAGTCAAGCTTCAAGTCAAAGACTAAACAATCAACAAAAAGAGTTTTAGAGCTGGTGCACATTGATCTATTTGGACAGTAACACCAACAAGTGTAATAGGAAAGAAGTAAACTTTGATAGTTGTGGATGATTATTCAAGATACACTTGGGTGATATTCATGAACAAGAAAAGTGAAACACTTCAAAAGATGCCTGAACTTTTGAAGAGATTGCAAAATGAGAAAAGTTTGACAGTAGTGAAGATCAGATCAGACAAGGGTACTGAATTTCTCTACAAAGTTATAAGAGAATATTGTGAACAGAATGGTGTACTACATCAATCGGTCGTTGTCTTGGTACACCTCGGCAAAATAGGGTTCTGAAAGAAGAAATAGAACTCTAAAAGAAGCAGGAAGAACTATGATTTATAAAGCGCATTACTTGCTGAAAGATATTGGGTTTGAAGCGAGTTAATACGACATGCTATACACAAAACAGAACCTCAGTGAACAAGAAGCTGTTGAAGACACCTTATGAGATTTGGAATGGAAAAAAACCTAATATATCTTACTTACATCCATTTGGAAGCAAGTGTTTTATCTTGAATCACAAGGAACAATTGAAGACATTCCAACCAAAATCAGATGAAGGAATATTCTTGGGATATTCTTCAGTTAGCAAGGCATTCAGGTTACTGAACAAAAGGACACTGAAACATGAAGAAACAATACATGTTTTATTTGATGAACCTAAGTTCACTGGAATGGAAGATGAAGCTTCAGAACCTGCTGAGAATCAACAAGTCACTGATCCAGAATGTGTTGAAGTTTTGGAAAGGTTTAATGACTTAAAGGTTTCTGATTCAGCCCCTGTTGAACACCCTGCTGGTGACACTACTGATGCATCAACTGAAGCAGTTCAAGGATCTGCTGAACCCCCTGAAGAAACAGCAGACCCTACTAAAGGTGATGTTCCTGAGAATCAATCTAACCAGAATCCATAGTGGTTAAGGGATCACCCTGCTGAACAAGTCATTGGTAACATACAGCAAGGTGTGAGGACTAGAAGAAAATTAGAAGCAATGTTTACCTGCTTTCTATCTCAAATGGAACCTAAAGTTGTTGAAGAAGCAATATCAGATCCAGATTGGATAATTGCTATGCAAGAAGAGTTGAATGAATTTGAAAGAAATCAAGTTTGGACACTAGTGGAAAGGCCTAATCATGCAAACATAATTGGAACAAAATGGGTATACAGAAACAAATTGGATGAATCTGGTACCATTGTGAGGAATAAGGCCAGACTAGTAGCAAAAGGCTATTCTCAAGCAGAAGGAATAGATTTTGATGAAACATATGCCCCTGTTTCAAGATTGGAAGCTATCAGATTATTTTTGGCATATGCTGCTTATAAAAACTTCAAGGTATACCAGATGGATGTCAAAAGTGCATTTTTGAATGGCATTCTGGGAGAGGAGGTCTATGTTCAGCAACCTCCAGGATTTGAAGTTAAAGATCAAGAAGATAAAGTGTATAGACTCAATAAAGCACTTAATGGTTTGAAACAAGCACCAAGAGCATGGTATGAGACTCTATCTCAATTCTTGGTAGACAATGGTTTTACCAAAGGTACCATTGACAAGACTCTTTTTAGAATCAATGAAGGAAACAACACCCTGCTAATACAGAGCAATGGCAATAACAGCATGTGACATTCTGTGGATCATCTACTTACTCAAGGACTTTCAAATTGATCACACAGATGTGGTGCCCCCATATTGTGATTGTCAAAGTGCATTGGACATTGTAGAGAATCATGTTTTTCATGTGTTGGACTTATTTTTATGTTTTAGTGATGAGTGCCAGACTAGCTGTTATAGAGCAAAGGCAAAAAGATGTCTAGATCAAATGTATAGGTTTATTAGAGTTTGATCTTGGATAGATTTGATCAAACAAGCATCGTAAATGGTCACCGACTAATATCGACGGACACAATCTATATCAATAAGGTACCTAGGTCAGTAGACTAGTTAGGAACCTGCTGAAGACTGAAGGCTGAGGGCTCAAACTCAGTTATTGAAGGCTAAGGGATCAAACTTAGTATTTAAAGTCAAGGATATGGAATCAGAATTTAGGGAAGTCTGTGATGACCTAAACTGATTACATATACCTTGTGTACAAGGTCTAAGTTCCACAAGTTAAGTGATGATTGGAACTTAGTTATTTTTAAATGGTGTAATCTAACTTCATAAATAAAAGTTAGATAAAAGAAGTCATCTGCATTGTTTCATAAACACAACAAGATATGGATCAGCTGACTGATATGTATTTCAGCAGACTTATGGTCACAGGAACCTGCTGATACATATACTTCGAATTATTCAAATGCTACATTGGAAGATTACAAAGAAAAGGACAGCTAACAACCTCTGATTTTATCAAACAAATCAATGGTTAAGATTAAAGGAACGTTGGGATGATTCAGACCTTTATCCAATGGATACAAGTCAAAGAGTGGACAGACTGTATACTGTCAAAAAGGAATCTGACAGTGTCAGTCCTAGGAACAGTCAGAAAAAGCAAGTCAAGATGGAGACAAATCCGAAACGGCTATGTTTGAATTTCAAACATAAGTCACAAGGATTTCTACCTATAAATAGAGGACTCCTAACTCAGATACAAGTGATGATTTTTGAAGAAAAATAAGGATCCATCTTGAGCTATCAGAATTAAATCGATCAAACACCCTGCTGACCCTACTCGAGCATAAGGCTACTGATCCAGTACAACTCTTCAAGTGTAATCTGAATTCAAGCTACACCAAGTTTACACACTTGAAGACATCAAGCTGCAGATCATATCATCCCGATCAAGTTTCGTTGAAAGTTGAATCACTTACTTGATTCAAACTTTCTTTCACAAGGAATCTACTGAAGACAGTGAAGCACATATGTGTGTCAAGGACTGTTGTTGTGGTGGAGCTGGTGAAGAGGCAATCCTACCCTTTAAGGACCAGTGGAAGACTTTGGAGCAGCAATCCTACCTGTTCCAAGTGTTCAGTTTGTGAAGCCATAGTTATTGGTGAAGGACAAACAACTCAGGGATTTTTGTAACAACTACCTCAAGAATCTCTAGTGAATTACCTCCAACATCACAGGAGAAGAGTGGACTGACAGGATTACACCACCTGGAACCACTATAAAATCTGCCTACTTACTTTCTGCATTTATATTCTGCATTTAGTATAACCAGCACATCAACCTACTCAATCTAGAATCTGAATCACACACAGACTACTGAGTATCTAATACTTGGTATCATATTTAACAACAAGTAATAAGGCTTAATTTTTGATATATTCCGCTGCACAAATTCGGTAAACTCATCGGTCGAGACTGCGAGTATCAAGACACTATTGACCGGTCAATGATCTTTGAAGTTCTTGAGTTTGTTAACTCCGAAAGTTTTAAGTGTTAAGTTTATTCACCCCACCCCCCTCTAAACTTAACCAAAGTCTTTTCAAGGGACCAACGTCATGAAAGGACAAAGCATATTGAGATAGATTGTCACTTTGTAAGGGAAAAATATCTAGCCAAGGTTATAAAACCTTAACCTATTCAAACTCAAAACCAACCATCAAACCTTCTGACATAGACAAAGCTACATTCATAAGACTTTTACAAGCATACCCTCTCAAAGATATTTATGAACACAAATCATGTTGAAGTGCACACGGTTGTGAGTAGTTTTTGGCAAGCTTCACCTAGTCCATACTGCACCAAGTTCAGCTTGAGGGGGTGTTGAAGTGCACACGGTTGTGAGTAGTTTTTTGGCCATTGACACATTTCGTCGAACACATAGGAGAAGAAACAGTTAGAGTTTGTTGCAATCAGTGACAACTGATTCAGCCTATATATAATCCATTAGTAGTTGTAATTCACCTCTCTGAAAGTTCAATTTCATTGTATTGTTGATAATTTCCTAGAAATGACAAAATGAAGTTTTTCCACTTTTTCCATTTTTAAATATCAGCACTTCGTCTTCTTCAATCGTTCTGTTCTTCATTTGTCCTGTTCTTGATTGTTTCAGCTCGTTTACAATTGTTTCAGTTTGATTTCAGGAGTCCTTACACAAGATTTTTGATGAACTATTCCTTTCTTTCTATAAAAGGAAACATATTGAATTCAACACCATGATCAGATCTGATGGTCTTAATGCATTTGTCAAACTGAGTTTGGACAAATGTACAAAAGGCTTGAAGAAGACCATCAGCTTCTGCTTTGGCTTTCATTAAAAAAAATCCATGTGAATCTTGTATATTCATCAACAATAGACAGAAAATATGTTTCTCCATTAACAGTTGGAACTCTGTTTGGACCCCCAATATCAACATGAACTAAATCAAAACAATGAGTAATAAAAGAAACACTGACAGGAAATGAAGGCTTCTTTTGTTTTGCCAAAGGACAAATCATACAATCATTATTTGGCAGTTTTATGCTAGAATCTATAGACTGTAAAGTCTTTATTCTCTGTAATGAAGGGTGTCCTAGCCTAAAATGCCACAACATAGACTCAGAAAATATACAAGAATTGCAGACTGCACTGCATCTATCAATGTTAGGAGTCTTGAAATCAGCAAGAAGAAAATATAACCCATCCTTTTGATTAGCTAAACCAGTCCTCCTCATAGTTTTGTGTTCCTGCACAATAACACTGTCAGGACCAAAAGAAACAGAAAAACTACTATCATGAGTAAGTTTCTTAACAGTTATTAGATTGTAAGTGAAAGATGGAATGCAAAATACATTTTGCAAGATAATATCCGTATTAATTCTAGCCTTGCAAATGTGTGTGACTTGAATAGGTGAGCCATTTGGTAATCTTACATATAAATTCTCAGCAATTCTAACATCAAACATAACTTTAAGAGAAAAAACAATATGGTCAGTGGCCCCTGAATCTAAGATCCAGTGTACCAAATTGCCATTGTTACCTTGCCCCTGAGAATTGGATCCAGCTGCCATGACCACTGAATTACAATGCGCATTTGAAGACTGCAAGCCCTAGATCAATGACAGCAGGTGATCATACTGAATTTGAGAGATAGGTCCAGAATCTGAAGCCAATTGTTGTGCTGGAGGTGCCTTTTCTGATGAATCTTGACAACCATCTGTGATTACATTGTTAGCAACAGGACATGTGCCTCTGCCATAAGACTTAAAATTGGGTGGAAAACCAAATTTCTTGTAACACTTGTCAACTGTATGTCCTTCTTTCCCATAGAATGTGCACACAGTCCTCTTTGAAACTCCTTGAGTATTCCTACCATTTCCTCTTCCTTGACCTCTGCCCTGAGGAAGATATCTAGCCTGCTTGACTAGATACAACATTACAATCCACACCAGCAACAGGAAATTGTGAAGCTGTGGCCAGGATTACAGAATTTGTACTTGCAGTGTTGTAATCTAGTTGTTGTTCATGATTCAAGGCCATTACAAATGCAGTTTTAATATCTAGCAATGGAAAAGTCATTAGAACCTGTGATTTGACTGTACTGAAGTTTCCATTTAACCATTTCAAGAATCTTGTAGTATAGGCTTCATCATAATATTGCCGCATAATCTGCAAAGCAGGACATGTGCAAGGAGGGATGGGCCTTAATACAAGGTATTGATCCCATAGAGACTTAAGCTTTCTCTTCTTCAAGATTTGAGAGTTTTTAAGCATTCTTCCTTCCAAATCTATCTTGGAAGTCAACCCAGATTTCACAAGCTGTATCAAAATAAATGACGCTCTCAGCAACTGTAGGCACCATTGAATTAATCAACCAAGAATGAACAAGATCATTCAATTGCATCCAATTCGAATACCCTGCATCTTCAGCATCAAGCATGGTGGATGTACCATCTACAAAACATAATTTGCCACGAGAAGATAACACCTTCGTGATCGCTCTTTTCCAATGATTATAGTTGTCCACGCCCTTTAACAAAGGTTGAACAAGAACAAGACTGGGATTATCGTTTCCAGTAGCCATTGGAGATAAACAAGAAATTGACGAGAACCTTCAAATTCAAGAAGAATAACAGGAAAGATTGACAGCGGAAAGCTAATTAAGCTCTGATACCATGTTGAATTTTATATAATCGAACTGAAACAATTGCAAACGAGCTGAAACAATCAAGAACAGAACGAATGAAGAACAGAACGATTGAAGAAGACAAGAAGTGCTGAAATTTAAAAATGGAAATAGTGGGAAAACTTCATTTTATCATTTCTGGGAAATTATCAACAATACAATGAAATTGAACTTTCAGAGAGGTGAATTACAACTACTAATGGAGTATATATAGGCTGAATCAGTTGTAACTGATTGCAACAAACTCTAACTGTTTCTTCTCCTATGTGTTCGACGAAATGCCTTAATGGCCAAAAAACTACTCACAACCATGTGCACTTCAACACCGAAACCTTCCCCATAGCTGCAAGTTGTGAAAGGGTCTTTTAATTTTGGATGGTTATTGTACAAGAACTGGAAATTAAAAAACCCTTTCTTCTGATGAAATTAGGGATTTGTGATTTTTTTCTTCAAAATTTGCTAATTTGGACCAAGGGGTAAAGTAAAAAATAGGTGAGTTTGAGGAGAAATTTTTTTTTTGAAAGAATACATGGCAAATAAAAGAATAGGTGGATTTTTTTATAATAAAATATTACGTGGATTATCCAGGTTGGATGCTAACGTATTAAAACGTTAAGCTTGACGGAAGATTTGAAATTGTCCTAAAACTAAAAAAAAAACACAAACTTAGAGGACCAAAACTGTCATTTAAAAACATAAGAGTCGCTTTTGAGACAAAACTAAAACATGAAGTCCTAAAAGTGTCAATATCCCTTTTGAGTGTGAAAATTTCCTAGCCCCAACCTTTTCATCTCTTTTCATTTTTTTATTTTATTTTTTTAGTATTAAATTTTACATCTTTTTTTTCTCATCTCCAACTGTCGAAGCATAATCTGATAGAACATTTATTAATATTTTAATTGATAGCATTAATTTTTTACACCATTACTACATCATCAATCATACATCTCCAAAAATAACATGCCATGTCAGCTTACTTGACGGACTCCATGTGTGTTTTCCATTGCACCACTACGGCTGCTCTAATGAAAAAGAAGAAAGTGACAGAAAGCTTCATTGATGTCCTTTGAGCTGATTTTATGTTGAAGATATTTCGAATGGGGAAATGATATATGCACTGCACTCCAAGTATTCATCTAAAAATACCTCCAACGGGGAGGTTGATAATTTTTTGTAAAGCTTTACAAAAAGGTTGTCCCCTTGGAGTGGTGCCACCTAGGAAAAGTTTTTTACAAAAGCTTTGACTGCATGGAGCGGTTTATTGTCTAACACCATTTTGCTCTTTTTATTTTTTTCTACACCTTTCAACATTTTTTGTTGTTTTGTATTGTTATAAAAGGTTTATAAAACGATGTTGTAGCAGTGTGAAAAGTTTTATAATTGTGAATAAAAGATTTATAGACAAAAGGTTTATAAGTTGGATGACGTGGCACAGTTATAATCCTTTTAAAAGATTTATACTTAAAATACTCTAAGGTAGGACCCATTGGTTGCTGTGTATCTACTCCTCGTAAGAAATCATAGCCCGAACTGACGGTATATTTGTTTTTATCTTCACCTCTCCAAACAATACTATCATTATCCACTTGAAATCCTTCAAGCAGGGAGACGGCTGCTACACAAATGCATCTCCAAGTTGTCGACACACCTGCTCGCTGGCGGATCCAAGTAGGAGCATTTGAGTCAACTAGACGGCTCACACAAATGCATCTCCAAGTTGTCGACACACCTAAAAGCATTTGAGTCAAAAAAATAAAAAAATATATGTATTTTTTTACACTATTTAAAATTTTTAGACACTAATATGTATTAACTGACCTGCTAAATTTTTTAAAAAGTGACCCTAGACCCATAATCCTACTTGGATTTTTAAAATTAATGTTTATAAACTTATAACACGATGTGTCGTTCTCGATTCTCGACTCGTGTCTTAAATTCCTGCAGCCCGCCCTGTCCCTGCTTTAGGGGGAAAGAAAGGGATTATCATTTTGCCAGCTTGGATTGTGAATTAGCTTTCAACGAGGCTACTTTGTCTAAATCAATATCCATGGCTCATACAATGATCTTACATCCAAGCCCAGTTAATTCTATGGCAGGTAGTATTGCCAAGGCAATAAATGGTATTGCCAGTGCAAAAAAGTGTATAGTCCAAAAATGCTTCAATGTAAAATGCCCTGGCAGTAGCAATAATTGTCCTGGAAATACCACCAGCCTAATTTTATAATTCAGTCTCCAGAAATTTAATTAGTTATCAGTCTCATGAATTTCTAGTCAAAAATTGAAGTTTCAAATATATATAGACAGAGAGAACTATCATTTGTACCACCGAATATATCATACACCACACTAGTGTGCATCACATTAGAATCAGCATTTTAAAAGTCGGTTCTTGAGTCAACAGCCATGCAAGGCATCAATTAAGTCCCAGACCATAGCCTAGCATCCTCCCTCTTTGTGGTTTCTGCAAGAACTCCATTGTGTAATCAAAGACAAACATTGTAGAAAAGGGAGTTGTGAACATAAGATGACACATTACATGGCAGAATAGAACAACATAAAAAACCAAATGGAGAAAGTTATATTTTATAGCATCCACATCATAATAAGAACAAGGCTTCCACCCCCCTCTCATCTTCTCCTTTAAGTTCATTTCCATTCATTCACAGCAAAATGGAGGTATTAAGCATTCCCAGGGAAGCTAACAGGCATCACAAGATCTAGTAGAACTTCACTCCGATGGCACAAGTTGCGAATATGTTTTATATTGTGTCCCTGTTGCACTTGTCCAAACTTAACCACCTAAAAATCTCCCCCAAAAGACCATACTTGAACAACCAGAGGCGAAAAATGACCAAGATACTAGCCATGCTTGAGCAAAAGCAGAGATGATTTTTTTACCAACATTAGCCATGAGATCTCTCAAGGTGTACCACAAGTTGACCAATGGAATAAAGTTATGAGAACCGAAAGTCCTCCCAAGATAGAGATCGAGTTAGAAAAAGACAGCAGGAAATAGCGTAGCATAACTGAAAGAATGATACATCCAGACAACACATTGTGACGCATCAAAAGCAAAGACAGTGTGGAATGCAAATTCTGCAGTATACATGTTTCATTAGTTATGGTGGGGGAGAAATGACATTTAAGAATGGAGAACACGATCCAAAAGAAGAAAGCGAAGTTAGGTAAACCCTGCAATTTTCCCTAATAAAGCAATATAGGCATATAGTGGCACATGACCAGCAATCCCAGATTTGTTTTGCTTAACAATTCATGTCTTACAAAGTAATATGTAAACCACTGGACTTAAAATGTCCACAAGTCGACTCTGATAATGCTGAAAAATGACAAATGTAACCTACAATGGAAATCCAAAAAGCTATGAGATACGAAATTCCTTAGTAAAAGAATCAGCAGGAAATAGCACAAGCACAACTGAAAGAAAGGTACATACAAACATAGGTCAAACAAAAGCTTCCCCAGCCTTAATTCCTTCTCGTCGAACCAACAGTTTCTAAGTAAGAGCTGAACACATCGAGTATTACATCCTTGTAGGGAAGGAGACAGATTTTGATGAATCTCGATTCAGGATAGCATAAAACAGTATAAACACAAACATTTCTCTTTTTCAATTTTTTCTCATTTAATACCTTAAGAACTTCAATTCTGGGCTTTACCCTCTTATCCAAACTAAGACATAGAACAACAGGATGCTTAACCAAGTAATCAGGCTCATATCCAAGCTCATCCACCCAAAAATGCCAAGATTTTCTCAATTTCCCCTCGGAGACGCATAATACATTAGGACACCTGTTGGCCATCTCAAATATAGTAGCATCAGAACAACCAAAGCTCTTGAAAACTTCACACTTTGTTTTCAACGTTTTATGAAGCGAAGCAGAAGCTAGAAACGCGTAGTAGAACATTTTCGACTTGGGAGAAATCCCGAAAATCTTTTCCACATTGTGGAATATCCTCTCAAGCCACTCCTTACTCGAAACCAAACATCCCGGATTAGTCAGCAGAAGCTTGGGAACGTATTCAGTGGGAAACCCCAATTTCTTCAAAAACTCAACATTCTGCTGCATTAAATTGGGTTTATAAAACTTGAAAAAGAAATAATACTTCTTAGCAACCTGGGCTAGAATTTCATCGCTACCCAAAACATTTCTCAAATAATCAATCGAAGGTTTAATCTGTTTATCCAATCCCCTCGTCAAAAAGGACCTATCTTTAACCAAAAAATTACCGAGATCCTTACCTGATATCCCGATTCCTTTGAGGGCCTGGATTTTCGGCTGGAGCGTCTTTTCCACATGGTACGAAAGCAAACTAGGATATACAGAAACGATGGTCTTTATCTGAGCTTTGGTTAAACCTAAATGTATAAAGTAATTAACAACTGAATCTGGACGATTTTTGGCATTTACGGATTGGCATACTTTCTTGCTAGTGGAGAGAGCAGCTGATCTTGAGAAGCCAAGGTGATTGACGAGGTAGTCAGCAAAGATTTGGGAATGAGACTGGGATTGCTCGAGGGTGGAGAACTGGTGAAAGCACAGGTGCAATGGCTTCACCCAAAGAGATTGGTTTTTCAACCTACACAGCGTCACATACATTTTTCGGGGTAGATTTTGTGAAGTGCACAACGCTATGCGATTGTTTTTCTGGAAGGACTATAAACTAATTACGAAAAATTTAGGGAAATTTTGGATTAACATCTGCCCGTTAACAAAGTGATATCTCCCATATTTATTTATGAAATAGATTATCAAATGACAAAGTTAGATAAACGTTAGTACCACAACAAATTGTGTACAACAACTCCCCCAATAAATTTTTTACATCATTGTTTTTTATGGAACTCAAATAAATCAACAAGTATCATCATAATCGATAGGTGTAAAAGTGTGTTGTAGTACTTATTGTATATATTTTGTTATGCCACTCTCAATACTCGACAAAGTTATCTGAGCTACCGTTAACATTACGAAGCATAATGAGAAATCCATATCCACAACACAAGATATTAAAGGGAAAGGTAAACTTTAGCTACAACAACTTCGGGAAACGCTCATTAACAATCACGAATCAACCTACGCCGTACTACATTTTCGGGATGGGGAAACAATATTAAAAGTGTAAGTACTAATGTACTTAGTAACGGGTATAAGAATCGGATTAACGTAGCATAACAAACATACATAAATATCTACACTCTCTACCATATATGTTATAAAGTACTCATTCTTCCTCTACTAGCTCCTTTAGTAAAACCTTGACCAATAAAGGGTTTGTTACGTTAGGATCCAAGAAAATTTCTCTGGGTGATGGGTATGCCCCGAGACATGTTCAGTACCACATATGAGACGGATTGTTCCATGTGGACAGTTCCACATTGCAAAACGGAAACATGACTTACCATGAACTTTTAGACCTAGATGAGCATCATCTAACACTAGATACCACATTCTTCATGTAGAGGGCATCAATTGTGGTGCTAAATCGAGCCTTGCAGGAGCCGGTTACTTGACTTTGTCACATTCCTTATAATGTCCCCTAGGGACATACACATCATATACGATCAAGAGTTACAAGTAAAACATGAATGTGCACAAAATTGGCCTAGGAGCATGCATGACCTAATTTGAAATCATTCTTCTATGGTCTGCACACTCTAGGCGCACGCCTCTGACTCCTAGACCGTTCTATTTCTCCAAAAATCTAGGGCAAGTGCACGCCCTTGAATTTACAAGCGTTATGTCAAGAAATTCCAAGACCGAAGCACACGCCTAGGCAGGCAAGCGCACAACTGCACTCATTTTCTGCAAATTCCACGGGCTGTTCTTGTACAAATTCTTGTAGCATTCTTTATGTTCCTTCCATGTTGGGCAAGAAAGAATATATAGACATGGTGTACTACGATTGAACTTGTAGGTTCTATGGATACTATACGATATGAAATGTATGTAATGTAGATAGTTTGCACGTTCATGTTTAAACTGCTTTATGTAGAAAACATGATTCAGAAAAATGATTGTTTCTTATGAATTTTTAATTGTATCTTTAAGAACTATGCTTTTAGACTTGTCTTTTATAAACTTTGCATTGATTTAGTTTTTAAAAAAAAAAAAAAACCGTGTAGTAATCTCGTGAAAACGAGACATAATTTATCTTTATTCTAATCCTACTCCTTAATTACTGAGTATGTAATTGGTGTTCACCATGTTTACCCATTTTATAGTAGGCAGATTTACAAAAACCGAAGTTAACGAGGAGTAGGCAGATTTACAAAAACCGAAGTTAACGAGGAGCTTGAAGAATAAATACCATGTTTGTCATTTCCTAATAAGCAGATTTACAAAACCGAGGTTAATGAAGAGCATGAAGAATAAATATGTGGATGAGCTTTGCTTTGTAGTTTTAAATTGTTTTTTTATAATTGCAGTACAGTGGTTGCTTTATTTTATCTTTAAACATTACCACGGTGCTTAGTATAGTTCGATTTCTTTATGGTTATTACACTTTGTTTGATATTTTAGACATTATGGCATATTAGTTACGCATGATTGGAATAGATGTAACGTCCCGTTCTCGGATACCGAGTCTTTACACGGAAATAGAATGTTCGTCACGTATAATATAAAATAAATTTTATATTATACGTAAACATCTACTATGTCGTATCGAGTTTCGTATTTACGAAAGCTAAAAGACTCGGGTTATTTTTTTTATACAAGATACAAGATAAGAATAGAAATACAACCATACTAAAATAGAAAATATGTCTTACAACAAGGAACTTCAAATCTTACAACCGTACGAATTTCTTAAAGAAAGAGAAAGTACAACATCTACTATGTTCGTCTTCTCAACACCAAACACAACAAACATGCATTTGAGGTAAGTACAAAGGTACTTAGCAAGAAAACAAAAGCTATTGCATTAACTAGGTTTTACAAAGAAGGATTTACATAGTTATTAAGTTATCTTTATTTGACCGACTCAATTCTAAGGTTTACTTCATGCTTATCAACACGTTGTGACTAAACGTTTCTAACTTAACTCAAGTTTGTTACACCGGCATTCAAAGACACTACGCATGGTGCCACTCACCACAAGGTATCGTTTGCAACCTATTAGTGGATCACACCAATAGCCACGGGTTAAAACCCGATAGTGTACACGTTCGGCGAAGTCCCCCTACCATTAGCCTTTTATAGGCCAGTAGAGTTATTCACTTTATCTGACCGCCCACACATCGCGATATAGACAAGTGCCTTACCAAGAATGTTACAATGTTTAGTCTTTTACTACACACTTATGTAAGTTATTATTCATTAACTAGCCACCTAAGTGTTTTCAAGGTAGGAGCTCACTTAAGAACTCTACTCCATCGCTTAGACTCTAGACATAACACCCTTGGCACATGCACAGACATTGATGAATACTAATTCATCAAAGCACAAGCCATTCATACCCTTCCGACGGTCCCGAACTTCAACTCTATGGAAAGTACATCCGGTGCCGGAACTAAACGCACCGGAAACTTAATCGAGGCTTATTCATGTTCATTTAATGTTATAAGGTCAAGAAACAACACTTAAAACTAGACTCGTGGCTCAAAATTGATCAAACTCAAAAAAACATGTCCAGTGCACATGCACTGGATTCTGGTGCGCATGCACCAAGGCTCTGAATGTAAAAATCGAGTTCTGACTGCCCGGTGCGCCCGCACCGAGTTCTGGTGTGCATGCACCAAGACTCTGAATATAAAATTGGACCTCCTGCTCCTCCAGTGCGCACGCACTGGCCTTGATACGTCCGGACAAAGCACAGCATACCCCAAAAACATAGTTTTCTGCACTTTATCGGATCCCTAACACTTCCAAACATGTTCTTCAACCATGTACTCATCAAAACAACAGAAAAGTGCCAATTTAACAACATATAGCATCCGACACTAGCAAGGTAACACTTATACATGAAATTAACACCATATTACTTCCAACACCAACCCTTAACTCTACCAAACCATAATCAAAGCAATAGAGCAGATATTCTTATTTGATCAATGCACAACTCCAAGTAAAACTTCAAAAGTCTGCAGCAAATTCTCAAAGAGCAACACAAAACCTATCTGATCCGCAACCAATTCAAGAACTAGTTAGGATCAAGGTTTCTAACTACTCAGAACTACGAATTACACAACTTCCTTCATCCAAACATGATCAAAAAGTGAAGAATCCAAGATTAGGGATGTTTTCATACCTTGATAAAACTCCCAACTTTTAGTATCAGCATGATCCTTGCGCTCTCACGATTCTGTTGCTCTACTTGTATCTGAAAACGATCAAGGATTCACTTAGAACATTGAAGGAGAAATCTTGCTCTTTTCTTTTGCTCTCAATTTACATGAATTGTATTCAAAATTCTGACAACTCCTTTACATGATGGGGGGTTATTTCTTCAAAAATAACTCCCATCCTCTTATCCTTAATTGCAAATCAGTCCCCATTAGATACATATATATATATTTCGAAAATATATACATATATACTTTAATCATTTTTTTAAACTTTAAATCCATGAAAGAAATAAATATAATATTTCATTTTCGCACATTGACACGTCCGCCCTTTTTCGAGAATCGGAATATTACACTAGAATAGAATGAAGAATACTCATTCTATTATTGCGTAAGGAATGTAAAGAATAGATGAAACAAATTATATAAGTTTACACATTAAGTGATAGTAAAGCAGGATATTGGATTAAAGTTGGCTATGTGGGATGGTTAGACCTGGCCAAAAAAAACCGTAACCGGTGAACCGGCCCGGAACCGGACCGGCGGTTCGTGTAACCGACGGTTCGGATAACTGGCGGTTTGGTGGCCCGGCGGTTCACCGGTTTAGGGAAGGTTCGGGTATTTCAGTAACCGGCCCGGCAACCGGTGGTTCAACCGGCCCGGCCGGAACCGTAAGCGGAACCGGAACCTGGCCGGCTCCAACGGCTATTTTTTTTTTAATTTTCCAACAATTTCAAAAAATCTTATAAATACCCCATTCATTTTCCAATTTCACTTACACCTACTCTCCTCTCAATTCTACATTTCTACTTCTCTAATCTCAAACTCATTTCTTTGTTTGTAATCAAGTTTGCTTAGTTGTTAAAAACAACAATCAAATTTACTTTACGATACCGATTTTTGAAGTTGTTCTGATTTAATCGTTCCATATTTTTAATTTATGTGTAAAAGAAGGTCTAAAATTTTTTCACTATAATATTAATGCGATAAAATCTTCGATTGCATATGTGTTAAGTAGAAATACTCTTACTCATAAGTGGTATAAATATTGTAAAGAGAGAGGTCATCGCCCTGTTAAACTACCTCAAGATGTACCGCATAGGTGGAACACTACTTATGATCTTTGGAAAAAAACAAACTGATGGATGTTTTTGAAGTATTCAAAAAATTTACAGAATTATTTTCAATATGTTATCAAGCCACATCACATTTAGTCTTGCTTGCTAGTGTAGAAATAACTGACGAGTTTCAAACTTTGGAACACGACCCTGTATTATTTCAATGTTTAGGGCCGATGAAGGAGAAAAGGAATAAGTACATGTTGCGTATTCCTGATATTTATCTCATTTATTCTATTCTCGACCCTCGTTTAAGACTAGTAGGTGTATCTACCATGTTGAGTGCTTACTATGATGCTTTGTCTGATGATCATAATGTGCCCTCGGTAGATTATACAGTTGAAGTAGACAGACTTGAAAATTTATTAAACACTTTGTATGTTGAATATGAGGGTATGTATGCAATGAGAAACGGCGTGGTTCTCTATCCATCCAGTAGTGCTTCTACTAACCATACAAGTGTCCTACGGGGAATTCAAAAAGTTCTGGATAAAATGAATTCGAAACGACAGAATGGAGCGACAACGTCATCCGATCAACGTACAGAGATAACCAAATATTTAAACACAAAATTTGAAGTCTGTCAAACTGGTATCTATGATTTCGACTTCGACTTATTGAAGTGGTGGAAGGGCATGCTAAAGATTTTCCAGTGCTAGCAATGATGGCAGTCGAGTTTTTAAGTTACCATGTTTCGACCGTCACTGTTGAACGAGCTTTCAGCATGGCAGGAAATGTGCTTACAGATAAAAGATGTTCGCTTCATCCCAACACTTTAGAGAAGAAAATGTGTTGTCTTGATTGGGTAAGAGCCAAGAAGAGGATACAAGACATTGAGTCAGAAGGTGAGTCACAGTTCGAAGTCAGTGACACTGAAACTTCTGGAGGACCAAACACTCGAAATACCGACATCGATAATTTTGAAGATTAATGGTACGCAATTTATATCTTACTTATATATTTGTAATAATTTATTAAAAAAAAAACTATAAAAGACTAAAAAAAAACTATAAGAAACTAAGGGGAAGGGGCGAGAAGGACATCAAATGTCAGAAATGGGGATCAAAGGACATCTTGTATTTTAGGTGATTAAAAGGGACAAAATTATAATAGATGAACAGAAATACCCATAAATTGTTTTTACTTTTTTATTTTTTTGTGCAATTTGTAGTATCTCCTTAAACTCAGAACTAACGTTTTCCCCCAATAAATGTGGTACGGGAGAATCTTCAACTGGATTTTTTTTTTTTTTTTTTTTTTTTTTTTGGCATATTGTGATAAAGCAGTACCTACTAGGAAATTACGCCGGTGATTTTTTCCACCACTAAATTTTTTTTTACTAAACAATTAAATCCACAATGTTAAATACAAAAAAGAATAAAAAATAAAAAAAGAAATGCACGCAGGCTGGAGTGGTTATGTTCTTTTCCTCCTCTCACCCTTTTGAGTATACTTTTGAGTCATAAAGCCTATTTGAAGTAAAAAAAATTAGTGGTTATTAGTTATAAGTCCGTCGTTAGAGACTTAATTATCATTTAAGACATTCAAAAAACTTATTCGGTTATAAGGACAATCTAATTTATTTTCCAATACTATCACAACCAAATTTTGGTATACTTTATTCTCACTTTCCGCCGAACTCCGCCTTGCTGGTGACTCATTCTTGCTAAATTGATCATATGTGTGCTAATCAGTAGTCACGTGATTCCTTTAGACCCCTGTAAGTCTTCGCACCTTCTCTACATTATTTGTGAAACTACATTAATTTTATGGAAATTTTCTGTCTAAGAATTCATATGTGATGACTGATTATACATAGATTGCAGATTTCTATGGTGTGTAGAGTGAATTGCTTTCATCGGGGTTATGTTTTGGTGAGTTAATTTGTTTTATCACACCATCGTTTGTTCACCCAAAATATTCAGATGGAAAGACCAATTCTTTTCTGAAGGTATATATCTCTAATTTTAATATTGAATTTTTTCACTTCTATGGTGTGATCCATTTAATTGAGTCATTCGTGCTAATGTTGTAACCAAGGATGACGCTGTACAGTTTCTTTTATTCTTTTTCCTATGAGATTGTTAACATTTTTCCAATACACGCTTATCGAGGGCTGTTTAGTTACTCGACTTTTGGCCGGATTGTACTTGAAAAGACGAAGTATTTAACATCTTAAAAACTTCAACACACTCCCTCGAGTGTAGGCCTATAACACACAAATGCATACAAGGTCATTTATAAAGCCAACAAAGAGGGCTAACACATCAAAACAATATAAAACGTGCTATGTAGTTTGTCATTTGCTTAGCATGCTCTGTTTTTAATGGTTTTGATGCCTTTTGACAAAGAAGTGTAAGCTCAAGAACTACCAAAGTAAGAAATATTTTTCTGATTTACATGCTACTTGATGGAGGGACATTGATGACTGATGCAGTGACATTGCTGACTTATGCAGTGACATTGATGTCTGATGCAGGGACATTGATGACTTATGCAGTGACATTGATGTCTTATGCAGTGACATTGATGACTTATGTAGGGACATTGATGACTTATGCAGTGACATTGATGTCTGATACAAGGACATTGATGACTTATGCGGGACATTGATGTCTGATGCAGGGACATTGATGACTGATGTAGGGACATTGATGTCCGATGCAGTGACATTGATGAATGATGCAGGGACATTAAGCTAAACAAGATCGTCAAATGATTCAAGATCTTGTTAAAGAATTGAGGGATTCCACAATGAATCCAATTATCAGGAGGGCACAAACAACGTGTGGCCATTACAAGAGTCATAGTGAAGAGTCTTTGTAGTTTCACCAAACTTGTACTTATCCATAATAAAAGCTCCACATTTAGAGAAATGCAAAACAAGAGCAGAGCTGACTGATGCAGTTGTTAGGTTTTATGCAGTGACATTGATGTCTGATGCAGGGACATTGGTGACTTATGCAGTGACATTGATGTTTGATGCAGTGACATTGACGACTTATGCAGTGACATTGACAACTTATGCAGTGACATTGATGTCTGATGCGGTGACATTGATGACTTATGCAGTGACATTGATTTCGATGTAGGGACATTGGATGACTTATGCAGTGACATGGGGTCCGAAGCCGTGACATTGGAGGACTGTATTTACAATTAGATAACTGATGCAATGATATTGATGTCACCGCATATACAACTTGATACACACATTTGATAACTTTGTAAAGTAACTTTATTTCTTTGTTATCTTTAAATATTTGATTGATCTTGGTTTATTTGATTAGTGTTGGTTTAAATATTCGATTTGTAAAATAACAGTATTTTTTTTAAAGACAGATTTTTACAACCAAAGGTATGAATAAATCGTTACAATAACACGTCACTGCATAAATCGTTACAATAACATGTCACTGTATAATTCGATACAATAAGACATCACTGCATAGATCGCTACAATAAGAAGTTACTGCATAAATCGCTACAATGAGACGTCATTGCATAAATCGTTACAATGAGATGTCACTGATCAAGGTTGTCAATGGATCGCAGCGGTCGATACATCATGGTAGTCAATGAATCGCGGCGGTCAATGCATCGGGTGGTTAATGGATCCCGGTGGTCAATGCATCGGGGTAGGTGGTCAATGTATGACGGTGATCAATACGCCACGTCGATTTTTATGAAGAAAAAAATTGATTTATGAAATTTATTCGGAAAAATATCAAATTTGATTTTAGAATAAAGAAGACGAAAAAAATATGAATTTTAGTGAAAAAATTATGATGATCCGAGTTTTAGATCAAAATATATGACGTTTAGAAATATGGTGAATTAAAAATAAAAATAAAAAACTGCTGAATGAACGATGGGTTGAGTTGGTTTTTTTTTTCCTTCTTCATCTTTATCCACTTGAAATTAAAATGTATTTTATAACTAAATAAGATTTTGGAGTGTCCTATTACCCCTAATAAGTTGAAAATCAGTCATTTTAAATAATTGGCCCAAAAAATTAATGATAAAAAAGATGTAGTCACAGCAAAAAATGTAATCACACATTAATAGTATACTCACACCAAAAAAATGTAGTAACATATAAAGAAATAATAACAATCAATAAAATATTGTTACAATAAAAAAATGTAGTTACACATTAAAATTGTAGTAACACTAGAAAAAATGTAGTAACATATACAAAAAAAAAATAGTTGCAACCAATATATAAAGAAGTAGTCACTCGTAATTGTTACTGTATGTTGGAAATGATCATTCTTATTGCATTGTTACTTCACGTGTTACTGTTACTTTACTCGTAACTTTTACTATACGTGTTACTGTTACTTCACTCGTAATTTTTACTATATGTTGGAAATTATCATTCTTATTGTATTGTTACTTCACGTATTACTTTTATACATAATTTTCTATTTTTTGTATGATATTATGTATCACAATTGGCTATGAAGAAAAAAAAAGGAAAAAAAAAATAAGAAGGAGAAGAGAGGAGTCGATTGTCATAAAAACATGAGATTTAGGATTGTGAAGTTGTTTCTAGGCATTGATTAGCATCAGATTTGGTATAATTTCGGATCAAAATAATGCCTCACATATATGACGGATAAATTGTTTTTGCAGTTACACATTGTGGCTAAAATCAATAAATAAAAAAATTGACAACTGGCGATGCAAAATAAATGGAAAAAATATTGGCCAAGGTTTATTAAAGAAAGGGTAATTTAGACAATAATAAGACCATTTGTCCTTATTAATATTATGTTTCCTTGCATTCTGATTTATAACTAAATATGTCCTTCTTGACAAAAATCTAAAGAAACTATTAAAAACCTATAAAAAAAAAACCATAGAAAAACTATACAAACCTAAAAACCTATAAAAAAAACTATAAAATGCTATGAAGGATCTATAAAAAACCTAAAAAACAATATAAAAAAAAACTATAAAAGACTACAAAAAAAAATAAAAAAAATATAAAAACCTATAAAAGAATACCAAAAAAAAAACTATAAAAACCTATAAAAAAAACCAATAAAAACACTATACAAACCAAAGAAAATAAAAAAAAAAAAACTATAAAAGACTAAAAAAAAAAAACCTGTAAAACCTATAAAAAAAAAACTATAAAAGAATACAAAAACTATAAAAAAAAAAACTAAAGTACTATAAAAATCTTAAAAAAAACTATAAAAGACTACAAAAAAACAATTAAAAAGCCTATGAAAAACTATAATAGACTACAAAAAAAACTATTAAAACCTATAAAAAAAAAACAATTGAAGTCTAAAAAAAACTATAAGAACGACGTTCGTTTTGATTTTTTTATATGTGTCATGCCTCCGACACGATTAAATATAAAAGATACGTAGGCAACCGAATTTCCGATACAAGCGTCAATAACATAATTTACATATAAGAAAAATATCACCATATATCTTACGTAATATTTAATAAAACAATATTTTTAATCAACTTATACTTAAAACCATTAAAAAAACTATAAGAAACTTTAAAATACTATGAAAAAACTAAAAAAAAAAAACTATAAAAACCTATATAAAAAATGGGGGAAGGGGCCACAAGGATAAAAAAATTAATAAATGGGTCTGGAAGGACAAAAGTAACATTTTCATGATTATAAAGGACAAAAATCACAATTGTTACTTTAAAATTGTTACTTCACGTGTTAATGTTACTTTGTGTTTCACAATTGTTACTTCATATTTGTTTATTCATAATTGTTACTTTTGTCCTGATTAAATTACAGTGTCCCGATTTTTTGATCCCGATTTTTAAAAATAGATAATTTTTTGATTTTTATATGTGTCGTGTCTCCGACAAAAATGACGTATAAAAAAAACTATAAAAGACTAAAAATAGCTATAAGAATCTACGTTCGTTTCATCTTATTTTAATTATGTCAAGTCGTGACCAACATAAAACAAGAAAAGTCACGACTCGACACAACGTAATTAACCTCCCCATTATAGTCTTTACAATTCCCAAATATAAACCTACCTAGATAACGCTCGAACGTCCGAAGATCAATTCATAAGCCTACCTAAGAGTTTTATATTGGTATTTCCTTCTTACACGTTTTAATTAAACTAAGCGAGTAACGTAGCCATAGCCATACCTACCGAGATAATAAATTCTATTAAGTTAACCTAACCATAAAGACGTGGCTATTTAACGGATAAACGGGAGGCTCGGTCGACCGAATATAGACACTCGGTCGACCGAATGACACCATTCGGTCACCCAAACGATTTCCACTCCCAAATTACATCTCTCGAACGTATCTCTCGGCGTTTCATCATACACAACAGTTAAACAAGAACTCGTAAAGAAATCATATAAACTACTTAGATACGCATTAATTAAACCAAGCGAGATTCATGAATAGACGTTAAACATATGACGTAGGTTATGGGATCCTCATGACAAGGCTTCGCCACATCCCTAACGTCATAGCCTAGATCTACATCATCTAGCTATGAATTAACTAACTCAAACGATAAAGCATAATTGGGAGGGATTAATTACTTGAAAGAAAGAAACGTAAAAATAAAGGCTTACATATTGCGGCCCTTAAATTGCTTTGGAAACCTTCAATAAACTACATTGTATCAAAGCTATAAAATTGAAGAAAGAATGAAGGGATATGTTGGTGTATTTGGTGTGTATTACAATTCTCGTAGTCGCTTGCTTATATAGAGGTTTTTGCCGACTTAGGGTGGTTCTAGAAGATAAGCACGATTAAAGCCGAAAACCGACCCAAACCCGAGGCTCGGTCAACCGAGAGGTGACACTCGGTCGACCGAAGCATCGGCTCGGTCGACCGAACCTAACTTTTCACGCGTCAATCGTTTTTCTCGTCTATCTTGTTCCCCACTCGCACGCTTTCGTGTTGATCGATTAATCTCTCATTTATCTCTTGATTAATGCTCCGATTTTCTTCCTTCTTTATCTTGATATAATTGATTGAATGACATTAATCCTCTCGATTTGTTGTGATCTGCAAAATCAATAATTATCACACAATAAATCGGCTTTAAATAATAAAAACAGCTAAATACCAATTTACATAATATAAATCACATAACATTAAATATTAAATATAAACATGTGATTTAATATGAAATATATATTATTAATCTCGATTTAAGGCCAATGTTGATGACTTTTACGGGTATAATTTGACCGTCATCAACTACCCCCCACTTAGACTTTGATCGTCCCGAACAAATTATCAATAAGTCATTCCCCAAGACAACATTTTCTGTGGTCAAATTATACTTACACAAGAAACTCAAGTCAACTCATACTAGTCATGCTTATAAGATATCCATTATTCACTACTCACTATGAATCGCAGTGACGTGTGCATGTGCATTAGGTTTTATATATTCGTAGCAAGATTAGAGTTTATGCAGAATTCGTAATCTCAACCTACCAACCTCAACATTCATACTTCTCAAGCCTTTAAATTTTTGAAGCACTAGAGCAATAAGCAAGAGCGTATCTATAGGGTTTTTGGACTTGGAGACCGAGTACTACTCAAAGCCTCTTAAAGAGTTGAATATTCTTTTCATATCTTCATATTTTTCAAATACTATTAATCTCAAGGAAGAAAACTTTTTAGAGTATCCCCCTATCTTAGATCATGTATAGCATCGAATATTACCACAAGCGCGGGGCTACTTTGGTAATGTTACTACAAGCCCAAGTGTCTAACATTTTGCTAAAACACAGTACGTCTCAAGCTTATTACTCCGCTTTTGTTGGCAAGAAGATAAGAATACATCGCCAATAAGTATCGACACTAAGTCTACATAACCAATCATCTATGCAATGTACACATAATTTCTTCAGTTATTATGATTTGCGCGGTATACTCGATTCACAGATTGAGTAATTGAATAATAAATAACTATTTGCAAAAACGGGCATTAATATCCTTAAATTTACTTAACATAATTATAAAATGATCACGTACTCATGAAACTTGGTTCCTTTCCTATCAATTCTTAGCTAGGAACTCACAATTCTAAGGGTACGCGATACCTAATATGGTATTTATTCAATTTTTTCAATCATGTGCCGTTTCATTCAAATTTCAATCATAACATAACATAGCTAAGTCTCCTACCCCCACTTAAACATGGCATTGTCCTCAATGACATAAATAAATGAGAATTTAAGAAAAAGACTTAGCTCGGAAACGGCTCTTAAGTAAAAGCAGAACATCGGAGTAAATTTCAGCACGTCGTGGAGAAGCAAGTGAAAACCTTTATAAGCAGACAAACTCCACGAAACCGTTAATAACACCATGTCTATGGAAGTTATAGAATAATGTGGCAGTAATTAGGTATGAATACCGAAAAACATTTTAAGCCACTTTATTTTATACAACCAAAGACAAGAAAAATACTAAATAGCAAGAAAAATAAACAAGCAACTAACGATGGTGGTCTTCATCTACAACCTCCACCGCCTAAATATTCTTAAAACTGGGTGGAGAAGACAAAGATCAAAAAGCATTACCCGACGTGGGAAAACACGAGGGTGACTTGATCGAAAAGGTATTCAATCCAGGAAAAGAGAAACTTGGTAAGGCATAACAGATTGAATGCGACCCATTGGCTAAAGATAAAATCAAATACTTAGCGCAGAAACTACTCGCTTGCATTGGATATCAACAACTTAGGGAGATGTAGCTACTCCTCGAAATTACTAATAACCCAATGTATCACGTAAAAGTCATAACCGTCATCAACAAGGTCAGATCGGTGTGAGAGTTCAGAACAAAACTTATCATCTAGAAATACCGGAATAGACGGAAAAAATGTGAAATTTAAAACTTCCGGTAGAAAGATAAGTTGTACTTTGATCGAACCAAAAACCTTTAAAATCTAGCTAGGGTCAGAGCTACACTTACCTCAACTAGGATCATGAAAATCAAAATGATAAAAGATAATCATTAAAGCTTAGCAATATTTCAAATTCCGCAACACATAGGTATTGTGTAAACAAAATGGAGGTTGAGAGTATAAAGGTTGGGAAGAAAAGATAAAGGGTGGGTAAGAAATTGTGTTTATGGGTGGGTTGAAAATGGTTAAGGCATCGAGATTGGGTGGGAGAGTGAAACGGATGGAAAGAAAGAGAGGCGATGAAAGAATGGTTAGAAATGTGAACTGTTGGGGCAGATTGGTGAGAGAATTGAAAAGGTTGAAGGGTGAAAAAGTGTAAAGGGAAAGATAGGGATAGTTGCAGAAGGAATTACGCACCACTTTGAATTTTCACTTGGATCACCATTCTAAAAGATTTTGGAAGTTAACCAAAATTGTTCTTGTTCGCACCAATCATTCTCTGTTACATTTTCAATAATTCTCAAGCTCTCTTAATGCTTCCATCTTAAGGTTGATTGCTAAATTTCTTTTTCTTTAGCAGTTTCTCGACTCTCCTACGGAACTCTATTTCACGTGGCCCATATTGAGTAAAAAAGTTTTGCACATCCTTAGCCCAATGGCCATCGGAACACGGCAAAATAAAAAACCTCAACATATGTCATGTTACTCTTATTGGACTCAAAGAAAGAAAAACCTAAAATCCTAAAAAGAAATCCTAAGGGTTTTAAAGAAGTAGTTCTGAGTTTAAAGTCCTCAGCTCGACTTTCCAAAGGTTATCCTTGTCAGTTATCATTCTTGGATCGCCAGACTTTGACCCTCTAAGCACTATTAGAGGTGGCTTGTCGCTTTTGCGGATTAATACCCTTCCCTTGGTTGTGAGACCTAGGAAACGACATTTATCCATTCCATTTATACAAAGCTCTTAGCTCGGCTCTCGTTTTAGGAATTAGTGAATTCTGAGAAACTTGGCTAAAATTACGGTTTTGGCCTTGACAATAAGAAACAATGAATCTAAGTACTCCGAACAAGCTCGGTTGTGTAGGCAAGCCTATGCCGTCTTATTCGTTGGAACATATGTGACGAGTTCGGCCAATCCGTCAAGATAAGCCCCGTTTAGCCCGAAAGCTTATCGGCTATGCTAAGTCTTGTCGAACCGCTCGTAACGTACATCACACGTGGAGGGAGTTGATTGAGCCGAAGCTCGGTTGAACTCGCCCAGCCATGGTTAAACCATTTCCGAACCTATGTACAAAGATTCTTCGATTTCTAAATTGTCACCCAAAGCGAAATCTCGTTTTTGTTTAAGGTGGGTTCACCGAGAAGCCATCACCATAAACATCAACGAAAGCCGAAGATTGCGTTCTTTCAAAACTCAATATCTTCTTTAGATTGTGAATGCTTAAACTACACAATTTGTTGCTCCCATGGCCGAAGTAGAAGCAATTTCATGCATAGGACAAAGAGATTTTAACGAACTACGAGGAACTCTTTATTCACTTTTCTTTTCAACTACTACATGTTTCCCTACACCCTCTAGATGAGACAGATTTGGGGCAGAACCTTCCACACTAATAGAATTAATCTTACAGACCAACTCCGGGCTACGATTCATACTAAGGTTCATGTATAGGCTAACTTATGCTCAAAAAACCAAAAGGTAGTAAAACATAAGCAAAAAAAAAAAAGGTAGTTACTTGCCTTCAACATTGTACCACGAAGAATTTAAGCCTTTAAGATTTTTTTCGGAGCCATCTTTGTGCTTTAAAGGTATTGCTTCCATCGCTTTTCCCATCGTAGAGTAGTAATTCCGCATGTTTGCTGGGTTATTTTCTCAGCGCCCTTGAAAAATTATTGACTTGGATTATTGCTTCCCTGGTTTCTGCAAACAGAAGAAAAACAAAACAGACCGTAGACTGATTTTAACATGGTTTCCCATGCGCTATCCGACCTACGGATTAAACATACGGGGATAAACAGACACGCGAAATTCCAGACACAAATCAGAAACCGTGTAAACAGAACAGAACAAGAACAAAACAAAAAAAAAAAAGTTATAAATTCTCGGTCGACCGAATGAGGTCTCTCGGTCGACCGAATAATTTTTTTTTTTTTTTTTTTTTTTTTGGGATCTGGAATTTTCAGACAGAGCAGACAACCAGAGGGACTCAAAACGTAAAACCTGACTCTAAAACAGAAAACTCGACATGCATAAAAAAAATTATTTATATATAAAATTGACCGTTGGCTCCCCGGCAACGGCGCCAAAAACTTGATGACGTGGTCAATCAGGTTATAATATACTCGACCACCATAAACCAATACTAGCAAGAGGACTAGGCCCATCGTAGTATAGCTATAGTGAATCAAGGTCGATCCCACAGGGAACCAATTGTGGATCATCTTATATACAAACAATTAATTAAACATGTCAAGGAAATAGAGGCGGTCTACGACCAACATAAAACAAGAAAAGTAAAGACACGACTCGACACAACGTAATTAACCTCCCCAATTATAGTCTTTATCGTTTGGACCTAGATAATTTATATAATAAACTGAACTTATTAACTGTCAATCCATTTGTATCTTATTTTAGATTGGCTACGGGAGTCATCCCCTTAAACTTGACTTAGCACCCGTTAGGTCGCTAGATCACTGTGATATTGTTACGTGACTTCGCCTTTTAGTGCCTCCATCTCATATAACTCACACGCTTACGACTCTAAGGATGCCGATATTAACCGTACACCTCGTCTAGGCAACATTCCTATGGTTAGGCGTACTTCCTAAACGATTACTCAAGCTCTCGTCCAACTAGCAATTACCAAGTTATAGTCTCATGCTAATCTACGACGTACGTATAAGCAGGTGCATGCAATTCCCAAATATAAACCTACCTAGATAACGCTGAACGTCCGAAGATCAATTCATAAGCCTACCTAAGAGTTTTATATTGGTATTTCCTTCTTACACGTTTTAATTAAACTAAGCGAGTAACGTAGCCATAGCCATACCTACTGAGATAATAAATTCTATTAAGTTAACCTAACCATAAAGACGTGGCTATTTAACGGATAAACGGGAGGCTCGGTCGACCGAATATAGACACTCGGTCGACCGAATGACACCATTCGGTCACCCAAACGATTTCCACTCCCAAATTACATCTCGAACGTATCTCTCGCCGTTTCATCATACACAACAGATTAAACGAAACTCGTAAAGAAATCATATAAACTACTTAGATACGCATTAATTAAACCAAGCGAGATTCATGAATAGACGTTAAACATATGACGTAGGTTATGGGATCCTCATAGACAAGGCTTCGCCACATCCCTAACGTCATAGCCTAGATCTACATCATCTAGCTATGAATTAACTAACTCAAACGATAAAGCATAATTGGGAGGGATTAATTACTTGAAAGAAAGAAACGAAAAATAAAGGCTTACATATTGCGGCCCTTAAATTGCTTTGAAACCTTCAATAAACTACATTGTATCAAAGCTATAAAATTGAAGAAAGAATGAAGGGATATGTTGGTGTATTTGGTGTGTATTACAATTCTCGTAGGCGCTTGCTTATATAGAGGTTTTTGCCGACTTAGGGTGGTTCTAGAAGATAAGCACGATTAAAGCCGAAAACCGACCCAAACCCGAGGCTCGGTCAACCGAGAGGTGACACTCGGTCGACCGAAGCATCGAGCTCGGTCGACCGAACCTAACTTTTCACGCGTCAATCGTTTTTCTCGTCTATCTTGTTCCCCATCGCACGCTTTCGTGTTGATCTGATTAATCTCTCATTTATCTCTTGATTAATGCTCCGATTTTCTTCCTTCTTTATCTTGATATAATTGATTGAATGACATTAATCCTCTCGATTTGTTGTGATCTGCAAAATCAATAATTATCACACAATAAATCGGCTTTAAATAATAAAAACAGCTAAATACCAATTTACATAATATAAATCACATAACATTAAATATTAAATATAAACATGTGATTTAATATGAAATATATATTATTAATCTCGATTTAAGGTCAATGTTGATGACTTTTACGGGTATAATTTGACCGTCATCAATTACATATAAAGATACGTAGGCAACCGAATTTCCGGTACAAGCGTTTATAACATAATTTACATATAAGAAAAATAAAACAATATATCTCACATAATATTTAATAAAACAACATTTTTAATCAAATTATACTTAAGACCGACTAAAAAAACTATATTAAAACACTATAAAAAAAAACTATAAAAGACTAAAAAAAAACTATAAGAATTACGTTTACTTTGATTATTTTTTATATATGACGTGCGTCCGAACACGATTACATATAAAAAATACGTAGGCAACCGTTTCGGTACAAGCGTTGAAAAAATAACATAAATTTTAAAAATAACATAATACATATAAAAAAATGACACAATATATCTGACGTAATATTTAATAAAACAACATTTATAATCAACTTATATTTAAAACCGAATAAAAAACTATTTGTAAAAAACTATATATTACATTCGCTTTGGTTATTTTATAGGGGGATTGAGGGAAAAGGACAAAAAAGATTATAAAATGAAAAAAAAGACAAAAAAAAAAAATCAGACGGATAAAATTGACCCTGCATAGCGCGCGTCCTCAGGTACATTACATCAGGTTTGATCCTGCTTGTTTTTGTTTTTTTTTCAAACACACGTAACTTTTGATTTATAACTCCGACCATCGAAACTTTTTCACCAAAATTCATTTTTTTGCTCTTTAATTTGAGTCCAAATACGATACCCTTCCGACGTAAATGTTGAAAGCCGAAAAAATATTTACATTAACCGGAGTATTTTTCATATAAACGACCGTAACTTTTGATTTAGAACACCGATCATCAAAATTGCTTCACCAAAGTTCATATTTTTTTATCTTCATTTTGAGAACTCATTTGATACCCTTTCGACGTAATATTTAAAAGCCGAATTTTATCGCAGCGTTTACAGTAACACAGTAACACAAACACAGTAACACAGTAACAGTAACACGTTTTATTAACAGACAAAATTTCACCATTAACATTACGTAGTACAACAATCTATCAAAAAATGCTTTACATCGGAATGAAACAATCTATCAAAGCATTATGGAGATGCAACTCCCGGGGAAGCAAGAGAATAAAAGCCTAATAATATTGGATATAATCAAAAAGCCTTACTAAAACATTCCTCGAGTTGTTGAAGACCAAATCAGTCTATTTTACCATCTATAGACATTTATCCTTCAAACCCGCACCACATCAAACTTCATGAAAGATGTATGAAGCAGAAAATGCATTAAATAGCAGCAACTCGGCCTCATCAATAGAGAATCTAGGCTCCTCCATTTTACTAAAGGCAAAACAACACCAACATTGTCTCACCATTTGAATCAACAACTTTCAATCACCTAGGCCAAAAGCACACCACAACAATTAGTGGAATGCAAGGAAAGATTAAACCAAATAAAGACACTATATGCCTGCAATAACACCTTTTACGAAGAATACATAGCGATATTAACAGTAACACAACCAATTCTATTTTCCTCTTCAACTGCTCAAAACACTTTTCAGTACTAATAACCACAGAAAACAAATATACATTACATTTCTTATCCATTAATGATTGAAATATCATTATAAGTATGCTCCCCAATGTAAGGGAAGGGGTTTGAAGCACACTACAACCGATTCTTTTTTGAAAAAAAAAACATTGCATCTTTCTGTATATTTGAACAAAGTAGAAGAAGGCAACAACATGAAGTCAATAAAAGTATTTGAAGTTTTTCAACCCTGAAACACTTGGTTTTCTGCTCTAAAATCTGATTTTTAGCCTTATTCTTGGCGTATATATGGCTGAAAATCTCACAACACATGGTGATATTAACAGTAACACAGTAACACCCCCAAAACTAGTGTTTTAGAAAGCTTAATGATATAAACCAAGTGAACAACACAATCAATCTTCTTTAAAACATCATAGATGCATCATTAAACCAACCCTCAAACTGTGGGATCACCAATATTATCAACCACAACAAACTTACCATTATTTGTGTTCTCAACAGAACTATTAGTTTCAGCTCCTTGGTTATCAAAAGAGTTGACAATGGTAGCTTCAATATCTACCATGGCAGTTTCAATACCTGCCTTGGGATTCCTCTCAACCCCATTTGCCAAAAGAACAGCCCCAGACTCAATAAGCGAATTATCAGACTCAATACGTAGATTCCGGAATTTTCAGAACTTGAAATGCTAGAAACAGTAGCATTAGCAGAAGTGATACCTTCGAATTAATCAAATTTGCAACCATGGCTTCCAAAGTTTGAACAACAAAGTTCCGAGACCATCAGGTGCCTGATGCGGGGATGATATGCCAAAAACATCAGCTAGCAGCAACCTTGATGACCCTCAATCATCCAAAGCTTCATAGTACAACTTTAGCAGCATTAGCAATAGGCTATACTTGTGATATCACCCAGAGCAATGAAATGTTAGGAACAACATTTAGTATAACTATAAAAAAAACAAAAAAACAACGTGTTTAGAGAGTTTTATGAAGTATTTTTGTATTTAAACATGCTGTAAATTGTAAACAACGATTTAAATAGTAATAATCATCCATGTATCATGGTCCTTTTTTACATAATAGGTACATATGCAAGAAGATTCAGTGACGGCAACATGGTTCAAAGTCTCAGCCGAGTCGGAGACGACTCGGCCAAGTCGACTCCGACTCGGAGCTTACTGGTACAAAGTTACGGATTCATCTCGATTTAGACATAACTCGGGTATGTATCGGCCTGACTCGGCCGAGTCAATCGGATATCTACAATATGTAATATGATGAATCCATTGATGACGAAAGAGTTCTTCATTTTCTTCAAAACTTTACATTGAGCCTCTTTCATACAAAAACCACATAGAAATATTTATATAATGATGGACTTTTGCAAGAAAAAAAAAAAGCAAAACAAAGTATCTTGTACGGTGTACCTGGCCTTCTTCCCATTTACAGCTGAACGAAACTTCAAGTACCCTGGTTGGAACATTATTAAAAAAAAATTGCAAGTGTTAGACGGATTGCTAACACTTTCTTAAATGATAAGTACAAATAAAACTGACCGTGCCCAGTCCTTTCAATTGCACGCTAATCTTGCCCCGGATTTTTGTCTTTTTCAATTTCCGATAAATATAAATTTATTTTTGTTTGTGTTTTTGTTTTGGTTTTTTTTTTTCGGGGTAATTTAGGGTACTGGCTCCGATACCATGTTAAGATTTGATCAAAGTAATTCGTATCTCCCAATCAATAATAGAGTACAATATTTATAGGCACCACTAGGGTTGCTAAATAACACAATATACCCAATCTACCCTTATTAAATCAATACACAAAGCAATCTTCCCATAACTCTATTTTCCATAATCACTTATTTCCATATCGTAATAATTTATGTATGAACATTGGATTTTGGGTGAAACGATTTGAAGTTTCTTGATTTTGGAGTTGAATTAGCTTAGCTGCGGCAAGGATATGGACTTGCAAAGTTCACTGAAAGAAGCCTAAACACACTGTATCAACATCCGGACGATGATGTTCGTATGCGCGCTGATCGATGGTTTCAGGAATTTCAGCACACAATCGATGCTCGGCAGGTCGTTGCGGAGGAATTTCTGTGGTTCAGGCCGTTGAATTAATTAAAGGGCAAAATAGTCTGAAAATAAATATTTTGTCCTTAAATAAAAAAAATTACAAATTGGATTAAAATTTATATACCGGGCGAAAAGTGGACTAAAACCTAATAATCTCTACTTTATATTATATTCAAATTAATTAATAATAATTTATTAGTATAGTGAAAAGAATAAGTATTTTCTGAAAATGTAAAAAAAATTATTAATAATTTCTAATAATTTCTAGAACCGTGATCTGAGCCGAAAAAGAACCATGTGAACCGTTGAACCGCCGGTTATGAACCTTTAACAGCCGGTTCTGTGAACCACCGCGGAAAGGTAAGGTTGAGTGATAAGTGGAAAGAGTAAGGTTGGGTGGGGTCGGGTAACCCTACACCACCACCCACTTTACCTCACCACACCACTCTAATCTACTCTACCACCATTTCATTACCTACCTCGTTACATACCTACCCCACTACCCTACCCTATTCAACCCCCTACCTTCCCACCCTAACCTATCTCACATTACCTTACCACCCTATCATACCTTACATATTTTACTCTACTGATGAGGGTGAAATCATCACGGAGGCTCAGCGGTGTGTGACTGATGATATCTGGCTTATTAGTTGGTGATTATGTGGACGGTAGCCGGTGCTGCACGGCGGCGATAGGAGGAGTGTTTGAGAGGTGGGGTTTCAGCAGAGCTCTGGCTTGCTTTCTATTAGAATGTATATATCTTTTCAGGTTACACAAGCCTTCCTTTTATAGGAGGAGGAAGCTTAGGAGCTAAGTAAAGGACAGGTGTTACATGACAGCTTATGATTAACTAAACTTAGTAGCTAAGCAAACTAAATATCTGGACTGCAAGTGGGTAGAATATCTCGGTGGCGACCTCTTAGGATCGCATAGGTCGCCGGCTTTGTTGTCCCGACTTACTCTTGCTCCTTGCTGCTTCTCATCAAGTCTTGTGCGGCCTCTTAAGGACCTTTGTCCAAGGTCACAGGTCGGCCCTCTAACCCAACCGTGCGCTGGGCGGGGTCCGACATCAGCGACCTCGACTTGGTTGGTTGGCAATGCCGACGCCGTGGTCGCGGACCTTTATCTGGTTTGGTTGCTCAGATAAGCTATTTCCGGGACTCAAAGGTGACGATACCATTTACACGCATCAATGGCCCCATACTCCATGTCTTGAGCATTTTTCGTGGAAATGTTAAGCGTGGAGTAAAGTGAGCTTAAGGATTATACCGCCTGTTGGTGACCTCGTCGTCTGATGCGACTTGTTCACTTAGGACCGTGCTTTTAAAGCAACCGCCTCAAAGCAACTTTGGGTTTGTTTGCGACCTCGTCGTCGATGCGACCTCGTCGTCTGATGCGACTTGTTCACTTAGGACCGTGCTTTTAAAGCGAATGGCCTCAAAGCAACTTTGGGTCTGTTTGCGACCTCGTCGTCTGATGCGACTTGTTCACTTAGGACCGTGCTTTTAAAGCGAACGGCCTCAAAGCAACTTTGGATCTTTTTCCGAACTCGTCGTCTGATGCGACTTGTTCACTTTGGACCGTGCTTTTAAAGCGAACGGCCTCAAAGCAACTTTGGGTCTTTTGGCGACCTCGTCGTCTGATGCGACTTGTTCACTTAGGACCGTGCTTTTAAAGTGAACGGCCTCAAAGCAACTTTGGGTCTGTTTGCGACCTCGTCCTTGGCGAGGTGATCTATCCGTCCATGGGTTAAGGGGGCAGTTTAACCGTCGGATCGTGGCTGGCGTCAGCTCTCTTGATAACTGTTGGTCCCTTGAAAAGGCTTTGGTTAAGTTTAGAGGGGGGGGTGAATAAACTTAACACTTAAAACTTTTTGGAGTTAACAAACTCAGCAACTTCGGCGGCTCGCGATACTTCGATGAGTCTGCGATACCTCGCAGCTCGCTTGATACACGTCTACCGATGATTGAGTTTACTTGAATTTGTGCGACGGATATATATCAAAAATAAAGCCTTGAAACTTGTTGTTAAATATGATACTAAGTATTAGATACTCAGTAGTGTATGTGTGTGAGTTCAGTTGCTAGATTCAGTAGGTTGATGTGTATGATAAACTAAATGCAAAATATAAGTGCAGAAAGTAAGTAGGCAGATTTTATAGTGGTTCCAGGTGGTGTAATCCTGTCAGTCCACTCTTCTCCTATGATGTTGGAGGTAATTCACTAGAGATCTTTGATGTAGCTGCTACAAAGATTCCTAAAATGCTTGTCCTTCACCAATGACTATGGCTTCAAAAACTGAAAACTAGGAACAGGTCGGATTGCTTCTCCAAAGTCTTCCATTGGTCCTTGAAGGGTAGGATTGCCTCTTCACCAGCTCCTTCACAAACAACAGTCTTTCACACCCAACAGATGCTTCACTGTCTTCAGCAGGTTCTTTATAAAGTAAAGAATGAATCAAGTAAATGATTCAGTTGCAGCAGCTTGATTAGGATGATATAATCAGCAGCTTGCAGTCTTCAAGTGTGTAAACTTGATATAGCTTGAATACATAATACACTTGAAGATTTTCTCTGGATAAGTAAGGTTAAGCTCAGTAGGTTCAGCAGGGTGCTTTTCAGCTCAGAATTATCTCTTATATTTTTCTCTTAAAGTTATTCAATCATCATCTTTTTCTGAGTTGAAAGTCCTCTATTTATAGGTAGGAATGCATGTGACTTGTATTTGAAATTCAAATATAACCGTTCCTGGTTTTTGTCCCATTTGACTTGCTTTCTGTCACTATTCATAGGACTGACACTGTCAGAATTCCTTTTGACAAGTGCGCGATCCGTCCACCCTTTGACTTATAACCATTGGATAAAATCCTGAATCATCCCAACGTTCTTTTAATCTCAGCCCTTGATTTGTTTGATAAATCAGAGGTAGTTGGCTGTCCTTATCCATGTAATCTTCCAATGTAATCTTGAATTAATCGAGGTATATTATCAGCAGGTTCATCGATCTGTCGTAATACCTATCGATCCGTCGAAACGACAATTTGCTGTGTATCAAATACAATGCAGCTGATTTCTTTTATCTAACTTTTATTTGTGAAGTTAGATTACACCTTTTTAATTATAACCAAGTTCCAAACATCATCCAAATTATGGAACTTAGACCTTTTACACAAGGTATATGTAATCAGTTTAGGTCATCACAGACTTGCCTAAAATCTGATTGCATATCCTTAACTTTAATCACTAAGTTTGATCCCTTAGCCTTCATTAACTGAGTTTGAGCCCTCAGCCTTCAGTCTTCAGCAGGTTCCAGAAAAGTCTACTGACCTAACTACCCTACTGATAGTGACCAATCTGCTGAAACAAGTCAGCTGACCTTTACAGTGCTTGTTTGATCAAACCTATTCAAAGATCAAACTCTAATAAACCTATACATTTGATCTAGATATCTTTTTGCCTTTGCACTATAACAGCTAGTCTGGCACTCATCATCAAAACATAGAAATAAGTCCAACAATTTCCCCTTTTTGGTGATGATGCCACTACCCTCACCTAACAGCAAAGCAAAAACATTAAAAACTAAGATAGAACAAATTTTCAGTCAATTCTCATTATAATCATTTGTTCACAGTTATTACAGTCTAGATATAGCAAAGATAGAATATGATAAGTATGCTGATCTACTGTCTTCTTTCTCTTTCCTGTGTAGCCTTCTCCACTTGTTCTTGATAGGCTCTGATTTCTTCTATCATTTCTGTCATCCATTCATTCTCAATCAGAGTGAAATCAATGTAGGAATTGACTTCTTTCCACCATTTTCAAGCTTCTGGTAGAAGGAGACTGATCTGATTGACTCTGAATCCCATTCTCATATAAAGTTCTTTATATTCATTCAGAGAGTCTTTAGCTTTTGTGATAGGCAAGCTCCTTTCACCTCTACCACTTCTTCCACCTCTTCCACCTCTTCCACCTCTTCCACCTCTAAAACTTGCCCTTTAGGCTTTAACTCTTGCTTCCCAAAACTTCAATACCAAGAATGAGTTTAAACCTTCATGAAATCCCTTGTCATGATAAGGTTTCCTCCTGTTATAGTACTCATTCTTGTATTGTTTAAGGAGATCATCAATAAGTTGAACTCGGCCAGGTGCAGGTTCCCTGAATGCATTTATTTCATTCTCCCATTTCTTCTTAGCAAAAATCCTTCCAGCCTCTTTTGCTACTGCTGTTTGGCCCTCTTCCCCTTTAGTGACATCATCAACAAAATGGGACACTAGACCATGAACACTCTCCTGTGTGATTACCAGATTATTCAGCTGTCCTTCCATAATTTCAGTTCTTGTATCAACTGCAGTAATCCTTGATTGCAAAGTCTCGCTCCAAGATAGATTGATCCTTTCAGTAAGCTTAGGATCCAATCCAGCAGGTTGAGATGTTCCAGCAGCCTCAGCAGGTTTAGGTGCCTCAGCAAGTTTGTCAAGTTTCTGGTGGATGGTTTCAAGTTGATTTTTCAGAAACTTTTCTTTTAGTGAATTCCTTTGCTTGATTCCTTTTACTTCCATTGCAAGATCAGCAAAAGCATACTGATTTGAGGTAATGTTGGAGGCAACTGTTTCTGTAGTCCTCCATCTATTTTCCACCAAGTTGATCAAATCATCAAACCTCTGCTCTTGCCTGTCCAGTTGAGTTCTTAGATTTGCAATGTCATTTCTGACAGTCCTCAACTCTTCCAAGACATGTGCTGGTACTCCACCAGCCATTTCTCTAGCAGCTCCATCAGCAGGCTCCTCAACATTGTATTGTTGCCTCTGATTGCTCACAACCATTGCCCAACTCCTATCTAGTCCAACAGGGTTAGGACCTTGATATTTTTCCTAGATAGGATCAAGAGCTGGTTCTTCAAAAATAGGTACAAATGCCCGTGGGGGATCAATATCAACATCTTCTTCTTCAGGCATTTGGAACTCCTCATCACTAAAGTCATAGTCCAACAGCTGCTCTTCCTCATTAACAGCAGTCTGCTGACCATCTCTCCCTATAGTGGTCTTGACTCCAGTAGGCTCCACTACAGCAGCCTCTTCAACAACAGGGGTTTCCTCCAAACCCAAAGTTTGTTCCAACCTTTGTCCAGGTGCTATTTAAGACTCAGCAGCCTGTACCTCCTGTTCCGACCTTTGTGCATGTGCTGTTTGTAGCCCAGCAACCTGTACCTCCTCTTCAACTGTTGGATCTGGTGCAATGAATGACACAACAACTTGATCAGGGAATATGTCCATGTTTTCCTGTTGAAATTCTCATATATCCCCAATCCTTCTTAGTAGATTTGTAGTGTTGGTCAGGGTGCCATCAGTGTCAACCCAGTTTTGATATTGAATGGAGTCCTCAGACCGACACTTGGCTCATCATGATCAGTGACTCTTTCTTCACTCAAATATTTAGCTTGCTGATCCTCAGGTTGATCAGTAGGTTCAACCACAAATAAATTATCAATCTCACCAACCATTCTGTTTGCACTACCATCTATTCCTCATTGATTTGTGCCTCAATATCATCTATGGTGAGATTGTCCTCATCCTCATTCATCTGTCCAGTTTGCTCTCTCTCAGTGGACTGTCCAGCACCAGTAGACTGCTCTACTCTTGGTTCAGTAAACATGGCACTTCCACTGACTTCTCCTGGACCAGAGGGGTGATTATCATCAGAATCATATGATGAAGAATCACCATCATCACCTCTTGGATTCCTGAACTTGATACCCTCCTCTTTCTGTTGATCATCAAACAGATCCATCAGGCTTGATTGTAACAAAGAGGTATCAATCAGATCCAGCAAGCTCTCCACTCCCAATTTCTAAAAAAACCCATTCTTCAAAGTCTGTCATAGGTTCTGCAGCAGGTTTTTGTTTCTTATAAAATCCAAACATCCATTGGAAGTAATCAGCCACCAGCAGGAGTTTTGGATCAACATACCCCTCTTTCCTCTTGTTCTCATGTTTTTCATAAGGCAGGAATGATCCTCTGGGAGCTTGTGCACTACCTTGCTGACCTCCAAAGGTATCAACAAGTAGATTCAATGTTTCTTCTACAGATGCTTCAAGGCTAGTAGGTTGCTCAGGTTGGATATTACTACCTACTACCTCCATCTGTACCACATTTGGTTCCCCCCGACTTATATGCTCATCAGCAGGGTTAGCAGCAGACTGCTCTTCCCCCTGAACTATTGCAGGAATTGCAGGGTCTTGGACCAATGTTTCACTCACCACAGCAGGTGTAGATTCGGTGGTTTGCTTTGTGGTTCTTTCTATAAGTTGCTCAACAACAACTTGTTCACTTCCGCAGAGGCTCGGCGGCCTTAGTAGATGAGGATCCGGTAACATCAACGGCGAGTTTTAGTCTCGGTAGTCTGTCGTGACTCTTTAGCAGGTTGCTCAACAACAACCTCTGCTCCCTCATTAGGCTTGATAATAGTCAAGGGCTCAGCCTCAATAGCCTCTTCTTCTTCTACTACATCTTCTTCTTCTTCTTGTGCCCTTTGAGCCTCTAAGATTCTCAATTGTTTTCCTTTTCCATGTTTCTTTTTATGGAGAATCTCTTTCATCCTCTTGGAAAGTGGCTCATCTTCTATTTCAACCACAGTAGACTTCCTTTTTTTGTTCCCTCAAAATCTCAACAACATTTTTTCTAGCAGCTACAGCAGGGTCAGTAATCTCATCTTCAGCTGGACCCTCAGCAGACTTAGCAGTCTGTGCTGTTTGCTTCTTTGTCTTCTTAGGCTTCAAGATCTCAGTAATCTTCGTTGTATCTGCAGCCTTTCTTTTCTCAGTGGTCTTCTTTGGTGCAGCAGGTTTAACAGATTTCTTCACAGTTTGCTTGACCTGCTCACTACCAGCATCACCATCATCTCCATCACTATCATTATCAGCAGCCTCTGCAACACCTTCTTCATCATCATCCAATCCAGGGATAGCATAATCAATCTTTTTCTTGTATCTGGACTGATTGATCTTCTCAGGTGCAACATCTGGGGATCTCCAAATGATTCAGCAGGGTCTGAACCATTAATCCTAAGGGTAAGGCCTTGGATTTCCTTTTCCCTTCTCTTTCCTCCTTGGCTACTTTCTTCATGTAATGAATAAAATATCCAGCCCAATCAAACTTCATGCTTCTGCAAATGATCATCATCAGCTCTATCTTGGGTCCTGATAGAATATCCAAACTTCCAACCAGCCCTAAAATATTCTTTGCAATGAGTTTGCTCAGCAGGTTGTACTCATTCCCAATGTGTCTACAATTGATGCCTGGAATTGATTTGGTGTCTTTATTTGTCTTGATTTTATCAACAAACTCCATCTTGGACAATCCCATTGCCTCAGGATTTGTTGGACTATCTATTGTTTCTTCAAAACCAAAAACTTCCCTCAGCAGACTTGAGGAAATTTCTATTTCTTGTGCATTCACAACTGTTTTGAATGCTTCAGTTCCTTCCTTTATTTGAATGTTCTTCCAAAAAATGACAACGTTTGTATATGAGATTGTTTCCAATCTAATGTTCAGTACATTCTCCAATCCGGCATATCTTCTTATTCTTTGACCAATGTTGATAGCTAATTCAGTTTTGTTAGCATCAACAACAAAACATCTCACACTTTGGCTTGATTCTATTTGAACATCAATCTTTTCCACCATTGTTACAAGAAAAAGATGAAGGAGAAAGTTTTGTAAATCTTTGTTCACACAGTGTAAAAGCAGAGATATAAGCAGATTTCCAGTAGAGTATCTTCTGTGTAATAGGTCTGTATATATAGACAAGGAGTTGTTGTAACTGTTAGTGCACGTACATCCATATTGACCATGATTAATCTGAGTGAATGTTAGCTTGACACGTGGCCCATTACTTTTCAAAACGTATTGTAACCGTTAGATCGTGTAACCGTGGTCATAAAGGATAAAATAAATATCCCGCCAGTTGCTCTTTGACTTTAATAAAGTTTGACTGTGAAACGTTCCATTCAACAGGGTTGTTCTCAGCAGGGTTGGCTCAGCAGTCTGCTGATAAATATGCTTCAGCAGCCTGCTGACAAAGTGACTTTGCTGATCCTTGAATCCTTCTTGTTTTGTTCAATTGATAATACAAGATGAAGTTTAATACCAATGACTGATATGTCAAGTGAGCTCACCCAACATGACAAAGACCAATCCCCTTGCAACCTCGTTTGCTCAATTTTCCAAACATAAGTACCGGAATTGTTGATACCAATGACTAAACCGCTAAGTGAGCTCACCCAACATAGCAAAGACTAATCCCCTTGGTGAATTCCAAGACACAATCTGCTGATTGTCGACAACTCTAATAATTCCAAGTTCAATCCTTAATTTGGCAAATCTTTCACTATCAAGTGGTTTAGTGAAAATGTCAGCAAGTTGATCTTCAGTAGGGATGTATAGAACCACCACATCTTTCTTTTCAACATGATCTCTTATAAAGTGATGTCTTACATCAATGTGCTTGGTTCTTGAGTGCAAAACAGGATTTTCAGTGATTGCAATTGCACTTGTGTTGTCACACATGATTGGAATTTCCTTTTCTTCAATTCCATAATCCCTTAATCGTTGTCTTAACCACAATACTTGTGCACAAAGAACTTCCGGTAGCAATATACTCTGCTTCAGCAGTGGAAGTTGATATAGAGTTCTGTTTCTTGCTGAACCAGGAAACCAGTCTATTTCCCATTAACTGACAGGTTCCTGAGGTGCCTTTTCTATCAATCTTGCATCCCGCATAATCAGAATCTGAGTAGGATATAACTTTGAAGCTTCCATCCTTGGAGTACCATATCCCTACTCCCAAAGTCTCTTTTAGATACTTGAGAACTCTCTTGACTGCACCTAAGTGACTTTCTTTAGGTTTAGATTGAAATCTTGCACAAACACCTACAACAAAGATATATCAGGTCTGCTGGTAGTAAGGTACAGCAGACTGCCTATCATCCTTCTGTATAAGGTCTGATCAACATCTTTGCCTTCTTTATCTTCATCCAATCTGATGTTTGTACTCATAGGAGTTTATATCTTGGTGCTGTTTTCCATACCAAACTTCTTCAGCAGCTCCTTAATGTACTTGGTTTGATGAATGAAGATTCCATCTTTCAATTGTTTGACTTGCAGTCCCAAGAAGTAGTTCATTTCTCCCATCATACTCATTTGGAACTTGCTCTTCATTAGATTTGCAAACTTTTCACATAACAATTCATTTTCAGAATCAAAGATTATGTCATCAACATAAATCTGGACCAGCAGAGTGCTGTCCCCTTCACTGATTCTGAAAAGAGTCTTATCAATGGTGCCTTTTGTAAAACCATTGTCCACCAAGAATTGAGATAGAGTCTCATACCAAGCTCTTGGTTCTTGTTTCAATCCATAAAGTGCCTTGTTGAGTCTATACACTTTATCTTCTTGATCTTTAACTTCAAATCCAGGAGGTTGCTGAACATATACTTCCTCCTCTAGAATGCCATTCAAAAATGCACTTTTGACATCCATTTGATATACCTTGAAGTTTTTATATGCAGCATGTGCTAGGAATAATCTGATAGCTTCCAATCTTGCAACAGGTGCATAAGTTTCATCAAAGTCTATTCCTTCAGCTTGAGAATAGCCTTTTGCAACTAGTCTGGCCTTATTCCTTACAATGGTACCAGATTCATCAAGTTTGTTTCTGTATACCCATTTAGTACCAATGATATTTGCATGACTAGGCCTTTCAACTAGTGTCCACACATGATTTCTTTCAAATTCATTTAGCTCTTCTTGCATAGCAATTATTCAATCTGGATCTGAAATTGCTTCTTCAACAACTTTAGGTTCAACTTGAGATAGAAAACAAGTGATCATAGCTTCTAATTGTCTTCTAGTCCTTACACCTTGCTGAATGTTGCCAATGACTTGTTTAGCAGGGTGATCCCTTAACCATTGTGGATTTTGGTTAGATTGATTCTCAGGAACCTCATCTTCAGTAGGGTCTGCTGTATCTTCAATAGGGGGCTCAGTAGATCCTTGAACTGCTTCAGTTGTATCATCAGTAGTATCATCAGCAGTGTGTTCAGCAGGAGCAGTATCAGAAACTTTTAAGTCATTAACCCTTTCCAAGACTTCAACACAATCTGGATCAGTGACTTGTAGATTCTCAGCAGGTTCACAAACTTCATCATTCATTCCAGTGAACTTAGGTTCATCAAACACAACATGGATGGTTTCTTCATGTTTCAGTGATCTCTTGTTCAGTACCCTGAATGCCTTGCTGACTGAAGAATATCCCAAGAAAATTCCTTCATCTGATTTAGGTTGAAAAGTCTTTAAATGCTCCTTATGATTCAAGATAAAACACTTACTTCCAAATGGATGAAAATAAGATATATTTGGTTTTCTTCCATTCCAAATTTCATAAGGTGTCTTCAGCAGCTTCTTGTTCACTGAGGTTCTGTTTTGTGTATAGCACGCTGTATTAACTGCTTCAGCCCAATACCTCTCTGGTAGTAATGCTTCACAAATCATTGTCCTTCCTGCTTCCTTTAAAGTTCTGTTTCTTCTTTCAGCAACCCCATTTTTCTGAGGTGTACCAACAGCAGCAAGTTGATGTAGTACACCATTCTTTTCACAGTATTCTCTTATAACTTTATTGAGAAACTCAGTGCCCTTATCTGATCTTATTTTTACTACTGTCAAACTTTTCTCCTTTTGTAATCTCTTCAAAAGATCAGGCATCATCTTGAGTGTTTCACTTTTCTTATTCATAAAAACCACCCAAGTGTACCTTGAATAATCATCCACAACAACTAAAGTGTACTTCTTTCCAGCTTATACTAGTTGGAGTGACAGTCCAAATAAATCCATGTGCATTAGTTCCAGCACTCTCTTAGTTGATAGCTTTGTTTTTGACTTGAAGCTTGATTTTATTTGTTTACCTTGCTGACAGGCATCACAAATAGCATCCTTCTTGAATGTAATCTTAGGCAAGCCAATTACCATTTTCTTCTTTACTAGCTGATTGATATCATCAAAATTTAGATGATTCAACTTCTTGTGCCATAACCAATTGAGTTCTGATTTAGTATGCACAACCAGGCATGTTTCGGAACTGCAGTAGACCAATCCACAACATACATGTTTTGTTGTCTTCTACCACCAATACAACTTGATCACCTTTTTCACTAATGACAATACAATTGTTTTTGTCAAAAGTGACCTTGTATCCCATGTCATAGAATTGTCCAGTGCTCAGCAAGTTGTAGTCCAGTCCTTCCACATAAGCAACATTCTTGATGGTTAGTCCATTCCTCACAAGTGTGCCATAGCCTCTTGTATAACCAGGTGTATTTTTGTTGCCAAAATTCACCCTTGGACCATCCTTTGCTATGTAGCTTGTCAAACAGTGCTTATTCTTTGTCATATGTCTGGAACATCCACTGTCAAAGTACCAGACACCCTACAAAACAAAATCAATGCATTTTAGGTACCCAAATCTGTTTGGGTCCATAATGGTCAGTGGTAAGCATGACCCCTGGTAAATTTCCATAAGGTCTTCTTTTAAAGGTGTCATACTTAGGTTCATACATGTATTCCACACATCCATAAGATCTAACAGTTGGTTGTGTAGGATTCACATATGTTTTCTGGCTTTTTGGTATATATTGCTGATTGGAGTCATTTTTCTTGTTAGAAGTAGCAGTGTGACCATAGGTTTGCTGTCTGTTAGGAACAGCCCTGTAATATGGAGTCTGCTGAGGTCTCTCTGCTGAGGTCTTGTGTAAGCCCTCTGCTGAGTCCTCTGCTGATTCCATTTCTTAGGTTTTACCCTAGCAACATGGTTATACTTACTGTTTCTAGTAGCAGGTACAAGAATATTCCAATCATCATCAGTAGGGAACGGTCTTCCTTTCCCCCTGAGATAAGTATCCCTTGAATGATTAACATTTTTGGATTTAGGATTCTTATCCTTGGAATATTTCTGTTTATTGCCCTTCTGTGGTCCAAATAGACTTGGTAGCGTGTCCGCTATTAGCTGCGAGCTTAGAAGGCACATCAGTCTTATTTTTGGATTTGTTCCTTTTATTAGGAGTCGTTGACTTCCTTGACTTCGATTTTGCTTCTTTGAAGCATTCTCAGCAGGTTTTACTGCCTCAGCAACCATACTGGGAGTTGGATCTTGTGCAGGTACAAACTTAGGACCAATTCTGGCACTAGGTTCAGTAGCTTTACTGGATCCACTCTTTTTGGATTGTTGAGTTCCAAATCCAAGCCCTGTTCTATCACCATAAGGCTTTCCAGATTTGTATGCAGTAGAGGAACAAGATGGATCAGCAGATTCAGAGGCTACTGGATGTTCAGCAGGCTTATACTGATTCTGTCCAACATCTTTTTCCTTACCTTTGAGAACCCTTAATTCAGCAGTCAATCTTTAAATTTCTACTTGAAGAGCTTCTTTTTCAGCCTTCATAATCTCATAACCAGATTGTATTTTCCTCAGTTGATTGAGGATGGCATCCAAAGTTTCTTCATTGTAAGAGTTTCTAGGATTTGAACCACAAGTTGATTCACAATCACTTTCAGCAGGAGTGTTAATAGATATAGTATTGTATACCTCCTCTGTTTCATCCATATTAGCCATTAATGCATAGTCTTCCATATCAGCAACCAATGCTGTGTCATCTGATTCATTTCCCTTTTCGATTCCACTTCATAACCGATTCATCTTCAAGCAACCATAGCCTTCTTGCCATGTCTTCTTTGTTGACTCTTGTTCTTTTGGAGATCCGGACAATGCGGTACGAAATGTCCAGGATTTTGCGATTAAAGCAAAGATAATCTGGTTCTTTTTTCTGTTTTAATTCAGGACAGTCAGGTCTGAAGTGTCCTGGTTTCTTGCAATTGAAACACAAGAAATCATTGTCTTTCGTTGTTTCTTCCTTTTTCTTTTCAGTGAATTTCTTTGTGAAATTCCTAGGTGAGCTTTTCCCACCTTTCATCATCCTGATCTTCTTGCTCAATAATGCTATTTGCTCTTGCATTTCATCCAGTAATTCATCTTGAGCTTCTAATCCTTCTTCTTGATGTGAGGCAGCCAATGCTGTGGTTTTTGGCTCTTCCTTTTCAATGGTAGGTGACAACTTCTTTTTGAATTCATATGCCTTGAGATATGAGAATAACTTGAATGTATCTTCTTCATGCAGTCTTCTCATTTCTTCTATGGCTGTCACCTTCATCTTCCATTCATCTGTAGCAGGTAAAGCTTCCAAGATTTTTGTGTTGATTTCTTCTTTTGAATAATTAACACACAGCAGGGTGAGTTCATCCAGAATTGCATTGAACCTAGATTCCATTTGTTCAATGGTTTCATTGGGTTTCATTTCAAACTTTTGGAACTTCTTCTTTGCCACACTGATTTTATTCTTCTTTATTTTATCAGTGCCTTCACAGATCAACTGTAGTTTGTCCCAAAGTTCTTTTGCTGTTTTACAATCTTTCACTTTCATGTACATATTGCTATCCAAAGTTCTGTAGATAATATCAATAGCAATGTTGTTCAGATTTGCTCTCTTTCTATCTTCAGCAGTCCATTCCTTTTTAGGCTTTGGAATGTACTGTGTCTCTTCATCCACTGTTATTGACTTTGTAATCTCCAGTGGTCCATCTGTGAGCACATCCATCATTTCATCAATGAGTTGCAGCAAGATAAGCCTGCATACGACGTTTATATTCATCAAAACGATCTGCAGAACACATCAACATTGTTCTAGCATACTGGTTGTTATCCATGATGCAAGTCTTTGAAAATTAGTGATTTGAAAAAGGTTTTTCAAAGTATTTTCACAAGCACAACAAGTAGGATTACTTCAGAACAGTAGCACTGCACCGATACCAATTGTTGGTCCCTTGAAAAGGCTTTGGTTAAGTTTAGGGGGGGTGAATAAACTTAACACTTAAAACTTTTTGGAGTTAACAAACTCAGCAACTTCGGCGCTCGCCGATACTTCGATGGTCGCGATACCTCGCAGCTCCGCCGATACACGTAGTCTACTGATGATTGAGTTTACTGAATTTGTGCAGCGGATATATATCAAAAATAAAGCCTTGAATTGAAACTTGTTGTTAAATATGATACTAAGTATTAGATACTCAGTAGTGTATGTGTGTGAGTTCAGTTGCTAGATTCAGTAGGTTGATGTGTATGATAAACTAAATGCAGAATATAAGTGCGAGAATGTAAGTAGGCAGATTTTATAGTGGTTCCAGGTGGTGTAATCCTGTCAGTCCACTCTTCTCATGTGATGTTGGAGGTAATTCACTAGAGATCTTTGATGTAGGTTGTTACAAAGATTCCTAAGATGCTTGTCCTTCACCAATGACTATGGCTTCACAAGGCGAAAACTTGGAACGGGTAGGATTGCTTTGCTCCAAAGTCTTCCACTTGTCCTTGAAGGGTAGGATTGCCTCTTCACCACTCCACCACAAACAACAGACTTTCACACCCAACAGATGCTTCACGTCTTCGACGGGTTCTTTATAAAGTAAAGAATGAATCAAGTAAATGATTCATTTGCAACGGCTTGATTAGGATGATATAATCGCAGCTTGTAGTCTTCAAGTGTGTAAACTTGATGTAGCTTGAATACAGAATACACTTGAAGATTTTCTCTGGATAAGTAAGGTTAAGCTCAGTAGGTTCAGCAGGGTGCTTTTCAGCTCAGAATTATCTCTTATATTTTTCTCTTAAAGTTATTCAATCATCATCTTTTTCTGAGTTGAAAGTCCTCTATTTATAGGTATGAATGCATGTGACTTGTATTTGAAATTCAAATATAACCGTTCCTAGTTTTTGTCCCATTTGACTTGCTTTCTATCACTATTCATAGGACTGACACTGTCAGAATTCCTTTTTGACAGTGCAGTCTGTCCACCCTTTGACTTATAACCATTGGATAAAATCCTGAATCATCCCAATGTTCTTTTAATCTCAGCCCTTGATTTGTTTGATAAATCAGAGGTAGTTGGCTGTCCTTATCCATGTAATCTTCCAATATAATCTTGAATTAATCGAGGTATATTATCAGTAGGTTCATCAGTCTGCTGTAATACCTATCAGTCTGCTGAACATCAATTTGCTGTGTATCAAATACAATGCAGCTGATTTCTTTTATCTAACTTTTATTAGTGAAGTTAGATTACACCTTTTTAATTATAACCAAGTTCCAAACATCATCCAATTTATGGAACTTAGACCTTCTACACAAGGTATATGTAATCAGTTTAGGTCATCACAGACTTGCCTAAAATCTGATTGCATATCCATAACTTTAATCACTAAGTTTGATCCCTTAGCCTTCATTAACTGATTTTGAGCCCTCAGCCTTCAGTCTTCAACCGGTTCCAGAAAAGTCTACTGACCTAACTACCTTACTGATATTGACCAATCTGCTGAAACAAGTCAGCTGACCTTTACAGTGCTTGTTTGATCAAACCTATTCAAAGATCAAACTCTAATAATCCTATACATTTGATCTAGATATCTTTTTGCCTTTGCACTATAACAGCTAGTCTGGCACTCATCATCAAAACATAGAAATAAGTCCAACAATAACCGTAAGAGCGTGGGTGTTGAGGCTGTCTTGGTAATTGCCCTAATACGTGTGCGGATAACGGCCGAGTAATTGATTATGTGGGCATTGATGATCGTGATTTAATGATGACGGTTTTTGAATTTCGAAAGCTGAAAAGGCCGCGCAAACCTGGACCGTTAGATGGCTGGCTCCCTGGCCGTACGATCAAATTCCCCCTGCCTATATAAGGCTCTCATCATTCCAACCTTCACACTTTTCATTCTTCTTTAACTTTTCCTCTCGCAACTTTGCTTGTTACTGAGCGTGCAAGGGTTTTCCGGTGTAGGTTTTGGAGAGGATTTGGTGGTGGCTGAAGCAAGTTTGTGGTTTCAGGTTAGGATTTGAAGATTCTGGCCACGAGTTTGAGGATTCCGGCGTGTTTTTCAGTTTCCGGCTTTAGCTTCTTCTCAGAAACAGGTAAATTCTTCTTCCCTTAGCCTCTTTCTTGGTTTTCCTTTTTGTATTCCAATCCTTTTTAGCAAGTTCGTTTCACTATGTGGTAATGTGTTCATCTTAAGATGTTTTTGAGGTAAAAGTCGGGGCTTTTTGAGTATGATTTTTCTTGATAAAGGGAGAGGGGTGAGGCATGCTTTGAAATCTTACCTCTATTTTGTTGTGCCTATTCGTATCTGTACTTCCTCTTTATTTGCAATTGCTTTCCATTTCTCCTGTAAAAATGGAGGGGAAGGCGTCGAGATGGGTGCGATCACCTTCCTGGCTTAATCCCCATTATACCAGGTCTGAAAGCTCCACCTTTTCCTCTTGTTTTTGCAGGATGTCCGACGGAGAGTATTCTTTAGGGGGCGACTTCCGAAGGGGATCAGGAGGCATACGACTACGCATTGGATGGATGGGAGGATGACCCTTCTAGCTCCGATATATCTACCGGCGACGATCTGCTTGATGAGATAACCGGAGGGGAGGCCGCTGCTCAAGTAGGCGGTGACCCTTTTGGTTTAGATGCTATGTTTCCTGATCCGGTTCCGCGACGTAAAAAGGGTCGTAAAGAGATGGCCCATACTCAAGGGACCGGTATTAGTGAGGCTGGAGAAAGAGAGGTGTCCGATGTTGAAGATCAGGCCGCCGAACCCAGCTCTAGTGGTACCGCTACGCATGACGAGGCGTACATTGAGGACGCCGCCCTTCACGAGCTTATGGGGTCAATTGAGGACGAGAATGCGCCCTTGCCTCGTAGGTCTATTTGGGAGCTCCCCAAGAAACCAAAAAGGAAAAGGGACCCAAAAACAATGACTGTTGGTGAAGCGGCGGCGAAGGCAAAAAACCCGAAACCCAATAATCCGGAAGCGTTAAGGGAGTTTACTCTTCTGGCCGCATACGAGAAGGCTCTGGAGGAGGAGTGGGTGATGCTTCGCGACAGCGATGACCTTAACAAACTTCTCCGTCGTCGATACAAGATTGACACAAAGGTCTACAGATTTTCTTTGTTCGATTATTCGAAGGAGGAGGATAAGTTTAAACTCAGAGATCGCGAGGTTTATGTTTGTGCCCGCCGTCCGGATGATACCCTGATCCTTCACTTCGATCATTTCTACGCGGGGATCAGACCTCCATTTGATCCATTTTTTGTCAAGATTTGTGAGCTGAAGGGAGCTCTACCCACTGATTTTGCTATTGGGACCGTTATCCAGATTATGGCCTTCATCGTTATGTGCCGGACGATGAAGAGAGTGCCCACCCTTACCCTTTTGGGTCAATTCCACTTGTTCTGCGCGACGGGCCTTCCAGGGCAGATATCACTGAGGACCAAAACGCCTCGCTTTCTCTTCTTGCTACATAATAAAATCCATAGATGGCAAGAGCAGGTGCTTAAAGTGGAATCTAAAGTTGGTTGACCGTTTTCCAAGGCCGCACTACGTAAGGGGAAACCCACTCTTTCAATTGGCGAGCCTTTACTCCCCGAGCGTCGTTTCGTAAAAGTGTTGTTGAATCTTATACAGTCTGACGGGGTAGAGCCCTCTTTGAGAAATATGGCCTGAATCGATCTTCTTGACGTGGCTCTTCCCTTAGCCCGTATGGGTGGGATAGCGGGCCCAGGTAGAGCGGAGCCATTAGTTACCATGGCCCCGGAAGAATGCGACCCTGATTGGATAGGAGACTGCCACTTGGGAAAATGCTTTCCCTCTGAGTGCCTTGTATGTGGAGGCGACACAAGGAGAAGACCGCCTTATAAATTTCCCTGTTTTTTATTTGTTCACTTTGTAAGTTGTATTGTTCTGTTCTTTTTTCAGACCTGTCTCTAACAAACTCTTTTGTAGGTATGGACGCCAATGAACGCCGGGTTCAGAGACAGAGGCTCGCTGATGACAACGTCAAAACTCGACCGGTGACCCTGAACCAGGTTCTGGGAAAGATACCGCGCACTATGGATGCCTCCGTTGTAGATGAGACATACGACCCTAATCAGCCAGTGGCGGCGCCCATAGGTGTGATCTCAAGCCAGGCCGGGGGGCCCAAAAAAGATCACAGACTGATGTACCGCTAAAGAGCCTCAGGGCCAAAAGCGATCTAGAACCGAGAAGACTAAGACTGCTGGCGGAGCTGACAAATGCTCTGATCGTCTGGACAAGAGACCTTCTGACAAAGGCTCTGTGCGGTCAGAGGTAATTGCTGAAGAGGTCGCGGAGGAGATGGGGGCATTGCCCGGAGTGACCCTTCCCCGAGGCTACAAAGGGAAAGAGGCTGTTTGGTTGGATGCTAATTTCATCCAAGGCCTCGACATGTCGAAGGCGAGCCAGATCAGGGAGGCAATTGCCGACGTCATTCCTCTAAGGCGCCTTGCCTGGGATTCACCGCCAGGCGTTCAGATGGAGATCGGAAGGGGGATTACTGCACGCGTTGTAGTTCAAGACAATGCCCCTGCCAGAGATGAGGTCGCTGAACTCAAAGATCTTTCCAGCCAATTTGGGATCGCAGCCTCTATGGTGAGCTTTTATTCGTCTTGTATTTTTACTAACTTTGCTTTTCTGGCGGGCTTACATTCTTCTTCTTTTTCAGCTCGGAACTCATTAACAAGGCTATAGATGCTGCTGAGAAGCGCAAAACCGAGCTTAAGAAAGTGACTGCGGCTCTGGGGGCTTCGGACAAGGCCAGGGTCGCTTCTGAGAACAAGAGCGCGGAGGCCTTGACCGAAGTATAGCGGATGAAAAAGGCCATGCTTGAAAGTGCCAAACTAGAAGCTGAGCTACAGCAAAAAGTGTCAATTCTGAAGGATGAAGCTCGTAAATCTACCGAAGGGTTGTCGGCCGCGCAGATGAGATTGCGAGTTTAAATGAGCAACTTGCTACCGTAAATAAGGCTGCTGAGGAGGCGGGTCCTGCGGCCATTGCTGCCTTTAAGCGTTCTGATGAGTTTTTTGATTACCAGGAGGCGAGCTTTGATCAGGGTTTCAACCACCTCGCCCGCTGCCTATGGGCTTATCATGGTAGAGAGAGTATCACCTTTGAGGAAATGCTCCGGTGGGTTAACATGTCCTAGTGAAATCCCGACTTGTTGGCCCTTCACCCTAATATACCTTATGCCGCGTATCACATCGTCGCTATTCAAACTAGGCAAATAGAGCATGGCGAGCCAATCTGGGATCCTCCTCTAGTTAACCCTGTTAACTTTGCTATTTTGAAGACTCCTCCTGCTGCTGCGAACAATCAACCCGGCGACGAGTATATTGACACTCCCCCCGGCTCGACCTAATGATTTTATGCCCTTGTTTTGAAACTTTTTCCTGCGCTCTTGTAATAATTCAACTTTTGCTTCTGTTTTTGAACTATTCCGACGCTTTCTTTTGATTATGATTGTAATAACTTTAGCTTTTATTTCCCGCACTTTGATCCGTGGCCGCGTTTGGCTTGTTGAACTTGATTTGTGGCCGTTTTTTGGCCCCCTGATTTATGCATTGCAGTTGTTTCTTTTGATTTCTCTCCTGCATCGTGTATCTTTTATGTGTGCGAGATCCTGTATGTGTGTGCGGCCCCTATTATTTTGGCAAGGTTTAGGCAGCTCGCTAAAATAATAAAACTGAAGAATCTGTAAGATTGATCGAAAATTCCTATTGCGGCCCTCTTTATTTGGGACAAGGATATCAGCGACCTAGTTTGTACTCGCTTGCGTCGTGTACAGAGCGTTAAAATTTTCTTATTCTCCCGTGTTTTGGGCAGGGCCTAGATGGCCTTAAGAGAAACAGGTTTCCGTCACCATTTGTACAAACCTTGGTCTCTGCGGACTTGTGGCAAATAATAGACCGCAGAATCCGAATGCGGCCCCCTTGTTTGAGACGACCTGTGGTGCGATTATACCTTGAGAATTTCCACTATGGGCTCGCTGGAGATTTCCTGGAGAGGCTGTGTAAAGCTTTATGCGGCCCTCTTGCTGGGGACGGGCATTGCTGCGTTGAGCTTGTTGATGTTTGAAATTTTTACCCCAAAGTTTATGGTGGAGTAGTGGTTTGTCAAAAACTTAAAGGCTGAACTGATTGGACGGGACTAACCTTTCTTGACTGTCGTGTTGCTGAAAAAGCAAGGGCTCTGAATTGATTGGACAGGTTACTGGCAATATTTTGACCAACGGTGCATGCGCAGTCAATATAGCCTAGAATCTTGCGCTAATAACTGTCAAGCGTTAAACGTGCCCCCTGGATTTCAAATCTTTGGATAAAACTGCGTGGATGCTGGCCGTCAGATCTTGTCAATCGCGGCCGTTCGTCTTGCTTGCTTGATGACGGTCAAATTATACACGTAAAAGTCATCAACGTTGACCTTAAATCGAGATTAATAATGTATATTTCATATTGAATCACTCGTTTATATTTATTATTTAATGTTAAGTGATTATAAATATGATATTGGGTATTTAACTATTTTTATTATTAAAAGGCCGATTTATTGTGCTATAAATGTTTATTTTTCAGATCACAACAAATCGGGAGGATTAATGTTAATTAATCAATGGTCTCAAGATAATAGAGAAAGAAAATCGGAGCATTAAACGAAAGGTTAATCAGATCAACACGAAGCGTGCAGTGGGGAGCAAGATAGACGAAGAAAATATTTAAAATGTGCCAAAAATAGGTTCGGTCGACCGAGCCTATAGCTTCGGTCGACCGAGTGTGTCATCTCGGTCACTTATCGGATTTTTTCGTATTTACCTTCTAAATCCTTCATAAGTCGGCAGAAACTCCTATATAAGCAGCAGCTACGAGAAATTGTAAATCATCCCTTCATTCTTTCTTCAATCTTACAATTCATAATATAACTTTGATACAATGTAGAATAATTTGAGGGTTTCTAGCAATTTAAGGGCTGCAATATGTAAGCCTTTATTTTCTGTTTCTTTCTTTTAAGTAATTAATCCCTCCCAATTATGCTTTATCGTTTGAATTAGTTAATCATAGCTAGATGATGTAGATCTAGGCTATGACGTTAGGGATGTGGCGACTCCTTGTCTATGGGGATCCCATAACCTACGTCATACACTTAGTATTTATTTATGAATCTACTTGATTTAATTAATGCGTATCTATGTTAGTTTATATGAATACTGTGCGAATTACTGTTTAATCTGTTCTGTATGATGAAACGCTGAGAGATATATTCTAAGATGTATTCTGGGTTGAAATCGTTCGGGTGACCGAAAGGTGTCATTCGGTCGACCGAGGCCTTACACTCGGTCGACCGAGCCCTCACTCGGTCGACCGAGCCCTTACACTTCGACCGAGCCCTGTTTCACGCCTCTTTATGGTAGGTTTAGCCTAGTTGAATCCGTTATCTCGGTAGGTATGGCTATGGCTACGTTACTCGCTTAGTTTAATTAAAACGTGTAAAAAGGAAATACCAATATAAAACTCTTAGGTAGACTTATGAATTGCTCTTCACGGACGTTCAGCGTTATCTAGGTAGGTTTATATTCGGGAATTGCATGCACCTGATTATACGTACGTCGTAGATTAGCATGAGACTATAACTTGGTAATTGCTAGTTGGACGAGAGCTTGAGTAATCACTTAGGAAGTACGCCTAACCATAGGAATGTTGCCTAGACGAGACGATGGATATCGGCATCCTTAGTGTCGTAAGCGTGCAAGTTATATGAGATGGATACCCAAAAGTGAAGTCACGTAATGTAGTACAATGATCTAGCAACCTAACCGGTGCTAAGTCAAGTTACGAGAGGATGACTCCCGTAGCCAATCTAAGATAGATACAAACGGATTGACGAGTTAATAAGTTCGAGTTTATTATATAAATTATCTAGGTCCAAACGATAAAGACTATAATTGGGGAGGTTAATTACGTTGTGTCGAGTCGTGTCTTTACCTTTCTTGTCTTATGTTGGTCGTAGACCGCCTCTATGTCCTTGACATGTTTAATTAATTATTTGTATATAAGATGATCCACAATTGGTTCCCTGTGGGATCGACCTTGATTCACTATAGCTATACTACGATGGGCCTAGTCCTCTTGCTAGTATTGGTTTATGGTGGTCAAGTATATTATAACCTGATTGACCCCGATCATTGCTTCTGCTATAAAAGGAGGGAACAAACATGGGTCTATTCCATTCCTCTTTTGAACAAATGTTTGTTTGTGAGATTCATGTCTTTTCAATCCGGAGAGGGTAGTGCAGTCCGAGTATGGGAAGCCCGTCCGATATGTGAAGTTTCCCCTTTCTTCCTTACTGCCTCTCTTACTGTCAAAGATAAATTTTTGGCGTTACTTTGATGTGGTCAGGCTTGCGAGGGAGAGGAGCTTAAATGAGGGCAAGGTTGAGGGTGATGGCTCTTTGCTGGTGCGGCTTTCTGGGTGGTTAGATTTTGTCTCGCCACCTCCGACACCTTTCAACCTTACGATGGTGAGGGAATTTTATTCCGTCTTATCAGAGGTTCCTTCCGAAGAAATTGTTAGCTGTGTGGCCCTTCGAGGTGTCTCGGTCATTTTTACCCCGGAGGCTATCAACGAGACTCTTCGCATACCTGCTATCGATCCTTTTGCCCATTATGAGGTGGCTTGGAACCTTGGCGATGAGGCAAGTAGACAGGTTCATTTACATCGGGCGATCCGCGAGCTCTTCCTAGATTATCAACCGCCTCGCGCCTTAGGCCTTGCGTATGAATTGTCTCGCAGCAACTGTGAGTGGAAAAGATTTATCAACTCACACGCTCTTCCGTCCGTAGATTTCGAGGTTGTCAGCGAGGCTGAAGCTTTCCTTCTGTATGCTATTCGCGACCCCTAGGTTGACATTGATTGGGGGGTCCTGATTCACCGCGAGGCAGTTAACTTTGCGGTCTCAATGAATCCTGATCGTCGTATCCCCTTTGCCCCGCTTGTTGCTAGGTTATGTAGTGTAGCTAGGGTGCCGACGCACTCATTGGACCGTTATGGGTTCGCTTGAATTTTTTTTGTTTTTTTGTTTTTTTCTAGCCTGCGGCCCCCTTGTTTTTGGTTAAACCGAAGGGTGTTGTAGGCCGCGGGTTTGCTAAAAATAACTGTACCCCTTATCGTTAATAAAGATGAGCCATTTTATTTGAGGTTTCCTCCTCAACATGCTTTGCTGCGTAGTAGATAGACGACATACATGTAATATTTTTTCAAATTGTCGGCGTGCCAAGGCCAATTGAATTCACGACCTTGGTCTCACTTAATACGTAAGTCCCTTTCTTGACTATTCGAGCGACCCGTACCGGGCCCTCCCAATTTTCTAATAGCTTTCCTTTCTTGGCATCGTGGCTTGTGGCCTGTCTTTTGCGCAAAACATAATCTCCCACAGTGAAGTGATGATTGCGGATGTGCCTGTCGTGGTGGCGCTTGGCCGCCTGTTTGTAATTGAGCAAATGGCCATACGACTCTATCCGCCGCTCCTCTGCTAAATCAAGGTCGAGCTTCCGGGTCAGCGGTTTCTCAACTTTGCTGAAATGGGAGACCCTTACACTTGGTAGGGCCATCTCTACCGGGGCCATAGCTTCTGATCCATAGGTCAAAGCGAAATGAGTTTCCCCTATAGTTGTTTTTCACGACGTTCTGAGCGCCCATAAGGCCGCTGGCAGGTGATCTGGCCAATTGCCCGTCTTTTCACCCAAACTATTTTTTAGCATGCTTAGTACCTGTTTGTTGGCGTTCTCGGCCTGTCCATTTCCTTACGGATAGCACACTGAAGATTACCAATGTTTGACGTTATTTTCTCTACAGAATGCGTCGAACTCTTTCCTGAATTGGGGTCCGTGATCTGATACTATTACTCTGGGGATGCCAAATCTAGTCCATACTTGATCGAGTAGAAAATAGATTATGTCCCTGGTGTTGATTTTCACCAAGGCTTTGGCCTCGATCCATTTGGTGAAATAGTCGACGGCAACCACCACGTACTCGCATCCGGATCGGCCCCTCTTTAGTGGTCCAATGAGGTCGATTGCCCACATGTCGAATGGCCAGGCGGCGATGACAATGCTTTGCTCGACTGATGGTAGTCTGGGAATATCCGCAAATTTCTGACATACGTCGCATGTTTTAGCGTGTGTTTTGGCGTCCTCTGCAAGCTTCGGCCCGAAGTACCCAGCCAATAGAACTTTTTGAGCGAGAGTACGGCTAGCGGGGTGGCCATCACACATCCTCTGGTGTAGCTCTGCGAGGACTCCCTCAACCTCTTCAGGTCGCACACACCGTAGTAAAGGTTTAGAGAACGATCTCCGATACAAAATGTTGTCTAAGATGGTGTATCTGGCGGCTCTTCTGACCAGGGTTTTAGCCTCGTTTGGATCATCGGGAAGCTCTCCAGATCCAATATAGGCCCTTATGATGTCAACTCAACATGGGTTAGTGGGTCAGAAATCCATTACCTCAACCCTGTCGATAGCGGGCCCTGACAGATGCTCCACCAGGATTGATGGATTGCTAATCTTGTCGTCGCTAGTTAGCTTAGACAAGTAATCTGCCCTATGATTGTCCTCTCGAGGGATGTTGGTGAATTTGCAGTATTTGAAGCTGCTCTCGAGTTTTTTGACGAGATTAATATATTTTTGCAAGATTTCGCAATGGATGCCGAAAGATCCGGTTACCTGATTGACTACCAACTGTGAGTCGCAAAATACCTGCACATTTTCGACTTTCATGGTTCTAGCGAGCTCAAGTCCTGCGATGACTACCTCATATTCTGCTTGATTATTTGATGTAGTGACATCAAATCTCAGGGCCTTCTCAATTTCTTCCGAGGTGCCTGATTCTAACAAGATAATCCCCGCACCGCAACCTTTATGGTTAGCGGCGCCATCGACATAGAGCTGCCAACAGTGACTTGGCCGTTGGGGCTCGTCCGCTGTGGTCGTCGTTTTGTCGCGGCTATGTTCTGTGTTGGCTTGTTCCCCGACTTCCTCGTTGAAGCTTGTTTATGCGATAAAGTCGGGCAATGCCTGAGCTTTACTAGCTTTTCGAGGCTCATATCGGATGTCGAATTCAGTGAGCTCGATGGCCCACCTCAGCAAGCGACCTGACAAGTCCGGCCTGTGGAGGACTTGGCGCAGTGGTGCATCTGATAATACTGTAATGGTGTGCGATGAAAAGTAAGCCCTTAATTTCTGTGCGGCTATGACAACGCAGTAAGCTAACTTTTCGATATTAAAATAGCTACTTTCTATTGGGTTGAGAGCCTTAGAAACATAATAGACAGATTTTTGCGAGGTGCCCTCCTCCTTGATAAGTGCCGCGGCGACAGCCCTATCCGAGGCCGCTCAGTACATAAGCAAAACATCTCCGACCGTCGGACTGGTTAACAAAGGCGGGCTTGAGAGGTAGGCCTTGAGCTCTTTGAAGGCATGCGAGCACTCCCCTCTCCATGAGAAGGTTTTAATTCCCTTTAGGATTTTGAAGAAGGGTAGGCTTTTCTCGGCAGATTTGGAAATAAATCTTCCTAGGGCTGTTATCCTTCCATTTAGTCCTTTGTACCTCCTTGATGCTGGTCGGCTCGCTCATGTTTATCAGAGCTTCAATTTTCTCAGGATTTGCTTCGATCCCTCTCTGGCTCACCATGAAGCCCAAAAATTTCCCTGCCTGGACCCCGAAAGTCCATTTTGCGGGGTTTAGCTTCATTGAGTGCTTTCTTACATTTGTGAAGGTTTTGCGGAGGTCCACCAGGTGATCCTGGCGACTTGATTTCACGACCATATCATCGATATAAGCCTCCATGTTCTTGCCTATTTATGAGCTAAAAACTCTGTTTACCATCCCTTGGTATGTTGAACCTGCGTTCTTGAGACCAAACAGCATCATCTCATAGTAATAGAGTCCGCCAGCGGCCCTGAAGGCAGTCAGCTCATTGTCATCGTCTGCCATCTTGACTTGGTGATAGCCTGAATAGGCGTCCAGAAAACTCAGCGTTTCAAAACCTGCGATCCTATCTACCATTTTATCGATTCGTGGCAATGCATAAGGATATTTGGGGCAGGCTTTGTTTAAATCAGTGAAGTCGACGCACATCCGCCATTTGCCGTTGTGCTTTTTCACCATTACTACGTTTGCTAACCAAGTGGGGTACTGAAGCTCCTTGATTATGTCCGCTGCTAAAAGTTTTTCGACTTCACTTTTTATCGCGACCTCCTTTTCTGTAGAGAATTGGCGCGCTTTTGTTGGCTAGCCTGAAGTTGGGGTCGACGCTTAGGTAGTGTAATACGACCTCCGACTCCACACCTCTCATATCGGTTACCTCCCAGGCGAAGGCGTCCAAGTTTTCTTTCAAAAGCTCGACCAAACCCCCCTTTCTTTCTTGGTTGTTCGCGACCCTATCTTTACCTTCTGATCGGGGTACCTGCTATTTATGATGACCTCGACCAGCTCGTCTTCGGCGGTGAAGTCGGGTTGATCTCGGACTTGCAGTGTTTCAAATTCTACGGCCCCGTCGGGACTTCTTTTACCGTGGCGATCTGGTCCGCGGCCATACTGAACCCCTCCACTCTGGGCCGTTTGGAATCGGCCCTGTTTTTGGTCATATACTCAAGAAAAAATCTGGGTCGGCTAGTGGCGACCCCAATTTCGTCTCATACATGGAATTTGACCCGTTGGTGTGGAACAGACGCCACCATTTGAAACTTTCTCATGGACGGAATCCCCAAGATCATGTTGTAGTATGAGGGGAGGTCGATGACTAAGAAAGTGATTACCTCAGTTCGGCTGGGCTTATAGTCGCCCAAAGTAATGTTGAGGTCGATTGTGCCTTTGACCCGCACTGTATCGTTTGTGAATCCCTCAAGCACTCCGAGGTAGGGTTTTAATTTGGCTTCTCCGAATCCGATCTGTTTTAAATAGTCGAAATAAATGACGTCACGGCCAGCCCTGGTGTCGACCATCACTCTGTTGACGCCATGCTTATCGTTTACCCCGACTTTCAGAATGAGGGGTATTTCCATAGGGCCATCGACAGTCGTTAGCTCGCTTTTAGTAAACATGATTCATTTCTCGTTTTCCCCCAACACAATCTGTTTTTCAAAAGTGCGCGTGTTGATCTGGTGGATCTGTGATTTTAGTTGACTTTTGCTGGGGATGCTCCTGTGGATAATTTGAACCTCTTCTTGATAAACGCGGGGTTGGCACCCCTGGTTGGGGCCGGTGATTCCCTCGCGCCTATACTTAGTCACTGGTCCTTCACGAATTAACCTCTCTGTTTCCCTCCTTAGGGTGAAACATTAATCAGTAATATGACTGTGATCCTTATGATAGTCACAGTACTTCGATTTATCACGACTGTCGGGATCGCCCCTCATGGGCTTGGGTTTGTTAAAGTGCTCGCGAATCTCGAACAGTATCTGGGATGCTTTCGTGTTGAGCGGCGTGAAATTATCCTTGCTAAATTTATATGGTTTTTTGACCTCACGATCATGATTCACGTCCCGGCCCTTTTCTTTCTTGCGATCGTCCCCGCGATCTTCTTTATGAGAATGCTGTTCCGGTTTAGGTTTTGCTTTCCCAGAAGACGGTGCTTCGCTCACTCCCATCATTCTGGCCCCTTCCCGCATTTCCCTAAGGCCTGCTTTCGGGGGTCATAGGTTGAATTTTGTCTTCATCGGTCCTTTGGCAATTCCGGTGAGGAAACACGTTATGACCGCATCGTCGGGGATATTTCTAGTATGGTCATACACTCTGATGAACCGCTCATAGTATTATTTTCCGGATTCATGTCCTCCCATGCGAACCTCGTACAGATCCTCAATGGTCTTCTTCGGCTTGCTCGCCGACTCAAATTCTTTGACGAACTTTTCAGATAGATCTTCCCAACTTTCAACTGAACCCCGAGGGAGCCCGCGAACCCAGGAAGCAGCCATGTCCTGCATGCTACCGACTAAGGCGATGCACCAGGCGGACATATTTTGAGTTGCTAAGGTAATGCGGCCTTGGAAGGTGATGACCTTAAATTTACCCCTCAAAAATACATTTATAAAAGCTCGCAATTGTGGGTAAACCAACTCTCTAACTGGAAGAGTACCAGGTCGATTGTTAGGATAGCTACAGGAGTACGAGGTCGATCCCAAGGGAAATGTGGTTGTGAGTACCAAAGCGAACGTGTGTCTTAGTCTAGGCGATCAAAGTTTAGGTGGAGTGATATTATACTAATGCAAAAAGTAAAGTTTAACTAATAAGATTAAAAAGCATAGCCAAACCATGATCCAAATGATTAGTTTCAACCCCAAGGATAGACAAAACCGGGAATGTGCAAACGAATTCTCGCATTCAATCTCACGGGTGCGTGCTCCTAGTTCTTATGCTAAAATCGAACAACTCTCCTTCAACATCCTATGTGAGGTTAACTAATTCTCCCTTTAGAAAACCGATTAATCTAACATGATTAAGTGTTTGTGAGACGCTCCGTTTTCACGGAAAAACCTCGTTAAGGAAACAAGTCCGAAATTACTCGGTCGACGTTACTACCCCCGATACTCACCAATGTACTACACCGAACATCTTAACGAGAATGTGTCAAAGCGAGAAACCGAAGCTTTACCTAATCCATGGTCTCGCCGAAAGACTCCGTGAAACAACTTGTCATCGTTGGCTCAAGAACCACCCGGCACTTCATAGTTCAACCTCGGGGTCTAACACTAAATTACACTAATCTAAACTACCACATTCAAGTTATTACGTTGATAATAATACATCGATGAGCGCGAGCCTCGAATTCACGACCTAAAACCCGGTATGTTTTACCTCCCGATCTTAGAACCACTTTTTCCCACACCACTCTCTTTGAACAACTCTCAAGAGTGATGTGTGTGATTTTTGACCTAGGTTGTCAATCTAGCCCAAATCCGTTATAACAAGTTCTAAGACGTGCAATATGTGAGATATAACAATAAAAAGCACTACACACTCCCTATTTCATTTTCCAAGGGTTGATTTCACCAAATTTTACATGATTTGACTATAATAAGTTTAGCTACTCATATATATATATGTAGATATATAGATATTACAAGTAATCAGACTCTGTCAAAATTTCATGGATTAAACGGCGGGAAGTTTTACATAATAGCCTTCTGTCAATGCCAGAATTCTATTAAAACCAAATTAAAACCTTAATCCAATCATTTGCCAGATTCTCGATACTTATATATATATATATATATATATATATATATAACAAAATGAAAGAAAACAAGAAAGAAAGAACGAAAAACGGAAACTATATTATAACGATAATTAGTCGAGTTATTACATCGACATTATAACGACATATATATATATATATATACATATAGGCCCCCCCAAAACATAATTAAAAGAAGGGAAAAGAAGGAAAAGGCTGGGGAAGAAGAGGGGCAAGGAAAGCTGATGAGAATGACCATATTTATAGGCAAATTTGGATAGGCCGGATCGATCCGGGAATAAAAAACTATATCTTTTAGCTTATCCTCTGCAGACCCATGTGATAATCATCATTACACCCCGGATCGATCCGGTATTATGCCGGATCGATCCGGAGTGTAAAACATCCGGTTTTGAGCTGAAACTTGAAAAATTCATATCTTGAGTTGTAGATCTCCAAATGACATGATTCAAAAAGCGTTGGAAACCTTATTGAAAGATCTAAAACTTTCATGAAGGAGTCTTCTTCAGAAAATGCATTTTTGATGGGCCATTTGTTCGTTGAAGATATAATTCGATAATGGTACTACGAACCGTTGATCCAATTGAACTTTTAAACTTGCGACACTTCCTTACACCCTTCAAAAGATATGATTTAATTTCAAAAAGTGTCGTCACTCGGGGTCTTGATTTACCTAGAAATCTGCAATAAAGCACCAAAATACCAAGCGTAAATCCGACACGACACTCCGGTTACTAAACCGGTACAAAAACTTATAAAAACACGATAAAAATACGATATTTTATATAATACTTACTACTTATGCATTTAGATAAAACTTAGGAATTATTGACTCGAAATGATACAAAAGTGCTCAAAATGATATTAGAAACGGGGTGAAAAGTTATAAAAATAATAGTGAATTTTTCCGTCATCACAACCCCCCACTTAGCTTTTGGTCGTCCTCGAACAAAATAAGCGATAAAATAAAATGAATGAGGAAAAATTCATGAAGATAAGATATTAATGACAATCAGATGATGCAACCATTCGAATCATAACTACACGTTAACCGCAATATAAATGTATAACAGAGTGTGTGTGAATAATCTCTCAAAAATTATTATCATGCAATTAATCATGAAATCATGCATAACTTTTTTATTCTGTACGAAATAGGCTTCAACAGGATTTTCTTTTTTGAACAAGATTAATACATCTTTTTCATACGAACCTCTTTTGCAATTTTGAGCCATAGGGTGTTGAGAAATTTTACAAAACTTGTAGTTGCAAACCATAGGCTTAAGAATGATACCAATCTCCACTAATCGAGACATTTGGATTCAAGAAGTTAGATCGAGTAGGACTTGAAAGGTTATAACGTTAGGCCAGGGTAATTTCGGTTAATCGAAAAGGATATTTTGGGAACTGGAGAAAAAGAAGTACGAGTTAACCTAATCAACTTCAGGTACCACCTCAGTTTTACCATACAAACCATCCAAACTCCTTTTTGATTATTTTTAACATTTTTGAGAACCATAGGATACTAACGCACCCGAACTCATTGCCAAAATCGACTATGTTTCAAGCGTCATGAGGTGAGATCGAATACATTAGCACCTATCTCACTATCCTAACTCTAACATCATAAAATAACTTTTGAACTCATCTCTTTAATTCCAACCCTTTATTTCTATATACATCCAAACTTTTATTCATTGGAAACTTCTCGAATTGTTTGAACTTTTTTTTTTTTTTTTTTTTTTTTTTTTTTTTTTTTTTTTCCAAAACCGAACATCTGGTTCAACCGAGCTCCTTCTCTCCTTATAGCTCAAAACCAAGAAACCAACCGACTAAAAACATCATTTCCCCCACTTCATACTTGTTTTAGCAAATGTGGTCCAACAAAAGACTAAGTCCACTCGTAGGGTTAAAATGAAGGGAATGTGACCATAAATAAGGCTCAAAGGTAGGTTTCCGACTAAGTAACAAAACGGCTAAAACGAATGGTGGTCAGACCATTCTTTTAAGGCTGAGTAGGGGCTACGAAGGTCAAATGTTTAGGTTTAGGCTTATTTGGCTTTAGTAGGGTCAAAAAGAATGCCATGACCGTCATCCCCAACTTTGATTCCAAACATCTTTCTATTTCGCCTCGAAAGGATATCAAGCCTAAGTTCTAGTTGCTATAAACGTATGCTTACATGATATCATACAAAAGTTACATGTTAACAAAAGATTGAGATTATACGTTCATAAGGAATTCATGTTATACAAATACATGTGAGGTTAAAATGCACTTACGGTTCAAATTAGTTATACATATCAAATTGATCATTATATCTTTAAATCCATGAAATATATACCTTATACAATTCATTTTAATCAACTCATTTATGCTCGAAAAAGATCCAAAAACTAAGGGTTTAAACACTTACTGCCATTTCTAAACCAACCAGACTCTACCCTCCACTTACGATTTTGCATTATTCTCAGAGTGTAAATGAGATAGAGAGGAAGACTTAGCTTATAAACCAGGCAGAAAGATGCTATCGAATCCTGTAACAGCCATGAGAAAGCACGATCCTAATCCCTGTACGAAAACAACCAAAACAAAGCAAACACGGGACATGGTCCTCGTGCCAAAATATGCAAAAGGGATATGGGAATAATAAGATAGCCCTGTTACGTCAGAAAATTCGATAGGCAATATATATATAGCTTTAGATGGAAAAATAACCACACGGGTAAAGCACAGAACATCTAAGCATATACGTATCACATGAGCATATATCATAGTCAAGTCGGCAATTCCTATATTCATTTTTATTACACACGGAGTTTATTAAGGTGGGAATACTCACCACTATACTACAACAACCAGAAATTTGAAACAGACTAGATCATAAAATGAAATGTGTGAAAGAGTATTGAGTCTTTTATACCCAGATCATCAAGGGTTCAATAACCTAAGTCCAAGAAATGATGCATTTGAATTTTATCTTTTTTCTCCATTGGGATTTTCGGATAACCACCTAATCGTTTCCTGTTAATGAAATTCAAACATTCATCCTGAGACTTGGTTGTGCTTTGTGTTCATCTTTCATACAGATTCTACATTTCATTAAGACTAGGCTTATCCAAATTATCATTATTATTATTATCGGGCTGCCTCCCGGTAGCGCTTTTGTTTAACGTCGTTTGCTCGACAGGGTGACTCTATACAGATTCAATCAACCAAAATCCGAACTCAAGAAGATCAACAGCTTAAGAAAAATTAACAATGCGAGAACCAAAGAAATTGAATTGTCTAGAAGCGTACCTCGTTCGGCCCTCGATGTTATCTCCTCCCAGCCAGAGAATCTTCTTTTATCAGCCTGTCGAACCATCTTCTTTTGAAAATCACCTTAAAGCTCATCCATTGGGGAGTATATGAACTGAATCGCAGAAAATTCATCCTCACAGAGTGGACGAATATAGTAATCCGGGACCGTCATATCAACTATTACCAACTTTCCCAGTGGCTTTACCGAAGATGGCCGATCAATCTCTTGCTCCTCTAACTCTGAAATCTCATTATAGCAAACTGAATCCTCAACCTTTTTCTCGACCTGAACTTCTTCAGTGATAACATCATCATCCTTAACCACCTCACATGTCTCTGCCTCTTTCACATACCTCACTAATTCAATCAATTTCCCCACCTTGTCTTGAAGATTTCTTATGGCGGAGTCAGTACTTACCTTGAACTCCTGCATGTCCAACAGTCGCTCTTGCAAGATCTGGTACAATCGCTCTAGTTGCTCTATTTGACTGTCGGTGAAGTCTTCTTGTGGCATGGGGAAAACTGATCGTATTGACTTTGATTCATTGGAGGTGAGTAGTAGTCCTCTTGCCATTCCAGACACTGATCAGGTGGCTGAATCTGGGTAAAGCTATCAACGCATTGAGTATGAACACCGTAATCCTGATAACCACTAGGGTTCGAAGAACCCTCATAATATTGTGGCTCATAACTCAAATAACCATAATTTTGATCCTGGTACGTACTAGGGCAATGATAGGACCAAGAACCTTGGTTATTCTGCTGTTGATATTGAGGCTGAGGCACGAACTGTTGTTGATAGCATTGTTCAGGTGCATGAGGTTGGTAGGAGTATTGTTGTTCAGGTGAGTAGTATTGAATGAAAAAACCATCCATTTAAGCTCAAACTGCAAGATCTCAGAAAACAACAAGAAAACAATAAAATTTTGCTTTTTATTTTATTTTATTTTTTATGTATGGTAGCCGAAGGCCCTAAGCCTCAGTTCTAGCTGGACTTGGATATCAACCTAATATAACAACCCCGTAAAGAGATTGGGTTGAGTACCAAAGTCGTATTCAAACCGAGTTCTGGACAATATCACTTCAGCATCCCAAAAATCTTATTGAAAAATAAAATAAAGATAATAAAAACCTAGGCCCAAGCATTCGGTTCACTTACAAGATATCACAACAATATCACACATCTCCCCGGCAACGGCGCCAATTTTTGATGAGCTTAAATTTACCCCTCAAAAATACATTTATAAAAGCTCGCAACTGTGGGTAAACCAACTCTCTAACTAGCAGAGTACCAGGTCGATTGTTAGGATAGCTACAGGAGTACGAGGTCGATCCCAAGGGAAATGTGGTTGTGAGTACCAAAGCGAACATGTGTCTTAGTCTAGGCGATCAAAGTTTAGGTGGAGAGATATTATACTAATGCAAAAAGTAAAGTTTAACTAATAAGATTAAAAAGCATAGCCAAACCATGATCCAAATGATTAGTTTCAACCCCAAGGATAGACAAAACCAGGAATGTGCAAACGAATTCTCGCATTCAATCTCACGGGTGCGTGCTCCTAGTTCTTATGCTAAAATCTGAACAACTCTCCTTCAACATCCTATGTGAGGTTAACTAATTCTCCCTTTAGAAAACCGATTAATCTAACATGATTAAGTGCTGTGAGACGCTCCGTTTTCACAGAAAAACCTCGTTAAGGAAACAAGTCCGAAATTACTCGGTCGACGTTACTACCCCCGATACTCACCAATGTACTACACCGAACATCTTAACGAGAATGTGTCAAAGCAGTAAACCGAAGCTTTACCTAATCCATGGTCTGCCCGAAAGACTCCGTGAAACAACTTGTCATCGTTGGCTCAAGAACCACCCGGCACTTCATAGTTCAACCTCGGGGTCTAACACTAAATTACACTAATCTAAACTACCACATTCAAGTTATTACGTTGATAATAATACATCGATGAGCGCGGGCCTGAATTCACGACCTAAAACCCGGTATGTTTTATCTCCCGATCTTAGAACCCTTTTTCCCACACCACTCTCTTTGAACAACTCTCAAGAGTGATGTGTGTGATTTTTGACCTAGGTTGTCAATCTAGCCCAAATCCGTTATAACAAGTTCTAAGACGTGCAATATGTGAGATATAACAATAAAAAGCACTACACACTCCCTATTTCATTTTCCAAGGGTTGATTTCACCAAATTTTACATGATTCGACTATAATAAGTTTAGCTACTCATATATATATGTAGATATATAGATATTACAAGTAATCAGACTCTGTCAAAATGTCATGGATTAAACGGCGGGAAGTTTTACATAATAGCCTTCGTCAATGCCGAATTCTATTAAAACCAAATTAAAACCTTAATCCAATCATTTGCCGATTCTCGATACTTATATATATATATATATATATATATATATATATATATATATATATATATATATATATACAAAATGAAAGAAAACAAGAAAGAAAGAACGAAAAACGGAAACTATATTATAACGATAATTAGTCGAGTTATTACATCGACATTATAACGACATATATATATATATATATACATATAGGCCCCCCCAAAACATAATTAAAAGAAGGGAAAAGAAGAAAAAGGCTGGGGAAGAAGAGGGGCAAGGAAAGCTGATGAGAATGGCCATATTTATAGGCAAATTTGGATAGGCCGGATCGATCCGGGAATAAAAAATTTTATCTTTTAGCTTATCCTCTGCAGACCCATGTGATAATTATCATTACACCCCGGATCGATCCGGTATTATGCCGGATCGATCCGGAGTGTAAAACATCCGGTTTTGAGCTGAAACTTGAAAAATTCATATCTTGAGTTGTAGATCTCCAAATGACATGATTCAAAAAGCGTTGGAAACCTTATTGAAAGATATAAAACTTTCATGAAGGAGTCTTCTTCAGAAAATGCCTTTTTGATGGGCCATTTGTTCGTCGAAGATATAATTCGATAATGGTACTACGAACCGTTGATCCAATTGAACTTTTAAACTCGCGACACTTCCTTACACCCTTAAAAAGATATGATTTAATTTCAAAAAGTGTCGTCACTCGGGGTCTTGATTTACCTAGAAATCTGCAATAAAGCACCAAAATACCAAGCGTAAATCCGACACGACACTCCGGTTACTAAACCGGTACAAAAACTTATAAAAACACGATAAAAATAAGATATTTTATATAATACTTACTACTTATGCATTTAGATAAAACTTAGGAATTAATGACTCGAAATGATACAAAAGTGCTCAAAATGATATCAGAAACGGGGTGAAAAGTTATAAAAATAACAGTGAATTTTTCCGTCATCAGAAGGCGGTGAGCCAGTCGTTCGGACAAGAGTTCACATTGTAATAATTATAACTGGGGTAGCTAACATTTTCTTTGCTAGTGGGCAATGTTTCGGTGATTCTTTTGGCGAGCAGATCGATCCCCGAGATCGGGGCGGCTTTTTCAGCAGGCCTCGACCTTTTCAGTTCTGCGAGCTCTTTATTCAATATCTATATCTGCTCAGCCAAAAAGGGGTCGAACCTGGGTCGTGACAGGGTTTGTGCATCAGCTCGCTCCAACCTGTGTTCCAATTCCGCATGATCCTGCGATCCCTCTTGACGGGCTCTTTTCTCCCTTATAATTATGCGAGCGTCTTGCACGTTTCTTTCCTCTTGTCTGGGGGGTAATTGTCATCCTAGAAGGCTGAGACGACTTAAGGCCGGGGCCCTGTCCTTCTCACCTAACCTTTTAAAAGCTGATCCTCTCTCTACCGTCTTTCCTTTCTGATTATCCCGACCAGGCGGGACTAAGGTTTGTGCGATCCCTTTCTCCTGTCCTTTGCGACCCGATGAGTGAACACTTTCCTCGACCTCATTCCCTGGATCTGACTCTGACAACCTTTATTCAGGGCCGCAGGGACTATTTCATTTCTGGGAGTATTCGGGGGTCGGATCATCATTGGGGCTTGACCCTTTGCCACCAGACGAGAGTTGGTGAGGTACATTGTTTCAGCATACCTCGCATACTCCATCATTTCCGCGACCTCGGGATCTTCCTGAAGACCGGGTTGACCTTCGGCTTTCTTGCGACTCCGGCCTCGTTTCTCCGCGAGCCTGACCTTTCGCCATCGGCAGGAGGATTGTCGAGTGTATCTCTTACAACCTCTCCGCGAGCCTGATACTGCGTGCCCCCCTTCGCAGGGGTTTGGGGTGTCAGCTGTCCCTTGCTTCCTGCCATTGCTGAGTCAGCGAACTGAGGTAGGGTGACGTGGCGTCCGGAAGTGGTTTTCGGGGGGAAAGTGGTGATGATTTAAACGCAAATGACCCCAGAAATGTGTGGCTCTTTTTCAGTAGTGTTCTTTATACTGATGAGGGTTTTTCTGGTAAGTCGGCATACATGCTATTAAGGTAAAAAGGTCACCCTTTGACAATTATCTTCCCTATGGGAAGAAAACAAAGGCGGTTTGGGGATTTTTCTGATAAGATTACCTCCCTTTCCTTTGAAATGAACGCAGTCGAGAGGGTACGGCCAGCTCCTTTGGACCGACGGAGGTGATATTCCTTCGATCTACTGTATGCCAGCACATTTGGACGACTTTCACGCCTGAGACTGCAAACGTACTATCGCGTTTTCCCGGTAACGGAGCCAACTGATGAGGGTGAAATCATCACGGAGGCTCGAGCGGTGTGTGACTGATAGATATCTGGCTTATTAGTTGGTGATTATGTGGACGGTAGCCGGTGCTGCACGGCGGCGATAGGAGGAGTATTTGAGAGGTGGGGTTTCAACAGAGCTCTGGCTTGCTTTCTATTAGAATGTATATATCTATTCAGGTTACACAAGCCTTCCTTTTATAGGAGGAGGAAGCTTAGGAGCTAAGTAAAAGGCAGGTGTTACATGACACCTTAGTGATTAAGTAAACTTAGTAGCTAAGCAAACTAAATATCTGGACTGCAAGTGGGTAGAATATCTCGGTGGCGACCTCTTAGGATCGCATAGGTCGCCGGCTTTGTTGTCCCGCCTTACTCTTGCTCCTTGCTGCTTCTCATCAAGTCTTGTGCGGCCTCTTAAGGACCTTTGTCCAAGGTCGCAGGTCGGCCCTCTGACCCAGCCGTGCGCTGGGCGGGGTCCGACATCAGCGACCTCGACTTTGTTGGTTGGCAATTCCGACGCCGTGGTCGCGGACCTTTATCTGGTCCGGTTGCTCAAATAAGCTTATTTCCGGGACTCATAGATGACGATACCATTTACACGCATCATCTACCTAACCAGACCCTACCTAACGTACACATCTCACCTCACCCCGCTCCATCCACCAACCCTTCCATACCATACCTCACCACCCTACCATCCCATACGTCGCCTCACGCTACATGACAATACTTCACCACACTTACCTCTCCACCCACCCTGCCCTACTTACCCTACCACCCTACCTACCTCTTTACTCTCTTACCTAACTCGCCCCACCCTACCTTATCTCATCCACTAGGGCCACCACCCCATCTTACTTTATCCTACCCACCACTCCATCCTACCGAACCCAACCCTATTTCACTCCACCTTACCCTACCCAACACCCCATCCTACCTACCCTATTGTACTCACCCTACCTTACCACACAACCAACCCAACTTCAGGCCACCTCATATCTCGACCCACAACCTCACATTACTTTTACCACCACCATATGTTTATGTTGATTTTCATTTTATTTCATCTCATTTTATCAAAATTTTAAGATAATGAAAATGGTCACTTTTTATTTTATTACAATAAAATTCCATTCTATTTCACCACTTTATAATCATACACAAAAAATCATTAATTATATTTATTCGTAACAAACATGTCACTCCTTCAGGTGTATTTCATTTGTGTTGTAGGCTTATTTATTTATTTTATTTTTTTTGTTGCAAACACCGCCTTTGTATTATGAAGAAAAGTATTGATAAACTCAAAGAATCATTCGACTATTAATTATGTAAGTATTCCATAATCATAGTACCAACCGGGATTGCAACTCGCCGGATTCCAAAACTCAGTTCTTCTGCTCTAATTATACAGGACTTCTAATACACAACAAAACTCTGAAACAATCCCCGATTTCAATTCACCGAGTTCTAAAACTCGGTAGATAATTCTAATTATTATTATTATTATTATTATTTAATTATAGAAAAGATTTAAAAGCTTTGGCTGTTTCCCACCTACTCTTTGCATGCCATCACAACCGTCGCTTCCAAAACTTGCCGCTGTCAGCTCTGACATTTCCGACGACGGAGATCCTGTCCCGTTCCTTGGTACAGTTGAGCCGATAGTCATATCTTGATCATCCAATCCGGCGAATAGCAACGGCGTTGGCTTGTCGCCACCCTGATATTGTTGTTGTTCTTGACCTTGATATCTCCATGACCCATTCCGAAATGCTTCAGATGACTCATCGGAATTCGGATCCAGAACTCCGACTCCGAATAGTGGTCTTAAGGTGCCGCCGGAAAGGACTGTCTCAACAGCTGTTTGGATTACATGCCAATTCCCAGTGTATAATAACCCGACTGCTCCATTCACCGGGTTCACCGTCCGGCCACATGCCTCATAAAGCAAAGACTGAAACAGAGCTGAAATTTACCAGAAAAAAATAAAATTTAAAATCAAGCATGATTATTTAATGATCAAAGAAACAAATATCTATTTTTAATGAAATTTTACCAGGCTTTTTGGCATCGGGAACGGCGGAGATGAAGGCGATAAGATCGCTGCGGCCGAAGAATTTGGAAACAAAGAGGGTAGCATGGGATTGGGCCTGTGGGGTATCGATCCATGTCAAACAGGGTCTGAGCACGCATTTTTCGCTGCATCCTCTTCGCAGCACCCTGCAACCGTTGCAGCTCATGTCTTCCACCCACCAAAAAAAAAAAAAAAGGAATGAACTAATAATTAATCTTCTTTTTCCGGTGAAATTTCCAAGAAACTCCGATTTCTTAACTGCAAAGTAAAATCGAAGAAAGAAAGAGGGGGAAAGGAAAAAGGGGAAGTTTTGGGGTGAGTGAGGCGAAGGAGGCCGAGAATGATGACAATTATAAAGGAGAAAGGAGGAGGAAGAGTTAGAGAGGTGGGGTTAAGGGGAAAAAGTAACTATGGTTGGATTTTGAGGAAGCCGTCTATTTGCGAATAGTTTCATTAAGGATGCGGGATGAAGTGTTTATGATGTAGCAATGACCCAAACTCTAGCCAACAAAAATAAAAAAAATATAGGTTTACATTATTTTGTTACACAAATATATAAAAATAAAAAATGATGTTTTGTTGATCTTTTACATTTTATTTTAAATCTATATATATAGTTTGAATCATATCGTGCGTATGTTTTTTTTTAAATTTCTTTCAAGTATTAAACGTCGTTTCTACCATTGTGTAAGAACATAATTTTGTTTAAAGAAAAACATGGAAGTGTCTTCTCTCGATTGTTTGAGACCCCCCCGGTTGAGAAGCTGATGTCTAAGAGTGGCAAACCAGGCTCTTTGGTGTTTGTTTCAGGCCATAGAGTGTCTTTTTTGGGTGTCACACATGAAATGGTTTGGAAGGATCCACAAAGCTATCTGGTTGGAGATCACCGGTTCGATTCTCCTCTGAAGCGTCATGTTGAAAGTGCTATTGGTCAGACCTTACCTTTGAGTAAGAGTCAGACTTTGCAGGCATGATGCGGGCCGAACTCCGGATTAGTCGGACCAGTATGTTCCGGATACCGGGGGCTTTAAACAAAAAAAAGAAGAAAAGAAGCTATCTGGTTGAACAATATACACAAACTCTGTATGAGTGCCATTGAGAAATGCATTGTTGAAGTCTAATTGATCGATTGCTAGTTTTGAGCAGTGGCAACATAGAAGATTACTCTGATTGTGGAGGCATTGGCCAATTTTTGAAATGCTTCAATAGAGAAGATTACTATGATGAAACCCATTGGCAACTAATCTGGCCTTAAGCTTAAGGACGGTGCCATCTGGGTTTAGCTTGAGTTTGAAAAATCCACTTATTACCTATTAAATTTTGATGAGAAGCATAAAGTACTAAATCGTATGTGTGATTATTGATTACCTAATAATGCTTGAAACTAAGTCTGCAAAGCATTCCTTCGGTCAAAATTATGAAAGGCTTCTGACACTATTGTTGGTTCTGGAGGGTAAGAATGAGCAGGTTAAAGCAATGTAGTGAGATAAGAGAACTGTTTTTGGTTTGGGAATATCAGACTTTGAACTGGTTTGCATGGGAAGATGATTAATGGCTGGCTGAACATGAGCTGGGGAGACAACTGACACTGAAGTATGAGGAATATTAGGTGAATTGGGCAGTGAAATGGATGAAGAGGCACTGATTGACATGGGGTAGTAGATGATGAAAATTCAATGGATGCAGATTTATCAGATGTGGAAGGAATTAGACAGTCAGAGGAATCCGGAACCGGTTCTAGACTCTCTGCAGTAGAGTTGATTGTATCCGTTGCAAAATATATTGGACACACTGTGAGAGATGGTATACCCTTAGAAGATGTGTGAGACTGGGTCTCTTGGGACTATAAGGGAACATGGATACATTGAAAAACACATCTCTGGACACATACCCTACCAGATTGTTCAAGGCATATGTAACATTTGTGATTAATTTTAATACCCAAATGAACACACCTGACAGAATGATGTTGAAACTTATGTTTTTTGATTTGGCCTTAGGTTAGGGTAACAAGCACAACCAAAGACTCTTAATATAGAATAATCTAGTTTGTGTTTGTACAAGATTTCAAAAGAACTCTTAGACTAAAGGATATGAGTATAGAGTCTTGTTAAATCCAGTTTTGTTGATTGTTAAGTAGTTTTGTTTTGATGGTACAATGATGGTCAAGACTAGTTGTGATATAAGCATGTGAGGTTATATATGATATATGTATGGAATTTAATAGAGTCTGATTATTGTATTGGTTCAATCAGACAAGCACTGTAATACATAATTATATACGTCTTCATATGTGATCAAAGACACATCTTGAAGAATGAAGGTTGAGGAGTCAGACTCAGTGGTAATGATTGAAGATCTAAAGACTGGGGACTCAGACTCAGAGTTGCGGACTTTGAGAAACCAAGATCATAAAGTTATCTTCAATGAAGTTCTGTAATGGTTTGGAATAACTTTATAATACTTGCGAATGTGATAAAAAGATAAATATGGAGTACTTTGATCTCGTCATATGTAAAGATCAAAGAATTTGAGAATCAGTTCTGATAGTAGAAATCAAGATAAGCTTAAAGCAAAAATAAAATTTGAAGATATTCAGAATCAACCTTGAAGATACTCAGATCATATCTAAAGATTCAAATCAGACGTAAAAGCTCTGATGATTATACACTTTATGATGATAAGACAAAAGCTGACAAGCAAATAGTACGGAGCAGAGACAATGTGTCAGAAGACTGAGAATATGAACGTTATGTCAACTGGAATACAAGATTTATTTCATATAAACGTTATGCCAACTGGAAGACAAGATCTATTTCAAATGTACAAGCAACGTTCATGTTAGGATTTTTGTCATTACAACGCCTATATTTTAAAATATATATTGAAGATTTACAATGATCAAATATGCCACGTCAGCAGTTAGGCTTGAAGAAGAAGAAATCAGAGCTGAATTAGTATATCTCTCACATATAAATAAGGAACTTAAGTCATTTTGAATGACAAATCGTTTGTAGAGATTCGAGTTTTAAAGGGAAGACATTAAGATCTTTAAAAGATATCCATAGAGAAAGAGGGAATATACTGAGATTCAATAACTTAAATGCTATATCCAGAGAAGTCTGAGATGTTGCAACAATTGAAGCTACAACGATAGATCCAACAGAACACTTGAATTAAGTTGAGCACAACCAGAAGCTACATCGATAAATCCAGAAAGTCTCAACTTCAGTGAATCAAGTTGATTCACTCTTATCTCTTTTTAGATTTTACATCAACAAATAGGAGAAAGAAGTGAAAAACGGTTTGCTTTGAAGGACTGTAGAGCAGTGAAGAAGTAGATGGCTTTGAAGGACCATGAAACGGTGAAGAAGTTGTTAGCTTTGAAGGATCGTTTACAATAGAGTAGAGAGTCTTTAGAGGTTGTTTGTGGTAAAGTTTTTGAAGAGGCAATACTACCCTTGAAGGAACAGTGGAGCAGATCATATGGATTGGTCGCTCAAATCGTGATGCAGTAGGAGAGTTGCGAAGGAAAGTCGCACTATCGTTGAGGAGTCTATGTAACAATAGTTTCCTCCAACATCACATGAGAAGCGGTGACTAGAGGATTATGCTACCCCAAACATCAATAATAAACATTGTGTCATTTACTTTACGCATTTAGCTTCGCACTTTACATTCAGCAATACCATCAAAAAGCAACTGGTACCATCGAAATACAAACACCGGCCTCAAGCTGTTTGACATATACTACGCAATAACCCACATGAGGATCATCTGCTCTCAAAGAAATGCTCGGAAGAACTGGTGAAAAAATACTTTCATTTATACAATACTTCTCACAGGCATCCACCATCCGTTTTAACGCTAGGACCGTGATGGGAGTCAACTTTATGTGACTCCGGTGCATTAATTATCCCCGTTTATAACATTTTCAGCACATTTTTGGGTGATTTAGACCGTTTTCGGGGTGTTGTCGTGAGCTCATGGCACGGGGAGTGATTCCGTCACTTTGATGGATTACTACCCCTTTTTGTTGATATTAACCCTATTTCCGAGCACTTTTACCCTCCGGAATTGTTTGGATGTTCTTGGTTTTTTATGATGTTGAAGGGTGTTGGTGTCTCGAAGACCCGAGAGGTGATGATTAGTGGCAAAAGGCATGATCGAGGCAAGAGGAGAGATCAAAGGAAGAAAAGTGAAGATTTGGGGCAACAAGGGTTCAAACGCACGTTTGAACCCCCCAAACGTGCATTTCAAGAGGCACAAGTTGATACAGAGTTGAACCCCTCCAAACGCGCGTTTGAAACTATCTTAAACACGCGTTCCAAGTTTTTCAAACGCGCGTTTGAACCTCCCCAAAACCTAGGTTGTCTGGTTTCATGGGGAAGGGCTTTGGCAACTCGTCTTTTATCTCATGTATCAATTGTGTGTAGGAGACTTTGATGGTGGTCCAGTTCTCCTCCTTGAATTTTTGGGCTTCTTGAGGTCTCGATCCCTGTTCCCTCGGGACTCTCTTGGAGGGCTTCGCTCAGCCCTTTGTTTTCCCCTATGGGAGGATAGGTACCCTCATTTCCCATTGTCGCAACGTATTTCCTTGCCGAGCTTAGAATTTTTTGAAGGTTAGACGGTGGGTTGAGCGCGAAGTATGATTTGAGGTACCCCGGACTCAGCCCTGTTTCGAAGCTACTCATTACCACATTGTCCGCTAATCCTCTTGTTAGCTCATACACTTTGTAGAATCGCTCATAGTAACTGCGAGTGGACTCGTTTTCCCCCTGTTGAACCTCGTGAAGGTCGATATGGGTTTTCTTTGGTCCTCCAAATGACTTAAACTCGGCTGTGAATTTGTTGACCAAATCATCCCAAGACATAATCAATGCCGGGGGCAGGCTGCGGATACAAGAGGCTGTTCTATCTTGCATGGAACCCACAAAGGCAATACACCATGCCTCCTCACTTGAGGTGCACAAGTTTATCTTACTATGAAAAGCTGATAGCCAGTATAGGGGATCTGTGGTACCGTGATAGTTAGTAAAATTTGGGTGTTGCATACCTCCTCGGGGTACCACTGAGAGGATGTCGGGATGGAAGACACTGGTAGCCCAAGTGGGTTTAGACTCTTTGGTTGTTCTACCTCTTTGAAGCTCTCGATTTGCCTTTTCATTACTGCCAACTCACTCATGTTTTCTTTTATAACGGGGAGCTTGATGATACTTCGCTCTACTTGCAATTCTCCATGTCCTTCCTTCCGAGTTCGGACATGCCTTTCCCTTTCCACATAACCCTGATCCGGGGCTGCACCGCGGACGTTATCCATGGGCCCCAGACGAGCCAGTGCTGATTTTCAGCCTTGACTTGGGTGTGAAGTCGCATGGCTACTTTCACCCTGATCCTCGCGATGCGATCTCGTAGCCCTTTGGGGATTCATGGTAGGTTGTATCTCCGTTTGAGTTGGCGTCGGTGAAACGAACTTGCTGACTGGTATGGGTGGAAATCTTGCGGCTATAAGTTTCAAATTGTGTTTCTGTGTGTCCTCCTCATATTCCATGTGGTTCCTTAATGCCATTTCATGTGTATTCGGGTTGATGAGTGGTGCCACCTAGAAATTCATCCGTTGTTCAAAGTTTGGGCAGGCCGCCTCACCGTCGTGCTTCCCATGGCCCCATCTTGTGGCCGCCTCTTCTAGCTCTCGAGCCCTTGCCTTTTCATTTAAAACACTTTGCATGTTGGGGTCAATTGATTGTTCGTCGTTTCCGCGGACCGAACGTGACCCCTGGCTATGCCCGCTATGATGTGACACTAAAATGCCACGTGGAGGGTTGCTGCCATGTGTTGTGTCCTGATTGGCTCCATTGGCCGATGTTGCAGGTTCCACTAGTTTCCATCCAACCATGATTTGAAAGGAAACTTGTTGACAAAGAAATCTTTGGGCGGTGCCGGTCGGGGCTGTCTTGAAACCCAGAATCCGGCAAGGATGTGGAAAACATAGGCCCAAGGCCATATAAGAGGAGGGGCCTCATCCCCAAAACCTAGGTTGTGAGGTGAGGGAAGTCCTTCTCTTAATATGATGGGTGAAACAACCACAAGTTCCTAATGTGGGACACTTTAACACGCCCCATCAAGTGTGGGCCGGGCACACAAGGCAAACAAATAGGCCCAACACTTGCACAATAAACGGTGGCTCCGATACCATGTGGAAAACATAGACCCAAGCCCATATAAGAGGAGGGGCCTCATCCCCAAAACTTAGGTTGTGAGGTGAGTGATGGGAGTCAACTTTATGTGACTCCGGTGCATTAATTACCCCTATTTACTTAGGTTTTTGGTAAATTAGACCGTTTTCGAGGTGATATCGTGAGCTTATGGCACGGGGGATAAATCCGTCACCTTGATGGACTATTACCCCTTATTTGTTGATATTAACCCCATTCCCGAGCACGTTTACCCTCTGGAATTGTTTGGATGTTTGTGGTCGTTCATGATATTAAAGGGTATTGGTGTCTCGAGGACCCGGAAGGCGATGATTTATGGTGAAAAGCATAACCGAGGCAAGAGAAAAGATCAAAGGAGGAAAAAGTGGAGTTTTGGGGCAACAGGAGTCCGAACGCACGTTTGAACCCTTCAAACGTGCGTTCAATGAGGCAAAAAGTAATACAGAGTTGAACCCTCCCAAACGCACGTTCAAAACCCATCCTGAACGTGCGTTCAAAGTCCACCAAACGCACGTTCATAGCCTTCTGAACGTGCGTTCAATATGAAGAACATTCAAGTCCTCGCCCAGAATGAAGCAGAACGCACGTTTGAAACAATCCAAACGTGCGTTTGAAGAAGCCAAACGCCAGTTCAAGCCTCCAAACGTGCGTTTGGACCAGTTTTTTCTGCAGATTTTTCCCCCACCTATAAATACCCCCCTTAGACTATTTCTTAGAGGATCAAGCTTTTCTTGGCAAAACTCTACCCATCTTCTTGCTCGAATTTTGTAATAGCTTAGAATACTCTCTCTTAGTGTAAATCAACAACATCTTAGCTTAATCTTTCCATTTCTTAGCTTAGATTTTCATTCCAAACACTAAGAGACCACCTTTTAATTACTTCTTTATTTTGTACTTTTTGGATCTCAACTCGAATTTCTGCAATTTTATGGTATATTTCTCTTCTCTTTTACTTGTCATGGCCCTTATTTACTGTTTTATGCATGTTATGATTAGTATAATGTGTAGCTAAACATCTACATAGTCGAATCATGTGAAATTTGGTGAAATCACCCCTTGGGTGATGAAATTGGGAGTGGGTAGTGCTTTTTATTGTTGTATCTTGCATATTTCACGTCTTAGAACTTGTTATAACGGATTTGGGCTAGATTGATCACCTAGGTCAAAAATCACACACATCACTCTTGAGAGTTGTTCAGAGAGAGGGGTGTGGGAAAAGGGTTCTAGGATCGCACTCTAGTGTGAGGTTACTCGTTTTAACGTTTAACGGCTCTCGTGCATAACATGTCTTGCGAATGAATCTTTCTTAGGGAAGGTTAGTTGACTTGGCATAAGGTGTTGGGGAAGAGTTGTTCAGACCTTAGCACCGGGATTAGGAGTACGTATCCGTGAAATTGAATGTAAGAGTTTGTTCGTTGTTGCACACTCCCGGTTTTGTCACTCCTTGGGGTGAAACTAGCTATTTTGATCATGGTTCGGCTATGTCTCTTTAACTATCTTTAAAAACTAGTAGTTTAATCTTCTTTCTTTCTATTTTATCTTTAAACTTGTTAGTAGGGATCACTTTAGAGTCGTTGTAGTTAAAAATACTTTGAAAGGATTGTTCATCTAGACTAAGCAATACGTTCACTTTGGTACTTGCAAACACGATTCCTTTGGGTTCGACCTCGTACTCCTGTAGCTATGCTAGCAATCGACCCGGTACACTGCCGGTTAGAGAGTTAGTTTACCCACGGTTTCGAGTCTTTACAAATTGTTTTTGTTGGGTGAATTTTAGCTCAATCGGTGAGGGAAGTCCATCTCTTAATATGGTGGGTGAAACAACCACAAGTTCCCAATGTGGGACACTTTAACAAAGGATTCAAATACAATGATGCCCAAACTTGCCCAGAAACTTGATTGCTTTATATCAGAAGGTGTATTAAACCTAGAAGAGCTGAGAATGTGGGTAGGTTGATGCTGCTACTACTTTTTGTTGACGTATTCCCAGAAGGATTGTTCAAAATCCTACGCGAATGATGTTCCAGATGTTGATTTGAGCTTCAGGAGTGTTGAGAGCACCGAGAAAGCCTAGGTTTTTATAGTATTTACTGGTCAATTTTGAATTTGCGCGTAGCTCCTAGTCTTTGACATCAAAAAAGAAGGTTGTAATAATGAAAGGGATATCAATAACCGAGCCGAACCCAAAAATTGGAGCTTTTCCTGAAATTTGCACCGAACAAGGCCGGAGACGCAGTGGAAACGGATTTCACGGCGGTGATAACGACCGGAGAAGGCTGATTTTTAATGATGTTCCCGGTAACGGAGCCAACTAATGTTGCGTGAACTATCAAGGTGGCGGTAACGACTGTGTCGTGTGGATATCTGGCTATCTTGGTGTGATTTCTCCGGTGAGATGGGTGGCGATAGTGTTGGTTGATATGGAAAAATATGAAGTTTCCGGTGACAGTATGGGTGCGAGCTCGAATTCGATAAATTGGCAGGGCTTGGCCTGCTTGTCTTAATTATTGGATCATTTGTGAGTTACACATAGCTCCTATTTATAGGTGTCGGACAAAGTATGATTATGCTAATAATGATTAGACATAATAAACTACAATTAAGCATAACCATGATCCCGGGCACTCAAGTGGTGGTTCACCCTGAAGCCGCTGATCCTTTGTGCGGATTTATCAAGGGCCTTGTGATGCCAGGTAAGTAGAGTCTCGTATTCAGGAGTTGAGTCCGGTTCGTCCTGTTAGTTGAGGAGGCTATGCACACTGATGATCTCCGCGTAGTCAAGGTCCGGCCTTGATTTGGAGTAATGCTGAGAGGACAGATAGATCCGTTAGCTAGCGGCTTTCATCCGGCCTGACAGCAGGCTGGATGAAGATGGAGCCGGCTTAAAGGCTTATGATGTGACCTCCGATTGGATCAGACCCGGGTCCGTGAGACCGTATGCGGGTTCCCCATATTAAGAAGTAAGTTTTTAATATTTTTAGTGGTGCTTGGAGTACATAAATAATAAAAATATTCAATGTGGTGCCAAAAATGATTTATATGGTGCCAAGAGTAATCGTGGAGCCGTGAGCATTTTCGTGGTGCCGATAGAAGCGACACACACACACACACACACACACACACACATATATATATATATATATATATATATATATATATATATATATATTATATATATATATATACTATATATATATAATTTACTATCTATTCTTACGATAATAAACATTTACATTAGACAAATATTAATTTGTATGGATTTTCTGAATACTCCCTCCGTCCCGTATTATAAGTCCTTTTAGATTTTTCACACAGATTAAGAAAAATAATAAATGAGTTACTTTTAATATTTCAAGGCAAAATATTGAATTATTTTTTGGGAGTGACTTATAATATTGCATTGTTTAGTGTGAAAGTGAAAACAATGCATTAATCTTGTATTGAAATGTGAGAAAGACTTATATTTTAGGACACCACAAAAAAGTTAAAAGAACTTATATTGCGGGGCGGATGGAGTATTTATAGAAGATCGGTACAATGAAATATTTGTCCAAAACAAAATTTTGTCATTCTATATATATATATATATATATATATATATATATATATATATATATATATATATATATATATATGTATATCCATACAAAGAAAAATGTTTGAAAAAAATAAAAACTTGAATTTGTAAATTCTTTCGTTGCGCGTATATAGAGTATGGTGTCCAGAATCTGTTGAATACAGATCCTGTTAACAGATTCTGATGCAACTGTATTTTTGCTGAATACGGAGAGTTGGAATCAGTAAAGATGATTTATCATCTTTTACTGGTTCTACTTTGCGTACTTTCTTAGATCATCTTCTTGAGGTTCAGTTACCCGTTTTTCAACCCACATTATTCGGTGACGGTATCCCATTTCGTCAAACGTCCCGCGACACACTGGAGGTGGATGAGGTCGAAGTGCGATAATGAACGAGGACCAGGTCAACTTCACCTTTAAGGCTTCTAAGAATTCTCTGTCACGTATAAAGTTTGACTATTTTACAATGCTTAATGAATTGTAATTATATTTTAATTTTCTTTGATAAAGTTGTAATCTTCCGGAAAAAAAAAAGGGGGAGGTTATATGATTTAGGTGACGAGCAGCTATCACAAAAACTAGTCTAAAAATACATACCACTAACAAAAATTCGAAGCCGTTCAGATAAGGATTGCTTGTGGCGAATGGAGAACGATTTTAATGGAATATAGCTGGTAGGGGGTGGGGGGGGGGGGTGCGGGGGTCAGATGATGTGACGTGTAAATAGTTGAATATTGATAAAATAATAATGCGTGGGGTTATTTTCACTCTGATGTGGGACTCGGGTGGTGATAGAAAACAGAGAATCTTTTTTCATATCTTTTCCAATTTTCCAAACTTGGGGTGCGGCTTCGTGTTTCCGCGGCTTTTCGAATGAGACGATATCCACCGTACGTTGGCTTTTGGATTTTTTTGCTTTCAATCGTGTTTTTTTTTTGTACTTTATAAGTCGTAAGGCTAAAAGTCGAGGTCTCAAGTGGCAGACTGAGAACAACGAGTTTGCTCTATTACCTTTATTCATCATGCTAGACTTTTTCCTTTCCTTTGCTCCACCATTGCATTATTGACTTTGGGGTTTAACCTTCGTTTCCGGTGTGTATATATATATATATATATGAGAAAGGTTTGTTATGTAACAAAATTGTTATAACGAAGTATCGTAATATAATTTTACCCGTTAATCTTTATGGGATCAATATAAATTAATAATCTATATTATAATCAATGATGTAAATCGTGTTGTCATACTTTATTATTACTAGTGTATTTTCTTACAATTCAATAATTAATGAATGAAAAGTTTACACATATAAATGACATCTTTTCAACTGGTGATAAAATATACAATGACCCCACATAGAGAACTTACGCGTCACTTGGAACACGTTTGATCATGTCTACGAGCAAAGTACATTGTTAAAGTGTCCCACATTTGACACTTGTATTTATTCTATCTCTATTTTAAGAGATGAATTCCTTCACCACATATCTCAGGTTTTGATGTAAAGACCCCCTTGTATATGGTTAGGGTTGTTATGTTGAATTACAATCACCCCTCCCCGTATATGAGTAAGAGCTTTTATATACAATTATCATTTCTCCTAAAAGCTTAAACTGATGGGTGGTAAATAATTAATATTTTATATACTTCAACATGCCCGATTTTGATGTTGAGGCCCCTTCATTTATATGAGTCAGGGCTTATATGTTGAATTACCATCTCTCCCAGAAACTTAAGATGAAGGGTGATAGATAATTAAGATTATATACTTCAATATGCCCCCTCAAATGTGGGCCTATATATAACAATCATGGGCCAACATGGCACACAAAGGCATATAAAGATACTACAATGCCAACAAAGAGGTCTAACACTTGACAATATAAATGGAAAACAATGAACAATGTTGACAGCAAGGTTTGATCCCATTTTATCCTGCTCTAATACCATGTTGAATTACCATATCTCCCAAAAAGTCTAAGCAGATGGGGGGGTGGGGGTGGGGGTGGGGGTAGATAATTAGCATTTTATATACTTCAACATGCATCGTGCATCATATCAACATCAAGTACTAACATTATGTGAAGAAACTCAAGTTCTATTCAAGAATTTGATCAAACCGAAGGAATATTTAAAAACATAAAAGATAGGAAAATCTAAAAAGATGAACTTGGAGAAATTGAATGAATCAGCTTAATTGAATGATTACACTATGTTTTGACTGCTATATATAGAGCTCTGATCGCTTAATTAGGCTTACAGTCAATTATAACTAACTAATTAACCATAACTAACTCGAACTACTTTTTCCCAAACATGTTCGACCAAATGCCTCTTAGAAACTCTAGCTTGAGTTTGCTCCTTAGGCTTGATTGTTCTGTACCAAGGCTATATATCAACAACACCCATTCAAGACGGACTATAGAGGCTTGATTGTTGTGTACCAAGGCTGTAGATGTTGGAAATAAAAAGATTTGGTAGAAAATGGTTGAGTAAAGAAGCATCCATTGGCTTGGTTAGAACATCAGCCGATTGATTCTTTGTTTTGACAGGGAGAAGCTTTACTAGGCCGTATTGGACCTTTTCTCTAGACACATGGCAGTCTATTTCAATATGTTTTATTCATTCATGAAAAATAGGGTTTTCAACTATATGAATTGCACTCTGACTGTCACAAAATATGGATATAGATTGTTGAATAGTGATGCCTAGGTCTTGTATAATGTATGTTGTCCATTGCAACTCACAAACACACCTAATGACATTGCCTAATACTCAGCTTCAGCTGAACTTCTTGAGACGGTAGTTTGTTTCTTTGACATCCAGGAAATGGGGGCAGAACCTTGAAACATGCAATATCTTGTAATAGACCTTCGTGTCTCATGACATCCACCCAGTCTCAATCAGTGAAAGTTGTGAGTCTGAGCTCATTGTTTGCAGAAAAAACAAACCTTGAGCTGGGGCCAACTTGATATATATGGGAATTATATTTGCAGCTTGTAAATGATTCTTAGTTGGTGCATCCAAGAATGGACTCAACTGATTGAATGCATAGGAGAAGCCTGGTATGGAGATTGTTAAGTACAAAATCTTGCCAACAAGACTTCCTATAAAGCGTGTTATCATGTATACGAGGGAATCTCCATGTTGAAGATGATGTTTTGTTTGCATAGGGTTTTTGGCTGGTTTGCAACCACTGGAGTCAAACTCATCTAACATATTTAGAGCATACTTCGTTTGGCAGATTGATATTACTGTTTGAGATATAATAACTTCCAAACCTAGAAAGATTTTGAGCGGTCCAAGATCCTTGATCTAGAACAGTTCATGAAGATATCCCTTAATCTCATTTATGAGGGACATATCATTACTTTCTAGCACAATATCATTCGCATAGACAAGTGCAGTAATGTAGGACTTCCCTGAAGTTTTAGTGCACAAACTGTAACCATGCTTTGACTGAACATGTCCCAAATTTAATAAAGCTGAGGTTAACTTTGAATTCCATTTTCTGCTAGTTTTTTGAGTTTATACAAGGACTTAGTGAGTTTGCAGACTTGACATTTTTTTGTTTGAAATCCTAGGGGTGGGGTCATGTTCACTTTTTCTGTCAAATCCCCATGTAAGAAGGCATTGTTTACATCTAGCTGATGTAAAACCAAATTCATTGCAGCTACTATGGCCAAAAGAATTCTGATGGTGTTCATTTATTCCACAATGTAAAAAGAGTTCTCCTTTTGCATAGCTTCCTTCCACTCTTTGTGTAATACTGCTTGGTTTCTTTGTCTGATCAACAACCATAACATAACGTTTGTAATTTTCTGAAAGACTAACATTACTTTTCTACCTTGTGGACCTCATAACTTTTTTATTATGTTTTAATGTATCAGGATTAACATTTGATGTTGCGTGAATTATCAGGGTGGCGGCAACGGCTGGGCCGTGTGGATATCTAGCTATTTATGTGAGATTTCTCCGGTAAGGAGGGTGGTGATAGTGGTGGTTGATATGAAATCTATGAAGTTTCTGACAGCGGGTTCAGGCAGTATGACTGCGGACTCAGACTCGACAAATTGACAGGGCTTGGCCTGCTTTCATTAATGATCAGATGGTTTGTGATTTACACATAGCTCCTATTTATAGGTACCGGACTAAGTATGATTATGCTAATGATGATAAGACATAGTAAAGTATAATTAAGCATAAACATGATCCCGGACTGAGAAGTGGCGGTTCACCCTGAAGCCGCCGATCCTTTGTGCGGGCTCATCGAGGGTCTTGTGACGCCGAATAAGTAGATTCCCACATTCGGGAGTTGAATCCGGATTGTCCTGATAGTTGAGAAGGCTATGTGACCTGATGATCTCCGGGTAATCAAGGTCCGGCCTTGATTTGGAGTAATGTTGAGAGGATAGATAAACTCGTCAGCTAGCGGCTTACATCCGGCTTGGAAGCAAGCGGGATGAAGATGGAGCCGGCTTAAAGGCTTATGATGTGACCTCCATCTGGATTAGACCCGGGTCCGTGAGACCGTATGCGGGTTCCCCATATCAATGGCCCCATACTCCATGCATTGCCAATTTTCTCCGAAGGAGTTTTATAGTGTGAGGCATGGAGTAGAGTTTGTTAGCGCCTTTGACGGTACGATACGTTCCGATAAATTTCCTGGGAGGAGTCGGGTGCCGACTTTGGTTGTCATCGGCTTTGTGATTGAATCCGCTAGATCCGGCATGAAATGTTATGGTATGACGTGGACAGGCTTGGAACCGAGATTGGCTTATTTGCAAAGGACATGATGGTTGATGTGACGGGCTGCGGTTGCTGATTGGTTGGCAACGCTTCGTTCATCGCGCCTCATGATTACTTTTAAATTTTGAATTTTTAGACACGACGGTTCAATTTCCTGCCCTTGGTACTGTCTATAAATAGAGGGCTACCCCCTCATTCATATACTTTTGCGAAAACTACTTCCCTTTCAACAAATTTTGCCGGCGAGTTAGCGATTTCCGGCAAAGGTTTAGGCGTTCTACGGTGATTTCCGGTTGTTTCTTCAAGCGAAAATCCATAGACAACCGCTCTTTGCATCATAGCTAGCCTTTATGTGAATTTCTGTTTGAATTTCTTGGGGAATTTTTGCTTTGAAGCCTCCTCCTTTCACACTGCTGCCCCGGATTTATTGCTTTTGTCACTACGTTTCCCTTTTGTTGAATCATAGGTCTTAGATTGTTTTAGGTCTTGTTTGCATGCGATTTGTAGCCTCAAGTTTGTTTTTCCTTCCAGGTGAAGGCAGAGGTGGGGCGAGGTTTCAGGAGCGTAACGAAATTTGTTAATATCGGCCCGGCTTCATAGTCTAGGTGATAACTAATCCACCTCGCCCTTGTGCTTTCAGGATGTCTTCAGAGTCGGCTACCGAGAGTGACATTGTTGCACGTGGCTATGGATCAAGAGGTGAGGCCGAAGAGACCTCTTCGCAGCAGGATCGGACTGAGCATGATCAACCCGCTACAAGAGTAAGGGTGAGCGATCGAGGTAGAGTCGCTGTCAATAAACCCACTGCTGCGGCCAAAGGAAAAGGCAAAGAGAAAGAAAAAGAGAAATTCCTTGTGAAAGCTCGGTCTGCCGCTGCCCTTCAAGAGCTCACAGATCAAAAAGCCTTTAATAAGGTAGTCGCGCGACTATGGAAGACTTTCAAAGAGAACCACGAGAACACGAATTCGCTGACGGCTTTTGACATCCGGCACTATTACAGGTTTACCCGGTTTGAGAAAGATGAAGACCGGAATGTGACTAAGGTCTGTGGTCGCGACTCCAAGGACTTCATATGGCTTCACTACGACCAATTTATCGTCGGCCTTCTGCCCCCGTTTGATCCATTTTTCATTGAATTCCTATGGGAGTTTAACGCATTGCCTTACGATTTCACTTTAGGAACAGTGAGAGTCGTCATGGCGTTTATCGTGATATGTAGACTGTAGGGTAGAGAACCTTCCATGCCGGTTTTGTTTAACATTTACTCTTTTTCAAGGCGCGGGATAGACGGTCAGCTCTTTCCGCGCAAACTCAAATTTCATTTACTCTTCGATCTTCCTGACCGGGTGAACTCATGGAATGCGAGGTGCATGTGGGTTGAGTCATCGGTGGGTTGGTCATTTCCTCACTATGCCACCAACTCAACCAAAAAAGCCGAGGATGTAGGAGTGGGTAAGACTGATGAGGGCGAAGCGAAGTTTATTAAGGAGATGTATAAGCTTTTGGGCTCTGATGCCAAACGTAGTACTCAAAAACAGAATTTTAACTGGCGCCGTCTCTTAAAGGTCACCGAGGGGTATTGCCGAGCAGCTAGGATATTGGGATCAGATGTTGGAGATCCCTTAGTCAATGTGGTACCTATCGACTGTGACCCGGATTCGATCGGCGACTGCCATAATAACAGATGTCTCCCTTCTGTTTACGGGGTTTGCCAAAGGGATCCTAGCCATAGACCTTCGAGTAAAATTTTATTTTCTGCTTTGCCATTTTATTCGTTTAGCTTACTGCCTTTCATAGTTGTGTATTTTGAATTTATCCAATTTTGGTTTTTGCAGCGATGATAAATCCCACAAAGCAAAGGAACGACGCCATTTCCAGAAAAAGAGTTGCGGCAGTGGCTAGAGAGAAAGAACTCAAGTCTCTTCAGAAAACTGCTCTGCCGATAGTTGACGAAGAAACCGATGTTGGTGAGGCTAATCTGAAGGCGCAAGCTCAGCCCTCAGTGCTCGGGCTCGCGATAAAGGGATAGTGCTCGGATTCTCAGCCGTCGAGAAACAGGCTCGCGAGGAAGCTGTAGAGAAGCCTGTGAAGAAGAAGGGAGGTGAGGTCACAGCCGCCTCAGGGGCTATTATTCTGGATTGCCCTGAGAAGGTTGTTGAGTCAACAATTCCAAAAAGACTCCGCCGAAGGAAAGTCAATCCTCATAGTCCTCTGCTCCTTGCCCCGATCAAAGTACTATTCCAGAGCTTTGGGGCGTAAGTAGTTCCAGCAATCCTCCGGCTGAAGCCCAAATGGAAAAAGGGAAAGATGTGGTCCCCTCGACCTCAACTCAAGGACTTGCTGTGGGGGAAGTAAATCTTCGCCGTACAGAGGGCTCATCAATGTGGACCCGCCTTGATTTAAAAAAACCAACCGACAAAACTGGGGCCACCTTGTTGGGAAACGTGATTGGCTCCGTTCCCCGTCTTCAATATTTCCCCGACCTGACGAAGTATGGATGAAGATCGGTTGTGACGTTACGGATTGGATTTACATGGCCGATCAGGTGGATCCTAGGAGTGTCCTCATGGAGTCGATCGACGACCTTCCTGCAATCGCTGGAGATGCTTTTTGCGTGGTAAGTTTTCAATTTTGCTTTCTTAGTATTTTCCTTCCTTTTGCCCATATGTTTTTAACTCGTGTCGATTTCAGCTGGCTACTGTCGTGAAGCAAGCCACTAGAATGTGTAAGGAGGAAACTCAGGAGAAAATTCAGGCTGTCGGTCAGGTGAAGAAACTAGAGGCCAATCTTGATCATACTATCCTGGAGCTCGAAACCGTAAACAACCGTCTCACTGAGCTAGAGAAGAGAGCTATTGAGGAGAAAGAATCCGCTGAGTTAGAGCTGGCTAAGATGAGTACTCTCCGTGAGCAGGAAGAAGCCACGATAACCGGTGTGACCAGAGAGTTCGAAGATACTGTCGACCGAGCTAAGCGGGCCTGGAAAGAGGAGCAAGAGAAAACTGCGGCGCTGCAAAAGGAGTTCGAGGCTTACAAGGACGCTGAGGCTACGAGGGTGGAGGCTATAAGATGTCAGGCCATCGCTGATTTCAAGATCTCTGGTGAGTACAAGGAAACCCTCAGCAAATTAAGCCTTGAGAACTTTGACCGTGGCTTCTATCATATTGCCCGATGTGTCAAGTCTGTTCAGAAGGAAGCGACTCCGAGCTTGGAGGTGTTTCAAGAGTGGCTCGCCACCGATCCCTATGTCCCAACTCTTCGTGCCTTGCATGATGAATTCTCATTTTCTAATGAAGAGGTTAAGGGCTTCAATGATGATCAGCGAGTTGTTGGAGCTTTAGCGTGGAGCCCTCCGCCCCGGGCCCAGTGAACTGCAGGATATGATTGAAAAAGCTGCTCGAGTTGAAGAGCCTCTCTTAGAGATTGAGGCCGCCACTGTGTCGGAGACCGAAATGTATGAGAACCTGCTGGTGCAAGCTCCGACTTCGCAGGGCACATCCGACCCTCCTGCTCAGCCAAAGCTTTATTTTGTTGTATTTATTTTCTGATCATTTGCATTCATTTGTAAATAATTTAACGATTCCACATTGTACCTGTCTTTTGGCGGCTATGTTTGAAGCCGGAAATCAACATTGTGTGTAATCAACTTTTGAATTAAATTTTGCAAGTGTTTCTGAAGAACCTGGCTTTGCTTGAATTTGTTTTTTGATTTGAACCGCTTTCCATGTTTTCCGATTTGAACCCGGGGGTGTCCGGCCCCCTTATCCGCAGCGGGTTCTAAATGATTGAACCAGGTGCGTATAAGCTTAAACTCGTGAATCAAAAATGTAACACGCGGCCCCGTTGTTTCGAGCATGGCTATCCGTGGGTCTTGGTTGAAACAAATCGAATTACTTCATTTAATTCCCTCAGAAGTGTAAGAGTCCTGCTCTGACATGTTTCTTTATGCCTGCTGCTTTGATAACTGTAACCTTTATTGCCGGCTCAGTAACCGACCGAGCACTTAAACAAGCTAGGCTATCTCTTACCTGATTTTGGAGTTTTGAATTTGATAAGATTTATCTCCCACCGTTGGATTAACATGATCTGGACCGTAGGTCCTCCTGGTTTTTCCTATAAAAGGATGGTTCGGCCACCATATACACCCACGCTTGAAAGTTTTGAATATTCTTTTCACTAGTTATCACTATGATATGTCTTCCCCTAATATCCCTTCACCTTTTCTCAGTACAGCCTCTGATGAAGTGGTGGTGAATTAATGGGTGTTCTTCAATCGTTGCTCGTTGCTGATTGAGGAGGGCTTAAACCATTGGAAAATAAACGGACGGTCACGCCTTAGGATCACCTTGTCAGGTTGGGAAGACTTGGTTGCTCGGCCCGCCGGGCGTTATAATACCACGGTTGTTCATGAATTCTACTCGGCTTTGTCTGTGGTTGGGTCCGCGGAGCAGGTGGCGTCTGTATCTGTTCGCGGCTCTGGTCCCGTTTACTCCGCCGTCATCAATGGGTTTTTCAATCTTTCCAACTTTGACCCCGCTCATCACTATGAGCGGGCTTGGGCTTTGGACGAGGATAAGGTCTCCAGGTATGTGCACCAGAGTGGTGCTCTTCACTACTTATTGCCTGATGCATTGGATTCGGCCCCGCAGGGGGTCGCATCTGAATTGTCTCAGGACACACGGGCCTGGAAGTGCTTTATCAATTCCCGAGCGCTCCCTACTAACAATTTTGAGGAAGTGACCGAGGAGGAGGGGTTGCTCTTGCATGCTATTGGTACCCCGAATGTGGAGGTGGACTGAGGTCTCTTGATGCACCGCGAGGCGGTATCCTTTGCTACTGGTATAGAGAATGGCCGTTCCATCCCGTTTCCTTGGTTGGTATCCAACCTCTATTCCGCCCGGGTTCCTACTTGTACGTCGGACGAGTACCTTCCTAGGTGGAATATTGTGCTTGACGAGATTCCGTTCGGAACCTCTACCGAGCCCGGCAGCTCCTCCGAGGGAGGGTTGCCCTATTTTTAGCCCCTCCTTGTAATCTTTTTGTAGTTGACCATTCTTAGATAAGTCGCCACTCTTTTCTCTTCGGCTAAATCCGGTTCGAGCTTCCTGTTGGTGAGATTATTGCCCGAGTCGTCTTAGCCACTCTGATACTTGGGAGAGCCATTTCGACGGGTGTCATTGCCTCTGATCCATATGTCAGGGCAAATGGAGACTCCCCATTGGGCGTTTTGATCGTTGTTCATAGCGTCCATAAAATGGAGGGCATCTCATCTACCCATCCCCCAGCCTTCTTGCTTATACTCTCGCTTATACTCTTTTTAGCAGCATCTTGATGATTTGCTTATTTCCGGCCTCGGCTTGACCATTTCCTTTCGGACATGCTACCGATGACTGCCATTGTTTAACGTTATGGTCTTTACAAAATGTTGAAAACTCATCTCTGGACTGGGGCCCGTGGTCCGATACCACTGCCCTTGGAACTCCGATTTCTTTACCAGATCTGATCATGTAGGAAATATGTCGCATTTTTTGCTCCAATACTTACCATTGGCTTAGCCTTGATCCATTTAGTAAAATAATCCACGGCTACAATGACAAGCTTGCAACTTCCTCTTCCCGGTGGGAATGGTCCGATTAAGTCGAGGCCCCACATGTTGAATGGCCAAGCTGAGATGACAATACTTTGTTCTACTGATGGTAGCTGATAACGCTCTAAATGGTACCAATAATTATACTATATTTACCCTGAATTCTGCTCAAGAGAGGATAGATATGCTCGTTATTATATGGAATATATGTTAAATGCTATATGAGTGTTTCCAGGATCGTAATTGTGCATCTATGCTATTTTCCTGATGTTTTGGTACTGTTTTGTCTCATTTTGCGTGTTTTATAGGATGTACCAAATCTGGAGCATTGGAGAATGGATCTGGACCAAAAGAAATACATTGGGCCAAGTGATTAAAGTCCAAGAAGAAGCCTGCTGAAGAAAAGGAAGAACCGTAGGCCTGGTAACCCGGAGGCTAGGCCCGGTAAACCGGCGTCTTGTAGGACACGAAATTGATTCTGCCATATTATCTACGTCGGTTAGGGTTTTAGAGAGTTTTAAGTCGGCTATTGTATCTATATAAATCCGCATATACTGAGTACTACATAGGATATTATCAATCTTGAATATCTTTGAATACATTACAATTATTATTATGAAATAAAGTTTTCTTGAGCTTTGGAGAGTTGTTTTCGGTTTCCTCCCTTCTTCCATCATCTCTAGCTTGAGTAGATCGAGCTAGATCTCCATTGTTGAAGGTACGAAGCTTTGAACGTTCCTTTTTGTCTTCAATATGGTAGATCTGTTCGTATTTATGTGTTTTATTTAATCTGCATGTTTAACAACCCCACAATTTACTTATTTTAATCGTACTGACCAATGTAGATCCCGAAATTAGGAAAAGCCGCCCCCGGTAACCCGGCGGTCTATACCGGTTTACCGGGGCATGTTTCAGAAAACCTAAACTGGGATTCACTACAGCTACGTTGATCGGCAAGAATAATTAAAACGAGTAATAGGTCTGGCCAATCTAGTATTCGTAATTCGTAAATTAACATGAAGGACTGTTAGTGAAGTGTTAATTAGGACATAGTCTTGATGGACCCTAGGAACATGCTGGTCAATGTCGACAGCTGTCTAGGCGGGTTAGCGATATGAGTTAGCGCTCAATATCGGTAGTTCTAGTTCTTTATGCGTATGAGCTATTACGGACCAATTAAGGATGGTAGCTTGCGTATAGATTGTCTACTGCCATTGTCGGAGTAGATAGGGTTAGGAATTGCACCCGTAGCTGATAAATATGATAATAATAATTAAAAGCACGCAATTAATCTAAGGAAATTATGTGGGGAAGTAAACATAATGTTTAACTAATCCAAGTTAGTAGATCGGTGAGGAGAGGGAGAGAATACCATATTTGTTTTCTTTTACGTTATTGTTGGTCAATGACCGCCTATATGTTGCTTCTTACTTAGGTTAGAATCGTTTATACTTATTAGTTGCATTGTCTCTGTGGGAACGACCTTGACTCGCATTTACTATACTACGATGTACCTAGTATTCTTGCCAGTAATATCGACGTTAGTGACTTACACGCGATCAAGATTTTTGGCGCCGTTGCCGGGGACAACGGCCAATTTTAAATATAAACGTTTTAATTCTAATTAAGAAGTCGTTTTTGTGTTATTTTATTTTATTATGAGTCTTGAGTCATTCTGTATCAAACCTACATATGTTAAACTGCCAGAAAGAGAAATTTCAGGGCCGGTTTCCCGAAGGTAACCCCCGAGTTACAGAGGCCTGAAAAATCAATTTCTGTACAGTTCCTGTTATTCTGTGTTATTCCCTGTTGATTTTAGTTAGTAGATCCGCAATAGTTGGGATCACACCCAGCTGAAGCGGAAGTTTCTAACCTTTTCTTTGTTTTATTTTTGTCTTTTCGTAGGAAGATCGGAACACTTCAGAAATTCGATCAATTCCAAGTTGAAAAAGCACACACAAGTCAAACAATATGCCTAGCACAATATTGAATATCACACCGATTTCCTTGTACCCTGGATCTGAAGCAAGAGAGCATTATGAAGTTGTAAAGCAACATTTGAAAAAAGAGGAAAAAGCAATCAAGCAAGAGCCTGAAGATGACTTAAAGGAGTATAGCACGTATCGCCCAGGTGAGTTCTCTTGCGAATTAATTGATATATCGTCTTCGGATTATGATTTTGATGATCCTGAAGAGGATCCTGACACGATGTTTTCTGAGCCTGAGGATTACCCAGACTCATACACCGTGGTGAAGTTAAGAGACCCTGGCACGTTCCGACTCCCAATTTCTGTAAATAGAATATCCGTAGGATTAGGTCTCTGCGACTCTGGCTCGAGTTGCAATATTCTACCTTTTTCCCTCTGTCAGAAAATCATGCTTCCGGTCGTAATGAATCAAACTATAACCATGACCTTCATTGATAGAACTAGAGACACGCCGTGCTGGTCTACTTAGAAAGTGTACAATTAAGGCAGGAGGGTTCACATTTCCCATTGACTTCACGGTCATAGATGTACCTAAGGACCCAAGTTCCCAGTTCTTTTAGGAAGACCTTTCTTAGCGATGAGCAGGACGGTTATGGATTTTGATAAGGGGGAGATAACTTTGAGGAGGAATAATGATGCTGTATCTTTTAGGATCTTAGAACCCCTAGAAAACCGACCGGAGAGCTGTAAGATGACGTATGCTTCAGGGAAGGTGGAAATTATAGAGGTCGAGGGGCATAAGCATAGAGAGGTTGTAGTAGAAACCGTTGAGCAAGAATTTATGAGACTAATGTTGAGAGAATTAGAAGATTAGGACCACAACAAGATGCTCACAGAAGCTAGTCCTTCCGTGTTGCGTAGTGAACGATTTGAGCTAAAAGTAGAAAACATGGAATCCTTGGGTCTCGACGCAGAGGCAGACCTAGTATGCAAGCTAAATGGGAAAGGCGTGCTAGGAAGAGAGCTCAAAAAGGTTCTTATAAAGGTGCAACCCTCTGGAGGGAAAGTTTGGCGAGTTAAAGCTCCAACCCTTGATTGATCGGAGATCTGAAGAAAGTTGAGCTGGCGACTATAAACTCAGAACTAATTCTTCAAACCCTTAGGTAGATTAGGAATGAATAAAAGTAGCCAGATGAAGGGACGAGCTTTTTTTCATCCTACTACAAACTTATGCTTGAAACCGAATGGTTGTGGAAAGGGTTTTTTTTACTCGTTGCGGATTGTAGTGAAGTATGTTAGGTTTTGAGTCAGAAATAGCAATGGAAAGAGTAAAAGGATAGTCAATTTGAGGTCAGAATTGAGCAGAAAGGTTGAGTAAGAAGTGCAGCAAAGGCAGATAAAGAATCTGGGGAAAAGCTACCCCCGGTATCCTGAGGGTAACCTCCGGGTTACCGAGGCTTGATTTTTAAATTTCTGAACGTCAGAATATAAAGCTGAATTTTTAGAGAAACGTGGAGGACACACATTGCACCAGATACAGTCAGTCAGCAGAAACGCCACCTTTCCCCCTCTTTTCAAATTTTTAATCCTTTCCCACACTCCACCATAACTCCACCTCAATCCCATCAATCACCTCCTCAAATCCCTCACCCTAATAACTTCTCTACCGACAATCCACCTTCACCCAATTCTTCCTATTTAAACCACCTTTTCATCACCAATATCATCATTCTTATCACATCCTTTATCTTCATCACCAAACTTCTCCCATTTCTTCTTCTTCATCTAAATTCGGCCAAAATCTCCACCACATCACCACCACATCACCACCAATTCCTTTCATTTCCCAAACCCTAAACACCACATCCAACACCCATGTTGCTGATTTGTCTTGCTGCTGTGAAGTGCTACAGTTCTTCTTATTCTTCCATTACCAGAAGCACAGTCCCAGAAAGAGATTAGAAAAATTCAGGCCGGTAAACCGCACCCTATCTCCGGTTTACCGAGGGTAATTTTTCAGAAACAGCCTCAAAATCAGTTCTTATACTCATTCAGGATGGGTCCTAAGCGTCAACGTTCAGCAGTTCGTCCTAGTGGTTACTAGAGTTTGTATGGAGATGCTAATTCCTTAATCGACGGGGTTGAGCAATTCCATTCTATAGAGATGTACGAGTCGTTCCGAGGCCATTGGAATGCAAGACCAGTGGCTCGAGAACGAGGGGTAGACTTGGACGATTGCGGTTTGATATTGCCAGGTGCCCTACAAGCACAAGATATATTGGACATGGCTGAGGCACCGGCCCGATTCAACGCCCCGGTGGTAAGAGAATTCTATGCATATGTTTCGCATAACCCCCGAGCCACTTATTCTATGGTTCGTGGTATCAAGGTTGACTTCTCTATCGAGCGGATCAATGCTCATTTTGGGGTTAGACATCCACCGGTGGGCTCGGATGAGTACACATCCTCGAGCAACATTGACGATCTCGAGAGGATGGAGATGATTGTTGATTTCTTAGGGGTGCAATGGAAGCGTAACCCTGCAGGAGCCCCCACCATCTTCCTAGAAAATAAATTATCCTAGGACCGGAAGATGGTTAACAGATTTGTTTGTGCTCGCCTTCTTCTGACTAAGCACCCGGTCTCTGTCACTAAAACGAGGGCAGAGTTGATGTTCTATCTAGAGACGGGTGCCCCAATCAACATCGGTCTTTTGATGCATAGCCGTATTCATGAGCTTGCCGCCACTTCTGAGCGAGAGCTGTTACCATACGGGTTGATGATTGATATGTTTGCTCTGGAGGACGAGGTCAAGATGCTCGTCAGTGATGATTGGGAAGATCCTGAGCCACAACTCAGTTTGCAGTCAGTCTCGAGAATACAAAGATGGGTTGGTAGAGCTGAGAGGGAGCGTACTCCGGTGCATGGTGCACCGAGGACTCAGAGAGCCGTGCTTGAGGAGCACTCGCGAGAGATTGTGAGTCTACACAGCAAGATGGATAGGATTAATGACTTTTTCGGAGTTCCGCCTGCTACCCGCCGCCTAGGTTTGTCCCTCGTCATAGAGCATCCTCTTCTACCGCCACCGCCTCGAGTTCTGCACCACCACCCGGTTTTGAGCCTAGAGATGACTGGGAGGGTTATTCTGATGATGACTAGCTGTTATTTCTTTTGTATTGTTGTTTTCCATTTTCTTATTTTTATTTATATATATATTTTTTCTTTTTCTTATCCAATCTCTTTGATGTAGCAGAATATTATTAATATAATGATTTTGTCGGCTTAAATTGTTTTAGAGTTAATTATTTTTTCTCTTTTACTGTCGCTCTTTTGTTATACAGTTTCTTGTCACCACTATTCTTCTTGGTTTTCTTGAGTTATTTAGCGCAGATTCTTCATGGATTAATTACCTGAGCCCGATGATTTATACGACGATCAGATCCTTCTTTGGTTCCACCCTTAACCGAAGCTAAGTTCCTTTTCATTTTTCATTTTCCATCTTATACATTGGAGACAATGTTTCGATTAAGTGGGGGGTAGAGGAACGTCACTTAGATTCTTAGCATTATATTCCATAAATTGCGTGATTATCTCGATTCTATTTGATGCACGATTCACCACTTAGACTTTGATTCTTTTCGACAGATTTTTGAAAAATTATGATATCATTGATCTTTTTGAGTTGATTGACTTCATCCTTGTTTTACTTTGTACGAGTGAGAGTAAATGCCCACTTCTGAAGTAGTGGTGTATTAAGCACATATTCTGTTATGAGCCACCATTTTAAGCACGTATAACTCACTTCCCTTGGTGTGTAGTCGACAGCATATTGCTTTGACTAGAGTTGATCCTGGCTTCATCACGAATCATGTTCCACCACGCTTAGAAAGGCAAAGGAATTTCGGATTCGGTAGTTTATCATTAGTGGGGCCGTGAGGATAGATAAATCAATGAGAGTTCACCCGCCAATAAAGAGAAAGTGCATTGAAATATATACATCTATATTCTCTTTGGCAATATCTTAGTCGATGGAGCGTAAGACGCACGACTTTTGCCTAGACCGATAAACGTGAGTTTAAGAGTGACATATGCTCGGTTCTCGATCTGCCTTGCCATCTCAATTAATTAACAAATACATGTTCGAGACTGGTAAGTTCGACTACGGGTTGATGTAATGTGAGATTGTCCTCATTTCTAAGCGGTTGTGAAAATTATTGCACACACACATTGGCTCATGACTTGAATAGTGTTTAATGTGTTACTGATGAATATGAGTGGCATGATCTTGATCTTGACTTTGTGAGGCATAGTTGTCTTTAATTAACTTGTATATTGATCTGAGTGTTATTTTCTTTTCGCCTTTTTGCTCGGCACGATCAAAAGCTAAGTGGGGGGTAGTTGATAACGCTCTAAATGGTACCAATAATTATACATATATTTACCCCGAATTCTGCTCAAGAGAGGATAGATAGGCTCATTATTATATGGAATATATGTTAAATGCTATATGAGTGTTTCCAGGATCGTAATTATGCATCTATGCTATTTTCCTGATGTTTTGGTACTGTTTTGTCTCATTTTGCGTGTTTTATAGGATGTACCGAATCTAGAGCATTGGAGAACGGATCTGGACCAAAAGAAATACATTGGACAAAGTGATGGAAGTCCAAGAAGAAGCCTGCTGAAGAAAAGGAAGAAACGTAGGCCCGGTAACCCGGAGGCTAGGCCCGGTAAACCGGCGTTTTGTAGGACACATAATTGATTCTGCCGCATTATCTAGGTCGGTTAGGGTTTTAAAGAGTCTTAAGTCGGCTATTGTATCTATATAAAACCGCATATACTGAGTACTACATAGGATATTATCAATCTTGAATATATTTGAATACATTACAATTATTATTATGCAATAAAGTTTTCTTGAGCTTTGGAGAGTTGTTTTCGGTTTCCTCCATTCTTCCATCATCTCTAGCTTGAGTAGATCGAGCTAGATCTCCGTTGTTGAAGGTATAAAACTTTGAACGTTCCTTTTTGTCTTCAATATGGTAGATCTGTTCGTATTTATGTGTTTTATTTAATCTTCATGTTTAAAAACCCCATAATTTACTTATTTTAATCGTACTGAGCAATGTAGATCCAGAAATTAGGAAAAGCCGCCCCGGTAACCCGGCGGTCTATACCGGTTTACCAGGGCATGTTTTAAAAAACCTAAAATGGGATTCACTACAGCTACGTTGATCGGCAGGAATAATTAAAACGAGTAATAGGTCTTGCCAATCTAGTGGTCGTAATTCATAAATTAACATGAAGGACTGCTAGTGAAGTGTTAATTAGGACATAGTCTTGATGGACCCTAGGAACGTACTCGTCAATGTCGACAGCTGTCTAGGCGGGTTAACGGTATGAGTTAGCGCTCAATATCGGCAGTTCTAGTTCTTTATGTGTATGAGCTATTACAGACCAATTAAGGAGGGTAGCTTGCGTATAGATTGTCTACTGCCATTGTCGGAGTAGATAGGGTTAGGAATTGCACCCGTAGGTGATAAATATGATAATAATCATTAAAAGCTCGTGATTAATCTAAGGATATTATGTGGGGAATTAAACATAATGATTAACTAATACAAGTTAGTAGATCGGTGAGGAGAGGGAGAGGATACCATATTTGTTTTCTTTTACGTTATCGTTGGTCAATGACCGCATGTATGTTGCTTTTTTACTTAGGTTACAATCATTTATACTTATTGATAGAGATATTCCTACCTCCGGGACGGACCTGTCGCCCCAATCGCTATTGCATCGATCAGACACTCACAAGACCGGCTGCTCGTCCCCGGAGAGAGAGAGGGCGGCCACCACCAGGATAATCTGTATGTGTGAAATACAGATCTCAAGTCCAGAGCTGCCCTGCCTCACCGGCGGACAGAGCGTATGCTACCTATCGTAATTATCTAGTAATGTGTAACAACTTCCCTATAAATAGGGCCATATGTTACCCTTCCTAAAAGGGAGGGAGTTTTTTGATAAATAAGAGATAAGGCAAAGCCAAATTCTCCCATTCTCTCCTTCAAACAGTACGGCACCACCACCTATACCCATAGCTCCCCTGTGAGCCACCACGACCGACACCATCAAAATAGCCAGATATCCACCACTACACCACCGCAGACCACCAGGGGATAATTTTGACGTTATCAGTTGGCTTCATTACCAGGAAAGAGATTTTTATCCTACCTCCGACGTACATCTCGTCTACGATCTGCAAGACTCACAGCAACCGCGGAAAAAGCTCTTCTTTTCCAGGTCACCCTCAACGCTTCTCAGCAAGAAGCTTCAGGTCTTTATACAGCTGTATTAGAATCCTCAACTCAGCATCAAAATAACATCACAACAAGGTAACCTCCTCGACTTCCTGTCCAGAATCACGAGTTTGTGTTTGAATCATCACCTCTCTCGTAGTTTCTGTATAGAGAAGTTCACCGGAGTTGGCATTGTACGTTTCCTTGCCGGAAACTACGCTTCAGAGCTTTCATTTTACGTCCTTGATAGTTGCTCAATCTCAGATAAAGTCAACCACGCACGAAACTGTTGATTATGCTCCTAAGAAAATGAAACATTCAGTAGGTATGCGTTAAAAAAGATGGCGGAAATCACACTCGTTGCTTAGACTGTCAATGGAGCGTTGTCCTAGAAATCATTGCATGTTTGCCTGAGTCCCCGCATAATACATCAGAAAAAAGATTTGTATGCTGCATTGTAGGATATTGGAATTTTTGGGACCTCACGCTTGAGAAATCGCAGTTGTTCCCCAAATTTCGACATCCGTACACCGGCTCCGATGATAAATCCAACAGATATTTCGTTATCAGAAAATATCCCCGACACACCGCCCAAGTAATCATCAAACAGTACAGAGTTGGTGAGTGTTAGAGCAGTTGAGAGTCAGTGTACTATTTGACTTTTCACATAACCACCCAGTCAGAATTTGACATATGGCAAGGACCAAAGAGAAAGTCCACGTTCCACCTACTCCAGGGAAGGGATCCGCAAGGGATTCTCACCGCCATAGTGGAGCAGATCCCGCTTTGGAAAACCCCACCGCAGAATGGGACAACACGCAAATAAAGACTGATGCCAGAAATATAATAAACCGGAGAAGGTCCAATTCTGGGAATGATACGGGGAACTCGACATCAGTTCGTTCTGAGCCAGCATGTGAGAAAAACATGGTAGGGACTTCAAAACAGCACAAGGGTAAATGGCAGCTCATCGAGAAAACCCAGAGGGCAGAGGAGACACTAGGGGCAGGATCTCCACAGGCAAATGCGGCTATAGCATATGCAGAATACGTAAAAAAAATGTATGCGGCGAATCTACGTCTGGCCGCGTGTAACTTACCTCTTCATAACTATCGAAGAACAGATCCCTCTTCCGCCTGAACGTAAAGAAACGGCCCCCCAAGAGTGAGACCAGCCCCCGCACTCGGGGCAGCGAGGGAAGAAATGGATGGGAGCGTGTATTTGTCAGCGGGGAAAAAAAGAAAGCTTATGCCTGAGAAAATCGGCGAGAAAACGTCAGTCCTGGAACGGCTAGGACGCCTCGAGAAAAAAGCTGTGCATCAACGGTTAGGTCCCCCAGCCTCCGAGAAGAACGCCACATCGCCACATGAGGGCAGGGATCCCCGCGATGCGCGGCTCATCATAGATAAGAAAAGAGCAGAGCAGGACATGGATTCGGCATATTAAACGGATTCGGACGACGTCATCAAAAGAAAAATGGTGCCCGCCAGAAACACCGTGCCAGCGGGCGACGACCGAATTGAAAAAATGGAAAGAGAATTCTCGGAGCTGAAAAAAGCCAAACCCGATGGGAAACCCGAGCCAACCCAAGGAATTGACGTTCTCACGAGCGAAATACTGGAATCATTACCCCCGAAGGGTGTGCAATACTCACAGTACGTCTACTACAAGGGAACCACGTGCCCGCTGGAATGGATAGCCGCTTTCCAGAGTCGAACACTCCTGGCCACATCAAACAAATCGGCATGGTGTGTAGCATTTGTAGGAAGCATGCAAGATCGAGCCGCTGCCTGGCTCAGAAGCTTGCCCCGCGGCTCCATCAAAAGTTGGGAGGAGCTGAGAGAAAAATTTCTAAAGGAATTTGAAATAGCAGAACGGCCTAAGAAAACCATCAAGGATCTATACGAAATACGACAAGGAGATGGAGAATCCTGTAAAAGCTACCACGATCGATTCGTCAAAGTATATGAACAGACGAAAAACCTACCTGAGAATGAGGTTCATAGGGGTTTCCTAAACGGTATCGCCAAGGGGCCTATGAAAACACACTTCCCCCTGAGTCCCCCCTCAAATTTATGCGATCTCCTCAATCAAGCCCGGATCTTCGGACTGACAGAGGCGGTTCCCTCAGCAGCCGGAAAAGGAAAAAATCAGAACGAACCCAGACATTCGGGGGAAGAAAACAGGGAGGAACCCAAGAAAGACCAGAAAGATGATCGAAAGAGAGGAAAAAATCGAGATAGAGAGGTCAGAAAACCATTCAAGTTTGATGAGTCCGATTTTGTCCCCATCAAAATGCGAGTCTATCTAAAATACTGTTCAAGATCAAAGACAGGGTAGAGCGGCCGAGACCTATAAGGTCTGAGCCGAGTTCAAGAGATGATACAAGATACTGCGATTTTCATGAGGATCATGGCCACCTCACCGATGAATGCTTCACCCTGAGAAGGATCATCAACAAAATGATAAGAAATGGGGAATTAGACAAATACAAGAAAAATGGGGGCGGAGGCAAAGATGATAGGGGCCTCGTAGATACCGAAATGAGATTAAGGTAATCATAAAGGAATTCCCCAGCAACCACCTCATCAAAGCCAGATTAATGCAATCAATGTCAGGGGTAAAGAGAAACCAGTCGTTCTAGCTCTCGACGAATAGGCGATCACGTTCACCAAGAGCGAGCTAGCGGGCCCACCAGGGGCATTGGAGTTGCAAATAGTGATACAAGTCGGAATCAACGATTTTGGGGTCAATCGGGTACTCCTGGATACTGGGGCCGCACGCGACATCATCTACTTGTGATGTGAAATGCGGATCTAGGAAAAGCGGTACTTGAACTTTAGGTGGTTTTCGGACTTTGTTGAAGTCTAGAAATGAAGGTATTTGGAAGTTGGTGAATCCTCCTCGACACAACTACAACAATGCGTAGAAGCACCTTGGAATATTTCTCGAGAGCTCCTCGACACAACCTCAACTTTGTGAGGAAGCACCTTGGAATAACCTTGACACCTAGAAAACTTGTTTCTAAGCACCTTGGTATAGGACACCCACAAAGGTTGCTCAAGCCTTTGATAATCCGACAGAACCTCTATCCAGAGAATTCCAAACACACACTAATCCAAGTGTATAAAAGAGAATTTATATTGATGTCAAAGATGATCCAAAATACAATTGATAGTTTGAGTATTTATAAGCTACTTGAATAAGCTAAGTACATGAATAAGACTAGTATTGGTAAGCTAAAAGACTTCTAAAAATCCTCAAAAGGTGGCGCCATTTGTGATGTTTGGAGAGTCCAAGGTGAGTTCATTCCATGCTTCCAAAATAATGCAATGTATCTCCAATTTTCGTTCATGAACAAGACTAGCTAGATTCATCGAATCTTCTTCATCCAAGTGCAATGTATCTGTTTCAGCACCCATCAGTATTCTGGTCATATACAGAGATTCGGTTGTCCAATAAATGCGAGCTATATATGGATTTTATAGTACTCAAAAAGATCTACAACTTTGGTCAAGGACATAAATTCATCCGGAAAGGTTATAATGGTCAAAACGGGACAAAACAGTAGCTAGTCTTCAATTTCCAGAATTGGATGATCTTCTAAAAGTGACGCCATTCTTGTTCCATGATTTTCAGAATTAATACTTGATTTAAATATGGTAATAACATAGTGAATTTACTTACTAATTATTTAATTAATCCGAGATTCCCGTCAAATAAATGACGGTCTTGAAAACTTCAAAATGTGACGAATACTTGGATTGAGATTCATATCATTCCCTCCCGGTTGCGAAATGATTCGTCCTCGAATCAAAAGGATGTCATATAGCTCAGAATCATGCATGAATCTTGAATGAATACACATTATCAACAAACAAACACCGGGATCAAATATTTTTCGAATACATAACTTCAAAATTGTAAGCCGATGTCGAGATCCCCACTTCACAAAATCAATGCGAGAAGCGTATCTTGGTTTGTTATAGACGTTGATGGACTTTGGAATAGTAGAAACATATTCATAGAAACTCCGTGTCGGATAATCATCAAAACATTTAGCAAAAGAATCAATATAGATGTGTGCCGGTTTTGCAAAATCAACAACCTTCATAGATAAATTGATAAACTCAGATGGTGTAGCAACGACATCATTATGCGCATGAATACTTTCAAGATTATCTTCATGCCCCACTTGTGTATCAATCACAAGAGATAAATCCACATTGTCCTCCACAGATTGGTCCTCAACATAATGGTCTTCTACCATATCAAACTGCTCTTCCCGAATCTCGGAAACCTCATCAACATGTGGATCTTCCTTCATCTCCACTACACTCATAACATTCTCCATTTTCAACTCCACATCACAATTCTCACATTCCTCAATTTTTAACTCCTCCTCTTGAAAGCTAACATTCTCCTCTCCAACAGTATCACTAACATGATTATCAACTGACTCGATTTTATCAACGACTAGTTCTTCTACAACATCTCCATTAGCAAGTTTCTCATTCACCACAGTAACAATCGCTTTAGAAATTTCATATGCTATCATTTCAATAAAATCCTTACGTTTCCTTTGAAGTTTCAATTCTTCTTTGTGAGCCCTTTCTTTTTCCTTCTTTATCCGTTCCTCACGGAGCCTCCTCTTTTTCCTTTCCTCGATATTTGATTCTTTCACGAGCTTTTCATAATATCGCCTAAGATCTTCCGAATAATACTTCCTTGGATCATATTTATACGAATATTGATATCCATCAAAAACTAGCATAGTGAACTAGACAGAATAAATTCCAGAATCGCAGTACTGACTTGCTGCACTTTTTGTGGTTAAACGGTGAAGAATTTGAGAAAACACAAAGAACGAAAGTTTTAGAACAAGCAATTTTCTATAATTTCACAAAATTTGAGAGTTTGTGGAGAAAGTTATCGTAGGAAAAACTGAGTTGGAAAACAGACAGTCACTGCAGTTTTTTTTTTTTTTTTTTTTTTTTTTGATCCAAAATACAATTGATAGTTTGAGTATTTATAAGCTACTTGAATAAGCTAAGTACATGAATAAGACTAGTATTGGTAAGCTAAAATACTTCTAAAAATCCTCAAAAGGTGGCGCCATTTGTGATGTTTGGAGAGTCCAAGGTGAGTTCATTCCATGCTTCCAAAATAATGCAATGTATCTCCAATTTTCGTTCATGAACAAGACTAGCTAGATTCATCGAATCTTCTTCATCCAAGTGCAATGTATCTGTTTCAGCACCCATCAGTATTCTGGTCATATACAGAGATTCGGTTGTCCAATAAATGCGAGCTATATATGGATTTTATAGTACTCAAAAAGATCTACAACTTTGGTCAAGGACATAAATTCATCCGGAAAGGTTATAATGGTCAAAACGGGACAAAACAGTAGCTAGTCTTCAATTTCCAGAATTGGATGATCTTCTAAAAGTGACGCCATTCTTGTTCCATGATTTTCAGAATTAATACTTGATTTAAATATGGTAATAACATAGTGAATTTACTTACTAATTATTTAATTAATCCGAGATTCCTGTCAAATAAATGACGGTCTTCAAAAGTTCAAAATGTGACGAATACTTGGATTGAGATTCATATCAACTTGGAAATGTTGAAGCAGCTTAAAATCGGTATATCCAAGCTAAAACCTTATTTTGGAATGTTGGAGGGATTCTCCAACGACAAAGTATCCGTCTTGGACGTTATCGACTTGGAGGTGGAAGTTGGCGACCACCCACCGTACCGCAAAGAAAAAATTAACTTTCTAGTGGTCGATCTGCATTCCCACTATACGTCAATCCTCGGAGTCCATTCTCAAAGAAAATTTCAAATGACTGTTTCGATTCCCCATCAGAGGACAAAATTCTACACCGATGAAGGGATCGGGCTGGCCGTCAGCAGGCCACAGACTCTGCTGAATCATGTGACCACAAATCGAAACGATTATCCTACCAGGGGAATAGGCAAAAGGCCCCAAGGGGAGGCGTCTAAATCAGCCTCAAGAAGGATCCGCATCGATACTATCGAGGCGACAAAAGCTCGAAACGAGCCGCGCCCGGCTGAGGAAGACACCTCCACCGAACCCAAGACGGTCGTCCGCGACACCCTTTAGTTCAGGGGCGAGTCAGACTTCACCGCCGAAGATGAGTTGGTTGAAGTAATCGTTAATGAAAAGTATCCTGATCAGAAGATAAAAGTGGGCGCGCAGATGGATGAGAATGAAAGGGAAAAGTTGGTCCTGATATTGAAAGAAAACTTGGACGCATTCGCCTGGGTATGACGGACATGAGGGGCGTGGAGCCCGAAATAGTGCTGCATCACCTAAATGTGAATCCTAACTTCAAACCCATTCAGCAAAAAGCCCGGAAGTTCTCCAAAGAGAAAGAGGATGCCATTAAAATAGAGGTGAATAAGCTAATGGAGGCCGGAATCATCCGGGAACTTCAGTACCCAACCTGCCTGGCCAATGTGGTCATGGTCAAGAAACATATTGGAAAATGGCGCATGTGCGTCGATTTTACTGATCTGAACAATGCTTGTCCTAAAGATCCTTATGAGCTACCCAGAATCGACAGGATGGTCGACCGAATAGCCGGTTTCGAAATGTTGAGTTTTTTAGACGCGTACTCAGAGTACCACCAAGTAATGATGTCCGACAGGGAGAAAGAGTTGACAGCTTTCCGAGCCGCGGGCGGAATGTATTACTATGAAATGATTCTGTTTGGTTTGAAGAATGCTGGGTCTACCTACCAAAGAATGATTAACAAAGTGTTCAATTCCCAAATCGGCAAGAACATGGAAGCTTACATTGACGACATGGTGGTCAAATCCTCCAGAGCTGGCCACCTGGCCGATCTTCAGGAAACTTTCGATAATGTCAAGGCACATTCTATGAAGCTCAACCCCGCGAAATGCACCTTCGGAGTCCAAGCCGGAAAATTCCTAGGTTTCATGGTAACTCAGAGGGGGATAGAGGCAAATCCGAGAAAATTCAGGCTCTGGCCAACATGGAAGAGCCAAAATGTGTGAAAGAGGTTCAGAGGTTAAACGGAAGAATCATCGCATTGGGAAGATTTGTCTCCAGATCCGCAGACAAGTGCCTCATTTTCTTTAAAATCATCAAAGGGAACAAAACCTTTGAGTGGACAGAAGAATGCTCTCAGGCCTTTAAAGCCGTCAAAAATTATCTAGCAAGCCCTCCGCTGTTAGTCATCCCACCCTTAGGGGATGAACTCTTTTTGTATCTGGCCGCTTCGGACCGGGCCGTTGTAGCTGTTCTTGTCAAAGAGGATGGGACCCTCCAAAAACCCGTTTATTATGTTTCAAAGGCCTTCAGTCCCGTTGAGAGCCGCTATCTTAATGCAGAAAAGTTAGCTTACTCACTTGTTGTCGCCGCCAGAAAACTCGGGCTTATTTCTCTTCACACACGATCGTGGTCCTGACAAATAGTCCTTTACGATAGTTATTACACAAGCCAGACCTCTCAGGCCGAATGCTACGAAAGGCCATAGAGCTGACCGAATTCGACATTCGATACGAGCCCAGAAAGGCTATAAATGCCCAAGCCCTAGCATACTTTATAGTTGAAGCAAGCTTCAAGGAGGAAGGACCCACCGGACAGCCTAGTTCGTCGAGCGTTGACAAAGCAAACACCCCAGCAGAGGTCGAGCCGAATAGACCGATCCTCTGCTGGCAGATGTACGTCGACGGGGCCGCGAGCCGAAACGGTTGTGGTGCTGGGATAATACTTTTGGAGCCAGGCTCATCCGAAGAGATTGAAAAGACCTTGCGGTTCAACTTTACCGCATCCAACAATCAGGCCGAATACGAAGCGGTCATCGCCGGCCTAGAACTGGCCAAATCTATGAGCGTTGAGAGCTTAGAAGTGTTCTGCAACTCACAAGTGATAGTATGCCAAATTAACGGCAAGTTCGAAGCGAGGGACGAAGTACTCAAGAAGTACCTCAACCTCGTCAGAAAGCTCAAGAGCAGCTTCAAATACCGCGAATTCAAGAGCATACCACGAGAGCAGAATGAGCGAGCAGACTACCTGTCCAAACTCATATCTAAAGATGAGTTCAGCAACCCCGCGATCATGTTCGAATATCTGGAGGAGCCCGCCGTCAGTCGGACAGAAATCATGGACATCCAATCATCGACTCCGTCCTGGACTGACGAGATAAAAGCATATATAGAAAACGGGATATCACCAGAGGACACCAAAGAGGCTCAGGCCTTAAGGAAAAGAGCAGCACGGTATACAATACTAAACGGAATTTTATACCGGCGATCATTCTCGAAACTGCTACAACGGTGTGTGCGGCCCGAAGAGGTATATGGAATTCTCACAGAGCTACACGAAGGAGTGTGCGGCGGCCACCCCTCCAGCCGCACCCTCGCCCAAAAGGTGTTGTTAGCAGGGTACTACTGGCCGAAGCTTGCGGAAGACGCCGAAAGATATGCTAAGAACTGTGATAAATGCCAACGCTTCGCCAATATTCCCCGGCTACCTTCAGTGGAGCAGAGCATAGTCACCGCTGCCTGGCCTTTCGACATGTGGGCCATCGACCTCATCGGTCCACTCAAGATGGGGAGATCGAAATGCGAATACGTGGTCGTCGCCGTGGATTACTTCACGAAATGGATTGAGGCAAAGGCGCTTGTGAAAATATGCGCCAGTGACATCATATATTTCTTACTGGACCAAGTCTGGATTCAATTTGGAGTGCCGCGAGCCATTGTGTCCGATCACGGTCCACAATTTAGGGACGAGTTCGACGACTTTTGCAAGGAACACAATGTCAAACATTGGCAGTCCTCAGTGTGCTACCCCCAAGGAAACGAACAGGCGGAGAATGCCAACAAGCAAGTATTAAAAGTGCTGAAAAAGAGCCTAGACGATAAGGTAGGCAAGTGGATGGATTACCTGCCAGAAGCCCTCTGGGCTCTGTTAACAACTCGAAAGAAACAACGGGGGAAACCCCGTTCTCGCTAACATATGGCTCCGAGGCAATGGCACCGGTAGAGATGGCACTCCCAAGCATCAGGGTCTCTCATTTTGACAAAGCCAGCAACGTGACTAATCGACAGATTGAATTGGATCTGGCCGAAGAAAAACGTCTAAAAGCCCGAGCCCAACTGGTTAATTACAAACAAGCCGCCAAAAGATATCACGATCGGAATATCCGAGATCACTCGCTTGCGGTGGGAGATTTTGTCCTCCGAAAGCGGCAGGCTACAAGCCAAAAAACAGACAAAGGAAAACTGGTTGAAAACTGGGAAGGTCCTTGGCAAGTGTCGAGGATTGTCAGAAAGGGAACCTACATTCTCTCAGACAGAGAGGGCCGCGAATTCAACAGGCCCTGGCACGCTGAAAATCTGAAGAAATATCATATGTAAGATCAGTAGTCTTAGCTCGTTTGTTGTTAAAAGCAATGTTATTATAAAGGCATCAAGCCTCCTTTTATCTTTGGGTTATTATAAACGAATTCTGTCTCCGACAAGCAAAGCCCATCCGACACAGAAGGGGCGGGGTTAAAATCAGAAATTCATTGAGGAAAAATTTGTACAAGAGGAGAAATTCTCCCAAAAAAAAATCCTCATGTTTCTGGGGCTGGAGCCGCTATATATACATCAGTGGTCGGACACACCGGCATGCCAAGGCTTCGAATACACATATTGGAGATCATCCAGGAAAATGGCATAACCAGACCGCCATCCCTCAATCGGGCGAACTTGATTGCCTCTTGGTGAATCAAACGACCCCAGTTAATTGGCACGTTCGGCACCTAGAGGGCGTGAAGAACAAATGCCTCAGGTTCAATGACTTCCTTATAATCGGGCATGCAAAAAACCCGAGTGTTCAAGAAGCATTTCCATTCCCTCTCTGGGCGACTGAGCATATGGACCCTGACCTCCATGTCATTCACCCACTCGTGTCGCAACAGAGACTCGAATGCTTCAACAAGAGTGCCAAAGTAGTTGATCGGATCTTCAAGATCCCAAATGACGTCATAATCCTCAGCAGGATTAAGGAGGCCGTAAAACTCATTGATGGCGGCCGGAGTAAAGTTCACCACCACTCCATGAACAACAACGGTGGTGGTATCCTCAGCATCATTATCCGCTGACAAGGCGGAGTAGAATTCACGCACCAGGGTCAGGTTATACTCCCCAACTGGAGGAGCTACGAGGCCTGCCCAACCATTGCAAGAATTCAAGCCCGGTGGCCTGACCCAATAAGCTCCTGGTTCAGCCCTCTCTCCTGCATAAGAGGACAATTGCTGAAAAAAGTCTGGAAGTAGCGTTTGGCCATGGGAGAGGCAGTCAGGCGAAAGCACACTGAAAGCCCCTCATCTAAAGCAGGATCAGAGACAACAGACTCTTGGCTAGAACTCTCAGATGAAGAAGACATAATAAAAGAATAGAAATGCACAAAGTTTGAAGATGTACTCTCAAAATAAAGGAAAAGCTGCAGAAAAAAGCAAAGAGGGAAGGAGGAGAAGACCCTCCTTTTATAGGCCAAGAAGCCAAAGAGGCGGGAAGATAAGGGGTCATAAACGTTTAAATTCAGACGCCAACCCTCACATTAATGAGGCCAACATTTAAAAAATAACGGTCATTAATGCACCGGTTAGGCCAACGGTCATAAGGATTCACAATCGCAGTTACTTCAGCGAGCCCAAGACTCCAGACGACTTCGACCTCGCAAAGAGTAGGAGGCCGGATAGGCAAAACAAAAACGATGCAGAAAGAAATCTTTTATTACAATAAAGACCCACAAGGCCGATTATTTACAAGACACAATGTGTTGGTCCCAGAGAAGGGTAAAACTATAGTCAGAGGGGGGGGGGGGGGGTGAATGGGGGTGAATGACTATAGTGGAGTTTCAAAAACTTTTCTTGTAATTAAAAGCTTTTGGGCAGCGGATAAATCCCTTCTTACTATGTTGTTTCAAAGTAGTTTGGACAATCACAGATATAGATTATAATCTAAGCAATTTAAATGAATGCAGTAAAGTAAATTTCAGAAAGTAAATTGACACAAGGCTTATAGTGGTTCGGGGTGGTGTAATCCCTTAATCCACTCTTCTCCCGTGATGATTGGAGGAATTCACTATTGTTTTTACAGATACAATAGTATGATTGTCCTTGACTTCCCAAGCTTCACAATCTACAAGACTATCACTCCTTGACTGCAACAGCTTCAGTGATTCAGTCTCTTTCACTGCTCCTTGAGATTAAATCCTTCAGCAGCTATCACACGTACAACTCCTTCTCAGATGAATTCTGATTCAGTTGCTTCAGTTGATTGTGAATGAGATTCACAAACTTGATTGATCAATCTCAGTGCTGGATATGAAATTGTAGTTCTGATGTCTGAGTTGATCTCTAAATAAATCTTTATAAGTTCAGAGAGAAGGATTTTCAAATTGACAGAGTATCTGCTTGATTTTCCTTTTCTTATTGTTATTTTATCTGTCTGTCAATGCCTTCTATTTATAGCCTTGAGTATCCTTGATTTGAAATTCCGTCCATTGGCTATATTTATGAGGGGAATAATCCTTGATTTTATTCTTGATTCCCCCTTAATTATATTCTCATTGATTTCAGTGATCGGATTTTTCATTCACATGTATAGCAGAAAATCCGTCCTTGATTGATCCTATATTGATTGTGCATTAAATGTATGATCCTCTGAATCTTCATCATATTTTAATTCTGTTCTGATAAGGATTACTTTGCCGTTCTTTGAATGGTCGAGTGATCCATCTGACTTTGCCGTTTAGATCTTCCTTCACTGTTTTTGCCTTCATTTTGCCGAAAGTCAGTTTACTCTGCCGATTCACTGTTTCCTTCATTACTTCAGTTTAAGGAGAATCTTTGTACTTCACTGATCATTGATTTTGGGTGAGATCAGTGTACACCATATTAGAACATTGAATTTTATCACTTGAACCATACTTAGACTTATCCAAGGTCATCACAGACTTCCTTGGTTATAAGTCATACCATTAAGTCTTCATTGCTTCTCTGCTGGTGCTTGGCTGGCTTCACTCTGCCGAATGTCTTTTTTACTTTGCCGTCCTACCAACTAGTAAAATACTTGTCTGACTTAACTTATACAATATGTCAGACTCTAAGTAAAGACTTATACAGAGAATTCTAACTTATTTCATGCTTGCTATAACAGCTAGTATGGCCATCATCAAAACATAAAAAGTTCCTAACAATTTCCCCATTTTTGATGATGCCAAAACCCTCATAAGCTTGAACATAAGTATGCCAATTTTTCATAATAATCAACATAACAAAACTCAACAATTTTATTCATCCATTCAAGGGTAATAAGTTCAAAAATTTATTCAAGTCTTACAAACTACATTTTGCTTAATTCAGCCTTGTACCTTTTGAACTTTGTAGTCTGAACCTCTTCAATGTCCTTCCAATCAATTTCTGGAAACTTCCACTTCCAGTATGACATAGCAGTGTATTCTGATACTCCCTTGAATACTTTCTTGGCAAAGAGTCTGTTGAAATCCGGCATGGTCTCATTTGACCTAGGTTCTCCAAAGTACTTCTCAAGTCTCTCCCTAGCTTCAGCAATATGTGAGTCAGCAAACTTGAGACTTTTGAAGAGACTCCACTGCCCCTGTTTGTCCATTCTTCCCATAGGGTTGAAGAATTTTGCCATATAGTTGAAGTCTTTTTGTTGTTCAGTTGGCAAGTCTTCTGGTCCTTTTGTTGAAAGTGGTATGGCTGAACTTGGCTTGCTGTTGGATTGTTTTAGAAGTGCAAACTCCCTTTTGACATCATTGTAGAGTTTGGCCATATAGGTTCTCATCCTTTCATCCTGATAGCTTAGCCAATCAGCCCATGCTTCATCTTGTGACAAATGAGGATAAAGTCCTTCCTGTACTCTGAAAAATTCTCTTACATGGTCCGGTACATCTGCTTCATATTCTGCTTTGCTTTTGTGGCCAGTGTACGTTATGTGCCCACCAGTGTATCTGGAGCTGCTACTACCTCTGCTGGTGTTTCCTCTGGTGCTAAGTCTGTGTTGACTTGTTGATCCCCTTGATTGACTAGATCTTTGCCTTTGTTGTTTGCCGGATCTGTCTCTGTCATCATCTCTTATTTGCATAGGAGGAGGAAATGCAGTGCAGGGTTCATTTAGGGCTCTTTCTCTTTCTTCTATAGCCCTCCTTTGCTGTTCTTCTACTTCATTTCTGATCCTTATTTCTCTGTCCCTTGCTCTCAGTTGTTCTTCAGTGAAGTTTGGAGGTCTAATAGTTGATCCTTCAGGCTTATCCTGATTTTCCCCCTTTTTGGCAGCATCATCCCTTTGCTGGAGTAAGATGCTATTTGTTGCCTCTGCTGTTCCAATCAGAGAGTCCAGCTTTGATTCGATGGATGTGAATCTGTTATCATGACTAGTTAGCTTCTCAGTGACACTACGGAATCTTGTTCCAAATGCCACTTCCATGAAGTCATTTTCCTGAGAAATGTGTTGCCTGAGACCTGCGATATTGTTTGTGATGTTGATGTTGAGTTGTCTCATCATGTCTCCTTGGCGTTGAACCACAATGTTCTGTGCCTCGATGTATTCAGCAATGGCCTCAAATTTTCGCTCAATGGAGTAGCTTTTGTCATTGAATGCCGAGGTCATGGATCTAAGATGCATGGCTTGCTGCTCTAGTTCTTCTGCCAGTAGATCTGCTGCTTTTTCAAAGGTTTCATTTGAGATACTAGTGGCCAGCTGAGAGATTTTGTGCCGGATGTCAGCTGGTTCTGGGTCTGTTTGCTGTCATCTGTCTTGCTGCTGAGTCTGTTGGAAATAAAATTTATGTTTTGATGATAATTCATGCTATTTGTTAAAATATTATCTTAACCCCATTGATGAAGTGCTGAAGCCAGCTGTTATAGTGGAAAGCTAAAAGATGTCTAGAACTGAATGTATAAGTGTTACTAGAGTCTGATATTTGTATAGGTTACATCAGACAAGCACTGTAATTGTTAATGTGTCGTAAAACTGAAAACTGGAAATCATTTAGAAAACTGGAAATCATCGAGACAAGCAAACTGACTCAAAATACACCTACATGAAACTGAAGAAGGTAAGTTCGCTGAGGGAAACATACTCGGTTAGCTTATCTAAAAGATCGAAGAACTGAGGGTTCAAACTCAGTTATTGAAGAATGAAGAACTGAGGGTTCAAACTCAGTTATGAAGATTACAAGTCGAGACTGTAAAGTTGGACTGCAGGCAAGATTGTGGTGACCTGAACTGACTTTATGGATCTTGTATGAAGAGCTAAGAATCATAAGGACAATGAATTCTTAGATGATAATGAATCATGGTGTACTCTGATTAAGTCAATTATAATCAGATGAAAACAGGAGTACTGATATTTGAAGAAGAGTAAAATCTCAGTTAATGCTCCAAGTCAGTTAGGAAACTGACAAAAGAAAAACTCAGTATAAAACTGATAAGGAAACTCAGTTTTATAAGTCAGCCATCCAACAAATTGAAAGTACAGTAGAACGTTGTAAAGAAAACAATTTCATTGGATGAGTTACTGACACAGCAGAACGGTCAGAAAATATAGCCGTTGCAAGATAGACATTGATACAATTCAAATTGAAGCCAGATGAACGTTGGACTTCACACTATAAATAGAAGACTTTGCACCAACAAAAAAATATATAGAACAGAGCATATACAAGAATCAACAAGCAATTTTGTGCATCAGTTTATTCTATTCGAATTGCTATCATCTCTGAACTATAACAAGATCATATCTAGTATTTCTTCAAGTGTTCAAGCTACAAAGAATTTATCAAGAATTCAACACTTTGAAGAACCACAAACAAGAATCAACTTATTGATTCTCGGCCCAACCTTGATTCTACATCAAAGGTTTTAGATCGTGAAGCAAACCGGGAAGGTTTCGCCAAGGACAAGGTTGTGACAAGCGGTTGGGTAGACTTGTGTTTGTGGTGGTAGTGGTGAAGAGGCAATCCTACCCTCTAAGGACCGGTGGTTCAAGCATTTGAAGAGCAAGAAATTCTACCCGTTCTACAACTTTGTTTAGATAGTGAAGCTAGGGATTAGCCAAGGACTATTGTTTAGGACTTTTTGTAACAGTTCACCTCAAGAAGTTCTAGTGGAATTTTCCTCCGCACCACAGGGGAAGAGAGGATGTACAGGATTACACTACCTGGAACCTCTATAATATCCGTCTTACTTACTTTACGCATTTATTTATTTATTCAGCATTTACTTACAGCATTGTGATACTTGATTGTTATACACCTCACAGTCACAACTGGACATTCACTAGAATTTAGTTCACGGCACTCAGTTTTCATAATAGAATAACAAGATCAAGAAAAAGGCTAAAATCATATCCGCTGCCGGTTGACTCAGTTTCAGCTTAAGTCAGTTTGACTTAATCTCAGCTTTGTCAGCTTGACTCCACACAAGTTTTTAACTGAACCTTAATTTGCTTTAAATCCAGTTTTAGGCACAAGTTTATTCACCCCCCTCTAAACTTGTGTTAGCCTTTCCAAGGGACCAACAGAGTCACATCTACATTGACATCCAAGTCTTCCAGAATTTGTGTAGATGTGTATGCTGGTGTGGCTTGAATTGCTGTTCCCCCTTGCTCTGTGCTGGGGATTGTCTTGACTGGAGTGGCAAGAATGAGAGCCGTGTCCACTATGTTTATGCTGTCAGCCGAAGTTGCAGCAGATAGTGGTTGAGTGGTTGTCTTAGCTGGTGTTGTGGACTTGTGGGATGCATGTGGCTGTAGGAAGTTGCTTAGAAGAACGTCATCATCAATTGCATCCGGTGTAGGAGTAACTTCTTCTCCTTGTTTGTTATTATAATCAGCATGATGGTCATCATTATCATCGTCATCCTGATCATCTCCACCATCTTGATCAGTGTTATCATCATCATCTCTACCATCTTCTGAGTCATCATTGTGGCTGTTAGAGATCTGGGGCAGTTTTGCCTTTGCTGCATCTACCATGTCCCAGAGAGGAGATTCATCAAGTACACCAACCAGAGTGGTGATTCCAAGAAAATCAAAGAGCCATGCTTACTTAGCAAGCATGCGTTCCGAATCTTGAATCTGATTTCTGGAATCGCCTTCTTTCCATTTGAGATATTCTGCAATTCGATCATCAATATAGTTTGCAGACAATTGTGCAGGTTCTTCTGGAGATTCCTCATCATCTACAGTGTCTCCTATGACTTCCTCATTTAGAGGTTGTTCATCCTCACTTTCATTTTCTTCTCCATGTTGTTCATCCAAATCTTGTTAAATTAGTTGGATATTGTGCTGAAGACGATGAAAGAGGGATTCAACGGCTTTTGGTCTACGAGCTTATGAGTAATAAAAGCTTGGAGGACCATCTATTGGCTCGCTCACCATCATCCCGTCTACCGTGGTTGCTGAGGCTGAAAATTGCTCAAGATGCTGCTCGCGGTTTAGCGTACCTACATGAAGAAATGGATTTTCAGTTAATATTTCGCGATTTCAAAGCTTCAAACATCCTTCTTGATGAAGAATTCAAAGCAAAGCTTTCAGATTTTGGACTAGCTAGACAAGGACCCACAAACTGGATCGGTCATGTTTCAACATCCGTTGTTGGTACCGTGGGCTATCTTTGCACCGGAATATGTCCACACCGGCGTACTCACCGCCAAGAGCGATGTATGGAGCTTTGGGGTTGTTTTGTATGAACTAATTACGGGAAGGCGTGTTCTTGAAAGAAATTTACCTAGGGGTGAACGAAACTTCTAGAATGGGCAAGGCCATATGCTTCGGATCCTAAACGGTTCCACATGATTATAGATCAAAGACTCGGAAGGAGAAGATTGCATTAAGTCTACTCGCAAACTTGCTTCTATTGCCAATAAATGTCTAATGAAACATCCGAAATCACGCCCCGTAATGAGTGAGGTAGTTGAGATGCCGGAAAGCCCGATTAAAGAGGTAACCACTAAAGATATTGTGCACGAAAATGTTTAGGAAGAAAGAAATGAACCGGTTGATGGAATACGAGTTGAATCGAACAAAAATGGGAACTTGGAGCGAAGACGGGGCTTTGATTTTAGACAAGAATTTGTAAGCCTTATGAACAAATCTATCGAAAAAATGGATTGGAGAAACTGGACACCAAATGTGATAAGAACTTCATGAAATGCTTCGCTAAAATGAAAAGATCAATTCTTGTGGTGCTTGTAAATCAGGGAGCCCTTAATGAATGACCTAAATGACAAAGAAGTCCTTGTTTCTAACCCCAACACACACCCCCCCTTTCCTTGAAGTCAAGATTTTTTGGGATATGAATTTTGTAGCTATATTTCAATAGATATGCCTAAATGATGGTCTTTTTACCAAAAAAAAAAAAAATTTCCATAGGCTGTCTTGTCCAAATTGCATTGAACCTTTTGATTCTTTCTTTGACCGGAGGGTTGAGTTGTTGTTTTCTTTCTCTTCCCTCCTCCGGCTTGTTTTTGCTGTTTGACATAGGTAAACATGACCTTAGACTAATGCAGTTTGTGAAGTTGTACAACATGAACCTTGAGACATTGCATCAGATAGTGTAACTGAATCCCATATGACTTTTTCACCCAGAATTGTCCTTTCTTTGTCTTTCCTTCTGTTGTTCCCTTTTTGGCTGCTTTGACTTCACATTGGATTTGTTCATTGAGTCTTAAGAAGAAGTATTTTGCCCAATTGAAATCTAGATTGTTGTAGATGATTCCCATTAACCGCATTCTGATTTCTGTCATGGCATTATTTGCTCCCAACTTTCCTTCAATCGTTTTTCCAATTAGGGAACTAAATTCACTGAATGGCTTCTTTAAAGTGGATCTAAGACAATTGACTTTCTTAGATCCTGGGTTTGCCTATTTGGCGATGGTTACCCAGAAATCATCCAGGTTTTGTGGTACCAAGGTCACTTTTGCTTTACCCTTATTTGAAAGTTTAAGATGTTTTCGGATTACCTTTTCTGTAATTACTATGTCTTTGCCGTTGACAGATGCAACAATCTTATCTTCTTCCCATTCGTCATCTTCTTCTGCAAGGATCCCAGAGACGTATTTTGCAGATTTCCAGAAAGAAATTAGATTTTCATAGCAGACTTCGGTTATTGGGGGATTGAGAAAGGTTGATAATTTTAGGTTTTTGCATCCAGCTGCCAGTCGTTTTGCTTCTTCATCATTTCCACAAAGCTTTAAGTAGTGTTCTTCTAGGAAGAATGATCCAGTGGCAATCGATTTTTCATACCCAGTTTCGGTGGTTGAGGAGGATGAAGCCATTGTTGGAAGTTAAAAGAGGTTTTTGAGAGTGAAATGCGAATTTGCAGAGGAATGTATGAAATGCAAGGGAGTGTAAAAATTTCTGAAAATCTCTAAGTGTAGTTTATATAGGATGATTTGGGTTGTGTGAACGTGGTTTGAATATGGGAGGATTTTGTGACATAATGGCGTGATTTTGTGTATGTAAATCGCGATATTCGAGTGAAGTGGGGGAGTGGATTGTGGTAAGTAATGCTAGAGCCCGGGAATCGAGGCGTTTGTAATTCGAAAAGAATAATATAATTACCTCCATAATTATAAATTGATCTCCACGTGTGTAATCATCTTCAGGATAATCTTCCATAACTCCCTTATTCTCCACGTGTATAAAAGTTGATTATGTTCACACTTTAATTTACCCATGATTCCAATCTTTACTTCGGTGAAGTGCCTTTGCTGGTCACTTAGCCAGTGTAGTGACCTTTTCACTGAGCTGCTTTATTTGACTGTTCCTAACATTCAGTAAAGTTAACTTCGCCGAGTACCAGTGCCTTACCTGCTACATCTCCTGTAATGGCAAAGGTTTGATCAGCAGATGAAGTCACTTAGCCGATTACTCCAGTTAGCCGCTCTTTGGTTTTTAGTCGATCTCAATCATTCCTAACTCAGTTCTCAACATGCTAAATCTTTCATGATTGAGTGGGTTAGTGAAGATATCAGCCAATTGATCTTCAGTGGGTATGTATTTTAGAATGACATATTCTTTTTCAACATGATCTCTGATAAAGTGATGTCTCACATCAATATGCTTTGTTCTTGAATGCAGTCCTGGATTTTCAGTAATAGATATTGCACTTGTGTTATCACACATGATTGGAATTGTTTTCTCCTCCACTCCAAAGTCCCTTTGCTGTTGTCTAATCCAAAGTACTTGTGCACAACAACTGCCTGCTGCTATATATTTTGCTTCTGCTGTTGATGTAGATATGCAGTTTTGCTTTTTGCTAAACCATGAAACTAGTCTGCTGCCTAGCATTTGACAAGTTCCAGATGTGCTTTTTCTATCTATTTTGCATCCAGCATAGTCAGAGTCTGAATATGATATCAACTTGAGTCCTCCATCTTTTGGATACCAAATTCCTACATTGATAGTGTTTTTCAAGTATTTGATTATTATTTTGGCTGCTAGAAGATGTGATTCTTTTGGTTGGGCTTGAAATCTTGTACACACTCCTACTGCAAATGCTATATCAGGTCTCCTTGCAGTTAAGTATAGTAGGGATCCAATGATTCCTCTATACATTTTCTGATCAACATCCTATCCAGTTTCATCTTTTCCAAGAATGACTCTTGCACACATTGGTGTATCTGCTGTGCCACTTGTGTCCATACCATACTTGTGTATAAGGTCTTTTGTGTACTTGGCTTGACTAATGAAAATGCCATCCTTCATTTGCTTTACTTGAAGACCAAGGAAATAGTTTAATTCTCCCATCATGCTCATCTGAAATTTGCTCTTCATTAGATTTGCAAATTTCTCACATAACTTTTCATCCTCTGATCCAAAGATGATGTCATCAACATAGATTTATACTAGCAATGTGCTTGTTCCTTCCTCTAGTTTGAATAGAGTCTTATCTATAGTTCCCTTGTTGAATCCATTCTTGATCAGTAATTGTGATAGTGTTTCATACCAGGCTCTGGATGCCTGTTTGAGTCCATAAAGAGCTTTCTTTAGTTTTTATACTTTGTCTTCCTTTCCTTTGAGTTGGAAACTAGGGGGTTGTTCCACATACACTTCTTCTTCCAAAAGTCCATTCAGAAATGCACTCTTGACATCCATTTGATAGACTTTGAAATCTTTGTGTGCTGCAAAAGCTAGAAAAAGTCGATTGCCTCCAGCTTGCTACCGGTGCAAATGTTTCATCATAATCTATTCCTTCTGCTTGAGAATAGCCTTTTGCAACTAGCCTTGCCTTGTTTCTGACAACAATTCCTTGCTAATCCATCTTGTTTCTAAATACCCATTTTGTTCCAATGATGTTGGCCATATCCGGTCTGTCAACAAGTTCCCAGACTTCATTTCTTTCAAATTCATTTAGTTCTTCTTGCATGGCTGTGATCCAATCTCGCATCTTGAATTGCATCATCTATTGTCTCTTGGTTCCACTTGTGATAGAAAACATGTTAACATATGCTCCAGTTGTCTTCTGGTTCTTACTTCTGTGTGAATATCTCTAATAACTTGTTCTTCAGGATGATCTCTTATCCAATTTAGGTCTGGTTGAAGTTGTTCTTCACTTGGTGCTTCTGTAATTTCATGTTGTGCATGAGCTTCAAGTTCTGGTGCTTCTTCTGTTGTATTGACTTGTGGCTCATCTTGATTTCCAAAGTTGTGATGCAGAATAGTTGCTGGTACTGTTGTATTCATATACACTTGTTGGAAATATTATTTATGTTTTGATGATGATTCGTCATGAAATTAGACGAATCACTTACAACCCATGATGATGAAGTCGTAACTAACTGTTATAGTGCATAACAAAAGAAGAAGCAAGAAATGGTCTAGAGACAAATGTATAAGTTCTATCTAGAGTCTGAACTTTGTATAGGTTGTTTCAGACAAGCATTGTAATAGAATAGGAACTAGGCGAACAGCTGGGTCACAACAAGGAAACTGAGTTATAACAAGAAAACTGAATATGCACATGAAGAACTGAGGGTTCAAACTCAGTTATGCTGAAACTGAAGAAGATAAGTTCGCTGAGGGACACAGACTCAGTTGGCTTATCTAGAAGACTGAAGAACTGAGGGACACAGACTCATTTGTTGAAGATTGAAGAACTGAGGTGGCAAACTCAATTAGAAGCTGATTAAGTCATGACTATAAGTCAGGATTCAGGCAAGTCTGTGGTGACCTGAAACTGAGTTATAGATCATATAAAATTGAATAATCTTAAGGACAAAAATTATCAGTTACCTGGAAAAGAAGAAACTGAGCGGTGTACTCTGACTTAGTGAATTAAAGTCAGATATTAAGTAAACAAGGTACTCAGTTTTGAAGAAGAGTAGAAAACTGAGTTAAAGTCTTGATTGAATTCAAGCTATCAATACGACAAAAGATCGTACATATGAACGTTAGCTAAATGACAAGTGTAACGGCTACAAGAGCTAGTAATCGTCACATCACCCCTATAAATATACAAGAAAATCACTTGAAGTAAGTGAGAGGAGGATCAGAAAAAGAGCTTTACAAGCATACATTCAAGATCCAAATCCAGATCCATAAAAATCAGATTATATTTATCCAGATAAAGGGGAGCCAACGACACTGCCTTGAAAACTTCAAAGGAAGATCCAGTAACCCATCAAGGGGGAATGAAGGCATCTTGGAGCTACAAAGTCATATCCAGAAAAAATCAAACAGCTCACTGAATTAATCCTTGATTAATTCTAAACCTAACCTTTATGAAAAAGGGTTGGCTGTGCATAGTTTGAAGAGAGCAATTCTACCTTTCTTCATACGGTGTTGCTACAAGCGATTGGTGCGTCTGCGGACCGTGTGTGTGAGTGGTCACCGGTGGTGAAGGAGCAATTCCACCTCCGAAAGATCGGTGTGCGAGTGAAGGGAGCAATCTCACCTTTCTTCATTTTGTGTAGACAAGTGAAACTAGGGTGTCGTGAAGGACTTGTCATAGTGCTAGAATTTTGTAACGGTTATCTCATTTTTCTAGTGATACCTCCTACGCCACGGAGAAGGGGAGACGTACGGGATTACACCACCCGGAACTTCCATAAACAAATCTTGTGTTGATTTACTTTATGCATCCGTGTTTGTTTTATTTATTGCATTATCTCTCGGCAAACACTAGACACCGAGTCGCACTTAACCGTTACATAGAAGGTCTAGTTTTCTAATTACACACCCGTTGCACTAAAGGCTAGTTTTATCCGCCGCCGCTTAACGAGACTAAATATAAATCGCAATAACTTATATTCGCTTAAGCTAACCGAACTCCGCACAAGTTAAAGGGACAGGAACTGAAGATCAGCTTAAGTTTCATATAAACTCAGTTCCTGGACTTTTCCAGTTCAGGATCAGTTTTTGGTGACAAGTTTATTCACCCCCCCCTCTAAACTTGTGTTAGCCTTTCCAAGGGACCAACAATTGGTATCGGAGCAAATCTTCCTTCCGGAAGAGATCCAAGATACATTTCAAACCAGCTTGTTGAAGACCCTCACTACATCAGTTCATATAGTTTCAATGTCTACATCTAAAGCTAGAAGTTGGCTTACCCATCCCTTAATTAATTGTTTGCAAAATATATCTGATTTTCAGGATCAAATGATCGAAAGGTTCAGTACGACAAATCTTTATACAAATGCAGAACCTCAACTCAATGATGAAGTGGATACAAACTTCAATGATCACCTTAAAGAATCCAGAGGAGTTCCATCACTGAGAGACCTCTCAAAATAAGAATGAATGGAATTGTTGCAAATAGATATTGATATAGAAGACTCATTACAGCAACAAGAGAATGTACAAACTATATCGAATCATCAAGAAAAGGTACATTCTTCCACTCAGTTATCACTTGCTGAACTCAGTCAGAGAAACTCTAATCTTGTCAAGTTAACCGAAAAACTCTCCTTGGAATTGGAACAAAAAGACAAAGAACTTGACAAAGCAATAGATTGGAATGAGTTTCTAGAAACTGAGTTGTCATATTTTGCTGAAAGGACAATGCTCAGCAAAGTTGACAAAGGCAATGATAATCCCCCACCCCTACCCAGTCTTGAGACTTCAAAAAGTACAAATCTTAGAAATCAAGATACTGGAAGACCTAGTAGATTACACAAAGAAATTAAAAATGTTAAATCTAAAAGAATCCTTGTGAAATCAACTAAGGTTGAGCGTAGTGGTTTATCTAGAAAAGAGTTGAGAAGGTATAATTCTCTCAACCAAGAAACTGGAAGTAATACTTCAGTAACTAATCCAGCCGGACCCAAGAAGATATGGGTACCGAGGAAAACTTAAATTTTTTTTTGCAGGAAAAGTCAGTTTATATTGCAAAATCCACAGAAAACTGACTTCCATACAAAACTGAGACGGCAAAAGCTGATGAAGGACAAAACTGTCAAAGAAGTAAAGACTTTCCAGCTACCATCTGACGTTTGGGCTGACATGGCAAATCACTCGAAGCCACGTGTCAATCTGGGAGAAAAATTCGATGTACATCCCTACATAATCTCATTGATTGTGACACGACTCTCATTTTGAAAACAATTGAAAGACAAAATCTTGACGAAATCCTGCTCTCCCAAAATCAAGCATTCAAGAATCCCGAATTCAAAAATTCAATGGAGCAATACAACATTGACGAAGGAATCACAACAAGCCTGGACGCATTCTGTCAAAAATTCTCAAACTCCAATCTTTCAATTCAAATTGCAAAGAAGATTAAAAAGATTCGAGGTTTGGAGAATTTGATTGATACAAAGGTCTCTACCTTATGCCCAGACGGCATTAGAGATCTCTACAGGAATGCTAAAATCACCAACAATGGAAGAAGCTTCAAAACTACTGTTCAAGACAAAAACTTCACCATTGATGAACAACTGCTTTCCCTGGTGTTCCATCTAGATATAATTGGAGGCTCTTCATCCTTCACCTTTGGGAAAGAGGAAAAAGACAAGCTTTGGAACATCACTGCAATTAATAAGAAAGAGAAGAATTTCAGTGGCTCTATATATCAGCAGAAAGGAGAATTCGCATTCCTGACAATTCTTCTGACCAAAAATGTCATTGGTCATGCTCGAAATTTCTACACTCTCTCAACGGACAAAATGAAATTGATTTATGCCATTTGGTTTGAGGAGAGATTTGATTGGAACAAATTTATACTCAATCGCTTGATAAAGCATTTCGATGAGAAGCGAGAGAATCAAAGAAAGTAAGGAAGTCTGTTTTGGAGAATCATTCTTACTGAAAAAGGGTTTTACCTATCCAGTGCAAAGGATACTGGATCATTTGTCCATTCCTAAATCTACACCAACTGAAGTGAAACAAAAGTCAGTATCCACTGGGACAAAGAAAAGAAAAGTCACCAAAGAAGAAGAGTGGAGTGAAGTTTCAGACTCCAGTTCAAGTGAGACTGTGAGACTAGACGACAGAACCCTGAGAAGACAGAAAAGAATGTTGAACAAGTTTCAGGCAAAGAAAACTAAAACTAAGGAAATAATTGAGATTGATGATGAAACTGATGAAACTGAAGAAAGCAAGCCTGATGAATCTGAAGAAAGCATGTACAAAGAAACTGAAGAGTTCGTTGATGAACTTGAAGAAAGTGAACAAGATGGAGATGAAGAAATTGGTTAAGAAGAATCTGAAGGGAGTGAATTTCCCACTACTATGTTTGGGGAATACACTGAAAAACAGAGAGAAGCTGTTGAAGATGCAGAATTTTGTGAAACTGAGTATGAAAAGGAACTGACAGTTCATGATACTCACTTTTACTATCCTGAAACTGGATCCTCATCCCAAGCTCATGAGGCATCCATAAGCAAATCAGCATTTGGAGAATCTCTGGTTCAAGAAGCTGAAGCTGAGAAACTGAAGAATCTAAAAGAATTCATTGAATGTTTAATACAAAATCTACAGGAGAAAATGTTCAAACTGCATGAATTAATTGGAAGAATACATTATTCAGGATTGAACAAATACTCAAACATCATCACCCTACGAAAGTTATTTGAAGAATGCTATCGCTTATCTTCAAACAAGGGGGAAGATGAAGCTGTAGGTGATGATGATGCAGCTAAAGAAGAAAAGACTGAAGAGGCTTATGCCAGACAACTGATAGAAGATCAAGATAGACAAGTAGACGTTGATCTACTAACTACTCAAATTAATGAAGAAGTTGTTGACGGTATGTTTGAAGAGCTGATTGCAGAAGGAGATTTTAAAGATACAAGAACTGAGGATGATGAGAAAACCGCAGTTAAAGCAGTGTTGAGTATTAGAAAGAAGCTTGTAATATGTGTCAAATTTCTTGAAAAATTGGCAAATAAAGAGACACAAACTAAGGGGGAAATTGAAAAGAAATCTGAAAGAAAAGAGGAGAAGGAAAATCTTATCTCAGAAGAAGAAGAGAAATTGATGGGAGAAGAACTCAAAGAAATTCTGATCAAGTTCATAAACCAAGAGAATGAAGAAGGAAACAGATTGCTGAATGAATATCTGGAAATCAAGCCAAGAGATGGTGAATCAGTTGAAGAAAGAAAAGAAAGAAGACTCTTAGAGACAAAAAGGAGCATATTTGCTGGTGAAAAGTTAATGGCAGTGGAAAATGAAAAGATGTAATCTAATTCAGTTTTTTTTTAACTCAGTCTGTTCCATTTTGGTTCTTGTGATAAACTTGGCTGTTCTATTTTGCTATCTTAAAATAGTTTGTTATGATTTCTTGCATTATTCTTTTATTATTGCTTTTAGGGAGGGTTATGATACATCATCAAAAAGGGGGAAATTGTTGGAAATATTATTTATGTTTTGATGATGATTCGTCACGAAATTAGACAAATCACTTACAACCCATGATGATGAAGTCGTAACTAACTGTTATAGTGCATAATAAAAGAAGAAGCAAGAAATGGTCTAGAGACAAATGTATAAGTTCTATCTAGAGTCTGAACTTTGTATAGGTTGTTTCAGACAAGCATTGTAATAGAATAGGAACTAGGCGAACAGCTGGGTCACAACAAGGAAACTGAGTTATAACAAGAAAACTGAATATGCACTTGAAGAACTGAGGGTTCAAACTCAGTTATGCTGAAACTGAAGAAGATAAGTTCGCTGAGGGACACAGACTCGGTTGGCTTATCTAGAAGACGAAGAACTGAGGGACACAGACTCAGTTGTTGAAGATTGAAGAACTGAGGTGGCAAACTCAGTTAGAAGCTGATTAAGTCATGACTATAAGTCAGGATTCAGGCAAGTCTGTGGTGACCTGAAACTGAGTTATAGATCATATAAAACCGAATAATCTTAAGGACAAAAATTATCAGTTACCTGGAAAAGAAGAAACTGAGCGGTGTACTCTGACTTAGTGAATTAAAGTCAGATATTAAGTAAACAAGGTACTCAGTTTTGAAGAAGAGTAGAAAACTGAGTTAAGGCCATGATTGAATTCAAGCTATCAATACGACAAAAGATCATACATATGAACGTTGGCTAAATGACAAGTGTAACGGCTACAAGAGCTAGTAATCGTCACATCACCCCTATAAATATACAAGAAAATCACTTGAAGTAAGTGAGAGGAGGATCAGAAAAAGAGCTTTACAAGCATACATTCAAGATCCAAATCCAGATCCATAAAAAATCAGATTATATTTATCCAGATAAAGGGGAGCCAACGACACTGCCTTGAAAACTTCAAAGGAAGATCCAGTAACCCATCAAGGGGGAATGAAGGCATCTTGGAGCTACAAAGTCAGATCCAGAAAAAATCAAACAGCTCACTGAATTAATCCTTGATTAATTCTAAACCTAACCTTTATGAAAAAGGGTTGGCTGTGCATAGTTTGAAGAGAGCAATTCTACCTTTCTTCATACGGTGTTGCTACAGCAGTTGGTGCAGTCTGCGGACTGTGTGTGTGAGTGGTCAGCTGGTGAAGGAGCAATTCCACCTCCGAAAGATCAGTGTGCAGAGTGAAGGGAGCAATCTCACCTTTCTTCATTTTGTGTAGACAGTGAAACTAGGGTGTCGTGAAGGACTATCATAGTGCTAGAATTTTGTAACGGTTATCTCATTTTTCTAGTGATACCTCCTACGCCACAGGAGAAGGGGAGACGTACGGGATTACACCACCCGGAACTTCCATAAACAAATCTTGTGTTGATTTACTTTATGCATCTGTGTTTGTTTTATTTATTGCATTATCTCTCAGCAAACACTAGACACTGAGTCAGCACTTAACTGTTACATAGAAGGTCTAGTTTTCTAATTACACACATGTTGCACTAAAGGCTAGTTTTATCCGCCGCCGATTAACGAGACTAAATATAAGTCGGTAATAACTTATATTCAGTTAAGCTAACTGAACTCCGCACAAGTTAAAGGGACAGGAACTGAAGATCAGCTTAAGTTTCAGAGAAACTCAGTTCCTAGGACTTTTCCAGTTCAGGATCAGTTTTTGGTGACAAGTTTATTCACCCCCCACCCTCTAAACTTGTGTTAGCCTTTCCAAGGGACCAACACTTGTCTTTGTGCTGCTTCTTCTTCTTGTTCTTGAAGACTTTCACCATTTGTATTTGGTTCATCAAATACTACATGTATTGATTCTTCAATCACCAATGTTCTTTTGTTGAGTACTCTGAATGCTTTGCTGGTGTCTGAGTATCCCATAAAGATTGCTTCATCAACCTTTTCATTAAAGGCATGCAGCTGATTCCTGTTCAAAACAAAACATTTTGATCCAAACATATGTAAATATGAGATATTAGGTTTTCTACCATTCCATATTTCATATGGAGTCTTTCCATGATGTTTGTTGATAATTGATCTGTTTTGTGTATGGCATGCTGTGTTTGCTGTTTCAGGCCAAAATGTCTTTGGAAAGCATGCTTCTGCAATCATTGTTCTGACTGCTTCTTTGAGAGTTCCGTTTCTTCTTTCTGCTACACCATTTAGTTGTGGGGTTCCTACTGCAGAAATTGATGCAGTACTCCATTTTCTTCACAATAGGTTCTGATAATTTCATTAAGAAATTCAGTGCCTCTATCTGATCTGATCTTGATGATTTTTAGTTCTTTCTCATTTTGGAGTCTTCTTAACAAATCTGGCAGCTTTTTGAGTGTCTCTTTCTTCTTGTTCATGAAGATGGTCCAGGTGTATTTTGAGTAGTCATCCACCACTACCAGGGTGTATTTCTTACCACTCACACTTACTGGTATGACTGGTCCAAACAGGTCCATATGCAACAGATGTAGAATTCTTGTTGTTGATTGATAGGGTTTTGACTTGAATGAACTTCTGATTTGTTTCCCTTTCTAACATGCATCACATAGACTTTCTTTCTTGAATGTGATCTCTGGCAGTCCTTCAACTAACTTGTTCTTTGATAATTTGTTGATGGTCTTGAAATTTAGGCGATTTAGTCTTCTATGCCATATCCAGCTAGTTGACTGTTTGTTTTTGACAAACAAACATGTTTCTGCTTTGGCTGTTTTCCAATCCACCACATACATGTTATATGTTCTTCTTCCTGCAAGTACTACTGTGCTAGTTTGGCTGTGAATGACTTTGCATCCTTCTTTGTTGAAGTGCACATTGTAGCCTTGGTCACAAAATTGACTGATGCTCATCAGATTGAAATTAAGTCCCTTGACATATGGCACATTTTGAATTTTCAGATTGTTCTTGAGCATTGTGCCTTCCCCCTTAATCTTGCCAGGGTTTTCTTTGCCTCCAAATGTGACTTTGGGTCCATCAAAAGCCTTGAAGTCAGTGAGCCATCGCTTGTTTCCTGTCATGTGTCTGGAACATCCATTGTCTATGTACCAGACATCCTACAAAACAATTTAATTAAGTTTAGGTACCCAACACTGTTTGGGTCCATACCTGTTAGCAGTCATGCCTCCTACTCCAAGTGTATATCTGAATGATCTTCTTTTTGGATAGTTAAAGTCATCAACTTCATATATATAAGGCATGGTAGAATAGCTTTTAGTATTTCTACTGAAGTTATTCTGATACTTTTCTCTACTTTTTGGTGCATTTGCATCCTTCTTCACTCTCCAATATGCAGTGGGAAACCTGACTTGCTTCATGTGTCTAGGAGTATACCTAGTTTGATTTTTCTTAAGCACGTGATGCATATTGTGGAATGGTTTCTTCTTGTATTTTGGAGGTGCAACATTCCAATCATCCTCAGAAGGATAAAGTCTTCCTTTACCTTTCAGAAAGTCCTTGCTTTTGATTGACTTGATTGATGATTTAGTCTGCTGTGTTACTGCACTGGGTTTTGACTTCACCGGTATATGACGAGTGGTTGAGACCATAGTCTGTCCCTTTCTGAATTTTGGTTCAATGTTGATCCTGGATTCAGAATTGTGTTGACCATTGTTTCTACTCTCATCCTGACTGTTGTAGCCAAGACCAGATCTGGATCCAAACCTTTTTGAGGGTTTGTAAACTGGTTCATTTGTTATCTTAACTGGTAGGGGGATTTTCTCAACTGATCTGTCAACAACAGATGTATGAACCTCTACTGTTTGTTGATCATTTGAGTAGATCTCTTTACTAGTTAGTTCAGCTTTTGCTTTATCCAGTTCTTTCTTTAATCTTTTCTTTTCCTTTCTTAGATCCTTGCATTCCTTTTCCAGAATTTCATGATTCATTTCAATTTCATCAAATTTAGTCATGAGATTTTGGACTAGGTCTGCTGGATCTAAAGGGAGAATAGAAGATTGTGCAGTGTTAGATGTGGATGCATTTGATGAAGAGTAAGAGCTAGATGTTACCTCAGTTTCATCTGATTCTTTGGCCATTAGACATAGGCTTGTTTTCTCAATGTCTGAGCTATCACCTTCATCTTCATCTAATTCTTTGGTCATGAGGCAAAGACATGCTTTTTCATTGTCTGGAGCTGTCTTTTTCATCACTGTTATCTGAGTTATTATCATATGATTCTTCATTATTTTCACTGCTGGATTCAGCCTTGAGTGTTTTCTTGCCTTTCCTCTTTTCAGATGCTTTGTATTTCTTCTTTTCATCATATTTATCATTTTCTTCAGGACAATCAGCCTTGAAGTGACCTTTCTTGTTGCAGTTGAAGCATCTGTATTCATCATCTTTCTTTTTTATGTCTTTGTTTGAGCTTGACCTCTTGTTTGATGATGAGTTTTCTTTGAATGGCTTTTTTTTGCTAAACCTGTCAAACGTTTAACTAATAAAGCTACCTGTTCTTTAAGTTCATGCGTCTCTTTGCTGATACAATCGGCAAAGTTACTTTGCTGGGGTGCAATCAGTGCAGTGGCTTTTTGTGTTTCTGCCGGAGCACCATCTTCACCGTTCAGTTCGAATTCATGAGCTTTAAGTTGGGACATCAGTGTCAGAGTGTCAGTGCTTGCAAGGTTTGTGGTTCCTCTGATTACTGATGTTATGATCTTCCATCTTTCAGGTGAGCCTCTCAAGAACTTTAAGCATACTTCTTTCTGGGGATATGTGTGTCCAAGCTGTTGCAGTTCACTGATGATGCTAGAGAATCTGTTGTCCATTTGATCAATGAATTCACCAGTCTTCATTTTGAAATTTTGAATATTTTCTTTAACTGCTTCAGATCCTTCATTTATCAATGCTAGCTTGTCCCACATCTCCTTTGCTGATTTGCAATCTTTGATTCTCATGAACATGTTGCTATCGAGAGTTTTCAAAATCATGTCTTTTGCAACAAAGTCTAGATTTGCTCTTCTTCTGTCATCCTTAGTCCAATCTTTCTTGGGTTTGTCTATTTCCTTCCCTTGATCTGCTCATGTGGATACCACAGTCATGATCATGATTGGTCCATCATTAATTACGTCCGGATCTCCTCATGAGTTGCTTTGCAAGATGAGATAGCATTCTTATTTTATATTCATCAAAATTATTAACAATGAAAACAGTACTTTTGACATAAAGTTTGAGGAATCCATAAGTACAAATAATAGATTTATATGTGAATGAATAGAAAACTCGATTTGAAAACTACTTTGAAAATATGTGATCTCCTTGTTACCGAAATTAGATCGAACAGTTCGATACTAGGAACACTGCTCCGATACCAATTGTTGGTCCCAAAGAAGGGTAAAACTATAGTCAGAGGGGGGGGGGGGGTGAATGACTATAGTGGAGTTTCAAAAACTTTTCTTGTAATTAAAAGCTTTTGGGCAGCGGATAAATCCCTTCTTACTATGTTGTTTCAAAGTAGTTTGGACAATCACAGATATAGATTATAATCTAAGCAACTTAAATGAATGCAGTAAAGTAAATTTCAAAAAGTAAATTGACACAAGGCTTATAGTGGTTCAGGGTGGTGTAATCCCTTAATCCACTCTTCTCCTGTGATGATTGGAGGAATTCACTATTGTTTTTACAGATACAATAGTATGATTGTCCTTGACTTCCCAAGCTTCACAATCTACAAGACTATCACTCCTTGACTGCAACAGCTTCAGTGATTCAGTCTCTTTCACTGCTCCTTGAGATTAAATCCTTCAGCAGCTATCACACGTACAACTCCTTCTCAGATGACTTCTGATTCAGTTGCTTCAGTTGATTGTGAATGAGATTCACAAACTTGATTGATCAATCTCAGTGCTGGATATGAAATTGTAGTTCTGATGTCTGAGTTGATCTCTAGATAAATCTTTATAAGTTCAGAGAGAAGGCTTTTCAAATTGACAGAGTATCTGATTGATTTTCCTTTTCTTATTGTAATTTTATCTGTCTGTCAATGCCTTCTATTTATAGCCTTGCGTATCCTTGATTTGAAATTCCGTCCGTTGGCTATATTTATGAGGGGAATAATCCTTGATTTTATTCTTGATTCCCCCTTAATTATATTCTCATTGATTTCAGTGATCGGATTTTTCCTTCACATGTATAGCAGAAAATCCGTCCTTGATTGATCCTCTATTGATTGTGCATTAAATGTATGATCCTCTGAATCTTCATCATATTTTAATTCTGTTCTGATAAGGATTACTTCGCCATTCTTTGAATGGTCGAGTGATCCATCTGACTTTGCCGTTTAGATCTTCCTTCACTGTTTTTGCCTTCATTTTGCCGAAAGTCAGTTTACTCTGCCGATTCACTGTTTCCTTCATTACTTCAGTTTAAGGAGAATATTTGTACTTCACTGATCATTGATTTTGGGTGAGATCAGTGTACACCATATTAGAACATTGAATTTTATCACTTGAACCATACTTAGACTTATCCAAGGTCATCACAGACTTCCTTGGTTATAAGTCATACCATTAAGTATTTCTGCTGGTGGTTGGCTGGCTTCACTCTGCCGAATGTCTGTTTTACTTTGCCGTCCTACCAACTAGTACAATACTTGTCTGACTTAACTTATACAATATGTCAGACTCTAAGTAAAGACTTATACAGAGAATTCTAACTTATTTCATGCTTGCTATAACAGCTAGTATGGCCATCATCAAAACATAAAAAGTTCCTAACACAACGGAAAGAAAATCTAAATTCAATTAGCTTCAGAATCCGTCGACGTGTCCGAATCAATACGGGCGAACTCGACGTTGGCACGGGGCGGCACAAGAATATCATCACGAGATGCGGGCATCTCAGGAGCACCAACACACAAGTGCGAGATCAGCCTCGGGAAGGGGATGGGCCCATAGAGGTCTGTCTGGGTAGCAAATATAATTATGGAGCGGTAGATCAACCGCCCCCAGTCGTTGCGCACTTCCTCACCTCCCTCCAAAATCGCATAGAGAAGATGCGACTCTGCCTCAGAAATCTCCTCAGAGTCGAACAAGGGAAAAACCCTGGAATTGATAAACCTCTTCCACTCCCGATTAGCTTGGGACATCTCTGAAGCATAACCCTCGGGCAATGGACTCCAATCACCAGGGATCAACCGCCTAAGTGCAGCGGCCCCATAAACCCGTCTCCTCACATCTTTGCCCAGGCTCCAAGCCGTCTCATAATGTGCATAGGCCGGAGGGGAAGGTAAATGGAAGACTTCGTGGATGATCTCAGAGGAGACAACAACATGAACCCCCAGGAGAGGAACAACGGTGGAGGTGGTGTTAGGCAGAACCACCACCGATAATGTGGAATAGAACTCCCGCACGATGGTGGCGTTATACACTCCCCTGGATGCCCCTAGAAAATCAGACCACCCCCTCTGGGTAGCACGACGGCGTTGGGCATAACAGATTTTCCGATGGTTCAAAACCCTCTCAGGCAGAAAAGGAAGATCATTAAAGATAGGCAGAAAATTGGAAATGGCTAGAGGTGAAGCAGTCTGAAAAAAGATAGAATCACCAAAGTTGGCCATGACTTCAGAAAAGCAGAGGTTTTTAAGTCAGAGACAACTTTGCAGGGGAAAAAAATCAGAGCAGAGATATATGGAAGAAAGGTGAAAAAATCCTCCATTTATAGCAAAAAATAAATGATCCAACGGAGGAAAAAAGTCTGATCGAACGGCAAGGACGAGGCGCCTGTTCAGATTTCGAAAATCGAAAAAACATTAACGCGGGAAAAGTTACCTGAGCAGGTTGGCGTGCTCACGGTTTCCCAAGCGTCGGCAACAGGAAAATAATGGCAGCTGGCCAAAGGTCGCAGCTTTATGACGGGACATGACAGAAGAAGTCGAACCGTCAAATCACAAAGAGAACGTTGTTTAGAGTCGGACCTAGGCACAAAGCCTCCGACCCCACTCAAAACAAGGGGGCCGCATACTTGGAATTTTTCAATCCTATCGTCAAGCCGCCAAAAACAGAGGGACGAGAGTAGAAATTTTTCACAAAGGGCTGATGAGCGCGCGGACGCAAAACTTATTTCAACTAAGTTCGTCCTCAATCTTGTTCGAAACAAAGGGGCCGGAGATGAAAATTTTCAAGCAACCGTGGATGACTTATTTTCTACATCCATTTCAACCAAGCCCGTGTCGACCTTACTTGAAAGAAAGGGGTCACGATTTGGAATTTTTAAGCTGACTAAAGCGCTATTCCATTTATTTTCGTGAACTCGACGTCATGAACGATCTCACCAAAAGAAGAGGGCAGCAACTTAATACAATATAGCGCAGAAACAGGAAAACTATTCGTCTCGGTGAATCCGGATAGGGGGACTACCGGACTCACCCAGACAAAGGGACCTCACACACACAATACATTAACAAAAATCAAGCACCGCTCAAAAATACAAAGTCATCACAAAGGAGATAAACAGGCAAAGGGCCGGAGCCGAAAGATAACAGTCGGATTCAAAAATACAACAAAAACGAAAATATATAAAGTCAAGATTGTTTATCTGAAGGAGGAGTTTCAGCATGAGGCCCAGTCAAATTCAAAAACTTATTGCACTCCTCCTCGGGACTCTTATCCTCGCCGGCACTAATGGCGACAGCTCCTGCAGCAGCAGTGGCGGCCCCTGCCTCCTTCACAGCATGCTCGAGAGCTTCTCTCTCCATTGCCAACATCATGCCACGAAGATTTCTCTCGTTGACCGTAGGGGGATCCCAAAGTGGCTTACCATGCTTCATATTTTCGACCCAAAAATCCTCAATTTGAACGGCGGTGTAAGGAAGATCGGGGTGGAACACCCACAGCTCAGGGTCATCGTGATCCATGATTAGCCAATCCTGCAAGGTTTCGAGGTCCGGGGTATCTTCACAAAATGCCTTAAGGCACCTCGAGGCATGATAGAAACCCTGATCAAATCCGTCTAACAGAGCATCTCTAACCTTTTGGGCGGTGTCAGCAGCAGCGGCCTCAGACTCATTCAACTCGCTCTTCAATCGGTCGACAAGCTCATGGGCCTCTGTCACCTTAGCAAGAGCCGTCTCCCTCTCCGACTCAGCAGACTTTTGGAGATCGACGGCTGATTGAGCCTTCCTGGAGAAAGTCTGGACTTCGGCCACAAGCTCTTTCTCCCTCTGCTCCGCCGCGCTTGCCCGGTCTGCTTCAACAGTCAATTTCGTTTTCATCTCAGCAAGTTGACTCGCCATTTGTCTCGCCTCTTCATCAAAAGCCCACTCGATTTGCTTAAGCTTAGTGGAAACCTGAAAAGGAAAGGGTTCAGAACCAGAAAACTTGACAAAAAGGATACTCAGAAAGAAAATGTACATTACCGTGCTAGCCGTAGTCCCGTAAAGGCCAAGTGTCTCGAACAAGAGCTGCCGACTGGAAGAAGGCCCCAAAGAGGCTGTCGACGCCACCGCATCGGCATGGGCAATCCAGTTGACAACGCTATGACCGACCATCAGTTGAGGGGCATAAGGCAGCTTTAACTTCAGATTTCGTAGGGGAATCACATCGGAAATAAAAGCAGATAATTCCCCAGCTGTCTTTGAAGAAAGGGGCTGTTTGAGGAAATCATGGTCCAACCATAGGGATGGCTTCCCTTTGAATCCCACAGGGACCTTCATTTTTCTTGAGTCTCCTTGCACCGATCTGGTAACGGCAGGGTCAGCGTCAGCAGCGATCCTTTTCGCCGAGCTTTCGGTCAAATCAACAACGGCCACTACCTCGCCGGAACCCCGATCGCCTTCAGCCCTAGATTTCTTGAACGATGGGACGGCACAAACATCAATCGAGGGTTCATCCTCATCTACCAAGCCAGAATCTTTCCTCCCGGCAGGTCTTTTTCTCTTCGCCTTGTTGGCCGCGCTTTTTTACCTCTGAAGCCGCTGTGCATCTGGCCGACTTCGTAATAACGGCACCACTGCCTGCAACAGTGACATCGTGTGGTGCCTCAGAAGAGGAACCCCCAGTAGTAGGAACGTCCTCCATACTCAAAGCGGGGGGAGGGTTCATTGGTTCGCTGGCACTCAATAAAGCCTAGCGAATTTTCTTCTCATCCCTAAGACGGGCCATCACGGCATTCATGTTCATGTTGGCAATCACCATGGTACCTGCAAAACACATGGGAGAAATGGTCAGAATCCCAAAAGAAATTAATAAAGCTATCAAAGAAGACAGTTAAAGAAAGCATAAAACAAAATCAGAGGGGCAAATTACTAGCGGGCCGCAGTTCTTCGACCCCCGTACATATCGGGCACTAGGTAGGGAAACACTTCCCCTGATGACACTCAGCATACCAATCCTCACAAACACCTAGGTTGGATACCTTCACCACGGGCTCAGCATTGGTCGGCCCTGGGATACCGGCTACACAACAGTAGGGGGCCTTGAGATCAATCAAGCTTCTCCAACTAAAAGTCCTTTTCTGAGTCTCACTCTCCTCATCCCAGCCGAGAAGTTCAAGAAGTTTATCAAGAAGTTCCTGCTCAACATGATCGAGAGTTTTGGACACGACAACACTGTTCTGTCTCTTTTAGGGGCGCACTTCGAATTTCGGAAAAGGACACCCAGACTTCGACTCTACCATCATGGCCCTCGTGTTCCAGCCGTGGACCTTATTCGAAGTCCAATAGAACAAGCGACATTTCTTCACTCTGGTCGCCAGAAAATTGCTTGAGTCAGCCTTATTTGTGGCCGCTTTGCTGAAGGTGTAAAACTTCAAAAAGCACCTTCATCGAGGGATCGTAGCCTAAAATCCGGCAGAGAACAATGAATGCCATAACCACCCTGACTGTACCAGGGGTAAAATCACAGGGGAGGGCCACCAAGCTCCACATAACCTCGACAAAGAAGGGGTCAAAATGCGGCCTGAGGCCGGCCACAAAGTGATCATAAAACAAAACCAAGCCATCCTTTTTCAACCTCAGACTAGCTCGGTTCTCCGACGTCTTGAAGCCGCTAAAACGGAAATCAGGTGAGAGACATTGAATTCAGAAAGAAATTTAGGGTCCCCAAGGTGGGAACAAATGGCTGCCCAATCCGCTTCAACCTGCCTGTCGAGGGCATCGATCTCATCATCCTCCTTGAGGGCCTCAACATTGCGAGGTTTAGGAGTCTTATTGCTCTCTTTTGGCTCCTCCACATCGTCGCCGTTTTTCTGTTTCCGTTTGGGTTCCTTAAGCTCAGACGCAACCCCACCAGAGGAAGAACCTTTAGCCCTGGCAGATTCTTTCCCAAACCTTTTTGGTTCCCTAGGAGCCATAACCGAAGAGACGAGTTTTCCTTTCGGTATTCTACAAGCTGCAAACCTTAAACGACTAGGTTGCAGGGGAGCCAATTGGGCCAGCACCATGTCATCCTCCGTACTCTCCCATTCGTCTCCCTCACCGGAGCTAGTGCTCACCTCGTCGGCATCTTCAGAAGCATAGCCATGAACGCCATCATCATCGCTATTTCTTGATCTGTCGCTATCAGACATCCTACAAAAGAAAAGAACGAGGTGGATAAGTCATCACCCAGGACAATGATAGTCGGGCCGAGACCATCTAACTCAGTTCATCTCGACACCCCGTCTTTTCATTTTACAGTCAAGCCCTATCAATCAAAGGGAACAATCTTGAAAAAACCCCAATTATAGCAACAATCGCGCCAAACCCAATTCAAGGGCTCAGGGTATTCAATACCCCAAACAGGCCGGGGCATTATCAGAAATGGCAAGGAAGACGACATATTTGAATTCAATCATACCAATCCAAGCAAGAATAAAGCCAGAAATGGAAGAAGCTTAAAAGATGCTGGAAATCGAGAGGAGAAATAAGCTTACTTGATGATCAGCAGGAGGTATAAGAAGGGGTGTTGAAGCAAGAATTGAACCTTCGGAACCCTACCGGAAATCACCTCGCCGGAAAATCCTCACTCTGAAGCAATCGATAGAGTTGCTGAAACGAGAAATCGGAAAATGTTTATGGCTGGAGCCCTCTCTCTTTATATAGGTAGAGAAACACAGATCTGACGGACAGATGCCCAAAGATCCAATGGATATGATTAGAGGTGGGACTTTTAAATTTCGAAATTTGGAATTGCCATCATTAGGCATGAATACTCGAAAAGTCACAGCCAATCAGAGCTTGCGGCAGGTCACATCAGTCTTTTCCCCCCAGGCTAGGGCAAGTGGGAATCGGACAAAACGGAGCCGTAGTGAACACGCTTGCCAGGGAGCCAACCAAGTGCGATTTCGCCATCGGCTAGGCTAAAAGCCCAAGATGCCGAATCATTTGAAGTCAAGGCTATCCGCCCAAATACGACTTTGCCACAGGCTAGGCTAAAAGCCGAAGATGCCGAATCATTTGAAGTCAAGGCTATCCGCCCAAATACGACTTTGCCCCAGGCTAGGCTAAAAGCCCAAGATGCCAAATCATTTTGAAGTCAAGGCTATCCGCCCAAATACGACTTCGCCACAGGCTAGGCTAAAAGCCCAAGAGGCCAAATCATTTGAATCAAGGCTATCCGCCCAAATACGACTTCGCCATAGGCTAGGCTACAAGCCCAAGATGCCGAATTATTTGAAGTCAAGGCTATCCACCCAAATGCGACTTCTCCACGAGATAGGCAAAAAGCCCAAGGCATCAAATCAAGCGAAAGCCGAACCATCCTTTAGGTGGCAACTTTCCAAGAAAATACTACCCCGACATCGAGAAATGCCAAGGGTACGGAGTAGGGGCCATTGATAGAGATATTCTTACCTCCGGGACGGACCTATCGCCCCAATCGCTATTGCATCGATCAGACACTCACAAGACCGGCTGCTCGTCCCCGGAGAGAGAGAGGGTCGGCCACCACCAGGATAATCTGTAGGTGTGAAATACAGATCTCAAGTCAAGAGCTGCCCTGCCTTGCCGGCGGGCAGAGCGTATGCTACCTGTCCGCACCTTTTGTGTCCTTTATCGTAATTATCTAGTAATATGTAACAACTTCCTTATAAATAGGGCCATATGTAACCCTTCCAAAAAGGGAGGGAGTTTTCTGATAAATAAGAGATAAAGCAAAGCAAAATTCTCCCATTCTCTCCTTCAAACAGTACGGCACCACCACCTATACCCATAGCTCCCCTATGAGCCACCACGACCGACACCATCAAAATAGCCAGATATCCACCACTACACCACCGCAGACCACCAGGGGATAATTTCAACGTTATCAGTTATAAGTTGCATTGTCTCTGTGGGATCGACCTTGACTCGCATTTACTATACTACGATATACCTAGTATTCTTGCTAGTAATATCGATGTTAGTGACTTACACGCGATCAGTAGCCTCGCTATGTCTGCTTGTATCTGACACTCAGGGCATTCCCTGACGAGCTTTTCAAAATCCTGTGTAATCGACGGCCAATAGTACCCTGCGGTTATAACCTTTTGGGCTAGGGAGCTACTCACGGGATGACCTCTGCATACTCCTTGATGCAATTCCGCCAGAATTTTTTCACCTTCCTCCTGACGGACACACCTAGAAGAGGCCTAGTGAAAGATCTTCTTTAGAGTATCCCATCATTCAGAATATATCTAGCCGCTTGTCTTTTAAGAGCATGAGCTTTGTCTGGATTCATGGGCAAAGCACCTGTTTCGATATATGTTCGTATATCATCCATCCAACATGGAGTCATAATTGGTGCATCGATGTCCATGATCTCCAATTTTTCAATTGCAGGGACGGAATGATACTCCACCATTATTGACGGGTCGGCTATCTCTTCCTCCAGGGATAACCTCGACAGATAATCAGCTCTTTCGTTGTCCTCTCTACCGATTCTGGTGAACTCGCAATAGTCGAAATCTCGCTTCATTTGTTGTACAATCTCACGATATTTCTTTAAGATGCCGCATCGTTTCTCGTATCCCCCTGTGATTTGTTCGACAATAATCTGAGAATCATAGTAGACCTGGACATTGCGTACCTTCATTTCCCTTGCCAAGTCGGGTCCGGCAATTATGGCCTCGTACTCTGCCTGATTGTTTGTTGCATTGAATGCGAACCTCAGAGCCTTTTCAATTTCCTCCGTTGTGCCCGGCTCGGACAAGATAACCCCCGCTCCGCTTCTATTTTGGTTAGAAGCGCTATCTACATACATGTGCCAACAGTTGTTAGGCTTTACAGTTTCTCTGGCGGGCTCCGGTGCATGTAGCGCTTCTGAGTGCTCTGAGGTGAAGCTAGTTTCTACTAATAAATCGGCTAAGGCTAGGGCCTTGATCACTTTCCTGGGTTGGTAGTGAATGTCGAACTCGGTAATCTCTATAACCCATCGGAGTAAGCAACCTGAAAGGTCTGGCCTATGTAGTATTTGGCGTGGAGGGCTACCTTTCATGACAATGATTGTGTGCGAGGTGAAGTATCCTCATAGTTTCCGAGCGGCTATCACTAGCGAGTAAGCAAGATTTTCCACATTGAAGTATCAATTTTCCACCGGACTGAGCGCTTTGCTGACGTAAAAATGGGTTGTTGCAGGACTCTGGTTTCCTTTATTAAGATGGCCGCTATGGCCCAATCGGAGGCTGCCAAATACAAGAATAGAGTCTCCCCATGATGTGACTAACCAGGAGGGGTGGTTTTCGAGATATTCCTTGAGGACCTGAAGGTCTTGCAGCACTCTTCATCCTAAGAAAATGATTTGCTACCCTTGAGGACTTTGAAGAAGGGCAAACATTTCTCAGCCGATTTGGAGATGAATCGACCCAGAGCTATAATCCGGCCATTAAGTCTATGTACCTCCTTAATCGTAGTTGGATCTCGCATGTTGAGTAATGCTTGAATTTTTTCGGGATTAGCCTTTATACCCCTATGACTGACCATGAATCCCAAAAACTTGCCCGCTCCAATGCCAAATGTACATTTGGCCGGGTAGAGCTTCATTGAATGTCAACGCACATTCTTGAATGTTTCAGCAAGGTCGGCGGCGTGACCACCAATTGCCGACTTTACGACCATGTCGTCTATGTAAGCTTCCATATTTCGACCGATCTGTGAGCTAAGCACCTTGTTTACCATTCTCTGATAAGTTGAGCCCGCGTTTTTCAACCCGAAGGGCATCATTTCATAGTAGTAGAGCCCTTCCGCGGCTCTAAAAGCTGTTTTTTCCTTATCGGCCGCTGCCATCCTGACTTGATGGTATCCAGAGTATGCATCTAAAAAACTCAATGTTTCGAAACCGGTGATAGAGTCGACTAACCTGTCAATTCTGGGGAGCTGATAGGGATCCTTCGGACAGGCTTTGTTTATATCTGTGAAGTCTACGCACATTCTCCACTTGTAGTTATGCTTTTTGACAATCACTACATTCGCGAGCCAGGTGGGACATGCCAATTCCTTAATGATTTCTGCTTGCATGAGCTTGCCGACTTCGACCTTGATGGAGGCCTCTTTTTTTGGGGTGAATTGTCTGGCGTGCTGTTGATTCAACTTGTACGTGCTGTCAACGTTCAAGTGATGCAATGCGACCTTTAGCTCTACAGACCTCATATCAGTTACCACCCATGCGAATGCATCTATGTTCGCCTTTAATTGCGCAATTAAGGTCTCTTTTTCTACCATAGGTAGGTGACCTTTTGGTCTGGATAAGCATCATTAATGATTACCTGTGACCACTAAGATACTTAAGCATGAGTCTTCTACGTTGGTCGCCGTTATGAGCTCACTTTTGGTCCTCATAAAACGGTGGGTTTCTCCACATCTTTGTTGATAGACCATATCATGTGTTTGATCTGGTTATTACTGGGAGGACTTTCGGTGATAATTCGGATCTCCCGGTCATATTGGCAGGCTTGTCATTCGTTTCTATTTTCTCCCCCGCCATTTCTCCTGCAATGATCATGACAACCTCGTGCCACCAGTTTTTCAAATTCTCTCTTTAGTTGGTAGCAGTCCTCGGTATCAAGTCCCCTGTCTTCGTGGAAAGCACAGTATTTGGACTGATCGCGCCTTCTATCCGGCTTCATGGGGAAGGGCTTTGGTAATTCATCATTTATCTCATGCATCAACTGTGTGTAGGAGACTTTGATGGGGGTCTAGTTCTCCTCCTTGAATTTTTCGGGCTTCTTGAGGTCTCTATCCCTATTTCTTCTGGAACCTCTTGGCGGGCTTCGCTCAGCCCTTTGTTTTCCCCTATAGGATGATCAGGTCCTCTCATTTCCTGCCGTCACCACGTATTTCCTTGATGAGCTTAGCATTTCTTAGAGATTAGACAACGGGTTGAGCGCAAAGTAGGATTTGAGGTACCCCGGACTCAGCCTAGTTTCGAAGCTATTCATCACCACATTGTCTGCTAACCTCCTCGTCATCTTGTACACTTTATAGAATCATTCATAGTAACTACGGGTAGATTCGGTTTCCCCTTGTCGAACCTCGTGAAGGTCGATATGGGTTTTCTTTGGTCCTTCAACTGACTTTAACTCGGCTGAGAATTTGTTGACCAAATCATCCCAGGACAGAATCGATGCCGGGGGCAGACTGCAGATCCATGAGGCCGCTTTATCCTGCAAGGCCCCACAAAGGCAGTACACCACGCCTCCTCACTTAGGGTGCATAAGTTTATTCTACTATGAAAAGATGACAACCAATCCAAGGGATCTGTAGTACCGTGATAATTAGTAAAATTCGGGTAGTTCGTACCTCCTTAGGATGCCACTGTGAGGATGTCGGGATGCAAGACACCGGTACCCCAGGTGTTGTTTTGATTCCTTGGTTGTTCTGTCTCTCTGAAGCTCCTCAATTTTATTTTTCATTATTGCCAACTCACTCGTGCTTTCTTTTATAACGGGGAGCTTGACAATACTTTGCTCTACCTGTGATTCTCCATGTCCTTCATTACGAGTTCGGACATGCCTTTCCCTTTCCATATAACCCCGATCTGGGGCTGCACCGCAGACGTTATCCTTGGGCCCCAGACGAGCTAACACATATTTTCTTCCCTGACTTGGGTGCGAAGTCGCATGGCTGCTTTCACCTTCATCCTCATGGTGCGACCTTGCAATTCTTGGGAGATTCATAGTAGGTTGCACCTCCGTTTGAGCTGGCGCAGGTCAAACAAACTTGCTAACTGGTAGAGGTTGAAACCCTGCGGATATAAGTTGAAAATTGTGTTGCCGCATGTCCTCCACATATTCCATGTGGTTCCTTAGTGCCAGTGCATGTGTACTCAGGTTGATGATCGGTGCCGCCTTAAAATTCGTCCGTTGTTCAAAGTTCGGGCGGGACGCCTCGCCGACGTGCTTCCCGCGGCCCCTTCTTGTGGCCGCCTCTTCCAACTCTCGGGCCTTTGCCTTTTCATTTAAACACTTCGCATGTCGGGTAGATTGATTGCTCGTCATTTCCGCAGACCGAACGTGACCCCTGGTTGTGCCCGCATGATGTGACGCTGAACTGCCACGTGGAGGGTTGTTGCCACGTGTTGTGTCCTGATTGGCCCTCATGGCCGGTGTTGCAGGTTCCACTAGCTTCCCTCCAACCATGATTTCATAGGAAACTTGTTGACAAAGCAATCTTTGGGCGGTGCCGGTCGGAGCTGTCTTGAAACCCAGAATCGGCCAAGGATTCATGTACAATAATGCTCAGACTTACCCAGAAACTTGATTGCTTTGTATCAGAAAGTGTAATAAACCAGGTAAAGCTGAGAATCTTGGTAGGCTTCTTGAATACCATGTGGATGCTGCTATTGCTCATTGTTGATGTATCCTCACAAGGATTGCTCAAGATCCTATGCGAATGATGTTTCAGATGTTGATTTGAGCTTCAGAAATGTTGAAAGCACCAATATTTAGGACGTACAACCTGGAGCTTTTCCTGAAATTAGCACCCAATAAGCATGCGGTGGATTCACCGGAGACGCCGTGAAAACGGATTTCACGGCGGTGGTAGCGACCGAAGAAGGTTGATTCTTAATGATGTTCCCCGTAACGGAACCAACTGATGTTGCATGAATTATCAGGGTGGCGGTACTGGCTGGGCCGTGTGGATTTATGTGAGATTTCTCCGGTTAGGAGGTTGGTGATAGTGGTGGTTGATATGAAATATATGAAGTTTCCGACAGCGGGTTCAGGCAGTATGACTGCGGACTCAGACTCAACAAATTGACAGGGCTTGGCCTACTTTCATTAATGATCAGATGGTTTGTGATTTACACATAGCTCCTATATATAGGCGCCGGACTAAGTATGATTATGCTAATGATGATAAGACATAGTAAAGTACAATTAAGCATAAACATGATCCTGGGCTGAGAAGTGGCGGTTCACCCTGAAGCCGCCGATCCTTTGTGCGGGCTCATCGAGGGTCTGTGACTCCGAATAAGTAGATTCCTGCATTCGGGAGTTGAGTCTGGATTGTCCTGATAGTTGCGAAGGCTATGTGCACTGATGATCTCTGGGTAATCAAGGTCCGGCCTTGATTCGGAGTAATGTTGAGAGGACAGATAAACTCGTCAGCTAGCGGCTTGCATCCGGCTTGGCAGCAAGCAGGATGAAGATGGAGCCGGCTTAAAGGTTTATGATGTGACCTCCGTCCGGATCAGACCCGGGTCCGTGAGACCGTATGCAGGTTCTCCATATCAACACTGTGAGTAACTGGATTTGTGGGAATTGTAGAACATGATTAGATATATTAATATAATTATGCTCAGGAATATGATTTCTTATTGGAAAAGTATCATCATAAGGAAAATAAGAAACATGAAAAGTACTGTTAGTATCAGATAACAGAGCTTTGTGAATAAAATAGGAAAAAAGTCAACTATGAAAGATGATATTTCTTGATATAAATACTTTTTGAGTCTGGACATCTAGAAGATTGTAGCCTTTTGTATTTGTAGCTTGCCTTAGATTGTTGCATTTCCTTTCTGTTGCATCAAACTTTGATTTTCCATAAGGCAAAGTGGATGAAAAAACAAGACAACAAAACACATTCAAGTCATTGTAATCCGGTTTCTTGTTGGATAAAATATATTAGGAGATCTGCATGTAAGATGTGTGTAGAAGTAATGCTAATTAATCTGACAACATGTACAACATAGTATCCCCATAAATTCAATGGAATGTGATCTTGAAACTTAAATGCTCTTGCAACACTGAGAATATGTTGGTACTTTCTTTCTACTATACTATTCTGTTGCAAAGTATCCACACAACTGGCTTGATAAATTATCCCATTCTCAACATAGAATTCAACAAACTTAAACTTTTGTCTATTATAAGTTCTTATAAACTTGACACTCTTGACAAAGTGATTCAATACATAAATGTAAAAGACAAATATAAGACCTCTTACCTCACTGTTGGAAATAAAATTTAGTTTTGATGATGATTCATCTTATTTAAGTATATGTTTGTTTACACCCCATTGATGAAGTGCTAAAGCTAGCTGCTAGAGTGAAAGGCTAAAAGATGTCTAGAACTGAATGTATAAGTTTTACTAGAGTCTGATAATTGTATAGGTTATATCAGACAAGCATTGTAATAGATAGAAGTGTCGTAAAACTGAAAACTGGAAATCATCTAGATAACTGGAACTTGACATAAGACTGAAGATGTACACCTAGAACTGAAGTTCACTCAGAACTTGAAGAAGGTAAGTTCGCTGAGGGTCACGTACTTGAAGAACGGGGGTAAAGTTAGAATTTGTTAAGCCGAGATTGTAAGTCTGTGATGGCCTACTGACTTTATGGATATTGAAGAAGACCTAAGCATCATAAGGACAATGATAACTTAGATGATCTGTATAAGGAATGGTGTAATCTGATTCAGTCACATAAATCAGATAAATAGAGCACTGAACTTTTGAAGAAGAGTAAAAACTCAGTTAATGCTCTAAGTCGGTTAACAACTGAAAACTGACATACTCAGTATAAAACTGATCAGGACACTCAGTTTTATAGTCAGACATCCAAGCAACTAAAAGTACATTTGAACGTTATAAATCAAGGATTCTTATTGGATGAGGAACTGACATGTCAGAACGGTCACTGACACTGATAACGCTCTAAATGGTACCAATAATTATACCTATATTCACCCCGAATTCTGCTCAAGAGAGGATAAATAGGCTCGTTATTATATGGAATATATGTTAAATACTATGTGAGTGTTTCCAGGATCGTAATTCTGCATTTATGCTATTTTCCTGAGGTTTGGGTACTGTTTTGTCTCGTTTTGCATGTTTTATAGGATGTACCGAATCTGGAGCATTGGAGAATGGATCTGAACCGAAAGAAGTACATTGGGCCAAGTGATTTAAGTCCAAGAAGAAGATTGCTGAAGAAAAATGAGAAAAGAAGGCCCGGTAACACGAAGGCTAGGCCCGGTAAACCAACGACTTGTTCGACACGAAATTGATTCTACCGCATTATCTAGGTCGGTTAGGGTTTCATAGAGTCTTAAGTCGGCTATTGTATCTATATAAGGACGCATTAACAAAGTTCTTAATAAGTTTGTGACAAGTTATATAATACATCACATATTATTATGCAATAAAGTTTTCTTGAGCTTTGGAGAATTGTTTTAAGTTTCCTCCATTCTTCCATCATCTCTAGCTTGAGTAGATCGAGCTAGATCTCCATTGTTGAAGGTATGAAGCTTTGAACGTTCCTTTATTGTCTTCCATATGGTAGATATGTTCGTATTTATGTGTTTTAGTTAATCTGCATGTTTAAAGACCCCATAGTTTACTTATTTTAATCGTATTGAGCAATGTAGATCCAGAAATTAGGAAAAGATGACCCCGGTAACCCGGCGGTCTATACCAGTTTACCGATGCAATATTTAGAAAACCTAAACTGGGATTCACTAAAGCTACGTTGATCGACAGGTTTCATTAACAGTAGGTTAGATCTGGTCAATCTGCTTATTGTAATCGAAAATTAACATGAAGGACTGTTAGTGAAGTGTTAATTTGGACATAGTCTAGAATGGACCCTAGGAACGTGCTGGTCAATGTCGACAGCTGTCTAGGCGGGTTAGCAGTACGAGTTAGCGCTCAATATCGCCAGTTTTAGTTCTTTATGCGTATGGGCTATTACGGACCAATTAAGGAGGTTAGCTTGCGTATAGATTGTCTACTGCCATTGTCGGAGTAGATAGGAGTAGGAATTGCTCCCGTAGCTGATAATGATAATTAAACTAAAGCTCACGATTAATTTAAGGAAATTATGTGGGGAAGTAAACATAACGATTAACTAATCCAAGTTAGTAGATCGGTGAGGAGAGAGAGAGGTATACCATGTTAGTTTTCTTTTATGTTATTGTTGGTCAATGACCGCCTCTATGTTGCTTCTTAATTAGGTTAGAATCGTTTATACTTATAGTTGCATTGTCTCTGTGGGATCGACCTTGACTCGTATTTACTATACTACGATGTACCTAGTATTCTTGCTAGTAATATCGACGTTAGTGACTTACACGCGATCAAGATTTTTGGCGCCGTTGCCAGGGACAATGGTCAATTGTAAATATAAACGTTTTAATTCTATTTTATTTTATTTTGAGTCGTTCTGTATCAACCTTGCACTTGTTAAGCTGCCAGAAAAAGAAATTTCAGGGCAAGTTTACCGTGGCTAACCCCCGGGTTACCGAGGTCTGAAAAATCGATTTATGAATAGTCCTTGTTATTCTGTGTTATTCCTTGTTGATTTTAGTTAGTAGGTCCGCAGCAGTTGGGATCACACCCAACTGAAGCGGAAGTTGCTAACCTTTTCCTTGTTTTACTTTGTTTTTTTTTCACGAAGATCGGAACACTTCAGAAATTCGATCAAACCAGATTTGGAAAAAGAGCAAACAAGTCAAACAATATGCCTAGAACGATATTCAACATCACACTGATTTCCATGTACCCTGGATCTGAAGCAAGAGAGCATTATGAAGCTATAAAGAAAAGGTTGGAAAAGGAGAAAGAAGCAATCAAGCAAGAGCTTGAAGAGAACTTAAAGGAGTATAGCTCGTATCGTCCAGGTGAGTTCCCTTGTGAGTTAATTGATATATCGTCTTCGGATTATGATTCTGATGATCCTGAAGAGGATCCTGACACGATGTTTTCTGAGCCTGAGGATTACCCAGACTCAGACACCATGGTAAAGTTAGGAGACCCTGGCACGTTCAGACTCCCGATTTCTATTAATGGTATATCAGTAGGATTAGGTATCTGCGACTCTGGCTCGAGTTGCAACATTCTACCCTTTTCCCTCTGTCAAAAAACCAAGCTTCCGGATGTAATGAATCAAACCGGGACCATGACCTTCGTTGATAGAACTAGATATATGCATGTTGGTTTGCTTAGGAAGTGTACGATTAAGGCAGGAGGGTTCACATAGCCTATTGACTTCACGATCATAGATGTACCTGAGGACCCAAGTGCCCAAGTTTTGTTAGGGAGACCTATCTTACCGACAAGTAGGGCGGTAATGGATTTTGATAATGGGGAGATTACTCTGAGGTTGAATAATGACGCGGTATCTTTTAAGATCTTAGAGCCCCTAGAAAACCGACCGGAAAGTTGCAAGATGACGTATGCTTCAGGGAAGGTGGAGATTATGGAAATAGAGGGGCATAAGAATAGAGAGGTTTTAGTAGAAACCGTTGAGCAAGAATTCATGAGGCTAATGCTGAGAGAAAGAGAAGAGAAGGACCATGACAAGATGCTCACGAAAGCTAGTCATTCCGTGTTGCGTAGTGAACGAGTTGGGCTAAAAGTAGAAAACGTGGATTCCTTGGGTTCAAAGTCTAAATCTCGATGCAGAGGCAGACCTAGCATGCAAGCTAAGAGAGAAAGGCGTGCTATGAAGAGAGCTCAAAAAGGTTCTTTAAATGTACAAGCCTCTGGAGCAAAAGTTTGGCGAGTTAAAGCTCCAACCCTTGAATGATTGGAGACCTGAAGAAAGTCGAGCTGGTGACTGTAAACTCGGAACTATTTTCTTTAAACCTTTAGGTAGATTAGGAATTAATAAAAGTAGCCAGATGAAGGGACGTGCTTTTTTCATCCTACCGCACCCTTAGGCTTGAAACCTTATGGTTGTGGAAAGGTTTTTTTACTCATTGTGGATTCTAGTGAAGTAGGTTAGGTTTTGAGTCAGAAATAACAATTGAAGAGTGAAGGTTTAGTCAATTTGAGATCAGAATTGAGTAGAGAGGTTGAGCATAGAGTGCAGAAAAGGCAGACAAAGAATCTGGGGAAAAAGAATCCCTGGTATCTCGAGGGTAACCTTTGAGTTACCAAAACTGAATTCTGGTGAACGTCAGGTTATAAAGCTAGATTTTTAGAGACACGTGGAGGACACACGTTGCACCAGATACAGTCAGTCAGCAGAAACGCCACCTTTTCCCCCCCTTTTCAAAATTTTCATCCTTTCCCACACTCCATAACTCCACCTCAATCCCATCAATCACCTCCTCAAATCACTCACCCTAATAACTCCTCTACCCATTAGCGCTCAATATCGGCAGTTCTAGTTCTTTATGTGTATGGGCTATTACGGTCCAATTAAGGAGCGTAGCTTGCGTATAGATTGTCTACTGCCATTGTCGGAGTAGATAGGAATAGAAATTGCACCCATAGCTGATAATGATAATTAAAACTAAAGCTCATGATTAATTTAAAGAAATTATGTGGGGAAGTAAACATAATGAATAATTAATCCAAGTTAGTAGATCGGTGAGGAGAGGGAGAGGTATACCATGTTTGTTTTCTTTTATGTTATTGTTGGTCAATGACCGCCTCTATGTTGCTTCTTAATTAGGTTAGAATCGTTTATACTTATTGTTGCATAGTCTTTGTGGGATCGACCTTGACTCGTATTTACTATACTACGATGTAAATAGTATTCTTGCTAGTAATATCGACGTTAGTGACTTACACGCGATCAGACACATGACATCTGAAAATATAGACGTTGAAGCAATTCAAATTCAAGCAAGATGAACGATTGGACCTCACACTATAAATAGAGGACTTGACATCAAGGATGAAAAACGGAATTAACAAGATTACAAGTGTTATTGTGCTCAAGTCTAGTTCATTCGAATTGCTATCATTATTTGTGCTCAACAAGATCATATCTAGATTTCTTCAAGTGTTCAAGCTACATCGATCATATCCAGATTTTGACACTTTGAAGAACCACAATCAAGAATCAATTTATTGATTCTCAGTCCAACTTTGATTCTTAATCAAAGGTTTAGGCTAATGAAGCAATTCGGTCAAGGAGTTTCCAAGGACAATTGTGTCATTTGCGCGCCGGTGAAGATGCAATACAACCCTCTAAGGACCGGTGGTTCAAGTTTGGAGAGCAACAATCCAACCTGATTGTTTAGATAGTACACTAGGGATTAGTCAAGGACTATCGTTTAACTTTTTGTATGCAAGTTCTAATAGAATTTTCCTCCTACATCATAGGGGAAGAGTGGACTGACAGGATTACACCATCTGGAACCACTATAATTCTTGCTCTAGTTACTTTACGCAATTATATTCTGTTATTTACTTATACTGCATTTATTATTGTTTATCCAGCATACTGAAACTAATTGTTACAAGCATACACAGCTCACAAACTGACATTCACCAGAATTCAGTTTTGCATATTCAGCTTTTTTGTATAGTACCAACAAGATCCAAATAAAGGCTAAAACTTAAATTCGCTGCCGGTTGACTCAGTTTTGTATAAGTCAGTTTGACTTAGACTCAGCTTTGTCAGCTCAACTCCGCACAAGTTAAAACTGAACCTTAATTGTTAATTAATCTAGTTTTTGGTGACAAGTTTATTCACCCCCCACTCTAAACTTGTGTTACCCTTTCCAAGGGACCAACAATTGGTATCGGAGCAGTGTTCTTTAACAAGCTATTGTTGAAAACTCACCTGATCTAATTATCTCCTCTAGTTGATCTCCTGAAAAAGTTTAGTCTTTCAGTTTCCAGTCTTTTCATAATACAGGTTTCATTCACTCACACAGTAGATAACAATCAGTATGCCAGACAGATGCTAATGTGCAACATGGACAGATTTGATGAATACAAACGTCGTTTGCAGGCCTTTCTAGCAGCTTCTCTTGATGAGATGATAGATGTACTCACTGATGGACCTATTCAGATCACTCACATGCAAACTGTCAATGGTGAACAAGTTAGAGTTCCAAAGCCCAAAAGCGATTGGACCAGTGATGACAGAAAGAGAAACAACTTGAACAATGTTGCCATGGATATCATACTCAGAACTCTTGACAGCAATATGTAACTGAAAGTCAAGGATTGCACTACTGCAAAAGAAATGTGGGAGAAACTTCAATTGGTTTGTGAAGGAACTGACTCCATCAAAGAAAATAAGATCTCAGTGGCAAAACAAAAGTTTGAGAATTTCAAGATGAAGTCAGGCGAGAACGTTGATCAGATGGAAACAAGATTCAGCGCCATAATGGATGAACTAGCTTTACTCAAGATCGAGTATACAAGAAAGAGATCAACACAAGAATTTTGAAGGCTTTACCCATATGCTGAAAGATGAAGGTCACAGCAATGGAAGAATCAAGAAGACTTGATATAGAAGATTCCTTCAAAATATTCTCAGACCTGAAGGCTTATGAATTCAGCGAGGATTTCACAAGCACAGCTGCTATAATCAAGGCTCTGGAGGAACCCAAAACAACAGCCCTCGCAGCAGCCTCAAATGAAAATCAAGAAACCTCATCTAACAATCTTCTGCAATTGGATGAGATAGTTGGCTCTAATGATGAATAGAATTCGAAGAATGAAGAGTGGACATCCAGTCACTCAGAAGTTTATCAAGAATACTCCTAAAAAAAGAAAAGACGATGAGTATCTCTACTTCAACTGTAAAAAGGCTGGACACTACAAAGCTGAATATCCAGAGTTGACTGGTAAAAAGACTCAGCAACGAAGAACTGGCAGAAGAGCACTTTTAGCCGGAGATGTGTCAGACTATGAAGCTGGCACTGAAAGATTATAGATGACACAGCTCTAATGGCTCACATGGAGGATCCAAATGAAGTATGTGAATCTAACTCTAAATATTCCTCAGCTCAGATTTCCGTGCAAAATGCATGTTCTTCAACTGCCGACACAAATCCAAAAAATCTAGAATTAAATGAAACACTTGGTGAATTGATGAATCAGCTGGTAACCATCCAAGCTGGTTATGAATCAATTAAAGCTGAGAAGGAAGCTCTAATTCTTGAAGTTGAAAGATTGAAGTCTGAACTAAACATGATGAAATTGACAAGAACTGATAAAGGGAAGAATCAGTATCAGCCTACTGCATCAGCAGCAGCAACTGAACCTTTTGCTCAATCAAGTTCAACTACTGGATTCAAATCAAGTAAGCCGTATAGAGACAGAACCGGCTTAGGATTTGATAAACCGCAATCTTCTAAGGAGGGAACTAGCAAAGTTGCTGAACCTAATATCAAAACTGGAATTAAGTTTGCGGCTGAGCAACTTTTACGGACTGAAAAAATTGCTGAACCAGTAAATTCAGCCTCACATAAGACAACTCAGTTTTCTAAGAAGACAGCTGCACCTACCAACAAAGGTAAATCAAAAGGTAGATCAGTTGTACCTCAAGGAAACAGAAATGATAGATCAACTGCAAGATCTACAAAAACTGATCAAGTCAAGAACCAGAGAAATTATAATCAGAGTAAATCTAAGAATGTCAATCATTCAAAGATTCACACATCAAGGGGGAAAGGAAGACTATATCCCACTGATGATGATTGGAATTTTACTGAACCTACTATTAAAACTGATAAGAACAATCTTTCCAAACAGAAAACTTATCACAAGTTTCAGTCCAAGACTCAGCAAAGAACTTATCCCAGTTCTCAGCAAAAGTCTCAGTACAAAGGTCAGTCTAGACCTCAGTATAAAAGGAATGAAGGTTATTATTCAGGCTTTAATAATATAAGACATTTTGGAAATCAGTTTCAACCAGAAGATCTGAGAAATCATATAAATGATACACAATCCAGGAAAAAATATTATGGAAGTGTGGCTTATATATATGAAAATAAGTGCAACAATTTCCAGATAAGACCTTATGAAAATATGCCCAGAGTTGTACTGACAACTGACCACCATGGACCTAAACGGAGTTGGGTATCTAAAGTATTTTAATTTGTTTTGTAGGACATTTGGTACTTTGACAGTGGTTGCTCTAGACACATGACAAAGAGCAAGGACTGTCTCACTGATTTCGTAGCTAAAGATGGACCAAGAGTCAATTTTAGAAGTAAAGATAGACCTGGTTACACAAAAGGTTATGGAAATTTAATCAGAAATGGACTCACAATCAAGAATGTATCTTACGTGGATGGACTTCACTACAATCTACTCAGCACAAGTCAATTCTGCGATATGGGATATAAAGTTACCTTTGATAAGGAGTATTGCATTATCGTCAACGAAACAGCTTTCCAGGTAGTTCTTTCCGGAAGAAAGGAAGAGAACATGTATGTTGTAGATTGGTCTACAGCAGTTTCAGAAACCTGTTTAATTGTGCACACCAAGTCAGAACTCAGTTGGTTGTGGCACAAGAAACTGAGTCACCTAAATTTTGATGATATCAACTTGTTAGTCATGAAGAACTTGGTGATTGGACTACCAGAGATGACATACAAGAAAGAAATCTTATGTTATGCATGTCAGCAAGGAAAGAAAACTAAAGCAAGTTTCAAGACTAAATCTCAGCATTCAACAACCAGAGTTTTAGAACTGATGCATATGGACTTATTTGGACCAATCACACCGATCAGTGTTAGTGGAAAGAAATGACTTTAATCCACTATACCTGGGTTATCTTCATGACCAAGAAAAGTGAAACTAAGCAACAATTGACAGAACTTCTCAAGAGACTCAAAATCAGAAAAGTGTTACAGTAGTCAAGATTAGATCTGACAAAGGAACAGAATTTCTCAACAACATAATTATTGAGTATTGTGGAGAAAATGGAGTTCTACACCAGCTTGCAGCTACAACAACACCTCAACAGAATGGAGTAGCTGAAAGGAGGAATAGAACACTCAAAGAAGCTGGAAGGACAATGATTTGTGAATCTAAACTACCAGAAAGATATTAGGCAGAAGCTGTAAATACAACTTACTATACTCAAAATCGAGCTCTCATGAACAAGAGACCGGAAAAGACACCTTATGAGATTTGGAATGGAAGAAAACCAAATGTCTCATATTTTCATGCCTTTGGAAGAAAGTGCTTTGTTCATAATAATGGAAAGGATCAGCTCAAGGTTTTTCAGCCCAAAGCTAATAAAGGAATATTTCTAGGTTACTCAAGTGTCAGTAAAGCTTTCAGAATGTTAAACAAACGAACGCTCAAGCATGAAGATTGTGGTTTTTGATGAAACAAAATTTACTGGAGACAGAATTGAAGACAAGGAAGAACCAGTTTGTCAGCCTCAGTCAGACAAGACTTCAAAATCAGTTTTCATTGATATTGGAAGATTAAGGATTTCAGATTCTACAGATCAGGATCAGCCTCAACCGCCAGTAACAGAATCTCCAACTGAACAACAACAAGAAGAAACTGATCCAACTGGAAATGATCAAACTCAAGAAGAACCAGTTCAACAAAATGAAGACCCTTTGATGCAACCCCCAGTACATCAATGGATGAGAGATCACCCTGAAGAACAAGTGATAGATGATTTCCAAACAGGTGTTCGGACAAGACATCAGCTAGATGCTATGATAGCTTGCTTTCTATCAATGTCTGAACCTAAATAAATTGAAGAAGCCTTAAACGATCCAGATAGGATTTGGCTATGCAAGAAGAACTCAATGAATTTAAGAGAAATCAAGTTTGGGATTTTGTAGAAAATCCAGATCATGTCAACATAATCGGAACTAAATGGATTTTCATAAACAAGCTTGATGAAGATGGAAATATTGTCAGAAATAAAGCCAGAATGTAGCAAAGGGTTATTCATAAGTGGAAGGGATAGACTTTGGTCAAACTTATGCCTCAGTTGCAAGGTTAGAGGCAATCAGACTATTTCTTGCCTTTGCAGCTCACAAGAAATTCAAAGTGTACCAGATGGATGTTAAAAGTGCATTTTTGAATGGGATACTTGAAGAAGAAGTCTATGTTCGGCAACTCCCGGGATTTGAAATTAAAGACCAAGCCGACGAAGTCTTTAAACTGAGAAAAGCTCTTTATGGACTAAAACAAGCACCAAGAGCTTGGTATGAAAATTTGTCTCAGTTTTTGGTGGATAATGGTTTTACAAAAGGAACTATTGATAAAACCCTATTCAGAATGAAAGTAGAAAAAAGCACTCTCCTAGTACAAATCTATGTTGATGACATTATTTTTGGATCAGAAAATGAACTACTCTGTGAGAAATTTGCAAGTCTGATGAAGAGCAAATTTCAAATGAGCATGATGGGAGAACTGAATTACTTTCTCGGTCTACAAGTTAAGCAAATGGATAATGCGATTTTCATTCACCAAACCAAGTACACAAGAGAATTACTCAAGAATTTTGGGATGGAGAAATCAGCTGGCATTGCAACACCAATGGACCTAACATCAGATTAGATGAAGACAAAGATTGCAAAGAAGTGGATCAAACTCTATACAGAAGAATGATTGGAAGTCTACTTTACCGAACAACCAGTAGACCAGACATATCCTTTGCAGTTGGTGTCTATGCCAGATTTCAAACAAGACCTAAAAAAGCCATCTCACAGTTGTTAAAAGAACCTTGAAGTAGCTAAAAGACACAGAAGGAGTTGGGATATGATACTCAAAGGAAGGAGAATTCAAACTGATATCCTACTTAGACTCAGACTATGCCAGATGCAAGGTGGATAGAAAAAGTACTTCAGGCACATGTCAGTTATTGGGAAATAGACTTGTGTCATGGTTCAGCAAGAAGCAAAACTCAATTTCAACATCAACAACTGAAGCTGAGTATATAGCAGCTGGAAGCTGTTGTGCTCAAGTTTTATGGATAAGACAACAGTTAAGAGATTATGGGATAGAAGAAGGACTAATTCCTATAATGTGTGACAATACTGTGCAATAGCTATAACTGACAATCCAGTTTGCACTCAAGGACCAAGCACATTGATGTGAGACATCATTTTATAAGGGATCACGTAGAGAAGAAGGACGTTACAGTTCTCTATGTCCCAACTGAAGATCAGTTAGCTGACATTTTTACCAAACCTCTGGACAAAGAAAAGTTTGCCAAACTGAGAACTGAATTGGGGATTATTAAAGTCAGTTAAGTCAGTTCAAGCTTAGAGATTCGTCAAGGGGATTGATCTTTCTCATGCTGGGTGTGCTCACTTAACAGATCAGTCATTGACATCAACAATCTCAAACTGACTAACAAAACTGAAGATTTGACGGAACTGAACATATCTTAGAACTGATCTCAGTCAGTTCTTGGCCAGTCAAAGAAATTCAAAAGACGAATGGATAAAACCGACAACGGTTACATCGCAATTAATTACCGCCGTTTTTTTCAGAATTTGTAGCGTGTATACCACCCGAAAATGTCAGATAGTACATGCACCGGTTACACAAATACCCGATGGAATTTGAAAAGTTGTACAAAATCTACCTAAAGATCATGGGATCAAATCTTCAACCGTCCTCCTCTTTATATATATAACCATTTTCATATATCCTCTTTACAAAGGAAAATTCAAACCTTTTCTTCTCTTTCAAAAAGCCAGAAATTTTATCTTACACAAATTTAAGAAATGGCAGTTTCCAAACAAACTCAAGTTTCTGCTATGCATGTTGAGCAAGAGGAACATGTTGAGCAAGAGGAACAGGTAACTCAGAAACCAAAGCAATACCTCTTCAATGCTGAAAGGATCGTCAAACTGATGAAGATGAAGCTCAAGACTGAAATTTTTTGTGAAGCTACTTTACTTAGTGAAGAAAAACTGTTGTTAGAGAAACTGGAAATACAAAATCTCTATGCATTATTTCCAATGGAAGAATTTCTCACCAACTGCTACAACAGATTCAAAGAGATAGCTCAGAGAACTGAATCAATCACATCATCATTGACCAAGGATGTTTCAAAGAAGAAAGATGATGATAAGGATGATGGTTGTAGAAAAGAGTACAGTTTTGCAACCAGAAGCGCAATTTGAAGTTCAAACTAGGCAAACTGATACTCATCCAGAAGAATTGCCAGTTGAAAATCATACAACTGACAACAAAGAAGAAAAAGCCAGAGCTGATGATAATCAGCAACTGATGTTAATTGAAGATGCTAGTCAGTCTAAAATCCAAGAAACAGAAGAAGAAGATCCATCCGAGAAGCTCACAACAGAAGAATTAAGGAAAGTACAAGAAGGATTGAAGATTATACTCAACCAAAAGGATGAATACAATGGTCTTCTGTCACATGTTTCCAGTTACTTGGATTACAGGAAAAAGACTGATGTCTCCGTTCATACTAAGTTGGATATTATCAAGAAATCCACTTCTCATTCGGTTTCAGAAATTCTCAGTTTCAAGGAAAAACTTGAAGTTACAACTATGGAAGATCGAGAAACTCATGCTCAAGCTAAATGGCACCTCAATCAACGGATTTCTGTATTAGAAACTCAGCTCAAAGAAGTTCTTACTTCCCAGAAAGACATTTCAACAGATCATAAGGCAACACATCAGCTAATCAATGAGTTGTATGATGCCAAAAAATGGGAAGTAGAAGAAGAAAAGCTGAAGCTATGTGAAGAAAAATGGGAGCTTGAAGCTGAGTTGATAGAACTAAAATTACGAGCAGGTCTTTATATCAACGATATTGTAGAACTATCTGAAGAACATCTCATTGCCAAGTACAGTCAGCCTGGAGAAAGAAGAGCTACTCTGACAATGGATCTATGGATGAAATTTGTTGCTGACTATAACCATGTCAAAACGAAATACAGGCACAAGACTTATGAAGAATCACTTGCCTATTTCTTATTTGATACTCTTCATAATCAGAAGATGGCACATCACAAGAAGATCAAGAGAATTGAAGAAAAACCTTAAATCAAAGATAAGAGAGAACAACTGAAAGCTGATATTTCAGAATTTGAAGATTACTACAAGGGTGAGAGACACCTCCCTAAGTTAGCTCTATGGAGGAAGTGGAAATTAACAAGTCAAGTAGATTATCTGAGGACATTCCTAAAGGAAGATACAAAGATTGAAGAAGGATATCGTCTTCACGATAAAGAACATAAGTTTATCAAAGTTACACAAAGAAGTGTTTAGATCTTAATTCAGTTTTGATCAATTGTGTAACTATTCCAGTTTTTGCAAACTTAATGAAATCCAGTTTCTAGTTTTACTTTGTTTTGCATTGTTATTATCTTTAAACTTTTCTTTTAAGGAGGGTTTTGGCATCATCAAAAAGAGGGAAATTGTTGGAAATAAAATTTAGTTTTGATGATGATTCATTTTATTTAAGTATATGTTTGTTTACACCCCAACGATGAAGTGCTGAAGCTAGATGTTATAGTGAAAGGCTAAAAGATGTCTAGAACTGAATGTATAAGTTTTACTAGAGTCTGATAATTGTATAGGTTATATCAGACAAGCACTGTAATAGATAGAAGTGTCGTAAAACTGAAAACTTGAAATCATCTAGATAACTGGAACTTGACATAAGACCGGAAGATGTACACCTAGAATGGAAGTTCACTCGGAACGAAGAAGGTATGTTCGCTGAGAGTCACAGACTCGGTTGACTTATCTAGAACTGAAGGCTGAGGGAACAAACTCAGTATTTGAAGAACTGAGGGACACAGACTCAGTTGTAGAAGATTGAAGACTGAGGGTTCAAACTTAGTTATGAATATTTGTTAAGCCGAGATTGTAAAGTTAGAATTCAGGTGAGTGTGAGGTAAGTCTGTGATGGCCTGAACTGACTTTATCGATCTTGAAGAAGACCTAAGTATCATAAGGACAATGATATCTTAGAGATCTGTATAAGGAATGGTGTAATTGTTAGGTGTAGTGCCCGAAAGACAATTATGTGACTGTTTTATTTAAATAAATGACAGAATTATATATTCATTTTTTTATTTGCATTTATGCTTGTATTAATACACTGTTGAAAACCCAAAGTATATTGGTATGTAATCACATAACTCAGTGTATGGCATACACACGAGGATAGAGTTAGTGATGATATGCTTGAAACTAGTTAGTCCGTGGTGGATTTAATCAGAGTATGGGTCTCATGATTAACATACCAATAATGCGCCCAGAACACTTAACGCTATGACCGTCTTATCCGGACTGTCGGTATAGGGTACCTAGTGGGGCATTTATATATGATGTCTATCATATAGGACTGGACCGATTTGATTTGAATTCTTGATATAATTCCATGATCGAGAAATCTTATCGAATCATAAGATGATCATATATGGATTAATCTCAATCCTGATGTGATCACAGTCTACTTCTTCGTTCAAAGTAGGGTTTGATGTGTTAGTTAAGGATCACTTGGATACATGTGATCTGAACACTTCTCGTTGGCTCTATTCTAGAATGAGTGAGTAGTCTGTGACTTCACAGATATGGAATCCATTCCTACCTGCGGGAAGTAGACAGACAGTTCCCTTATTTGTTAATCCTAGAAACTGATCGATGGGCCCAATTCATATTATATTAATTAGTTATGAACTAATTGATCACTAGGGGGTTAATGGCAAATAAGGATAAGATGTTTTGATAAGGGTTTACGGAAATATCCTGAATCAAAACGAACAGTCTATGGAGGATTTATCCGTATTTAATGATTATATCAATGGACGCTTTTACTCAATGATTAGAGTGTAAGTATATATCTATAATCGATAGAGTTCAGTTTCGGGTTTATGGTGGCGTAATCCCGGAATTAATAGATTGAATAAGAATTGTTCTGTTCGATGAATAATTTTATTTAATTTATTGTAGCTACTGGTTATAGGTCCATGGTTCCCGATGTGGCTCCTAACATGCATATGTTTCTTGACGTTGGGCCTAAAATAATAATTAAGTAGTTGGACTATTTAAGTGATGTGCGATTTATTATTTATTGGACTAAATAATAAAATACATGGAAAAGACATTTTTCGTGGACTCGGCCCAATAGTGTGGAAGTCGTGTGCTAGCCTTATTTGACTAGGGTTGGCGTGTTGTGTCTTGTAATTATTAAGGAATCAGTTTTCTTGATAATTATAAGACATGTGAATAATTGTTTATTTGTTAAATAATTACTTAAGGAAAATATATTAGATTGATCCTTAAATATTCTAGATTTATTCTAGATTATTATAGGAGTATCTTTTATGGGAAAGGATTATTGTAATTGATTTTGTATTAATTATTAAATCCTTGGAGGACAAGGATTTCTCTCCTATATAAAGAGAGTTCTCATAAGCCTTTTGAGACATCACAATACATGCATACATACACACAAAATAAGCTAAGGAATTCGGCCAAAGCTCAGGGTTAAAGTTGGGAAAATCTTCGGGATTTTCCGGGTAGCATATCAAGGAGGTCAAGCATCAAGGATCAACATCCACCGGTGTTGCTTGGAGATACACATCGGAAGATCATGGCATCTCAAATTGGATCTCGACTTCATCAATCTTTTAGATCTCCTTTTTGATTAAGTGGATCTCACCTTCTTGTAGGTAGATCTTAAATTATGTAGTTTAATTTTATATGATCGTGATCCTCTTGTCTATTCCGCTGTGTAATCGGGCGGATCTAGATCCGTCCGGCGATATTACATCCATCAAGTGGTATCAGAGCCTCCGATCTATAAATTAAAGTATATAATTGATAGATCTACGAGTGGAAATTGCATGTTTAGATTGCATTGTTTTTTTTTCGTTTTTTTTTAAATTCGAAAATCAATACGAGTGGAAACAACAATCCCTTCGGTCAGAATGAAGAATAAAAGTTGATCGTCAATCCCTCAAAATTTGGAGTCGATCGGAGTCCGTCTCGATATCAGATCGCTGCAATAAAGTTACTTTCGTTATAGAAAAAGCACGACGCACCGTAAAAACACTAGCTGTGAGTTCGTCGAATATCTGGAAGAGTTTGGAACGTTGAAACATATATCCGACCGTTCCGATTGACTAACATGGAGTTATGAACAAGCCCAAAAAAATTTTATGTCGATCGGGTTTTGTCTCGATGCCCGATCGGGTCCGGGAAGACACTGCTGCGCCGCAATTATAAACAGACGCAGCAGTTGGATCGGTGGCTTGCTGGGATCAATTGGGCTGTCAAAACTCGGATCCAACCGTCCATATTCAAGTAGGAGGAGTGAAGAACAGGTCCATAAAGTTTCGTGATGATCAAAGTTCGTTTGGATGTCTGATCATCGATAAAACGGATCAGCAGCATTTTTTAAAATAGTAAACCCTAGTTAGGGTTTGTTAATTTTTTTTTTCTATTTAATAGGTTAGATACGGGGGTACCAACGATCCATCTAGGTGTTTATTTTCCGTAATTGCATGTATGATCGTATTTATGTGTATAACCGGAAAATTGCCATGACATTCATCATATCATGAATTTCACTCCATATGCATACATGTAGCTATTTAATTCTGGATAATTAATTAGGCATGTATTCAACTCAATTAATTAGTTTAATTTTTTATTAATTGTTGGGGGAATTAATTAATCAGAAGCTAATTAAAGAACCGAGGAACCAGGTTTTGTCAATCGTTAACTTTTCGGTGATGGATTCTCGGTGAACCCCACCTTAAACCGGAATAAGATTGCGGGTTTGTTCCGTAATGTCTACGGAAAGTTTGACAATTTAAGAAATCGGAAAATCATGATACATGGGTTCAGAAATGGTCTAACCATGGTTGGGTAAGTTCAACTGAGCTACGGCTCGATCGACTCACCCTCCATGTATGACGTTTGCACGGGGGTTCGGCAAGACTTAGAATATCCGACAAGCCTTTACGGCTACACGGGGCTTCTCTTAGCCGGATCCGACCGACAGTCACATATGCTCCAATGAATAAGATGGGTAGGCTTACCTACATTACCGACACCATTCGGGTACATGATTTGTTGTTTCTTAAACTATTGTCAGGTCCAAAACCGCGATCAGTAAACCCACCACGTTTTCAAAATATTGAGTGGGAGCGGGGAAGGCGACAGCCGACCCCACGGCCTCTACTATAGATGCAAGCAAGTGAGAGAATGGTGACGCCTCGTGCCGCTTTCATTTCGGCCCCATTCGGATGGTGTTCACCGCTATCAAAATTCAAGGCTTGGTCTCCAAAATGATAGGATCTTGAGGACTCGCCGGGTCACTGACCTGCCCTACGTAGGCATACTTGGGGCGTACTTAAAGGTCTGATATAGTAGGTCACACTCATCAGGATATTTAAGGAAATATCTTGGCTGAAAAAGGAAGGTAATCGATGATTAAAGTATGGGATGTACGATTCCCATGAGATGTTTGATTCTCAAAGTTTAATCATCGAGAGAGATTGTCTCAGTTTAACCATCATCGTACTGATACCGACCCCCTAGGCAGCGGTACAATGCGAGGTTAAATCCTTGGAATGGTATAATAGACTTTTTTTTAAAGTTTATAATTCCTAAAATTTATCTAGTAGTGTTTTGAATTTAATTTCTGTCATTTTATTTTCAGCAATCATGCCGTCGCAACTTTCCTTATTACTGAATGATAAACTTAATGGTAACAACTTTGGAAAGTGGAAAAGTAACCTGAACGTGGTACTCATCTTTGAGAACGCGCAATTTGTTTTGACTGTGGAATGCCATGTACTTCCCGTTCAGAACCCGTCTAAATCCATTAAAGACGACCGTCAAAAATGGATTGAAACGGATAATAAGGCGCACAGTATCATCTTAGCATCAGTGTCGGAGGTTATTAGGATCAAACTTGAAGGCTTTAAGAGTGCATGAGAAATCATGCGGCACTTATCCTCCATGTTTGGCGCCCCTTCTTATCAAGCAAGGCACGAAGCAGTGAGGATGGCCGTTAACGCTAAAATGAGGAGAGGTCAGTCTGTAACTGGTCATGTCATGAACATGATGAACTACTTTACTGATGCAGAAACTCATGGGTCAAAGTTTGACGATACCACTCAGGTGTCTATGATTCTTGAATCACTTACACCTGATTTCCTACATTTCAAGACTAATTATGTCATGAAGAAACTCAAGTCTGACATGCCACGGTTGATCAACGAACTGCAAGTCTTCGAAGCTCTCTCGTCTAACAACAGAGGCAAAGAAGGGGAAAAGAATGCGGAAGCCAATATGGTTGAAGCCAAGGCATCGAACTCTGACCATAAGGGCAAGACCAAGTCTAAACATGTTACTGCGCCTAAACCAAAACCTATGAAGAAGAAGGCCAAACAGACCAATCCTTCCAAACCTAAGGGAAGTGCTTTACTGTAACGAGATAGGACATTGGCGTCGTCACTGTCCAGAATATCTCAAAGACGTAAAGGATAGAAAGGTCAAAGCTGGCAATGGGAAGGATAAGAAAGGTAATTCGGAATTACTTGTCTTGGAATCCTATAATGTAGCTAAAGATGTATCAACTTGGATACTGGATATTGGAGCTACTAACCATGTATGTTCTTCTTTGCAGATCCTTAGTTCGTTTCAGGAGCTAGAGGAAAGTACTCAAGTGATGAGAGTTGGCACCGGGGCGCTTGTTTCAGCTAAAGCGGTGGGAGCTGTTGATTTAGTTTTTGGCAATAAAGTTCTACATTTAGACCATGTTTATTTTATTCCAAACTTCCGCAGGAATTTGATTTCTGTTTCAGCATTGAAAGAACAATTTTATTCAGTTTCCTTTGTGAATGACGAATTTATTATTTCCAAAAATGGTTTTAATTTGTGTTCTACAATACTGGAAAACGGATTATATTTTATTAAACCAACGCATGATCCACTTCTTAACACTGAAATATTTAAAGTAGCACATCAACAATCTGCTAAAAGGCAGAAAGTTTCTCAAAAAGAAGATAAAACATATCTTTGGCTCCTTAGGCTAGGTCATATTTCCTTGGAAAGAATCAAACGACTGGCTAAGGGTGATTCCTTAAAAGAGTTATATGTTGACTCGTTGCCGATCTGTGAATCTTGCCTAGAGGGAAAAATGACTAAGCGTCCCTTCTCGTCAAAGGGAAATAGGGCTAAAGAACCTTTAGAGTTAGTACATTCATACCTTTGTGGTCCGATGAATGTGCAAGCAAGAGGCGGATTCGAGTAATTTGTGACTTTCATCGACGACTACTCGAGATTCGGTTATGTTTGTTAGGAATATTTTATTATGTTTTGATGATGGTCATACTAGCTATTATAGCAAGCCTGAAATAAGTTAGAACACTATGTATAGTCTTTACTTAGAGTCTGACATGTTGTATAAGTTGAGTCAGACAAGTATTGTACTAGTTGGTAGGACGGCAAAGCAAGAACAGACTTTCGGCAGAGTGAAGCCAGCCAAGTACCAACAGAGAAGCAATGAAGACATCATGGTCTAACTTATAACCAAGGAAGTCTATGATGACCTTGGATAAGTCTAAGTTATGTTTTAAGTGATGAAGCTCAATGTTTAAATATGGTGTACACTGATCTCACCCAAATCAATGATCAGTGAAGTACAAGGATTCTCCTTGAACTGAAAGAATAAAGGAAATAATGAATTGTTAAAGTAAACTGACTTTCGGCTGAGTGAAGACAAAGCAGTGAAGGAAGATCTAAGCGGCAAAGTCAGATGGGTCACTTGACCGTTCAAAGAACGGCTGAGTAAACCTTACTCGATCAGATTATTGAAATATGGAGAAGATACAGAAGATCAAGCATTAAATGCACAATTAATAGAGGATCAATCAAGGACGGATTTTCTGGTAAATGTTTGAAGAAAAATCCGATCACTAAAATCAAGGAGAATATAATTAAGGGGGAATCAAGAATAAAATCAAGGAGTATTCCCCTCATTAATATAGCCAACGGACGGAAATTCAAATCAAGGATAATCAAGGCTATAAATAGAGGGCATTGACAGAAAAACAAAGTGGGCAAGAACGATAAATCTGAGCAAAAACTCTGTCAAAGTAAAAAGCCTTCTATCTGCGCTTAAAGGACAACATCTAGTGATAAACACAAAACTGAGAGCTACAATTCAAACATCAAGCATTGAGATTGATCAACAAGTTTGTGAATCCAATTCACATCAATCAAGCAACTGAATCAGAGTCATCTGAGAAGGAGTTGTGTTTGTGATAGCTGTTGAAGGATTTGATTCCAATGAGCGGAAAGAGACGAGTCACCGAAAGGCATTGCATTGCGATCAAGGAGTGATAGTCTTGTAGATTGTGAAGCTTGTGAAATCAAGGACAATCGTACTATTGTATCTGTGAAAACAATAGTGAATTCCTCCGATCATCACAGAAGAAGAGTGGATTAAGGGATTACACCACCCTGAACCACTATAAGTCTTGTGCCAATTTACTTTCTGCATTCATTTAATTGCTTATATTATATCATATATTTGTGATTGCTTAAACTACTTCGAAATAACATAGTAAGAAGGGACTTGTCCACTGCCCAAAAGCTTTTAAATACAAGAAAAGTTTTTGAAACTCCACTATAGTCATTCACCCCCCCCCCCCCCCCTGACTATAGTTTTACCCTTCTCTGGGACCAACAATTGGTAGCAGAGCAGTGTTCCTAGTATCAGAACCTATTCAGATCTAATTTATGGTAACAAGGAGATCACATATTTTCAAAGTAGTTTTCAAATATGTGCTTTCTACTTATATACATAAATATCTCAAATCTGTACTTATGGATTCCTCAAACTTTATGTCAAAAGTACCTATTTTCAATGTTAATAATTTTGATGAATATAAAATAAGAATGTTATATCATCTTACAGCAACTCATGAGGGGATGCTGGATGTAATTAATGTTGGCCCAATCATGATCATGATTGTGATAACCATTGGAGCAGATCAAGGAAAAGAAGTGGATAAACCCAAGAAAGATTGGACCAAGGATGACAGGAGAAGAGCAAATCAAGACTTTGTTGCAAAAGATATGATCTTGAAGACCCTGGATAGCAACATGTTCATGAGAATCAAAGACTACAAAACAACAAAGGAGATGTGGGACAAGCTGGCACTGATAAATGAAGGATCTGAAGTAGTTAAAGAAAACAAACTATATGTTGCAAAACAGAAATTTGAGAACTTCAAAATGAAGGCTGGTGAATCCATTGATCAAATGGACAACATATTCTCAAGCATCATCAGTGAACTGCAACAACTTGGGCACACATATCCTCAGAAAGATGTGTGTTTAAAGATCTTGAGAGGCTTACCTGAAAGGTGGAAGATCATAACATCGGTAATCAGAGGAACTACAAACCTTGCAAACACTGACACTCTGACTCTGATGTCCCAACTAAAAGCTCATGAATTTGAATTGAACGGTGAAGATGGTGCTCGCCAGAGACACAAAGAGCCAGTGCACTGATAGCACCTCAGCAAAGTAACTTTGCTGATTGTATCAGCAAAGAGACACTAGAACTTAAAGAACATGTAGCTTTATTAGTTAAACGTTTTGACAGGTTTAGCAAAAAGAAGCCATTCAAAGGGAACTCATCATCGAACAAGAGGTCAAGCTCAAACAAAGACATGAAGAAAAGAGATGATGAATACAGATGCTTCAACTGCAACAAGAAAGGTCACTTCAAGACTGATTGCCCCGAAGGAGATAATAAAGATGAGGAAAAGAAGAAGTACAAAACATCTGAAAAGAGGAAAGGTAAGAAAGCACTCAAGGCTGAATCCAGCAGTGAAAAGAATGAAGAATCATCTGACAATGACTCAGACAATAGTGATGAATAAAACAGCTCAGACAATGAGAAAGCATGTCTATGTCTCATGACCAAAGAATTAGATGAAGATGAAGGTGACAGCTCAGATAATGAGAAAGCAAGTCTGTGTCTAATGGCCAAAGAATCTGATGAAACTGAGGAATCAGTTACACACTTTTGATGAAAAAGCTGATGAAGCAATCTTTATAGGATACTCAGACACCGGCAATGCATTCGGAGTTCTCAACAAAAGAACATTGGTGATTGAAGAATCGTTACATGTAGTATTTGATGAACCAAACACAAATGGTGAAAGTCTACAAGATCAAGAAGAAGAAGAAACAAAAAGGGAAGTATATACAAATACAACCATACCAGCTACCATTCCGAATCACCATTTTGAAAATCAAAATGAGCCACATGTCAACACAACAGAAGAAGCACCAGAACTTGAAGCTCATGCACAACCTGAAGGTGTAGAAGCACCAAGTGAAGAACAACTTCAACCTGACCTCAACTGGCTAAGAGATCATCCTGAAGAACAAGTAATTCGAGACATTCACACATGGGTTAGAACCAGAGGACAGCTGGAGCATATGCTAACATGTTTTCTATCACAAGTGGAACCCAAGACAATAGATGATGCAATTCAAGTTGCAGACTGGATTACAGCCATGCAAGATGAACTAAATGAATTTGAAAAAAAATGGAGTCTGGGAAATTGTTGACAGACTAGACACAGCCAACATCATTGGAACAAAATGGGTATTCAGAAACAAGATGAATGAGCAAGGAATAGTTGTCAGAAACAAGGCAAGGCTAGTTGCAAAAGGCTACTCTCAAGTAGAAGGAGTAGATTATGATGAGACATTTGCACCAGTGGCAAGACTGGAGGCAATCAGACTCTTTCTAGCTTTTGCTTCATACAAAGACTTCAAAGTCTATCAAATGGATGTCAAGAGTGCATTTTTGAATGGAATTTTGGAAGAAGAAGTATATGTGGAACAACCTCTTGGTTTTCAACTCAAAGGAAAAGAAGATAAAGTATACAAGCTCAAGAAGGCTCTGTATGGACTCAAACAAGCACCCAGAGCTTGGTATGAAACACTATCCCAATTTCTGATCAAGAATGGATCAACAAAGGAACTATAGATAAGACTCTGTTCAAATTAGAGGAAGGAACAAGCACATTACTAGTACAAATCTATGTTGATGACATTATCTTTGGATCAGAGGATGAAAAGCTGTGTGAGAAATTTGCAAATCTAATGAAGAGCAAATTTCAGATGAGCGTGATGGGAGAATTAAATTATTTTCTTGGCCTTCAAGTGAAACAAATGAAGGATGGTATTTTTATCAGTCAAGCCAAGTATACAAAGGACTTAATACACAAGTATGGTATGGACACAAGTGGCACAGCAGATACTCCAATGTATGCAAGAGTCATTCTTGAAAAAGATGAAGCTGGAAAAGATGTTGATCAGAAAATGTACAGAGGAATCATTGGATCCCTACTATATCTAACTGCAAGCAGACCAGACATAGCATTTGCAGTAGGAGTATGTGCAAGATTTCAAGCTCAACCAAAAGAATCTAATCTTTTAGCAGCCAAAAGAATAATCAAATACGTGAAGAACACCATCAATGTTGGAATTTGGTATCCAAAAGATAGAGGATTCAAGTTGACATCATATTCAGACTCTGACTATGCTGGATGCAAGATAGATAGAAAAAGCACTTCTGGAACATGCCAGATGCTAGGCACCAAACTAGTCTCTTGGTTCAGTAAAAAGCAAAACTCCATATCAACATCAACGGCTGAAGCAGAATATATAGCAGTAGGCAGTTGTGCACAAGTACTATGGATTAGACAAAAGCTAAGGGATTATGAAGTGGAGAAGAAGACTATTTGTTGAGAGGATTTTGCATCATTTAAACAAAAGAAAATTTATAAACCCTAACTTAGATGCAAAACTAACTCCTAACCGGCCAAACACCGGGTAGTTGATAGTATAGCGAGATAAGTAAGGGGTCGATCCACAGGGAATTGGGATGTTGAATCTAATTTCATTAATCTTTCCAATTGTTACTACTAGTTATTACTAAATCTAAACTAAAGCGGAAAATAAACGGACAGAGGATTTTTAGTCCAAAGCCGGGAAGGATAAAAACGATAAAAACGAAATAAAGCTACTAACTATGAAATAAATAAACGAAGATGATCATGGTGGATAAACAGTTGAACAAACAAAATCATCCTATCCAACAAATCCCTCTATCTCCTCTCTAAGATTATCTCATGATGATTAACTAAAGATGTGGTTCACCTCACAAAGGTATGAATCCTACTTTCGTAGTAATTCGCCTATCAATCTCATCATCTTTCGATCTATGAGATTAACGCATACAAAACGAGGTGTAAGATCTTTCAATCTAATAACCTAGATAATCAACCTATCAACTTTCGTTATGTCAAGGTTAAAAATCACATCTTTTCTATGGTGATCTACGGTTTAACATGACTCTCATCAAATTAAACATCAACAAGCAACGATCTTTCGATATGCATTGCAATGACAAATAAACATAGAAAAGATACACCTTTAGATAAAGATCATACAAACAAACTTAGATTAAAGAATAGAAAAACTCGATGAAAAGGGTTCAAAAGCTTGAACATGCTCAGCCCCCAAAAATCAGCAAAACGGTAACAAAAAGAGAAGAAATTAAAGCACCTAATCTAACCCGGATCACCCGAGCACAAGGCTCGGGTGACCGGCCTTGAAAGCTCCCGAAAAAGGCTGCGGCCGCTGCGAGTGTTTTCTCGATGTAAAATGATTTATAGGAAATCGGTGGCGAGAGATCTTGAACGCCGCTTTCGAGTTTGAACTCCGGTTCGAGGCATGTAGAACGCCGGTTCGGGCCGTGGAACGCCGGTTCCGAGTGTCTTCCGAGCTCTCGCATCTTGCTTTGGACTTCTGGAACGCCGGTTCGATATGGGACGCCGCTTCCATCTTCACAACGCCAGTTCTGGCTTTTGAACTCCAGTTCCACCTGTGCTGAGCTAATCCGCATTTGATCCTTGTCATTATCTCCAACAAACCATCCTTATCCTTTGCAACAAACCTTATCTCTTGGATATTCTAGATGATTCATGACTTGCTCTCCTTGATCTTATCCCTTGCCACTTGTCAATTCCAAACTTCAACACTTGTGAGCTCCTAATTAATCAATGAATAACACCAAAATGTAATACAATTCCAAATTAATAATAAATCATCAATTAAGCACAAAATTCATTACATTTTGAAATTAACTCATTAAAAATATCATTTGCTCAATATTTAAATATACGGCTCGATTTCTATGAAAATAATACGAATATGGGGGAATTTTATATAAAATATATCGTTATAAATCATACAATTTGACCCTTAACAACACCCCCACACTTAGCTTTTTGCTCGTCCCGAGCAAAACAAAACAAAATCAAGACTCGAGACGTATAAACATTTATGCAAATATAAAACATATTCAAGTCGTTTAGAGGTTCACCCAGTGTGTGTGTGCATAGCCATAATAAATTTCCACTAAAACCACACTTGAAATTGATTCAAGCAAAACTAGCTAACATCCCATTTAAATTAGAAATATAAAAACGATTATAACATGCACCTCACAAAACATACAAATTCGAAAAACAATAATAGGGAGTGTTTAAAATATTTCCGACATACTTAGAGGATAATCCCTACAACATATCTTTCGGTTTATACTTTGGGGATAAGATATACGATAACTATGTCTTATATTCAATTCATATCACTTCTCATAAATTATTTCTCATTTAAACACGTTGATTTAATTATTTCTCATTTAAACACGCATCGAATGAGCTATTGCCCTCATAGATATTCACGGATGACATACTTTTAATTCTAAATACAAACTATTAAAATTTTCAAAATTCATATGAAAGCAAAGAATCATGATAATCATCAAAAATCTCCAATCAAATGGGCATAGCTTTAAATTATAGCTCATCATTTACTATGGCACGTGAAAAATAGTGTTGGGTGAAACATCTAAAGTTACTAAATATGCAAAATAATGCACCAATGATATACAAACTCAAATAAAGATATGCATTTGTTCACTCGGGACAAAAACAAAAATTTTGAAAAATTTAGCATTTTTCATAGAAATATGACTAATATGGCAAAAGAGTGTAGATACTAATCCCTTCCCCCACACTTAGATTGCAACTTGTCCTCAAGTTGTACAGTAAATAAAAAAGTTTAGGAACTTAGATTGTATTTCCAAGAAAGAACCCTCGAAGAACCAAAATTGCTTGACTATCCTTGGAAATGTGGAGCATCACGAGATCCAAGTAAGCTTGAATAGATCAAGAGACTTGTGGAGCATCACGGAATACGACATCGACGTGAAAGCGCACAACAACTATCAAAAGTGTCCCCTGCATACTTGATCAGTGCAAAAGAGTCTACGGGGAAAAAGAATTATACATTGAAAACACAAGGAGAATAAATCATAGAGATGTTTCGATTAAGCTCGGATAAGGATGGAACATATACATGGACATTGCAAAATAGTAGGCTAGGTGCAACTACATTACAATGCAAACTACATGATATGTAATCCTAATAAAAGAAAACGCAAATGCTCGGAATGCAACTAGATGACATGCAACTAAATGAGATGCACAAATAAAAGAAAATAAGAGAAAAGAGAACGGATGCAAGATAGATAGAAAAAGCACTTCTGGAACATGCCAGATGCTAGGCACCAAACTAGTCTCTTGGTTCAGTAAAAAGCAAAACTCCATATCAACATCAACAGCTGAAGCAGAATATATAAAAGTAGGCAGTTGTTGTGCACAAGTACTATGGATTAGACAAAAGCTAAGGGATTATGAAGTGGAGAAGAAGACTATTCCAATCATGTGTGACAACACAAGTGCCATATCTATCACTAAAAACCCAGTGTTGCACTCAAGAACAAAGCACATTGATGTGAGACATCATTTCATCAGAGATCATGTTGAGAAATGAGATGTTATTTTAAGATACATACCCACTGAAGATCAATTAGCTGACATCTTCACTAAACCACTCAGTCATGAAAGATTTAGCATGCTGAGAACTGAGCTGGGAATGATTGAAATTGACTAAGTACTAAAGAGCGGCTAACTGGAGTAATCAGCTAAGTGACTTCACCAGCTGATCAACCCTTTGCCATTACAGGAGATGTAGCAGGTAAGGCACTGGTACTTATCGAAGTTAACTTAACTGATTGTTAGGAACAGTTGAATAAAGCAGCTCAGTGAAAAATCCACTACACCGGCTAAGTGACCAGCAAAAGCACTCCACCGAAATGAAGATCGGTGTTATGGGCAAATTAAAGTGTGAATCAAATCAACTTCTATACACGTGTAGAATAAGGAAGTTATGGAGGATTATGCTATGAAAGATTACACACGTGGAGATCTATTTACAATCATGGAGGTAACCATATTACTCTTCGAATTACAAACGCCTCGATTCCCGGAATCTATCATTACTTACCTCAATCCACTCCCCCACTACACTCGAATATCGGGATTTATATACATAAAATCATGCCATTACGTCATAAAATCCTTCCAGATTCAACCACGTTCACACTACCCAAATCATCCTATATAAACGACACTTAGAGGTTTCTCAGAAATCTTTACGCTCATTTACAAATTATAAACCTCCTTTCTTTCCTTGAAAGATCAAAACTTTATGATATATCAATCACATTCAACAATGCCTTCATCCTTTACAATATCGGCCACAGAAAGATTCTATGAAAAATCGATCATCACTGGATCATTTTTCAAACCGGAACCCTACTTTCCTTCTGTGACAATGATGCACAAGCACAACGCTTGGTTGATTGTTGTTCAAATTTGGGGTTAATGACCATCCTAAACCCCTCAATCAACGGAATTTGCTATGAAAATCTGATTGCATTCTGGAAGAATGCTAAGTTTGTGCCCAGCACAAAGAAGACTGACATCGATTGCAGAAAGAGTTCAATCTTTGGGAAAGAAGTAGTCATTACGCCTGGCCTTCTCAATAGATTCCTACACCTACCTATGATAGGTCCGGCTAATGTAAAATTTGTTCAGATTAACATCAGACCTTCTGGGATAAGATAGCCAAAAATCCAAAGAAGAACAGCAAAACTTACAACCTTCCTCGATCAACACTCAAACTTCCCTTTGCTGAATTTGCACCGGTTATCACCAAGAACATCGAAGGCAGAAAAGGGTCAATGGAAAACTTGACTGAGTTACGAGTCAAACTAATGGCAATCATATATCAAGGTATTAACTTTGATTGGGCAACATTTGTGTTCAACAGGTTAAAAGACCAGATTCAAAAGGAGATTGATCTGTCAATTACAACACCAAGCAAGGGTTTGCAGAAGAAATGTGATTTCTGGGAAAGGAAATCATATGGGTTCCCCCTTCTACACATGTTTGACATGATGAAAATGAAACCCATAAACTTGCAAGATCCACACAAGTCCAAGGTAATGTTTACCTACATCAAGGCATCAATGAAACCCAAACCCACTAAAGGGAGAAAAAGGAAACAACCTGAACACAGCAGATCAGGAATGTGACGAAGAACCAGATCCCAAAAGGCGCAAGAGAGCACTCCAGTAACTAGTACCAGCAATTTGAACGAGACTGTGGTAATCAGTGATGATACAATACCTGAGGAAGAGAAACAACTAGAGGACATCACCTATCTGGAAGAAGGTGAGGAAGGCTATGTTCTCACTCCATCTGAAGGAGAAGAGATGGATGAAGAAGAAGCTGAGACAGAGGATGAACAGTCAGAAAGTGATCATCTTGAAGATAATCCAGAAACCATGGAGATATCTGATGATGATCTAACTCTTCAAGAGGTACTTTTCAAAAGCCTCAGCAAAGTTGACAAACGACCGAGTGAGCCGGTACACTCAAACTCACTTTGCCGAACTTGTCAACACCCCCACTATTGATCAAGGGGGAATACCAAAGAAGAAATCAAGTCTCCACTCATGGAGAAGACAACCTGCCATCTTCTGCAGATGGAGAGGCAAGCATCCCCCAGCAACTTCTTAATGACCCTGAAGTTGAAGAGAAAGGAAGAGAAGAAGAGGCAGAAAAAGAAAGTGAATAAGACGAAGAGAAAGAAGAAGAGGATGAGGTGGATCCAGAGCATGAGGGAGGTGAAGAAGATGAAGATATTGCAGTGACACCAGAGGAGGTTGATCTAGAAAGAATCTTCAATCTGGACATCCAACCACGATTGTAGACATGGATAAGCAATATCATAGCAGGCAAAACCTGAAAGCTGCTTTAAGGAGTGAAGCAACCTCCATAAACCACTAAATTGAAGCCCTCATCAGTCACATCAAAATGCAAGATGAGTTAATGGAAAAACAGGGAAACTTGCTCTGCAACTTACAGCAACTCATCCCTTACCATGTACAAACCAACCTTGAGTTTCATGCTGACACTCTCAAACCTCAGGTGGACGCTCTAAATGCTCACACTCATCAAATTCAACATCAAATTCAACATCTACATTGAGCAGGGAGTTTGCAGTTAAGGACTTGGGCACACTTCATTACTTTCTTGGAATGGAGATCAAATACACTAAGGATGGCATATTTCTCAGTCAGTCTAAGTATGCAAATTCTGTTCTATCCAGATCAGGGATGTTAACCAGTACACCTACATCAACACCTCTTGCTCTCAAAATGCAAGCCCTTGAAAATGACTCAGAACCAGTGGACCCCTATACATATCGAAGTCTAGTGGGTGCTCTACGATACTTAACTTTTACTAGACCGGACATTACACATGCAAGAATAAAGTTTGTCAACATTTTTCTCAACCTACAGTGAAGGATTTCAAAGAAGTCAAACGCCTACTCAGATATGTAAATGGGACTCCAGATTATGGGTTACATTACCTTGCTCGCTCTTCTCCTTCTTTGTATGCGTTCAGTGATGCAGACTGGGCCGGATGTCCGATCATTCGAATGGAGCACTGGGGGTTTCTGTGTGTTTCTCGGTTCCAACTGCATCTCGTGGTCTTCCAAGAAACAACCCACCGTTTCCCGATCTAGTACTGTTGGTCCCTTGGAAAGGCTAACACAAGTTTAGAGGGGGGGTGAATAAACTTGTCACCAAAAACTAATCCTGAGCTGGAAAAGCCCCAGGAACTGAGTTTCTTTCAAACTCAAACGATCTTCACTTCAGTTTTGTTCCCGTCCCTTAACTTGTGCGGAGTTCAGTTAGCTCAACAGAATATAAACCAATATTGACTTATATTTAGTCTTGTTAACTGGCAGCGGATAAGTAATAGCCTTTAGTGCAATAGATGTGTCAGTTAAGTTCTAAGACTCTCTATGTATCAGATCTGTGCTGACTCAGTGTCTAGTGTTTGCTGAGTGATAATCCAGTAAATAAAACAATCATAAATGCATAAAGTAAATCAACACAAGATTTGTTTATGGAAGTTCCGGGTGGTGTAATCCCGTATGTGGTGTAGGAGGTATCACTAGAATAATGAGATAACCGTTACAAAATCCTAGCACTATGACAGTCCTTCACGACACCCTAGTTTCACTGTCTACACAAAATGAAGAAAGGTGAGATTGCTCCATTCACTCTGCACACTGATCTTTCGAGGTTGAATTGCTCCTTCACCAGCTCACCACTAATACCATCACACAGTCCTCAGACTGCACCAACAGCTGTGGCAACCAAGTTGCAACCGTATGAAGAAAGGTAGAATTGCTCTCTTCAAACTATGCACAGACAACCCTTTTTCACAAAAGTTAGTTTAGAATTAATCAAAGATTAATTCAGTGAGCTGTCTGATTCTTCTGGATCTGACTTTGTAGCTCCAAGATGCCTTCTTTACCCCTTGATGGGTTATTGGTTCTTTCTTTGAATTCTTCAAGGCAATTCTGTTGGCTTCCCCTTTTTCTAGATATATCTGATCTGATTTTTTGTGGATCTGGATTTGGATCTTTGAATATGTGCTTGTAAAGCTCTTTTTCTGATCCTCCTCTCTCTCTTCTTTGAGTGATTCTCTTGTGTATTTATAGGGATGATGTAACGGTCACTAGCTCTTGTAGCCGTTACACTTGTCGTTTATCCAACGTTCACATGTACGATCTTTTGTCGTATACTTAGTTTAAATTTGACAAGGCCTTAACTCAGTTTTCTACTCTTCTTCAAAACTGAGTACCTTGTATACTTAATATCTGACTTTAATTGGTTAAGTCAGAGTACACCAATCAGTTTCTTCTTATCCAGGTAACTGATAATCTTTGTCCTTAAGATTATTCAGTTTTACATGATTTATAACTCAGTTTCAGGTCACCACAGACTTGCTCGAATCCCGACTTATAGTCACGACTTAATCGACTTCTAACCGAGTTTGCCACCTCGCTCTTCGGTCTTCAGTAATCGAGTCCGTGTCCCTCGCTTCTTCGTCTTCTTGGATAAGCCAACGAGTCTGTGTCCCTCGGCGAACTTATTTTCTTCAGTTCCTGCATAACTGAGTTTGAACCCTCAGTTCTTCATGTGCATATTCAGTTTTCTTGCTATAACTCAGTTTTCTTGTTGTGACTCAATTGTTCGCCTAGTTACTATTCTATTACAATGCTTGTCCGAAACAACCTATACAAGGTTCAGACTCTAGATAGAACTTATACATTTATCTCAAGACCATTTCTTGCTTCTTCTTTTATTATGCACTATAACAGTTAGTTACGACTTCGTCATCATGGGTTATAAGTGATTTGTCTAATTACGTGACGAATCATCATCAAAACATAGATAATATTTCCAACAATTTCCCCCTTTTTGATGATGTATCATAACCCTCCCTAAAAGCAATAATAAAAGAATAGTGCAAGAAATCATAACAAAACAAATTAAGATAGCAACCTAGAACAGCCAAGTTTATTACAAGATCCAAAAAGAAATAACTTAGTTAAGAACTGAATAAATTACATCTTTTCTTTTTCCAAAGCCAACAATTTTTCACCAACAAAGATACTCCTTTTTGTCTCTAGAGATCTTCTTGCTTTTCCTTCTTCTTCAGTTTCACCATCTCTAGGCTTGATCTCTAAATATTCATTTAGCAAATGATTTGCTTCTTCATTGTTGCCAGCTTTAGACTTTGCCAAGATCTCTTTGATTTCTTCACTCATTACCTTCTCTTCTTCCATTGAAATAAGACTGGATTCCTTCCCTTTAGTCTTTTCAGTTTTGCTTTCTTGTTTCAATCCAGCTTCCCCCTTAGTCATTGTCTCTCTATCCTTTAGTCGTTCTTTCATTCTGATGCAGATCATAAGTTTCTTCCTTATATTCAGCACAACTCTGACTGCGGTTTCTTCATCTTCTTCAGTCCTTGTATCTCTGAAGATCACTTCTTCGGTCAATTCCTCAATCAAAATGTCAATTGCTTCTTCATTCTGTTGAATAGACAATAGATCAATAGTCTGTAGATCAGTATCTATTTGATCATCTTGTTCTTCAATCAGACGTTTGGCATAGGCCTCTTCAGCTGTTTCAGTTTTAGCAGTACCAGCTTTAACTTTATCACCAACATTATCATTATCTTCCCCCTTGTTTGAAGATAAGCGATAGCAATCTTCAAATAATCTACGAAGGGTGATGAGGTTAGAGTATTCAAATAGACTTGAGAAATGTGATCTTCCAATGAAATCATGTAGGTCGAAAAGCTTCTGTTGTAGGGTGTGCATTACGCCCTCAATGATTTCTTCCACATTTTTCTTTGTTTCAGCTTCAGTTTCTTGATGCTGAGAATCTTCAGTTGCCATTCTTCTTGTGGATGCCTTATGAACTTGCGATGAGTAGCCAGTTTCAGGATAGTAAAAGTGAGTATCATGAACTGTCAGTTCCTTTTCATACTCAGCTTCACAAAATTCTGCATCTTCCACAGCTTCTCTTTGGTTTTCAGTGTATTCTCCATACAACTTAGTTGAAGAATAACTAACTTCAGTTTCATCATCAGTTTCAGTTTCTTCAGATTCTTCAATCTCTCTTTCAGTTTCCTCAGCCTTGCTTCCTTCATCTTCTTCATCATCAGTTTCAACATCACTTTCATCAATATCAATTACCGTTTTAGGTTCGGTTTCCATCGCTTGAAGTTTGTTCCACAACCTTTTCTGTCTTCTTACAGTTCTATCATCCATTCTTATGGTCTCGCTTGAACTGGAGTCAGAGATTTCGCTTTCTTCCTCAATGATTTTCCTTTTCCCAGCTTTGGTGGACACAAGTTCTTGTTTGACTTCGGTTGGAGTTGATTTGGAGATAGAGTAGTGATCTAGTATTCTTTGGACTAGATAGGTGTAGCCCTTTTCAGTAGAAACTTCTCTCCAACGTCCTTTCTTTCTTTGATTCTTTCTTTCTCTTCTGAAATTTGCTTTATCAACTGATTGAGAATAAATTTATTCCAATCCAATTTCTCTCCAAACCAAATAGCATAAATCATCTTCATTTTATCAGTTGAAAGAGTATAGAAATTTCGAACGTGACCAATGACGTTTCGGGTAAGAAGTATTGTTAAGGTTGCGAATTCTTTCTTTTGTTGATAGATGGATCCAATGAAGTTCTTCTCCTTCTTGTTGATTGCAGTGATACTCCAAAGTTTGCTCTTTTCTTCATTTCCGAATGTGAAAGATGAAGATCCTCCGATTATGTCTAACCCGAAGACAAGTGATAGCAAATGTTCATCAACAGTAAAGCTTTTATCTTGAACAGTCGTTTTGAAGCTTTTTCCATCGTTGATAATTTCGGCATTCCTGTAGAAGTCTTTGATGCCATCTGGACATAAAGTAGTGACCTTTGTATCAATCAGGTTCTCCAATCCTCGAATCTTTTTGATCTTCTGTGCAATTTGGATTGAAAGAGTGGAGTTTGAGAATTTTTGACAAAATTCGTCCAGGCTTATAGTGATTCCTTCATCAATGTTGTAACGATCCATTGATTTTTGAGTAAGGGATGCTTTGAAATTGATTGAACAGGATTTCGTCAAGATTGCGTCTTTCAATCGTTTTCAAAATGAGAGTCGTGTCATAATCAATGAGATTATGTAGGGATGTACATCTACTTTTTCTCCTAGATTGACACGTGGCTTCGAGTGATTTGTTATGTCAGTCCAAACGTCAGATGGTAGTTGGAAAGTTTTCTGCTTTTGACCAATTTGTCCTTTATCAGCCTTTGCCTTCTCAGTTTTGTAAAGAAGTCAGTTTTCTGAGGATTTTGCAATGTGAACCGACTTTTCCCGCAAAACAGGTTTAAGTTTTCTTCGGTACCCATATCTTTTTGGGTCCGGTGAGTTAGTTACTTGAAGTATTATTTTCAGTTTCTTTGTTGAGAGAATTAAGCCTTCTCAACTCTTTTCAGGATAAACCATTACGCTCAATCTTAGTTGATTTCACAAGGATTCTTTTAGATTTATCATTTTTAGTTTCCTTGTGCAATCCACTAGATCTTCCAGTATCTTGATTTCTGAAGTTTATACTTTTTGAAGTCTCAAGACTGGGTAGGGGTGAGGAATTATCATTGCTTTTGTCAATTTTTCTAGACATTAATCTTTCAGCTAGATTTGACACCTCAATTTCAAGAAACTCATTCCAATCTTTTGCTTTGTCAAGTTCCCTATCTTTTAATTTTAGTTCCAACATAAGTTTTTCAGTTAACTTGACAAGATCAAAGTTTCTCAGACTGAGTTCAGCAGATGATAACTGATTTGAGGAATGAACCTTTTCTTGATGATTTGATGCTGTTTTAGGATTTGAATGTACATTCTTTTGTTGTTGTGATGAATCTTCTATATCAACAACCACTTGCAACAACTCCTTTCCTCCTTCTTTTGAGAGGTCTCTTAGTGATGGAACTCCTCTGGATTCATTAATGTGAACATTGAAGTTTGTATCCACTTCATCACTGAGTTGAGGTTCTGGATTTGTATATAAATTTGTCGCACTGAACCTTTCGATCATTTGATCCTGAAAATCAGATATACTTTGCAAGCAATTAGTCAGGGGGTGAATAAGCCAACTTCTAGCTCTAGACGTAGACATTGAAACTAAATGAACTTATACAGTGAGGGGTCTTCAACAATTGGATGCTCCAAACAAGTAACGGTCAGACAGATACTTCAAGTAGACAAACTGATACTGGATCAGTAATGGATCTCTTCAAAACATAAACTTGCTCCGATACCAATTGTTGGTATCGGAAACAACTGAACCTTGAAGCGGTAAACGATTTGGATCACCTTCAAAAGAGGGAACCGCTCCGATACCAATTGTTGGTCCCTTGGAAAGGCTAACACAAGTTTAGAGGGGGGGTGAATAAACTTGTCACCAAAAACTAATCCTGAGCTGGAAAAGCCCCAGGAACTGAGTTTCTTTCAAACTCAAACTGATCTTCAGTTCAGTTTTGTTCCCGTCCCTTAACTTGTGCGGAGTTCAGTTAGCTCAACTGAATATAAACCAATACTGACTTATATTTAGTCTTGTTAACTGGCAGCGGATAAGTAATAGCCTTTAGTGCAATAGATGTGTCAGTTAAGTTCTAAGACTCTCTATGTATCAGATCTGTGCTGACTCAGTGTCTAGTGTTTGCTGAGTGATAATCCAGTAAATAAAACAATCATAAATGCATAAAGTAAATCAACACAAGATTTATTTATGGAAGTTCCGGGTGGTGTAATCCCGTACGTCTCCCCTTCTCCTGTGGTGTAGGAGGTATCACTAGAATAATGAGATAACCGTTACAAAATCCTAGCACTATAACAGTCCTTCACGACACCCTAGTTTCAATGTCTACACAAAATGAAGAAAGGTGAGATTGCTCCCTTCACTCTGCACACTGATCTTTCGGAGGTTGAATTGCTCCTTCACCAGCTCACCACTAATACCATCACACAGTCCTCAGACTGCACCAACAGCTGTGGCAACCAAGTTGCAACCGTATGAAGAAAGGTAGAATTGCTCTCTTCAAACTATGCACAGCCAACCCTTTTTCACAAAGGTTAGGTTTAGAATTAATCAAGGATTAATTCAGTGAGCTGTCTGATTCTTCCGGATCTGACTTTGTAGCTCCAAGATGCCTTCTTTCCCCCTTGATGGGTTACTGGTTCTTTCTTTGAAGTCTTCAAGGCAATTCTGTTGGCTTCCCCTTTTTCTAGATATATCTGATCTGATTTTTTGTGGATCTGGATTTGGATCTTTGAATATGTGCTTGTAAAGCTCTTTTTCTGATCCTCCTCTCTCTCTTCTTTGAGTGATTCTCTTGTGTATTTATAGGGATGATGTAACGGTCACTAGCTCTTGTAGCCGTTACACTTGTCGTTTAGCCAACGTTCACATGTACGATCTTTTGTCGTATACTTAGTTTAAATTTGACAAGGCCTTAACTCAGTTTTCTACTCTTCTTCAAAACTGAGTACCTTGTATACTTAATATCTGACTTTAATTGGTTAAGTCAGAGTACACCAATCAGTTTCTTCTTATCCAGGTAACTGATAATCTTTGTCCTTAAGATTATTCAGTTTTACATGATTTATAACTCGCTTCGGTCACCACGGACTTGCTCGAATCCCGACTTATAGTCACGACTTAATCGCTTCTAACCGAGTTTGCCACCTCGCTTCTTCGTCTTCAGTAATCGAGTCCGTGTCCCTCGCTTCTTCGCCTTCTTGGATAAGCCAACTGAGTCTGTGTCCCTCAGCGAACTTATTTTCTTCAGTTCCTGCATAACTGAGTTTGAACCCTCGGTTCTTCATGTGCATATTCAGTTTTCTTGCTATAACTCAGTTTTCTTGCTGTGACTCAATTGTTCGCCTAGTTCCTATTCTATTACAATGCTTGTCCGAAACAACCTATACAAGGTTCAGACTCTAGATAGAACTTATACATTTATCTCTAGACCATTTCTTGCTTCTTCTTTTATTATGCACTATAACAGTTAGTTACGACTTCATCATCATGGGTTATAAGTGATTTGTCTAATTACGTGACGAATCATCATCAAAACATAGATAATATTTCCAACAAGTACCGAAGCCGAATACCGATCTATGGCTGTTGCCACTGCGGAGCTCACCTGGATTACGTATCTGCTGCGGGATTTGGGGGTCCGATTGTTCCAACCACCTCAGCTCTTATGTGACAATCTCAGTGCCGTGTACCTGACCGTGAATCCGTCTCTCCACTCTCGTTCCAAGCATTTTGCTCTTGACTTCCATTTTGTTCGTGAAAAGGTTGCTGTGAAACAACTCGTCACTCGTCATATCTCTTCTTCTTCCAATCTGGCGGATGTGTTCACCAAAGCGCTTCCCAAGGCTCCGTTCCAGCTCATTCGCACCAATCTTCGTGTCTGGCCAGCCTCCCACGTCAGATTGCGGGGGGATGTTAACCAGATGAAGCTGGATCGGAAGCACTCTCTTGCATCTCCACATGAGGAAGATGAAGCGGTCAGTAATGCTTCTGAAAAAGGAAAAGTGGCAAATACGAATAAAAGGAAATAAGGATTACAAGTTATATTTTATGTAATTTATATTTATTGTCTTATGTTAATTATTTTGGGTATAATTGTCATTACCACAATTAGGTTACAATTAGGGTTTCTTCCTACATTGGTAGTTCCTTATTTAAAGGCTGTAATACTTTCGGTCCATGATTATCAATAATACATACGATTGTATCTCTCTACTGTGTTCCTCAAATCTTCAATAGGAACCAAGCAAAGCCTTCATTCTTATGCACAAAAATTCATAATTTCCTTTGGTGGGTTGCCAATTGGGGTGCATGTACCGTTCAACATGTCTTTTCAAACCGTGGGCTCTAAACACAAGTTGCTTTCATACCAACTTGGAAGAAAACATGGAGAGGTTACTACTTTATAATTTACGCACAGAAAGATAGAAGTGGAGGAAACATTGAATATATTGTGTGCACTTTTGATTTCACTTGTTCCCCTTCCCTCACTATGTTTACAATGATTGGTTATTTATATGTCCACAGATTACTTAGTATACTTGAATCCTAATAAATTCTAAATGGCTTTTCATCTATACAAGAAAATATTTCACATTGCTCCATGTCACAAAAAACAAAAAATCCTACATGTATGTAAAAAAATATTTTCTTGAAATATCAAATTATTATTTCAACAATTCTTTTGTTTCGATGAATTTTTATTATGGAGCTTCGCATAGCAAATGTTAATGGTAATGAAATTGCAAAGATATAAAAACTAAGATATTTACATCATAACTCCTATATGGTGTTCAATCCCTAGAATAGTGTTCTATCCCTAGAATAAAGATAAAAAGTGGAAATTTTCTTCAAATAACTCCACAACAGAAGCCTAATCCTTATTTATTTTTAGGGTTAATGAATAATGTATCACTATTTGTGGAGCACTACCATATTTTAATGGTATCTGTTATAAAGATAAAGAGAGTGATGATGTTGGGACCTCGATCCCCGCCGGTGCAAGGTGTACCGTTCCCCCGACGGTGCATTGAAACGGTGTCGTTTCGATCCGAAACGACGCCGTCTCGATGCAATGTAAAAATAAATATATAAAAAAAAAAAAACACAAGCAAAACGGCGTCGTTTCGGATCGAAACGACACCGTTTCGTGCACTGTCGGGGCAGCTGTGCAAGCTTGCACCGTTGGGGATCTTTTCCCGATGATGTTGTGGGGTGTTTTGAATTGAGATATTGTAAAATAAGGACTTTTTTATTTTATATTATTTTAGGAATAAAAAATAAAGTTTGTGAATGCCATTAGGTATGCCAGAAAAGGCAACTGAAGAAACTGAAGCATTTTCTGCTTAAAAAAGAGTAATTAAAAAAAAACCACTATTATATACTCTTTGAGATCAATGCGGTTAAGAACACTCATTAATTTAGGTTGGTTCTATTGGCATATATCAAATTACTTTTGGCACCCATTTACTTACGGCACCACAAAAAATTATTTCGGCACCACATTGTTTTCAAAAAGACGAACGTTATTCCCACTGGTGTTCCTGACACTGACGTTGGTGTTCAAAGAGGAACACCAGTGTCACTGACATTCACTTTATAAAAGTGACACAACTTAAGGACGTCAGTCCACTGGTGTTCCTCCTTCAACACCAACATCAGTGACACTGACATTGACGTTGGTGTTAAAGGAAGAACACCAGTGGGGATTACGTTTTGTTCAGCAGAAAAAATATTCAATAAATAGGTGCCAAAAATAATTATGCGTGTGCCGATAGAACCCGCCTTAATTTATTAGTGAAAACAAGTGGTAATAAACTAAGTGAGTTATAACATTTGTGACAGTACTAAAACGTTTATTAGATCTTCACATTTTAGGCTCTAACAACCCATTACTTATAGAAACTAGAATGAAGTAAGCATTTTAAGTTGGTCCATTATCACATGATAGACATCATATATATATATATATATATATATATATATATATATATATATATATATATATATATATATATATATATATATATATATATATTTATAGTACATATGGTCAATAATCAATAATATAATACATGGACGACCCAAGATGCGGTCGTTAAAGGCACCACAGTCCACAGCGAATCAGATTTCGAGACACCACACTGTTAAATATCGAATCGATCTAAGCTTCAAATTCGACTTTACAAAAATCGAATATCTATCTTACACCTCTGTAATATCTAACATAAAACTAAGTATGGCGTCACGATAAATTCGCTACGACAAGCCCTTCATACATTATAATCAGATCTCCTCACCTCATTGATAATGACCAATTATTATAAAGTCTAATATATAAAGTAATGACACGGGCACAATCGTTGTGTCACAACAAGTGATACAACGGTCATATGCACCGTTGATCAATACATCATTACGAAGTGTAATGATAAAACTCATCATGATCAACGATGCGGATGATCGATGTATCAACTCGTTGTGACACAACGGCTGTGTCCGTATCACTACTCTAATATACATATGTGATGATGGATCATTTAAAATGATGGTTAAGGTAAGGAGCCTTGCTTTGGATGACCAGAAGGAGGAGGAGAAGAAAGCTTTGGGATATAAGGCATATATGGAGTGCCATGTTGGATGGGTCCGGGCCTTATAGAAGCCTTCGAACTTGGACTCGGATCGATTGGTCGGTAATCATCAAGATCAGCAGCATTGCCTGCTTCATTCATCTTAGGATTTGTAAATGTTCCAATGCCCTGCAAATTCCAAAGAACAAGATAGCTAAAGCACTTTCTAGCATGTACAAAAGATATATATGTGTGTATATATACACACACACACACAGAACGTGGTATTGTTTACATGTAACATACATTCTATAATTGTATATATCATCATAGCTCAAAAACTGCTAGTACCTTCAATATCCTAGTCTTCAATATCATTTTCTTCAGAGTCACTTGTCGCTGGGAAGCTAAACCTGGAATATAGTTATAGGGTAAAACACCACAACAGAAATTTAGTTAAGGGTTATATATATCAAATGGATCGGTTATACAGATACACTTGAGAGACTCTAGAAATATAGCATACGGGGCGAAAATTTACCATACGTTAAATAACTTGTGATGTTTCAATACATTAAAATAAAGAGTAACGATTATGCTGAAGAGGATGGAGTAATGTATGAAGTTCTTATCAAGAATGTAGACCGTTCACCTAATGGCGGACCTACATACAACTAAGCGGGCAACTATCCTCGTTGGTCCGAGAAAAAATATACTAATATATATACTATATCTATAATTTGTCCCCCTTTAATAATTTTATTCGCATTTAAAAATTTTATTGCCCCCTACTCGAGATCCTGCGTCCGCCCATGTGTTCAGCTATGCAACAGAAAACAGGAAAAACCGGAGTACTCACATGATCAGTTGAAAACGTCTGTTAAAAATGAATTCATTAATTTATTTAATATATATATTGTTTTCTTAATAAATATAAATATATATATATATATATATATATATATATATATATATATATATATATATATATATAGATGTAACAAATAAAAATAAAATAAGAACCAAAATTAGGCTAAACCATTGGGTTTTCTAATAATTTGGTTTGGTTTGGTTTGAGTTAGTATTTTTTTAAACCAACCCGACTAATACTATGAAAAAGTCAATCCAAACGAACCCAACCCGATCCAAGCTCAGCCTTAAAATTAGCGTACACACTTATTCAATACACCAAAATGTAAGAGAATTTGTTATAATAAATACTACAGTACATCACTTATTACACTCACTAATTCATCAAAAGTTACATATAATAAGTAATTGCAAATAAATACTTCTCCTAATTAATCAACAACCGACAACCCAAATGCTTTCAAATGTTAGTTAAATCATTATTTCCAATTATTCGACACTACCTCAGATGATTAGAGTCACAAAATTAATTGTTAGAGGATACTTTGCAAAAGAAAAAGATAGTAATAATTTATTTTCAGGCCTTATAGTAATAATGGGAAATTAGGGATAATGACACAATCTGGAATATTTTTAAGTAAACGTGGCAGCTATATATTTTTTTAGGGAGAATGACAACTGCATAATTTTCATAGCGAGAAGAACAAACAATGAATCCCGAATCAGTGAATCTCCCCAGTGAATCCCGAAATCAGTGAATTTCGACAGTTAATCTCAAAAATCAATGAATTTCGACAATGAATTTTGAAAATTAGTGAATTTCGACAGTGGATTTCGGCAGTGAATTTCGAACACAAGTCAATTTCGACAGTGGATAAATAGTTTTGTCATTTATGCAAAAGTTTCAAAAGACTGTCCTTCTACTCAATTGATGAAATATTTCCGTCATTCTCCCTCATTCCCCATAGTAATAATTTATCACAGGAAACACAAAGCTGAAATTTTACATAGAAAAAGATGGCACAATTGAAAAAGGTAGGAATATATAGAATAATTAATCTTACCAGGACTAAAAGGAATGGTGTCTTCAGTTGAGAGAGCAAAGGACATGAAAGCAAACACACTAAACATAACCCAGAAAACAGAAACCTTCATCTTTATGTTTTCTTCCTCGTTGAAAATTAATCTGCAATCTTTTAAACGAAAGAAAATAGAACGAATAGTAAAAAATAAAAATAAAAACAAAGTTAAGTTTGAATTTTCTCAGAGCAAAACAGAAACTCCGGCCTTTAAATAAGCTCAACCCATTGGAAACTTAATTTCAACTCTAGCTAGGAAGGTCTATGTCTTGACCCGGGATTTCTTTGAAACCGTTTAATTAAGTTGCCCAGAATATCCGGAAGGATAAGAAGAAATTTTGAATATTAATCTTGCCCATGTCGAACGAGAGAGTTTTTAATGGATGAAAAAGAAATTAAGGTGGTCATGTGGGATATACATGATGGACAATCAGGAAGTGGTAAGGGTAGTAATGGAGAGTAATTGTGGCTCTCTGTGTTGTTGTTGTTGTTGTGAAAAATAAAAACAGTGTGAGTCGAAATAAATGCTAACATGCACCGGAAAACGAGCCCTGCAGGCGGAATCCACTCTTTCATCTTCAAGATTAATTGCCCTCTTGGATTTTGGACACGCCAACTCTTGATTCATCGTTTGGTGTTTCCATATAAATTGATTTAATTTGCATTAATGTCGATGAAACAATACTACTAGAGCAATGATACAGGGAACCATATCGATTGATCTCGAACCATATCGATTGATCTTTATCTGGACCACTATCAATGAATATTTTGAAATAGATTATTTGGATGATTGATGATCTTAGACCATACACATCATCAATTATCTAATGGTCTAGCTTTGTTATTATCCTTGTGTTTGTTACACTATCTACCTAGGGAATCTAGCTAGCAGGTAGTAGTCCCTTCTGCAAGATAAGTTTTTGTATTAGTAAGAAACATTCGGCTGTAATCTGGGAGATAATGAGAATGAATATGATGTTATCCTCCTTTCTATTTTTCTAAGTTGGTATCAGAGCTAGGATTCATGGCGTCTTCAGCTTCTTCTCCGGCTGTGACGACCATTGCCGCCACAAGCACCCTTGACACTTCGACCATGGCAGCAACTCATACTTCAGCGCCAGTCGTCTCCACCACAATAGGGGCTTCCATGGCTATTCCCGGCGTTTCATGGCCAGCTTCACTATTTCCATCTTCAGCTTCACTGTTTCCATCTCTTACAGGAATAACACCTCCGATTATCTCTACTGGTGCACCTTTTTCTGGGTTCTTCTCGACGATGGCTCCACCTCGCACTCCGATTACTCCATTGACAGGTTCAATTGGTTCTCATCCTCCTCCTAGTTTAATTCCTAGTATGCATGCCAGTGATTCCACCTCTTTACTTAGATCTACTTGCACGGTCAAACTAAATCGGGAAAACTATCTTCTATGGAAATATACAATACTTCCTATTGTTAAAGGGTACAAGTTAGAGGGGTTCTTGTTTGGTACTCTACCTAGACCAGCATCACTGGAGTCTGGAATGAATCTGCAGTTGTCCTCTGCAATTGAGTATTGGGATTCTACTGATCAACTTTTAATGGGTTGGCTCCTAAGTTCAATGACAGAACAAGCCTTGTCCGAGGTCATTGGCTGTAACACTTCCTTTGAAGTATGGAGTACACTGGAAAGTCTCTTTAACTCTCATTCAGAGGCAAGAATGCTTGAGTATAAAACTGCTCTCACCAAAACTGAGAAGGGGAACAGGTCTATGGGTGATTACCTGGCCCTTATGAAATCCTATTCTGACAAGTTACTAGCTGCTGGTTACCCTATATCAAAGTCTGAACTTATCCTGGCAGTTCTTGGTGGGTTGGACAGAGACTATGAGTCTGCTATTGTCAATATTACGGCAAGAGTTGGATCTATGAGCTGGCAAGAAGTCCAATCTCAGCTTCTTACTCATGAAAGGCTGGTTGCTAGGTTCAATCCCTCTACTGGTTCCAATCCCTCAGTGAATTTAACACAGATGTATTCTAGAGGATCAAATTTCTCTGATTCCAGAGCTCAGTTTCAGCAATCTAATAGAGGAAGAGGTGGAAATAGAGCTGGAAGATCCAGAGGTAGAGGTGGTGGCAGGACTAATGCAAACAATAGAAGTGTTTGTCAGTTGTGTGGTAAAAATGGACACACTGTTCTTGAATGCTGGCATAGGTTTGATGTGAATTTTACAGGTCCAAGTCAGAATAACAATGCCAGACCTACTGGAAATCAGAATGGTCCTAGACCAGCTGCTTATATGGCCACTCCTCAGTCTGTGGCAGACTCTTCATGGTATATGGATAGTGGAGCAACTAATCATGTTACAGGGGACCTCAACAATCTGCACTTAAGCTCAGGGTATACTGGTTCTGACACACTTGGAGTAGGTAATGGTGAGCAGCTCCATATTTCTCATATTGGTCAGTCCAAAATTCCTATCACACACTCATCACAAGCCCTTAAACTTAATTCTATGCTTCATGTCCCTACCATTACTAGAAATTTACTTAGTGTCTCTAAACTCACATGTGATAATGATGTTGTCATTGAATTTAATTATTCCTTTTGTGTTGTGAAGGCCAAGAAAACAGGGATACCTCTTCTCACAGGAACTCTGGAGGGTGGTCTGTACAAGATGGGCAATCTACCTAAGAGTGTTATGAGCTCTCCTTAATCCAATCAATCCAATCACTTCTCTTCAAGCAAGTCTGCTTCTGTTTTTCTGGTTGAGTCTAGTAGAATTCAGGCTCATAATGTCAATAAAGATCCTAATGTTTGGCATAGGAGACTAGGCCATCCTTCTTCAAGGATTCTGAGTCAGATCCTGCAAACTTGTAATGTTTCCTTGAATGAAAAGCTTCTGTTTTGTGAATCTTGTCAATTTGGCAAATCTCATGTCTTACCTTATCCTTTATCTACTTCTCATGCTAGCAATATTTTTGATCTTGTGCATATTGATGTCTGGGGTCCATCACCTACTAAGTCTACTAATGGTTACACATATTATGTGCACTTTCTTGATGATCATACTAGATATACTTGGCTTTATCCTCTAAAACAGAAATCTGAAGTGTATAACATAATTCAACAGTTTCAAAAGATGGTTGAAAATCAGTTCTCTACCACTATCAAGTGTATCCAGTCAGATTGGGGGGGAGAATATAGGAGTATTGAGTCCTACTTAAAAGATCAAGGTATCATGTTTAGACATCCTTGCCCTCATGCTCATGGACAGCATGGTAGGGCTGAAAGAAAGCATAGACATATTGTGGAATTAGGTCTTACTCTTCTTGCTTAGGCCTCCATGCCACTGAGTTTTTGGTGGCTTTCAGCAGGCTACCCTGATCATAAACAGTCTTCCAACTCCTGTCCTCAACCATATGTCCCCCCATGAGTGTCTATTTAAAGTCAAACCAAATTACAGACAATTTAAGGTGTTTGGATGTGCCTGCTATCCACATCTTAGACCTTTTCAAACCACTAAATTTCAGTTTCACTCTAGTAAATGTGTTAATCTAGGAATCAGTCCTGTGCACAAAGGATACCAGTGTTTGGACATGAGTGGTAGAATTTATGTCACTAGAGATGTCATATTTGATGAAAACACTTTTCCCTTTGCTACTGGTTTTTCTCAGGGTCCAAATAGGGCTGTTCATGTGCTTGATAATTCTGATAGTTGGTTCTTTCTGCCCTCTAAATCTAAGGAAACTCATAACACTCCTCCAGTTGCAAGATGCAGTACAGACACTCCAGATGCTTCTGCAGGTATGCCGGGTCCTGATACTGAACTTCCCCTATACTCTCCTTATCCTACATCTCATATTGTTCCTGTTAGCACTCCTGATTCTCCACTTAATAATTCTCCTGGTGATCCACCTCAAATAGATTCCAGTCCATCCTCAAATTCCTACCAGTCACCACCTGTCCTTAGTCCTACTTATACTTCTTCTTCTTCCATATCAGAATCTTCATCTACACCTACACCTCCTCCAAACCCCAAACACCTCAATACTCATCCTATGCTTACTATAGCCAAAAGGGGTATTTTCAAACCCAAAGTCCTTTCTGCTGTGGCTTCCACTACTGAGCCCCAAAGTGTGTCAGAAGCTCTATCCTGTACTGAGTGGAGGTGTGCAATGGAAGAAGAGTATAAGGCACTTTTGAAAAATGAAACATGGACTCTGGTTCCTCCATCCTCTAATCAAACTGTGGTAGGTAGCAGATGGATATACAAACTTAAACTCAAACCTGATGGTTCTATACTAAAACACAAGGCAAGGCTTGTAGCTAAGGGCTTTAGCCAAACATATGGAGTGGATTTCACTGAGACTTTTAGCCCTGTTGCCAAAGCTCCTACCATCAGAGTTGTGCTTTCCTTGGCTGTTACCTTTAACTGGCCTATTAATCAAGTGGACATTAACAATGCTTTTCTTAATGGTCCTCTTAAAGAGCCTGTGTACATGTCTCAACCTGAAGGCTATGTGGATCCAACCAGACCACACTACATCTGCAAGCTACAAAAAGCCCTGTATGGGTTGAAGCAGGCCCCAAGAGCCTGGTTTGAAGCTTTAAAAACTCAGCTGATACTTTGGTCTTTCAAACAGTCTGTTTGTGACAATTCTTTGTTTATTCTCAAAACAGCAGGACACATCCTAATTGTGTTAGTTTATGTTGATGATATCTTGGTTACAGGAAGCTCAACTACACTGATCAACAAGTTCATTCATATGCTTGATTCTAAGTTCTCTCTCAAGAATCTGGGCCCTGTATCTCATTTTTTGGGCATGCAAGTATCAAGGGATTCCTCTGGTCTATATCTGAATCAAAGTCAGTATGCCATTCAACTTCTTGCAAGATTGGGATGTGAATCACTCAAGCCTTGTCCTACTCCCATTGTACCTGGAAGGAAACTTGAAGACAATCCAGGAGAACCTTTTAGGAATGTCACTATGTACAGGAGTGCAATTGGAGGGTTACAATACTTAACCTGTACTAGACCAGATATCACATTTGCTATGAATTATCTAAGCAAGTTCATGCAGAATCCACATCTGGAGCATTGGAAGGCTGTAAAAAGGTTGCTGAGGTACATTATTGGTACCCCCAAACATGGACTGCATTTCGAACCATCATCATGTCTTAATCTAGCAGGTTTTTCAGATGCAGATTGGGGAGTGTCTACAACTGATAGGAAGTCTGTTGGGGGCTATTGTGTTTATCTTAGAGAATCCCTTACCTCATGGAGTTCAAAGAAACAAGATGTTGTTTCAAGGTCAAGCACAGAATCTGAGTATAGGGCATTAGCAAATGCCACTGCTGAAATCAAGTGGATTACTTATCTTCTGGCTGAATTACAAGTTAGACTTGCTGCTAGACCTACAATATGGTGTGACAACACCAGTGCCTCCTTTCTAGCTCAGAATCCAATATATCATGCAAGAACTAAGCACATAGAGATAGATGTGCACTTTGTAAGAGATGAAGTCCTAAACAAGAAGTTGACAGTCTGCTATATACCATCCTCTGATCAAGTTGCAGACTGCATGACCAAACCCCTGCCTATATCTCAGTTTCAGTTGTTTAGAGACAAACTCAATATGTTTCCACCACCATTGAGTTTGAGGGGGGATGTTAAGAAATAGATTAAAGTTTGGATGATGTGGCATGATCTTAGACCATACACATCATCAATTATCTAATGGTCTAGCTTTGTTATTATCCTTGTGTTTGTTACACTATCTACCTAGGGAATCTAGCTAGCAGGTAGTAGTCCCTTCTGCAAGATAAGTTTTTGTATTAGTAAGAAACATTCGGCTGTAATCTGGGAGATAATGAGAATGAATATGATGTTATCCTCCTTTCTATTTTTCTAAGTGTGTCAATTGATTGTGTGAATCCGTCCTATATTATAAGTCATCATAGCTTTATACACATAGATTAAGAAACTAAATAAATTATCCAACTTTGATAGTTTGGACTAAATGCCCATATAGGCTAATTAGAATAAAGAAAAGCTTTAGAATAAGGTATAAGGATAAAACAAGAAACAAGTTATTAATTATTGCGTTGAAATGTGAGAATAACTTATATTCTGGAACGAATGAAAAATACTAGGATGACTTATAATTTAAGACGGAGGAGTACTACAAGTCATTCACATTGACGATGACAAATTATGCCACCTAATGAATCCGGGCCTGAATGAATCTAGTGATGAATACCCAAAACCCTAATGCCTCAATAATGTGGTGGTTGGTTTTATGATTTGCGGCTGAGTCTAAGAGCTTGTCTTAGATTGCCTACGTATCATGTAATTGTCCAGGAATCAAACCTTACGTAGTTCCTGGAACGTGGTATTTATAATGATAATTAATGCACGCCCCAACCCTAATATTAGGTCGGTTTAGGCTATTGTCATATTTACCCTTGATGGGCCTTGCCCCTTGCCCAAGTTATCATACTTATAATGGGCCTTTGTAGCTGGTGCGGACTCTTCCCTCGACGCCGACTTAAATGACTTGCGGTAACCGACTCTGGGAACCTTATCATGCACTACTCGAATGTCGATCAGCGTAGACTACCTCGAGTATCGACATGCGTACCTTGGTACTTATTCGTAGCGTGTGGACCAACCGATGGACGACACGTGGAGGGGTGAAATCTCGTATCATCATAAGTCCCCCAGACTTGAGAGAGGTGACTCTCGTTGTCCGAGGTCAAATCTGCCATTTTGAAATCGTCTTCGAGTTGGATCATCGTTTGGGCGGGAAAAAGCCCTAACGCTTCGCCTGCCACCTGTCACTCCAGCCAATCGTGGCATTGCATCATGACGTCACAGCGCACTAACGCCTCATCTTCCGTCAACCGTAACGTCATGCCTTGATTCTTGCAATTTGTTGGGGGGTATAACTCCTTACAACTCCCTCAATCACGTCCTTTCACATTATTTGAAGATCTTTGCTAGCATAAAAGGGAGAGAAAGAGTTGGAGAAGAGATCTATGTGCCATTTCCTTCACTTAATCCCAAAACACCAAGTAAGCATCTTTTTTGGTTTCTACCTCTTCTTCTTCTTTCTCTTTTATTTATTCATGTCTAGCAGTGCTACTGAGTCTGATAGGAGTAGTGAATCACCTTCTCACACCCGAACTTCGTTGCCTACTGCTTCTGATCATCCTCCCCAACCAATTTCAGACGACCCCATAGGTGTTCTTAGGGCACTCCCAGCAGAAGCCATATATGGTGTCCTATCCCTAAAATGAAAATAAAAAATAGAGTTTACCCCAAAATAGCTTCCACAGCAGAGTCCCTATCCCTATTTATTTTTAGGGATATGAACAGTGCATCCCTACTTGTGGGGATGCACTATTCACGCCCTAAACATATTTAATTATTAAAAATTATAGGGATAGGGATGCTGCTAGAGTGAAATAATAAATATTTAATGTGTATAAACATGGTTGTGAGGTAGAATATGTATTATTTAATATTATTTGAAATGTTATAGTGATAAGGATAGGGATGCTGTTGTGGAGTTTTTGGATTGAGATGTTGTAAAATAGGGATATGTATTATTTTATATTATTTTAGGGATAAAATTTGGTGCTTCTGCTGGGAGTGCCCTTAGGGAACCAAAGAAATTAGTGACTAGGATGGAGGGGAAGGGTCCTAAAGGTTGTCTTACTACCATTTCCTCCGATGATATTGGTAGAATCCGGCCAAAGTTTGGCCTTGCCAGCCCCCATTTTGAAATCCAACTACCTTCCGGCCAACATCAATACGCCGATGAGCCTCCGGAGGGGTTTTGCTCGGTCTACAAAGCCCAGCTCTCCAGTGGATTGAGATTTCCACTGTGTCCGGCCGTCATAGCTGTTCTACACCATTAAGAGATAAGTGTATCTCAGTTAGGCCCCAATGCCATTAGGATTCTGATGGGGTTCGTGAGAGCATATTGAGTTGCCGGGGTGCGCTTCTCGATCCCCCTCTTTCGCTATTACTATAAGATGGCAAGCATGCCGGACAAGATGTGGTACACCTTCCAGCGAAGGACCAATTGACACGAGTTTGTGTCCAGAGGACATTCATCACACGGGGACTGGAAGCCTCGATTCTTCTTCCTACGTCATGGCTTAGGTAACCCCTACATCGGAAAATGGAGGTCGAGGGGCAAAAGAAACGATAAACTGGACAAGGGTCTAGCCCCTCAAGAGGCCCGTATAATGGACGGCTTCTGTTTCGAGATGGCCACCCGAGATCTAAGCCTTCTTTATGACCTGGCATTTCTAGAAGAGGCAGGGCCGGTGCCTTACGGGAATCTTCACTCCCTCGACCAAGAGAACTGTAGGATATTTCTTCGTTTATTGTATGCGTTTTTCTTTTCCGATATCTGCAACTTGACATTTTGTTGATGCTAACCTTATCTTTTCTTTCGCAGTGGGAAAGTTCTCTCTTATCACCGACCCTACTCACATTCCCCAGTCGAAGAGTAGGGCTGCTCTACCTCTCGGGGATAAAGCGGCTCCTATTGCACAGATTTCCGAGGCAAGGGCACCTCCCACGGCCGGAGAAGGGAGTTATGTCCAGCCCGAGATAACTCCTGCTGGTGTCGAGTCGACGATTCCAGATCGTTTCCCCCCCCCCCCCCCGACCACAAACCACCGGTGACTTACTTGTCCGCCATGGTTCGTTGCGAGATGAGGACGAAGAGGACCTGGTTGATGTAACTCCACATGTCGTGGGGAGAGTCGAGGAAACAACGGCATGACCCAAGAGAAGGCCGACTCTTTTATTTTTGCTGGATAATGTATCTCTCTTTTTATTTTATTTTTCTCTCGACAGACACGACACCCTAGCAAGGAAGCCGCCAAGAGGTTGAGCGCGCCGCCGAGTCGGAAGAAAATTTAAAGAGGACAATCCGAAATTTGATGGACGAAAGTGCCAGGAATGGTGCCGCTGTAGCCGGTCTGGAGACCCAACTGGAAAATCATGCAAGAGCAGCAGACTCCGAAATAGAGAAGCTGAAGGCCGAGATCACATTTCATAAAGGTGAGCTGTCTACCTCTGTTAGCGATTTGAACAAAGCTCGAGGCGACTGGCTGGTCCTGGAGAAGAAGCTGACCGAACTGTCGGTGGACCATGAAAAGATGCAGAAAGAGCACTATGCCTCTCTGGCCGAAGTTAAGCAGGCTTGGACGGAGAGGGATGCAATGCGGGTCGAACTGGGGAGTGTTCCATCCCAGATCGAGGAAACCAAGAGAAGCGCCATCGCCGACTATCGGAAGTCGAATGAACTCGACGATGATCTAACTTTGATGATGCGCATGGCGATGATGGGTGGTTACACTCTGGCCGTGAATCACCCTCGGAGGTCTATCCCGAGTTTGATGTGGGCAAACTTGTTGTGCCACAATTCTACGAGCCCGAGGCGGAGAAGATATAAGACCAGTATATCGAGGAGTTCCAACGAGGGAATCTCTAGCTCGGAAATATGGTCCATCGACCTCTGCACAAGCCGCTAATCCCGAGCCGACCCTCGACGATGCTTCTTAGTTGTTGCTCTCTTGAATTTCGCTTTTGTTGAATTTTTTATTCGAACTTTTTCTGTATAATTTCCTTAATCATACTTTAACTTGCTTTGGCTGGTCTTGTCGACCTGACCAAATGTTACATTGATTTTGCTTCATTTTTTGCAATATTTTATTTCCTTCTCTTTTTGTTGTCTATCTGTCATGTTTTGATGTCTTTTAGATCTTCGCTTGTCGACCCTTTGGCTCTGTTTGCTGCTTGTTTTAACGATGTCGTGTTGCCCCCCAAGTGTATTATGAACCTTTGGTTCTTATTGCACTTGTGAGTCTAGTTTAATTGAGATCGACTTGGTCACCGTAGCATTTTTTGTCTCACGGACTAGTTCTGCCATAGATGTATCGATTCTTTGGGCGTTTGGTCCGACTTTGCGAACCGTCCCTCTACCTTACCCTTTTTTGCCCATTGGGCTCGTTTGGCTTTTGGCTGGTCAATTTTTTGGGCGTTCGGTCCGACTTTGAGAACTCTCCCTTTGCCTTAGCATTTTTTGCCTATTAGGCTCGTTTTGCTTTTGGCTATATTGAGGGATCCGACTTGCGGATGATCCCCTCTCATAGTCGACTGCATTGCCTTTGACATTTTCTATCGCATTAGACTCGTAATGTTAAGGCTGTACATCCTAACAAACATAAAAGCATCTCGAAAAAGACATGTTTATTAGAACATTCACGAAATTGTCAAACACACTTATTACAAAATGTGAAAACAAGAATGAATCGACATAAGGATTAATTAAACGTAATACTTCCTCAGATTATTGGCGTGCCATTGTCGAGGAACCGTGGTTTCATCTGCTCGTCCGAGTTGGTGGGATCCCTTGGGGTGAACCTTCAAGATCTGATACGGCCCTTCCCAGTTCGGGTCTAACTTACCAGTCGCTTCATGTCGGCTTGCTTCATTCTTTCTGAGGACCAAATCTCCGACTTTGAAGTATTTGTACTTGACCCTGGAGTTATAATACTGCGAGATCTTCTGTTTATACCTCGTCATTCGAGCTGAAGCTATTTCTCTTCGCTCCTCAACGCTATCTTTTTCATGTTGAAGTTCGGGATCGTTGGTTTCGATATTGTACGCTAAAACCCGAGGAGAGGGAAAACCGATCTCGGCGGGAATTACTGCCTCGCATCCGTAGACCAGAGAGAAGGGTGTTTCTCCTGTCGACGAATTTGGAGCTGTCCTATACGACCATAGGATGCTCGGAAGTTGTGCTGCCCAGTCTCGGCCTTCGGCTTCTAGTCTCTTTTTCAACCCTAGCATGATCTGTCGATTTGTCTACTCGACCTGACCATTTGCTTGTGGGTGTGCCACCGAGGTAAAGTGCTGGCTGATATGATATTCATTACACCATTCTCTAACTCTTTGATCTTCGAGCTGAGAGCCATTGTCTGAGATCAGAGCCCGGGGAATTCCATACCTGCATAAAATATAGACCCACAAAAATTTCTTGATGGTCGCTGCTCTGATGTCGGTCAAAGCCTTGGCCTCGACCCATTTCGTGAAGTAGTCCACTACGACGACCACGTATCGGTTGTTACCTGGAGCTCGGGGTAAGGGTCCGACGATGTCGACGCCCCACTGATCAAAAGGCCAAGCTGACGAGATGATGTTCATTTCTTGGGCCTGTTGATGGGTGATATTATCGTGGATTTGACAAGTCCTACACCTCTGAACCCGGTGGTTTGCATCTCGTTGCATCGACGGCCAAAAGTACCCGGCTAGCTTACATTTTTGGGCAAGCATCCTAGCTCCGCAATGGTTTCCACAAGCCCCTCTGTGAATTTCTTCGAGAAGATATTCACCTTCTTCTTCTGATTCACATCTTATTCATGGCGCTACAAAAAATTTCGATAAAGGATAGAGTCGAAGAAAGCATGCCGCGCTGACCAAAGTCGGATTTTTCGTGCTTGCACCTTGTCGGATGGTAGAATTATGTCCTTAAGGTAAAGGGCTATTGGATCCATCCAAGTCGCCTGTTGAGTGATAATGGGAGAAAGCCTGACGGAGCAATGCCGCGTGGAGGTAGAAGGCCTACGCGGCTGCACTTCTGATTCCTTGTAGCTTCTGTCTGTCAACAACTCGACTAAGACTTTCTTGCTCGAGATGAAGTTCGAAGCTAATTTAGATAAGGCATCGGCTCTCTTGTTTTGACTTCTGGGGACATGCTCTATCTGAACTGATTTGAACTTAGGTATGAGGCTTTGGCTTCATGGTTTCTTCCTTGGCTTCATACTCCCCACTAATATGATTCACCACCAACTACGAGTCGCTGGACACTAGTAGGTTATCGACTCCTAATTTCAAAGCAAGTTTCAGACCTGTGATCATAGCTTCATATTCGGCCTCGTTGTTCGTTGCTTTGAAGTCGAACCGATGGGTGTATGGAAACTCTTCACCTTTCGGGCTGATTAACAGGATTCCGGCTCCTGCCCTCTCTTTGCTTGACGCCCCATCGACTTGGAGAGTCCACTGTTCTTTGGTACTTTGCTTCTCTTGCTCGAGTTGGATGGAAATTCCTTCGGCTAAAAAATCTGCCAGGGCCTGGGCCTTAACCGCAGTTCGAGGCACGAACTCGATGTCATACTGAGCCATTTCCACTACCCATTTTGCTAATCGACCCGAAATGTCGGGCTTTGCTAAGATATGCTTCAGTGGTTGGTCAGTAACCACCGTGATGGGATGGGCTTGGAAATACGGCCTCAGTCTTCTCTAGGCGTGCACCAGACATAACGCCAACTTTTCTGCTGGTGAGTATCGGATCTCGGGTCCATGCAACGCTTTACTAACAAAATAAATTGGCACTTGGCCGTGGACCCCTTCCCGAATTAGAACTGCACTCACTGCTTCTTCACATACTGCCAAGTAAACCAACAATTTCTCTCCTTCTCGAGGGGAGGTGAGAGTGGGTAGTTCCGATAAGTAGGCTTTCAAGTCTTCGAAGGCTGTCTGACATTCTTCATCCCAATGGAAAGGACTGGGCTTACGAAGAATCTTAAAAAATGTTAGTGCGCGTGTTGAGGGCGGCCATTCGACCGGTAAGTCTCTGTACTTCCTTTATATTCCGAGGTGCGGGCATATTTTTTAGAGTGTCGATCTTATCCGGATTCGCTCGAATTCCGTCTTTCGAGATCATGTAACCCAAAAACTTCCCCAACCTGACCCCAAAGTTGCACTTTTTCAGATTTAACTTCATCTTCGTTTCCCTCAACACCTCGAATACTTCCCGAGCATCTACCAAATCCTGCTTCATGGATCGACTCTTGATGAGCAAGTCGTCTACATACACTTCCATACATCTGCCGATCTATTTAGCGAATATCTTGTTGACTGCTCTCTGATATGTAGCCCCGGCGTTTTTCAAACCAAACGGCATGGTTACATAGCAGAAAGTGCCGAATTCCGTAATGAAAGCCGTCTTCTTAGCGTCTCGAGGATCCATTAGGATCTGATGGTATCCCTTGTATGCATCTAAAAAACCAAGCACTTTGAAGCCAATAGTATAGTCTATTAACCTGTCGACTTTTGGCAATGGATATGATTTCTTTGGACATGCTTTATTAAGGTCGGTGAAATCCACGCACATACGCCAGCTGCCATCAGGTTTTCTGACCAACACTGGGTTGGCGAGCCATTCTGGGTAGAACACTTCTCTTACTATCTTGGCTGTTAATAACTTCCCGACTTCCTTCTCTATGGCTTCGACTCGATCATGCGTGAAGCTCCTCTTTTTCTGTCTAACTGGTTTATGGGCTTGATCTATTTCAAGTTTATGAACCGCGATATCCGTGGATAGTCCCGGCATGTCATCAGCCCTCCAAGCAAAAACGTCTCTGAACTCAGTTAGCAGCTCGACCAGTGATTGTTATTCTTTGGCCGGGATCCATATCCCGACTTGTACACACTGATCATCTTTGCCTTCCCATAGATGCACATTTTCGACCAGATCAACCGAGATCCAACTCTTCTCCCCTTCTTGAATACAAGCGTCGATGTCTTTTTTCAAGTCGTCACAATCCTCCGTTGTATGACCTATATCCTCATGAAACTCACAATACTTTCTGGGATTTCTCTTTTCTCGAGGCTTTTTTAGCGGTCTCGGTTTCTTGGCTATGCCCTTCGAGATCATAATAGATAACACTTCCCCGAGATCGATTGAGGGGGATGAAATCTTATCGCGTAGAGCTCCTTTCTTTCCCAGACGATCTGAGACGGGCGCTGAGATGCGGTCCCAGACTGTCGGCTTGTTCTCGGTGTTCTGTCCTTTGGACTGATTCTTATTCGGACCTCGAGTGTCCTTCTTCGAATCCATCCAATCAGATTGGGTGTTCCTACGCACTGCCTCTTCCCTTGACAAAATCTATGTACCACATTAACACATTCATCCATGGTACGAGGGACATCTCTGCTCAACTTCATATATAACTTTGTATTACTCAGCCCTCCCACAAATTATGTGATCAGAAGTCGATCATCGGCATTCTCGACGTGCATGGCTTCGAGATCAAATCTCTTCGGATAGTCTATCACCATTTCATCTTTTTTCTGCTTCATATTCAGGAGGTGCGTAGCACTTAAATGGAATTTTTTGTTTTCTATGAACGCATCTCAAAATTTTTGGGCTAGCATAGCAAAACTAGAGATTGACCTGGGTCGTAGCTAGGTGAACCATTCTCTGGCTCGACCAACGAGCAGTGTCTCGAAAGCCCGACATCGCATTGCATCAGGTGCGCCGTCCAACCTCATCTAGGATAGATACCTGTGTAGATGGTCCTCTGGATCGGTGGTGCCATCATAAGGTTCTATTTTCGGAGCCATGTTTGGTTTCGGGTTGGATTGGGATTAAATTGAATCATGAGAGAGAAAATAAAATAAAATAATGTAAAGTAATGATTATAAAGTTGAAATGTTGTATTGAAATTTGTGTTGATGAAGAAATGATTGGTGAGAGAAATTTTAATAAAATATTATATTGATAAAGTAATGGTTGAATAGTGTGGGTGGTGAATAAAATGAATTGATTAATATTATTTTATTTGTTGATGGTGAAATGATTTGTGAGAGAAATATTAATAAAATAATAGTAAATAAGATAGTGAGTGAATAAAATATTGAGTTGGATCCAAATGGATCCAACCCAGCCTGAAACCAAACAGGGGCAGGTAAATATGAATTTACAAAAGGCTTTATATTCGGGTGTGGTAGTACCTCTACCCGGATAGTTCTTAATATCCTTCAAAGATTTCTTTGGGGAAATCCTCGATTTCTTTTGTGAAGGGCGATTCTATCCACAGTGAGACTTGGTTTTTGCCCAAAATAACGTCCAGTTCCTGCCTAACGCTATCCTCATCCAGTCTTTCATGTTTTCATTGAATCTCACGTTGTTTTTTCTCCACGGAGCTGGACGATGCACTGATCTCTTCCATAGGGATTTGCTTGGCGTTGTCTGCGGCTTTCTTCTTGCCGCCGTCTGCATGTTTCTGCGCCATGAACGCCTCCGCTATGATTCTGGACATCAGTTCGCGATCCGCCGCTGCCAATTGATCTACGATGACCTGATGTTCCGGGGCGCCTTGTTTTTCCTTTGGGGGATTTTCATGGATATGATCTAAAACCGGATCATTTGTTCCTTGTGGACCCAAATCTTTGTGCTCATTGAGCTGCGAACCCTGTTGACTGTGGCTTTGGAAGTGGTTTTCCTAACGGTCTTATCCTTGGAAGGCATCGTGATCTTGGTGAATTCAACAGTAGAAGGCCCTCCTTCTAGCGCCAATGACAATGACAAATTATGTCACTAATGAATCCGGGCCTGAATGAATCTAGTGATGAATACCCAAAACCCTAATGCCTCAAGAACGTGGTGGTTGGTTTTATGATTTGCGGCTGAGTCTAAGATCTTGTCTTAGATTGCATACGTATCCTGTAATTGTCCAGGAATCAAGCCTTATGTTGTATTTATAATGATAATGCACGCCCTAACCCTAATATTAGGTCGTTTAGGCTATTGTCATATTTACCCTTGATGGGCCTTGCCCCTTGCCCAAGTTATCATGCTGATAATGGGCCTTCGTAGCTGGTGCGGACTCTTCCCGCGACGCCGACTTAACCGACTTGCGGTAACCGACTCTGGGAACCTTATCCTGCACTGCTCGAATGTCGATCAGGGTAGACTACCTCGAGTATCGACATGCGTACCTTGGTACTTATTCGTAGCGTGTGGACCAACCGATGGACGACACGTGGAGGGTGAAATCCCGTATCATCACACATCAACCAAATTGTAATCTTATTAGTGGTAGACTCAGAAAGACTTTTCATTTAGACAGCCGAACAAATTCGAATATTCACTGACGATATTGACAATGTTTTTATACGAATAGTATTTAACATCAAACTGCATCGTTGATGCCAAAAAGAAATCGCATCTCAGTACTTTGTCTATGGTAATCGATGCCCTTTGTAACTTTCTACTTTTGATTATCATGTAATACTATAAGTTTTATTTTGTTAGGTGTAGTGTCCGAAAGAAATTTTTGGTAATTGTTTTATTATTAATAAATGACTGGTTTATTTATCATCTTATTATTTGCTTCGTCTCATAAGTGATACACTGCTGAAAACCCAAGTTGTATCATACGTAGCCATATAACTTAGTGTGTGTCACACGTGACGGTTATGTTTATGGTGATATAATTGAACTATTAGTCCGTGGTCAACTTAATCAAAGTATGAGGTCTATTTATTAAACCATAATTAATGTGCCAAGAACATTTTATGACCGTCTTATCCGGACAGTCGATGTTTGGTATGTTATTTATATATGATGTAGTCATATAACACTGGACCGATTTAATCTGAATTTTTCATATAATTATATGATTGAGAAATCTTATTAAATCACAAGATAATCATATATGAATTAGCTTTAACATGAAGTGATTGCAGACTCGTTCTTGTTTCAAGATAGAGTTTGATGTGTTCGTTAAGGATTACTAAGTGACGCGGTCCAAATCACTTTCATGTTGCACTATCAAGAATGAGTAGCACAGAATGTGTTTAACATATATGGTATTCATTCCTTCCTGCAGGAGTAGAAAGATAACTCTCTTATTTGTTAATCCAAAAATTTTACTAATCGATTGACCGAGTTCATATTGGTTATGAACTAATTGACCATTGGTGGGTTAATGGTAAATAAGGATAAGATGTAATGAAAAAAATTTACGGAAACTTTCCCACTTCATTGCGGATAGTCTATGGAGTGTTAGTATTAATGTAATGATTATATCAATGAACACTTATTGACTCGACATATTGAGAATAAGAAATATCTATAATCGATAGAGTTCAGTTTCGTATTTACGGTGGCGTAAATTCGGAATTAATAACTTGAATAGAAATAGTTGTAAGATAAATATTTTATTCAGTTTACTGGAGCAGTGGTTAAAGGTCAATGATCCCCGGGTTGGCTCCTAACACGCGAGTGAATTCTCGTATTGTGGAACCTCGGTGATATATTAAATAGTTGGTATATCTAATGATTATGCGAAATATTATTTATTCGGTAAATATTGTGTAAAATACAAAAGATATTTTCTTTTATTCCATGACAATATAAATGGCCCATAAGTGAGAATGTTATGAATTTTGTCACATGTGTAATTAATTATTTAATTGATAAATTAGAAATTAGTTTTTTTATTAGATAAATAAAAAAACTTTGTTTTCTTATTTAATAAATATTATCTTTTCTTTAAAGAAAAAGATAATTGTCTTGTGAAATGGATAACGCTAAAACCCTAGTTATTTTCACATATAAAGAGAGTTTCTCTTGACACAATAGACGGACACATCTACGCCACTTTTGAGAAAAAGGATAAAAACATTAGTTTCTTGTCCTATAGCCATTGAGAGAAGAAAAATTTAGGGTTTTTCTTTTGCATATTCAAGGAGGCTCCGATACGGGATCGAAATCCACTAATCGTCTCTTGGAGATACAACTCAGAAGACTACGGCTTCTCTTCGGTTGGGTAAATCTTCAAACCTTCCTGTAGATTAGATTAGATTTATTATGCATTTCAAGTCTTGGTAAAAAGAAAACGAATCCCAATTCATAGTTTCCGTTGTGCAAGATCGAGTGTCTCGATCGGTGCTGTGAATCAGATCCGTTCTGGACGTTTTAGAAAAACGGAATAACCCATCTTCAAACCTTCCGAAATTTTCTGGATCAGTTGGGTAAATCTTCAAACCTTCATGTAGATTAGATTAGATTTATTATGCATTTCAAGTCTTGGTAAAATAGAAAACGAATCTCAATTTGTAGTTTCCGTTGTGCAAGATCGAGTGTCTCGATCGGTGCTGTGAATCAGATCCGTTCCGGACGTTTTAGAAAAACGGAATAACTCCAATCCTCAGTTGAAACCCTTCATGCCGTGCTAGGGTCTGAAAATTTTCTGGATCGGATTTTTCCACATTTCGGGTCCTGATTCGGATACTGCATATCCATCATATTTGAATATCAAAACTTTTTCTTTGTCCCAATTGACAATCAATCCAATCGATTTTCATTATTGTATAAGCATTTACGGATGATAATGGGTATGGGTAAGAACATGTTTGACATTTATACACTGCCAATAAAAATAATATTGTGGCAGCAGCACCAGGACAAAATCTTGTGGGAAACAGATGGGTTATGGTGTGGATTTTACTCAGACTTTTAATCCAATTGCTAAAGCATCAACTATCAGAATTATTCTCTCTGTTGTTGTTATGTTCATGTGGTCCATTAGGCAAGTTGATATAAACAATGCATTACTAAATGGATCAATCCATGAAGCTATCTTTATGCTACAACTTGAAGGGTTTGAAGATCCTGCTAAACTCGGTTTGTGTTCAAACTTAACAAAGCTTTATATGGGCTTAAACAAGCTCCTATATCCTGGCTTGGAGCTCTTAGATCTCAAATGTTTGACTGGGTTTCACTCAATCCAGGGCTGATAATTCTCTTTTTATTCTGCAAACTGATAGTCAAATGCTATATGTTCTCATCTATGTAGATGATATTTTAATGACATGAAGCTCAAACAATATGATTCAGAAGTTTATACGGATATTGTATTCCATGTTTGCCTTGAAAGATTTGGATCCCATATCTCACTTCCTGGGGATGCATGCATATAGAGATACTACAGGGTTAACTCTTTCACAAGAACATTATGCAGGATAGTTGTTGAAAAGATTGAATATGGAGAATAATAAACCATGCAATACTATTATTATGTTGGTAATCATCTGAGCCCAACTCAGGGAGAACCTATGAAGAATCCTCTTTTGTACAGGAGTGCCATTGGAGGTTTGCAGTTTCTCACATCCATTAGACCTGATTTGACCAATGTTGTTAACTATTTGAGCCGTTTATTCATGCACCTAGTGTGGGGCATTGGATAGCTTTGAAAAAAGTGCTTAGATATCTAAAAGGAACCTTGCACTACTGTTTATTTATTCCAGCAGGTGGTTCAGTATGTTTGCAAGGTTTTTCCGATGCTGATTGGGCATGTTTTCCTTCAGACAGAAAGTCTGTTACAGGCTATTGTGTTTTTCTTGGTCCTTCATTGATTTCCTGGTGTTCTAAAAAGCACGTAGCGGTTTCCAGATCAAATAATGAATCAGAGTACATATCCTTGGCAAATTTGTCAGCAGAAATAGCTTGGATTGCTCGGCTCTTGCAAGAGATGAAGATTAAGATGTCCAGGACTCCTACTGCTTGGTGTGACAGTTTGGGAGCTACTTCTCTTGCTCAAAATACAGTGTATCATACTAGAACTAAACAAATAGATGTGGATGCTCATTTTATCAGAGACAGAATCATTAACAAAGAACCATCTGTGAGCTATATTCCTCTGCGCGTGCGGACGTTGCGTTTCGGCTAGCTCGGCTACCGGAGGAGGTAACGTGTGTTTACTAAAGCCCTACATGTGAATCAATTCAGTAATTTCAGGCGCAAACTAAATGTTGTTTCTTGTGCATCTAGTTTGAGATGGGGGTTAAGTAAGTATTGACTTCGTGCCATTATAACCTAATGCGAAAGAATTTACCTTGTGCATCTAGTTTGAGATGGGGGTTAGGAAATAAGTATTGACTCTATGTGGTATCTTTTATATATATATATATATATATATATATATATATATATATATATATATATACACTGCAGCGGAGATAGATTTGGTTGAATGAAAATAGATTCTCTCTGTTGTCATTTTGTTTTCTGGGGTCCATCTGACAATGAGGGTCTCGAGGAATAATTTCAAGGGATTGTGGATGTAGATATCAAGGTTGCTGAGGAGACCTTATAAACTCTTTCACCTCTTATTTGATTTTTTGTCACCTCTTATTCTCTTTCTGCTTTTTATTTTCAATAAAATTAAATAAAAATAAAACCAGGGCTTGTACCTTTGCTCCATTACTTCTCTTGTCTTGTGTACTCTTCTTCATCTTCTTCTTCTTTTTCTTTTTTTCTTTTTTTTTTATAATTTTTTTAAAGACACCGTAAGGAAGTGAAACCGTTACAAAGTTTTGATCAATCAATCGGTCTATAGTATCGTTGACCCACATCCGGCCGTTCATATTCAACAAAGTTTCGATCAATTACACAGATGGACACAGATTCCGTAGACAGAAACACTCATGTCTACATCTACTTCACTCAGACTATGTGTTTCCACAACCTGCACTAATGACCGACCAACTATAGTTTTACTCTTCTGTTGCTGAAGAACAAAGAGATCGATGTTTGCTTGTATCTATATCTATATCTATATCTATATCTGTGAATGTATATTTTGTGACACAACATGAAAAATGTTGGGGAAAAGGAGGAAATTAGAGAATGCAATGAAATGAATTATACACCACGATAGCAAAGCGATTGCGCTCGCTTTGCCCAATCAATGATATTCCAAAAGTGTCCCCCCTTCCTGCTGTTGGTTTTATCAGGAGACCTTGTTGTGAGCTCCTTCTCATTCTTCTGCAACATGTCCCATAGTATATGAACATCCTCGTATTCGCATGTCCTTACATCTTGGTGTAACTTGAAAACACCTGCAGTATTCGTGTAGACAAAATGAATTTTATTTTATCGTGCTAACTATTGTATTGAGGTAACCTGTCTGCGTGGTATAAAACTTGGAGGCCTTTAAGGGCACTACACTAAATCTATCATCATTGCCTTTAAGAACACCCCAGTACATGTCTATTTTTAAACCTTGTTGTGGTGGATTTAACTAGATTTAAGTTGTGCCCTTAAAGGACCCTTAAATCTTTTCACCAGAAATGTAGGAAACAAGTGTATATAACTATATATGTTCAGCCCAGTTGCTGTAATAAGTTTGTCAATTGTCAAAAATGTATGTATGATGCTGAATTGCTTGAAACATTGTGCATGAAGAAATAAGTATTAACTACTAGACAGAAGATGCTATTTGAACATATATATATATATATATCATGGAAGATTTCTCACTGCAGAAAATATTTCAGTAAAACAACAATCTTTACATATATCTGGGTCCTTTGCATCAAAATCAAGACGATTAGAGATTAGATTAGTAAATACTTGCGGAAATTAGTTTCCGACATTACTTTGCCGTATTATCCCGGCCCAGGAAAATTTATATGGTGTGATCATCACGTTGTGTCGGTACAAATTTATAGACTATCGATCATTCATTGACAACAATTGAAAAATGTGCAATGGCATATGTTGAATCAGTCGGATAAATGGGTTTGAATACCGGAGCTTAAAAAAATTTCAAGAGCAAATTAATAATAATAATGGAAAATTAATTACCAGATTTGCGATAGCCAAAACGTGCGGCAACCTTGAATCCACCATTTCTTATAGGGGACATCAATCTTCCCCACCACTCCATTCTCAATGCCTCCATCTATTATTACAACTCTCCGAAGCAAGCAGACCGTTTTGGGCGTCGAATAATCTGCTGAATCCTGACACCCAAAATTACAAAATCTTGAAGCCTGGGAATCCAATTCACTAATATAACAAAACAAAAACAAAATCAAAACTAATTAATAACAACAAAAAAAAAAATTTGGTATAATTTCGGAAACAGAAGCTGGGCAAGAAAGAACATGAAGAAAAGAGTTGTGGTGAATACCAGATAAGATAAGAAAGAGGAAAATATCAAAAATGTTGTATCTTCCGCCTTCCGGTTTGTCACGCTTCTCTTTGGTTGCGCTTTGTAGAGAAGGCGAAGCAGATGAGGTCGTTGGTTGGTTTCCCCGACATATTGGACGTTGACGTTCTAGTGAATTTAACTATCACACGTGTCCTTCTTCTTTTTTTTCTTTTTCCAACGGAAAATTGCTTGTCGGGCCAGGTGGATGCTACTGTTTGGTCTTTACAACCGATTGATTCATAGTCGTTCCGAGATTCACTATTCATATATTTTTCTTTCTTTTTAAAGCTTTCTGTATCCGAAATTTAATGGTTCGATTAATTGAGTCCGACTCTTAGTCAGGGTGGTCATGCCAAAAACTCTTTCAACTTTCAACATGATGCCTCAGAAGAATCTAACCGGTGACCTCCATGGGTATTCTCAAAACACTTAGCACATGAGCCAAGCTTACTTGATTAACTATTCATGTTTAATTATCTAAGATCTAATGTCATTCACATATTCGTCATATAATTCTCTGGTTTAATGTTATTAGAACACTTTGTTGTAGATACTGTAAATCTTTATGTACTTTTATTAGGCCAAATAAACAATGCAAGTGTTTACGACTTCAGGCTAGGGCGTGGTTGCTCAATCAACTAGACCCCTCACAAATAGAGTTGTTTGGGGTAAAAGATGGGTTCGGCCTATTGTCAATGCACTTAATTAAAGAAAATGAACGTGAATGAAAGGCCTTAACAATGCTTACTCGGTCCGCTGCCAGACAACCAATCGAAAAAAGGTCATTTGTGGGAGCTTTTAGGCGTTGAATGCAAAGGGAGTCGGTTTCAATCACCACTGATCTAACGCCTAACGAGGAAGCAACAAAAATGGCTTGTTGAATGGCAAGATCTTAAGTGTTTCGACATCAAGGTGACCCATAATTCGTTTAAGACAAAGCGTGTTAAATTTTACTTGGGTGGTCACGTACGATAACTCCTATGGTTGAGGAGTCGTTTAAACAAGCGACATTTGCGTTGCATTTAAAACTGGTGGTCGGGGCGGTGACCATTGAAAAGGCCATGGCTTTGGGGCATGATAGGAGTGAGGAGACTTTGTGGAAAGGATGAACTCTTTGGCCTCTTGTTCCAAAGTCGATATGATCTTGATAACGTTTGGAGATTTGTTAACGAAAAGCCAAGCACAACGGGCTTTCCAGATGTGCCATAAAATGGTGATAGTGTTGGCTACTTTCTCGGTGTCCGCTTTGTTTGAAAGGTGGTCAAGGATGCTCGCTAAATCCCAACTTGCCGCAAATGCTGACGACGTGAAGGCCCTCCATTCAACAAAACTCAAAAAAAAAAAAAAATTTGTAAATCCTTTAAAAAAAAATACATTTTAAAGATTTCAACATTCAAATTCCAAAAGAAAAAAACAATAATTCATATACTCTAGTTTTTTTTACTATAAAATGTAGATTTTGTAAAATTTATTTACATTTACCTCATTCATCCAGATTCTGTAAATTTTCTTTTATATATCTATTGAAACCCATGAACGGACTAAACACGTCGAGTTTGAAATTCTGAAACCTCTTGGCCATTGGAAACGAAAAACAGCTCAATGATTTGCTTAGTAAACCGCTTGACAAATGCACCTTACAGGCCCTGCTCTCTGCATATATTAGATATTTTGTCCCAATCATAAGGCAGATGTCAAGCTGGTTTTGGGCTCTTTCACCCATTCCAGCCTGCAGAATGCTGTTGATGCAGCTCAAGGTTTGAACCAGGGAAGATGAATAGGAATAATGAAGTTGAGCCAAAGAACAAGTTAAAGAGTTAAGACTTTGAGATATAGGCCGAATTCCAGGATTTGCAGTTATGAAGGGGTTGCAATTGTGCTTTCTGTTTTCCCTTTCGATTTAACCATTTCCAGTTCTTGTACTTAAAAAGTGTGTGTGTGTGTATATACCTCGCATAGCTTAACTATTGAGAAGATTACTGAATTCAGCTTGTAAACAAGTTATCTCTTTCTTCATTCTGCATAGTTTTCTTTTTCATTTTCAACAGTATTTAGTTGCAAGAAAACAATATTGAGTTCCAGTATTTGCTTAAACGACAACTAATACATTCTCAAAAGGGAGACAAACCGAAATGCCTCATGAATATCACCCTCATCAACTTGGTAATTTCTCATAAACATTAAAACAAAAAAAAAGAAAAAAAAAAAGAAGAACAGGATTTGACAAAAACAACAAGTAGTACGAATAAAAATGAATGTGTTGCCTCAAAACACACAAGTTTATACTTTATAGAAAGTAATCTACAACCACATCCTCAGGTTCCCAAAATATCATGTAAAAGGTCAAAGAAACACCAGAAAAATCACATAGCAACTCACTAGCAGGTAAGAGCCCTCCCCCGGGAACTATCCTGTCTTCATCTTTGACACTGTAAAACTCATAACGAAAAAATCGAGTACTGATCAGCATCGTTTTAGTAATATGTCCGTTGTTCTTCCAGTATACCATGTGTCACCCAAACAGCATATGGTGTTGAACAACAAAGTATACCAGATCTTTAAGCAGAGGATGCCTTCTCCAAACTCGCCATGTACGTCAGGTATATGGTCCATAGGTATGCAAAGGAGCTGTTCGCCAATGGCTGATGAAAAAATGATTCAAGAAATGCTTAGGTTAAAAAAAGGGGAAAAAAAATTATCATCTTGTAATATCATGCTGAACATAGATGCAGAGAAAAAGAATAAGTACCTGTAAGTGAACAGGAACAACTCTGTATGTGAAAAAATCACATACAGGCCAGAAAATAACGCCATTTAGCAATGTTGGCAGCAGGTCCCGCTTTAACCTGGCAGCAATCTCACCGGCATTTTCTCCTATGATTGACGATAAAATATATTATTTCATGTTCATGTTAAACACTTGAAAGCAGAATTTCAATATTCATGTTAAAATCTGACTCCTTAAAAAGGCTAGATTTACAGTTGATACAATTTTATCAGCATAGAAGAGAATATCCTATGAACCAGCACGTATTGACAACATGAAATTACGGTACAATCAAGCTCTTCGTATTGACAATGTAATATTTCCCTTGTTCTTTGGTTAATTTGTGTGTGTGTGTGTGTGTGTTGGGGGGGGGGGGGGGGGGGCAATATGGATTTCAAACCATGCTTTGCCATTGGATATGAAGATAATATCTACATCAATTATGGAGGAAAAAAAAAACAGTAAATGGTAATTATTAGTCTGCTTTGAGGAAAGAAAAGCATCACAAAATATGGCGGAATATGCCTCAAAACAATTACTACAGTTTTTGTGATAGAAGAGCAATAATACGTGGGTGAAAAGTTCAATACCTTGAAGAACTGCATTAAATGAGAAGAAAGCTGAAGTAACAATAGGCCCAAATACAAGCTGCCCCATTGCTATTTTCTTTAATGTAGTGACAACATCTCGTTTAGGCAGTACCCTTCCAACCAAATTAAACCATTTATGTTGCATGACACCTAATATGCACAACCCAAATGCCGCCATTCGTATTGTCCTCATGAAGTCCAAAGAACCAGAAGGTGGCAATGTAATCATCTGAAAGTTAACACAAACAGTCAACATTTATTAATAAAGAAAGCCCTTTGACATATCAACTAAGATCGAAAAGAAGAACGTCAAAAGCTTGATCTGTTTAACACTCCTTTATTCAAATGATTGCTTCATTTAAGATGACTGGATCCACCTAAGATGCAGCAAGGTCTCTATAAAACAGAGGCAGTCATTTTTTCCATCACAAATTTTGTCAGCAGGAAGTTCAGAAGTTTGTTTTTGGCATTTCAGATTATAACATTTGTCAAATAAGAGGTTGAAAATCAGTGGAAAAATGAATGTTACCTGAGATTGTTTCTCATGTTTATCCACTAGCTAACCAAAAGAAAGTCACTTTTTCTCTCAGTAAGTATTGCTTCTTTTGACTTGTTGTATGGACATAAGGGATTCCCTATATATATATAGTTACTATTCTATATGATCATCGTTATTTCTTAACCATTGTTGACGATTTCTGGAGATAAAAATGAGCATATCTGTTGAAAATCAAAATCTAAGCGAAACTCGTCAATGAACCAAATTTTCAGTTGATTTCTACTCATTTCAATGAAATAGTTTTCTCCAAGGCTATTGTTCGACAAAATTCCTCTGAAAAAAAATAAAATAAAATAAAAGAACACCAGAAACAGAAGCACCAATACTATTGGCATTTGTTCTCATCCTAATTATCTTAATTTGATGATACATTGATACATGTTGGTCGATGACAAGAAGATGCTGAACATATAGTAAGTAGTAATAAATAAAATCTCAAAATAAATTATACAACCATGAGAAGTCGAACTGGATCACCTGGGAGGTGACATCTGCTGCAGCATAGATGGCGGAAGCCGAAAGGCATTTGGTACAAATAGGGTAGGACTCCAGCATGTTCAAATACCAAGATAAAAATCCTTTTCCTCCATTTTTGGACGAAAAATAGGATCTTTGAACAAATGATCCCAACATTGGATTTGGATGCCGAGGACGAGGAGGGGTGATATGAGGAACCCTAATTCTACTTAAGAAGTAATAGCAGTTACCATAACTAGCGTGAAATTGAGGATGATTACGTTTGTTTTCAAGGAGCTTGGAAGAATTGGAAAACGAATAGCGTTGTTGCTGAGAGTAATGATGGAGTGTTGAGCGGCCGCGTTTGGAGAGCTGTCCTGCAAGATGATTGAGAAATTTCATCTTGAAATTGGGACCGGGCTATATTGAAAGGCGGGAGGGAGATAGGATTTAGGTTAACAGAACATTGATTATACGGATTGTCCTGTTAAGGTTTGAATCAGCAAGAAAATTTGTGTGTGTGAAGAGTTTTTGTTTGATATATGAAGAAAGACGTTTCCGCAAGAACTCGTTTGTAGCGGATGAACAAAAATTCTAAAAACCAAAACCAACCGGTTGAATCAAATTGAATTAAATCGAAAATATATAAACTGTAGTTTTTCGATCGGTTTTCATATAATTTAAAATCAAACCGTTGAATACAATTTGGTTCCAATTTAAGAAAATAAAAACCGTTTAAAACCGGACCAAACTGGATGATATATATATATACACACACTCACACACACGCGCACACACACACACACACACACACACACACCTACATCTAATACTTTAAAACATCTATACGTTTTTTACTATCTATCTCAATCTATTTGAACTTTTTACGTGTAATATAGTGCTTCTACATAGTTAATTTCATATCCTATATATTCAAATTTTGTTGATTATTTCATATAATTGTCTTCAATCCTTTGAAAGAATCTTGAGTATATTTCGGTTCACAACTCACCACTGCTAACTCGTTCTTCTCTTTATACTTGCTCAACACCAATATTTGAAATATGTTGATGCTCATTTGAATGACTTACTTCTCTCAATGATATTGATGAACTTCATTATGGATATTTGTCGATGCTGATTTGTATGACTTACTTATCTTAATGATATTGACGAACTGCATAATGTATATTTTTTTTATTATCTGGATAAATGCATTTATAAACCTTAGTTTTATACACGATTGTCTTTGATTTGCTTATAATTAGGTTATGTTGGACAATAACATTGTACAAATAATCAATATCAGTGTTTTGGAGATCATAAAATCATGAATATTTTCTTATTTCCTGCTACTCCTCGACCTGAAAGACACGTACACGCCTTTTATTTCTGGGTGGTGGTTGATGGCAGCGGCTTTAGACGGCGTAGTGGCAACAATGGATAAGGAAAAAGCATCGAAACCCAATGATCGATAGATGCGATGATACCCACCGCCGCCGAAGCTACAAGAGAAGCTCATGTGTCTGCTGCAGGAATTGAGAAAAGACTTTTCATGCTCATCCTCCATTTTTGCTTCCAACATTTTTGGTAGCTTTGTACGTGAATTGTTTGAATCTTAATATGAATTTCTAGCTTTGCAAATGAAGATCAAACAAAAGCAGGCACTCATGAGAGGTTAATTGCTCGGTTGAATGGTAATTCCCCACTGAAAACCATCAACCTGCTGCTATGCTTGCTGGTAACAAGCCCTTTACTTAAGATAATCAAGGTGCTGGTCAATTCTCTTCCGATAGAGGTAAAGGCAATGAAGGCTACAGAGACAGGGGGGTGGAAGATCAGGCAGAGGAGGCCGGGCGGTAAAGGTCCCAATCAAGGCAATCAAGGGAACTTAGCCAAAATGGTGTGTCAATTGTGCAATAGGACATGCCATACAGTGACCTCATGCTGGTATATATTTGATCCCACCTTCAACAACAATGTCACTGGACCACCTCCTCCTAGACAACCCTCTGCTTATTTTGCTGGACCTCATACTGTTGGTGATTCCTTATCCTTGACACTGGTGCCACTAATCAAGTGACATCTGATTTGAATAATTTGCATCTTAGTTCTAGTTTTGCAGGTTCAGATGGCTTTGCTGTAGGGAATGTTGAGTGTATTTCAATCAAACACATTGGCTATAAATCCCTAAACATCAACACTGGCCATTTACACATGAATGCCTTATTACATGATCCTAGCATTACTAAGAACTTGTTAGTGTATCTTCTTTGACTGGTGATAATAATGTTTTTGTTGAGTTTAATTCCTCTTCTTGTATTGTGAAGTACAAGAGAACATGGGCAATTCTGCTGAAGGGTACCCTAAAGTATGGTCTTTATTAAATGCTCAACAACTCCAAGGATCCATTCAATCCAAATCTGTTAAGTCTGGAAACCAAAGTCCTCAGTGTCTTGTAGGTTTAGTTGTTAAGTTTAATTTAGATCCTAATGTGTGGCATAGGAGACTTGGCCACCCCTCTAATAAGGTCTTGATGAAAATCTTGAGCAGTTGTAATATTCATTTTATTAATGAAAATTTGAAATTCTGTGATGCTTGTCAACTTGGAAAAAATCATGTGTTGCCTTCTGCTTTATTTGATTCAAATGATGTTCATGTACTAGATTTGACACACACAGACCTCTGGGGACATCCTCATATACAGTCCTCAAAAGGTTTTCACTATTACATGCACTTCATTGATGATCACTCAAGGTTTACATGGATATATCCCCTCAAACACAACCCTGAAGCCTTATCCACATTTCCTTAGTTTAATACCCTTGTTGAAAACCAGTTTTCCAGAAAGATTAAATGCTTTCAATCAGATTGGGGGGAATACAGACCATTCATTGATATTCTTGCCCAAAATGTTATAATCTTCAGACACCCTTACCCACATACAAACTCTCAGAATGGTAGGACAAAAAGAAAACACAGGCACATCAGTGAATAGGGTTGACTCTTCTAGCTCAATCATATGCTCCTCTTAAATTCTGGTGGCACCATTTTTTAGAGGCTGTTAGTATCGTTAATTCCTTCTTACTATAGTTCTTAGGAACCAGTGTCCCTATGAATTTTTGTTTGGTAAGAAACCTGATTATACCATGAGACATGTCTTTGGATGTGCTTGTTTTCCTCACACCACCAAATTTCAATACCTTACTAAGAAGTGTGTCTACTTCGGCATTAGCCCTAGTCACAAAGGGTATAAGTGTCTGGATGAATTTGGAAGAATGTATGTGTCTAAGGATGTGATCTCTAATGTGCGTGACTTTCCTTTCAAAAAAGAATTCAAGTTTGGACCTCATAGAGATGCAGTTGTTGAATCTGTGTCTAATCCGGCCTATATAACCTGGACTAATCAGCCTTTGAACTTTCACCAGACTTTCCCAAAGTTGCAGCATTTGATAAAGATAGCACTCATGTACCTGACAGCACCGACATCATAGTAGCACTTGTGATAAATCTTCATCACCCATCTCTTCTCTTCCTACCATGATTAACCAGCCTTCAGCTGGTCCTGCACCTACACCTGGCAAAACCTCTTCAGCTATACAAGAATCCTCCACAAAAACAACTACTGTTTTTTCCTCTAATGCTAACAAGAACTCACCTTCTGGTGATCCTGTAATACCCAGCTCTCCACCACAATCTAAAGTCAAACCTCCTCCACAGCCTCATCCTATGCAAATCAGATCAAAATCTGATATCTTCAAACCCACAACCTAATTCAGTTGAAGCTACTCCATCAGTACTTACTGAGCCTTCCAAGGCATCTGAAGCTCTTGCAATTTCAGAATGGAGAAGAGCAACGGAGGAGAAGTGTGCAGCCTTATGCAAGAACAATGCCTGAGAGCTTGTCCCTCCATCATGTAAACATCATTTGGTGGATAATAGGTGGAATTTTAAAGTAAAACTGAAGCCAGATGGCTCTGTGTTGAAGTATAAGTCTAAACTAGTTGCTAAGAGCTTTTTCAAAACTATGGTGTGGACTATACTAAGACATTTAGTCTAGTTGCCAGCTGCGAACACCATTAGAATTTTACTCACTCTTGTTGTGTCTTTTAATTGGAAAATAAGACCAGTAGATATAAACAATGCTTTTTTAAATGGTCCTTTGCAAGAAACAATCTACATGCCATAGCCACAGGGGTTCATAGATCCACGGAAACCTTACTATATTTGCAAACACAAAAAGGCACCTAGGGCTTGGTTTGATGCCCTAAGTAGACAAATGCTGGACTGAGGTTTCAAACAGTCAATGTGCGATTCTTCTCTGTTTGTTTTCAAAAATGGTACTGATGTGCTGTATGTATTAGTGTATGTGGATGATATTCTTGTAACAGGTAATAGTTCACACCTGATCTCTAAATTTGTCCAACAACTGGATAGCAAGTTTGCTTTTAAAAGACCTGGGGATGTATCACACTTCCTAGGGTGTTGGAAGTTCACAGAGATGATACAAGTCTGTATTTGACACAGAAACACTATGTTTCTTAACTCCTTAAGAGAGTTGATCTGGGCAACCTGAAGCCTTGCCCTACACCTATGACCATTTGGACTAATTTGACACCGGAACAGGGGGAACCTATGACAAATCCTACCATTTGCAGAAGCATTATTGGTGCTCCACTAGATCTAACTCTCACCAGACCTGATCTGAGTTTTACTGTGAATCATTTGAGTCAGTTTATGTAGGTTCCCACGGATGAACACCGGAAGGCTTTAAAGAGAGTATTGAGGTACATTAAGGGTACTATTAACTATGGCCCGCATTTTAGAGCTAACCCACTGCTACATTTAAATGGCTATTTAGTTGCTAACTAGGCATACAGTTGGTATGAGAGAAGACCTGTAGTTGGTTATTGTGTGTTCTTGGGTGGATGCATGGTATGTTGGAGCTCAAGAAAACAAAATGTTGTGGCAAGATCAACCACAGAATCTGAGTATAGAAGTGTGGCTAATTTAGCAGCAGAAGTTATATGGCTAACTCGGTTGATGAAGGAGATGCATCTGCCTCTGTTCAAGACATCAGTGATGTGGTGTGATAATACAAGAGCTACAACCCTAGCTTCCAATCCAGTCCATCATTCAAAGACTAATCATATTGACATTGATGTTCACTTCATAAGAGGTCAAGTTATGAAAGGGAAACTGAGGGTGCACTACATTCCTTCTAGTGATCAAATTGCAGACACTTTGACAAAGGCTTTGCCAAATGCTCAATTCCAAGACTACAGATGCAAACTGAATGTGTTTCACCTACCTTCAGTTTGACAAGAGGTTTTAGATAATGTGTAATGTGTGAGTGACACGTGTCATGTGTTGAGTGGAGCCACTTGGTGTAGGTTGTTATATTTGTTGAGATAGATTCTCTTGAGCAATAAAAAATAATCGAATTTTCAATGCCGGGTTATTAGAGTTGGACAATAAGAAATAATAAAAAAAGTTTAGAGAGAACATGCTAATGCCATATCTCCACATCAACCAAATACAAAGTTGATTAACTAAACAAAAACAATGATTTCCAATCTCTGGATTATTAGAGCAAAACAACCCTTAAACCCTTTATTACACAAAGTACTCCCATGTTACAACTGTCTATCATCATCATCATTATTTCAAGGAACAATTTTGTGAACTTTCATTTTATCAACAACAGATAGAAGTGATTTAGTGGTATCTCTAAACCCCAAAAACCCATGCTCTTTGCTCTTATTCATGCTATCCAACAAGCATTCTCCACCAAAGATAACATCTGCAAACCAAAAAGTTGCAACTTCTTCCAATTTTGTTGGTGTTAGCTCATTCTTTTTAACTATTTCTTCCCACACTGGACCCTTGTCCTTCATTCTCTCTGCCAAGCTCACATATTCTTCATTCTCATCAAAATCCACAAATTCGACGTCAAATTGATTTGCTAACACCTTCCATAAGCTCTTCCACTTGAATAGATCACCATTGCTGCAATTATACGCTTCGTTCTTCGCGTACGGATCGACCGCTGCCCATATTTGATGCTCTGCTATCAGATCTGCATCTGATGCAACTGAGTAACAATTCCATGCCCCTTTTGTACCTTCATTACAAATTATTCAAGTATTATATCAAATTTTCACAATAAAGAGAGATAATTTGTGGGATAAAATTCTGTCAAATCGGTATATACCTGGATATTTGAAGGGCACATTTTCATGTTTACAAATTGCAGCATAAACACAAAGGCTGCCGATCAAATTCATCATGCTGTAAGGCGAAAACCCGAAAATGACAGCAGGTCGGTGGACAGACCATGTCAATCCTTCCTTCTTCTTGCTAGTCTCCAATGCAATATCTTCAAGAGTGTAGTAAAAATTAGGTACATTCAATCTGGGCACATCCTCAATAAACGGCGTTTCATGAGGTTTGATTTTTCCAAATGTTTCGAAAGGGCCAATGTAATGTTTATGTCCTGTCTGAACACAAATGTGGCTCAAATTAGGAGCATTTGGCAGAACAGCATCGATTACATTCTGAAACATTGCACCGTTTACTTCGCAACATTCGGCTTCAGTCGGACGATTAGCCCAAGTGGTCCAGAAAATGTGGGTTATATCTTTCAAAGGAGAAAGTTTGGATTGAGTTTCTTTAGCATCATAAACATCTAACTGAATGTAATCGACGGGATGGTCTTCACTCCATGCGGGTCGAGGACGGCGTGCAACACCGTATACTTTCCATGGGCCACCTGGTGTGTCGGAAAGAGGGAGGATATCAGCAAGGCTATTGCCGACAATGCCGGTAACGCCGATGACGAGGGCTACGCTCTGGAAATTCTTTGGACGTTCATCATACCCTGTTTTTTCCTGCAAAAATTATAATGAACATATATAAATTACACGTTCCTTTTTGACACAACGGTTCATACGGGTTGGGTTGTGTCTGTATCATTACTCGTGTCGTGTATACTTACCCTTGCAGCAGCAACTGCACCAGCCCACCACCAGCTCATTGTTGTCGAAGAAGAAGGTTTGTAGTTTCTTATCACCAGCAATGTGAAGGTAGTCCAAACACAGCTATTTGTTGGAACAATTTTTGTTGGGGTAACAACTAACAAAGTGGATGTCTAAATCTTTGTTTTAAATTGGGGTTTTCGCATAAAGAGTTAAAGAAGATAATAATAAAAATGTGCTCACGCGTCCCATGCGCACATTTCTGAGGTTCCAATTGCTGCTCCTTCGTTCATTATCTATGATATATATGGTGGGACAATATCAATAATTGACTCATATATCATCGATCTTTCACCTATGAAGTATCCACGGAGACACGTTGTATGATACGATACATACACAACGATATTACACAACGATATGAACGATATGATTAATGTTAAAATTTAATTTATATATTTATCAATATTAGATGTTATACTAAGATTTAAAACATACATGTAATCAAACCAGTGGTACATGTTATTGCATTTTTTGATAAGAACCAGAATATGAATAAGATATTGTTGGAAATATCACAAACTGGATTTAGCGGATGATTTGTGGGGATATCTTGACTAAAGATGGTGTTTTGTGGAGTTTTGTAGTGTTTAGCTCAAAAATATATGAAGATATGAAGAAAACTCAAAAACACAAAGACAATCGACAAATTGACAGGGATTCCCCCGCTTTTTCTATAATGCTTCCTTTGTTAGGTTAAAATGTGCGCCATTATTTATAGGGTTTACATAGTCGGTGGTTACATAGAGGGCTAGAAGAGTACATGCAACTCGTAAATATAAGTATAATAATGCGGGTTGAGCTCCTGATATGCGAGTTGGTGTGCACCTCGGATGCTGCGGACTCTTCACTTGTAACCTATGACTTTGTTGCCTAGTTTGAGCGGGCTGCGAGTTGAGGGGGCGATCGACTTGGCCCCAGTGCTTCGTCTCGCATGATAGATAGCGTATGAAAGCTTTGATATCGATGCCCTTCGCGTGACCAATGATAGGTATATATCGTAATGGTGCGTGCGAGTCAGGCTGGATTATTTCTGACCCCGATCGTTTAATATAGATGAGAACTGGTTGAGCCAGAGACCCTATTCGTTACTAAGCCTGCATGGAGGCCCGATTTGAATCCGCGGGCTCCTTTACAGGCTTGGTCTGTCAGAATGCCCGTCCGAATAAAATCGCCCTTCCTCTTGCCCAAAGAAAAAAATCAATTGACAAAATTATATTATATTTGAGTATTAAATGATCATACATAAACTACAAAAACTCATTTGATATTAAATAGATTACAATTTGTAAAAGATTGTTTCTTATCACCTTTGATCAAATAATCTAAATAACAACATTGTTTGTTAAATTATACTATTGTAAATCATATTATTTGTCAAATCATATAGCATATTTTGCATTTTAATCCTTTAATAAAACTTGTAAAATCTGGAGAGAAAAATAAAAAAAATATGACATTTTCGTGTCACGCTATGTCGGGGTATGTTGACACCGTGTCGGAATCGTGTCCTCATTGTGTCGGATATTAATTTTTTTTAAATATTCAAAAAAACGTGTTACGCTATGTTTGACGAGTGTTGGAGGCGTGTCGGGCGCGTGTCGTGTCAGAAATGTGTCGAAAACGGTGCACGGCTCCCGAGTGAAGTGTCGGTGTTTCATAGTTGTTTGTAAAGGTGACTTGACCTCTACGTCATAGCTGAGTACTAAGAAAAGCTAACAAAGCGGAGCTGAGTAAGCAGAGCAAAGTCAGCAAGTTACGTCTGGTGGAGTCAGTTAAGCTGAGTTCACGTCTGAGGTATTTTAGTCAATCTGCCAGTAGGTCGTTATGGCGGCTAGGTCTAGGGTTTTATGACTATAAATACACATATGTTGTAACCCAGAAAAATTGCAATAGCAGAAGAAATTTTGAAAGCAATTGTAAAAGTCTGTAAAATATCCAGTGATAATATAATCTCCTCGTTTCGGCCCGTGGATTATCGATACATTGCTGGAAAACCACGTTAAATCCTGTGTTATTTTTTGTATGATTTATGCCTTTTCATTTATTCTTGATTATTGCAATCCGTTTTTTGATCTCTTATGGTCTGTTATAACAATTTGTATCAGAGAAGGTTCCGGGAATCACACCGTACTTGGAATGGAAAATTATCTTCACGAAAACCTTCACCGGTGCTATGATTCTGTGATAAAATATATGTTCTTTGGCAAGAAAGATATCTGCAGTTAACGTAAAAATTGATAAGTTTACATGGAGAAACAACTTTAGTCTGTGGAAAATCAAGATGTGCGCTCTGTTAAACCAACAGGGATTATGGGCTCCTTTATCCGGTAAAGGGGATACCAGTTCCGATGGGGTGGCCAGTCTGGAAAAGAAAGCACATTCAACCATTATGGTATGTTATCAGATTATGTTATCACTGAAGCTGTTGAGGAAGACACCGCTTCCAAGTTGTGTTTGAAACTTTGAAAGCCTGTATATGACCAAGTCATTAACCAACAAGATGTTACTGAAGCAACGTCCGTTCGGTTTAAGGATGCATGAAGGTACTTAGTTGAGATATCATCTTGATCAACTGAACACAATATTACTTGATCTCAGGAATATTGATGTTAAGATTGCAGATGAAGATACAACTCTATTCATGTTGGTGTCATTACCGGCATGATATAAGAACTTTGTACAATCCTTTATTGTTGGGAAGGATATAGTGTCTTTGGAGGATGTAAGGTCAGCTTTACATGCTAGGGAGCTGAAACACAAGGCAGCGGACATATACAGTCATGCTGCTAGACTAGTAGTCAACAACAACAGTGGGAAATGGCATGGACATAAGAAGAAATCCAAAGAATCTATGTCTAAAGGTTCTAAATCCACAGATGTATGTAATTACTATAAGGAGAAGGGACATTGAAAGTCCAATTTTCCAAAGAAGAAGAGGTAGCATGAGAGTGATTCTGGCACAACAGTTGTGGCTGCTGAGCACTAAGCTTTGTTAAATTTGTTTCTACTCAGTTCAACAAAATTATTAAAGTAATTGGATCTGATAATGAAGCTGAATTTCAACTGACATCTTTTTATGAGCAGGATGGCATCATCCATCAGATCTCATGTGTCAGCACACATGAGCAAAATGATATTATAGAAAGAAAACATCAACACCTGCTGAATGTGGCTAAGGGTCTGAGGTTTCATAGTAACATACCCATTGAATATTGGGGTTTTTGCTTGTTGTTGCTGTTAAGTTGATAAATGCAACACCTACACCTTTGCTGAAAGAAAGCACACCTTATAAGGTGTTATATGGCACAAAATCGGACTTATCTATGCTTAAAGTTTTTTGGTTGCTTAGTTTTTTTCTTGTACTCTTCACCAATATAGAACAAAGTTTGATTCCAGATGCAGGGCATGTGTCTATCTTGGAAATTCAAACACATCCAAGGGTGTGATACTCTTTGATATCACCAACAAATATATCTTTGTTGCTATAAATATTCAATTCTATTATACTTGTTTTCCTTTGTTTTAGCAGGTATTAGGAAAATCTAGGCATACTACTAACATGTCATTGACGGCACCAGTTATGGACAGTTTTGATGATTACTTGAATGAGTCAGCTGAGCAATCCAGCAAAGGATCTAGCATGTCAACATAATATAGCATACTCCACATTTGCTAAGTGAAGTAATAGGTCTGAACAGAATCTCAGTTGAGTATGCCAGATACGTCTGTGATGTTGATACTGTTACAGAACCAAAGACATATAATCAAGCAATCATGCATGATGTGTGGAAACAAGCCATGCAAAAAGAGATTGAAGCTTCACATATCACTCACACATGAGAAGTTGTTGACCTGCCACCTGACAAGAAACTCATTGAAAGCAATGGGTGTACAAAATCAAGTACAATCCTAATGGCTCCGTAGAAATATACAAGGCCAGATTAATAGCAAAGGGTTATACTCAAACATATGGCATTGACTATAAAGAGACATTTTCACCAGTTGTGAAAATTACAACAATCAGAACCCTGCTGATAGCAACAACATCTAATAATTGGCATTTTCCACCAAATGAATGTCAATTCAACTTTCTTTCATGGAGATCTTCATGAAGAAGTTCACATGCAACTTCCTCCAGTTTTCAAACTAACAAGCTAAATCAGGTTTGCAAGTTAACCAAGTCTCTATATGGATTGAAACAAGTTGGCAGGCAATGGAATTGTAAAATGACAGAGTCTTCGAAGAACAGTCTTGCTTTGCTTGTTTATGTAGATGACACAATAGCAGACAGTCTTGATCTTCAGCTGATCTAACGAGTCAAAGACAATTTACATAAACAGTTTACAATCAAGGATATTGGTAAACAAAGATATTTCTTAGGCATTGAAGCTGTCAGAACACAAGAGGGTATTTCAATCTCTCAAATTAAGTACACCTTAAATCTTTATCCAGATTATGAGTTTTTTTTGCCAAGCCTGCCATAACACCTATGGAGTTTAAGCAGACTTTGCAACATATAGATTCAGCTCTGATAGATGATGATACTGCATATAGATCATTGACTGGGAAGCTTATTTATCTCACATATACCAGGCCTGACATAGCCTCTGCAATTCAACAATTGGCAAGTTTTTAGCCACACCTACTGAGAATCATATAAATCCTGCTCACATGCTTTCGAGGTATTAGAAAGCCAATCCAGGCAAAGGAATTTTTTCCCTACTGAGAACAACCTTGTCTTCAAAGGATTCACTAATTATGATTGGGCTGGATGCCTTGAAACCAGAAGATCTGTCTCAGGTTATATGATGTTTTTGAATGATACTCTTATCTTCTCGAAGGCTAAAATTCTGTCAACTATTGCAAGAAGTTCTTCAAATGTTGAATACGGGGCTATGGCAAACTTTACCTGTGAAATTCAGTGGCTAGCCTATATCTTACAAGATTTGCAGATCCCTGTTTAGCTACCTGCTCTATTGTTCTTTGATAATGCCAGTGCTATGCACATTGCTCATAATCATGTGTTCCATGAAAGGACTAAACATATTGAGAATGTCTGTCATGTTGTTAGGACAAAGTCAAATCTAGCCTTATTAATCTCATGGTTGTAAATACCAAGGAATTGATTACTGATATTCTCACCAAAGTTTTAGATGCACCAATATTTTCTTATTTTCCAGATAGGTTGGGCATCTCCAAGATCTTTCAGCTAAGTTCCAGTGCATAAATAATTGTTGATTGCAAGAGGATGTGCAAGTTTTTTCGTGTATCACTCTCAGCTTGATGGGAGTGTTACAGTATATCGATAAAGGATTGCTGATGCAAGAGGATGTGCACACCTGAACAGATCAACTCATCTCAGCACAGCACACCTAAGGATCTCAACAGAAATGAAGACACATCAGTCAGCTGAGTAGTATAAGAAAACAATTTTTCTGTTATAACTGTCTTGTAACTTCTTTTTAATTGATGCATGTGGTAAATGTGCTATAAATACCTCATGATCAACTGCATTGTAACTTAACTAATTCATTATTCTTGAGTAATAATATTTCTGCATTTTATTTCGTTGTGTTATTCAATTTCGCAACTCCAACATGTTGATGACGGTCAAAATATACCGTAAAAGTCATCAACGTTATCCTTAAATCGAGCTTAATAATATATATTTTATATTAAATCACATGTTTATATTGTTTATTTAAGGTTATGTGATTTATAGAATATAATTTGGTATTTATCTATTTTTATTATTAAAATAAGATTTACTGTGAGATAATTATTGATTTTATAGATTACAGCGAATCGGAGGATATCTACCAAAAAAGGAAGTAAATCTCAAGATAAATCGGAGCAGAATCGGATTGCATAAATGATAAATATCGATGTAGCACGAAGAGTGGAGTAAGGAACAAGAAAAGCCAGCGAGCCAGTCAGCTCGTTGGCAGCGAGCCCATGATTCGCTGGGGGCGAGTTCGTGAAATCTCGAGGATCGGCTGAGGGTTATCTCTACATGTCTTAGGGTTTTCGAATCTATCTTTAGGTCGGCCTAAACTCCTATATAAAGGCCTGAGCACGAAGTTTATTAGTAACACTTTAGAATACCTTAGATTACGCTTTAGAAAATACAATACATCATTGTTTTATTATTTTATATTATGTTTCTTCATCACGGAGGCAATGGATTCATCGATTAAAGATTGCTTTGAAGGATCGGAGGACCTTTTGTCTACGAGGGTAATGTCTATCCAAATATGTCGTTTTTATTCGTAAATCTATTTTATTTCGTTATGGAGTAGTCGTTTGTGTATTGATTTCGTGATGTAGGTAATTAACAAACCCATATTCATGTAGATCTAAGCCGTACAAAGGCATTTTACGAGAAAATTCTAGAGTCACCGGTCTAGATCTACCATGGTCTATATGGTTAGATCTAGCCATCAAGATTCTAGTAATTTTCTGTGAACGACTTCGGCTACGTCGTGCTTTCTGTTTTTCATATACACATGTAATAGATCTGGCCAATTTGTTACATCATTCTCGTAAATTAATATGATATATTGTGAAAATTGCCATGTTAAATAGGACATAAGTTAGCCGATCGTTTAGGAGGTGTGCCAACTCGTCCACGGTGGTTGCCTAGACGAGGTGACGATTTTAGATTGGCATCCCTAGTTTAGTATAGCATGCTTGTTATATGATGTTCTATCCTGTCCAATGAAGGATTCGTTATTAAGCATAGGGATCTTCTATCCGTTCATGAATTAGATCCGAGTTTAGGGGATGACTCCCGTAGCCAAAATATAATCAACCTTAATGTCTTTTCTGTCTCGGTTTAGACATACATATATGGGGGAGTAATTACTACTAGCGTAATCAATGCCATTTGTTAGAGTCTTATAAAACGATAAAAATAAGTGTTTAGTGTCTTGTGTCGTATTGTTAGTCTTTGTGTTTTCTATCGTGTCAACCTTTATCTCTACATTATAGTTGGTCGTAGACCGCCCTTTAATCTATTTTTAGTTTAATAACGTTGTACTTGTTTAAGCCGAGTCTCTGTGGGATCGACCTCGACTCTATCTAGCTATACTACGATTGAACTTAGTTCTCTTACTAGTTGGTTATTTAGGTATCGAGTTATTTTTATAACTTGACCGTCATCACATGTGCAGTTGATGATCAGGGCACTAGGGTGCCCAGTGCCAGTGTTGGGGCACTACAGGCTTGCCTCCCAGGGCTCACTAGGTGCATTCCAGGGGTATTTGTGATATAAAAATAATGTAATATCAGATATACTTATTAAGATATTATAATTTTACTATGTCATGTGAATCCAATAGATATATAAAAATAATGAATTAGACTCGGTGTGATAATGATGCTGCTGCACCAATAATTCTGATTGGTGAGAGCTTATATTAATTAGTTGTTTCTTCATTTTAAAAAATGACTTACAAAAAGTATTCCAAATGAAAGAGGGCCGCCTAATTAATCGGCCTAACGTCCAAATTTCGCCTGGTCAGCTCTACGGCCAGGACTAGCCTAAATAATCGGCCTAACGTACAAATTTCACTTGGTCAGCTTTGCGGCAAGGGCCAGCCTAACTAATCGGCCTAATGCTCAAATTTGCATGATCACCTCTGAGGCGTCATACCTAATTGTTACAACTTCTACCTTAAAAAGATAGTTAATAAATAAATAATCAATGAAGATGGTGGGCGGCTTTCTCTTCACTGTCACGAGCACTTTGACCCTTCTTTTGCTACTTTTCATCCGTTTCCAATCCCCTGTTCTTCTATGATGGTGGGCAGATCTAAAAGCATATTAATTATAGATCATAATATGTTAACTAGTTAGGCAAATTATGATCTTGATATTGTTACAGAACCAAAGACATATATTCAAGCAATCGTGCATGATGAGTGGAAACAAGCCATGCAAAAAGAGATTGAAGCTTCACATACCACTCACATATGGGAAGTTGTTGACTTGCCACCTGGCAAGAAACTCATTTGATGCAAATGGGTGTACAAAATCAAGTACAATCCTAATGGCTCTGTAGAGATATACAAGGCCAGATTAATAGCAAAAGGTTATACTCAAACATATGGCATTGACTATAAAGAGACATTTTCACCAGTTGTGAAAATTACAACTATCAGAACCCTGCTGATAGCAGCAATATCTAATAATTGGTAATACACCAAATGGATGTCAATACAACTTTATTTCATGGAGATCTTTATGAAGAAGTTTACATGCAACTTCCTCGAGTTTTCGAACTAACAAGCCAAATTAGGTTTGCAAGTTAACCAGTCTCTATATGGATTGAAACAACTTGGTAGGAAATGGAAATGTAAGCTGACAGAGTCTTTGAAGAACCAATGATTTGTTCAATGTAAGAATGATCATAGTATCTTCACAAAAGGATCATGGAAATCTTTCATTGCCCTGCTGGTTTATGTAGATGACACAACATTAGTCAGTATTGATCTTCAGCTGATCGAGCGAGTCAAAGACAATTCACATAAATAGTTTACAATCAAGGATCTTGGTAAAATGAGATATTTCTTAGGCATTGAAGCTGCCAGAACACCTGAGGGTATTTCAATCTCTTAAAGTAAGTACACCTTAAATCTTCTTCAATATTATGAGTTTTTTTTGGGCCAAGCCTGCCAGAACACCTATGGAGTCTAAGCAGACTTTACAACATAGAGATTCAGCTCTGATGGATGATGATATTGCATACAGATCATTGATTTGGAAGCCTATTTATCTCACATTTACCAGACCCGACATAGACTTTGCAATTCAACAACTGGGCAAGTTCTTAGACACACCTACTGAGAATCATATAAAGCCTGCTCACATGCTTTTGAGGTATTAGAAAGCCACTCCAGGCCAAGGAATTTTTTTCCCTGCTGAGAACAACCTTGTCTTCAAAGGATTCACTAATAGTGATTGGGATGGATACCTTGAAACCATGAGATCTGTCTCAGGATATATGATTTTTTGAATGATGTTCTTATCTCCTGGAAGGCTAAAAAGCATAATAATATTGCAAGAAGTTCTTCAAATGCTGAATACACGGCTATGGAAAATGCTACCTGTGAAATTCAGTGGCTATATCTTACAAGATTTGCAGATCCCTGTTCAGCTACCTGCTCTATTATTTTGTGATAATGCCAGTGCTATGCACATTGCTCATAATCATGTGTTCCATGAAAGGACTAAACATATTGAGATTGTCTATCATGTTGTTAGGACAAAGTCAAATCTGGACTCATTAATCTCATGGTTGTAAATACCAAGGAATAGATTGCTGATATTCTCACCAAAGCTTTAGATGCACCAATCTTTTCTTCTTTTCCGGATAGGTTGGGCATCTCCAAGATCTTTCAGCTAATTTCTAGTGCATAAATGATTTTTGATTGCAAGAGGATGTGCAAGTTTTTTCATGTATCACTCTCAGCTTGATGGGGGTGTTACAGTATATAGATAAAGGATTGTTGATGCAAGAGGATGTGCACACCTGAACATATCAACTCAGCTCAACACAACAGACCTGAGGATCTCAACAGACCTGAAGACACATCGGTCAGCTGATTAGTATAGGAAAACAATTTTTTCTGTTATGACTGTCTTGTAACTTCTTTCTAACTGATTCATGTGATGTATGTGCTATAAATACCTCATGATCAGCTGCATTGTAACTTAACTCATTCATTATTTTGAGTAATAATATTTTTGCATTTTATTTAGTTGTGTTATTCAATTTCGCAACTTCAACATGTGCAGTTGACGATCAGGGCACTAGGGTGCCCAGTGCGAGTGTTGGGGCGCTGCAGGCTTGCCTCCCAGGGCTCACTAGGTGCATTCCAGGGGTATTCGTGATATAATAATAATAATGTAATATCAGATGTGTTTATTAAGATTTTATAATTTTACTATGTCATGTGAATCCAAGAGATATATAAACATAAAAATTAGACTCGGTGTATTACAATACATGGATAGATAATTTGTCTTTGAAGACGCTGCACCATTAATTCTGATTGGTGAGAGCTCATATTAATTAGTTGTTTCTTCATTTTAAAAAAGTGTCTCAAAAAAGTATTCCAAATGAAAGAGGGCTACCTAATTAATCGGCCTAATGTCCAAATTTCGCCTGGTCAGCTCTACGGCGAGGACTAGCCTAACTAATCGGCCAACGTCCAATTTTCTCTTGGTCAGCTTTGCGGCAAGGCCGCCTAACTAATCGGCCTAATGCTCAAATTTGCATGATCGCCTCTAAGGCGTCATACCTAATTGTTACAACTTCTACCTTAAAAAGATATTTAATAAATAAATAAACAATGAAGATGGTGGGCAGCTTTCTCTTCACTGTCCCGAGCACTTTGATCCTTCTCTTGCTACTTTTCATCCGTTTCCAATCCCCTGTTCTTCTATGATGGTGGGCAGATCTAAACGCATATTAATTATAGATCATAATATTTCAACTAGTTAGGCAAATGAACTTACAATAAATTCTTGAGTAATGACACGGACACAACTGACCATTAAAACACAACGAGTGACACAACATTCATCTGCACCATTGATTATAATGGTCTACATCATTATCAATGAGTCATACGTACGTACATTATAATAAATGATGCAAATGAATGTTGTGCCATTCGTTGTCTAAATGATTCCAATGTTTCAACGAATCATAAAGTACCATAAGATTACTAATTAGGATATATGTAAGTTGTAACATACCTGGCATGAAACCCTTGCTACGAATCATATTACAGTTTGTAATATTTTCATCAACAGATGGGTCTTTGTTGTCAATCTCCACTTGAATCCCAGAGAAAAACCATGTGGCCTCCATTTGCTTGCAAATCATCCTCATGACATGATATGGTATTTTCTTACATTTTTTCCTTTTTGATTTAAACCAAAAAGTAACAAACATAATGCAATCCATCAAACTTTCTTTAGCTAATCCCTTCATATCATATGCAACAGACCTTCTCCAAAGACTTTTACAATGTGAATTTGGAGGATTAGAAATACTAAGAGCTCGTGTTGTATCACTAATGGCTGCATTGTGGTCCCTTAACAACAAGTGACATTTAGCCCTTTTACTATAAAGAAGTATTCTTTCTTTCTTTAATCCAAATGGGCATTTTTCTAACCCCTCAGAATATTTCAACTTTGCATCTTCAATCTTTCCTAAACCGAAATCAATTTCTCCGTTTTCTTTAACCTCAGCCAACATTGATTTGATTAATTTCTCATTGGATACTACCCTTTTCTTGTTTATTTTGAAATCCCACATTTCAATTAATGCTTGCTTGACTTTAGGGTTCTTGATTTTCCGATCATCTCTTAAATTCAGATCAGCAAAAATGGTTTTTATGATCATGTCACCGACATGTGAACGAACGTTAATATTTTTAAGTTCAATCAAATCATTTAGACATAAAACAACAATATCTACGACTTTGTACCTTGTACAAGGATCTTTGAGAAGTAAGAGAAGACAATCGATTCCCATGTACTGCGAATCATCTGAAGATCTAGAGAGATTGCATAAGCTATGTATTACACATTCACATTCTGCCATAGTTCTTCTTCCGATTCGCGTGTGGCATAATATTCTTATTAGTCCAATACCTGCAGGAGGCGATTTTCGAGTCCATCCTCCATACATCCCACATAATTCTTTCAGAAAATCTGGCTTGCAAATAAGATGTAAAGATCTTTTCTTATTGGCAAAGCAGTTGAGAAGATATATACACCAACTTTGAAGTTGAATAGCCCATTCTTCAGCTTTTTGATTCTCAACGTCTAATTCTTCGAACCCGTTTGCTAGCAAGTCCCTGTGATACTTGAGTATCTTCTTTTGATCCTTGATTCCCACAAAGTTTTTGTACACTACTTCTGCACAAGTGGAAGCTAATTGCAAGGATACTTTCACAATCTCTGCTTCATAAGTTGTTAGGGCTAGAAAGGTCTTTTCATAGCTAGCTAAATGGCCAAGTGCCCTAACAGAAACCCTTTGTTCCACCCAGGATATTTTCCCCCTTAAAAGCTCTAATAGTTGTGGTATTACACCAGCTTCAACAGCTTCTTGAGCAGACTTTTCTAGGGTTATAGTTAGGGATCCAATAATATGGGCTGCATAGTATGGAATGTATATGTTGTGATTCTTTAGGAGCCAAGCTTTGTCTTTGAGGCATTTTTCAATTAAACTCCCCATGCATTGGAAGAGTCCAAAAGTTGGGAAATCAATGGAAGGGTTAACCATGGAAATCCTCCAAAGGCATCTGAGCCAGTCAACAAATTCTTGATCATCGATATGAGGAATACTTCTCAAGTGATTTACGATTGTTATTTTCGTTATGTGTTGTTTCCTCATGTTGGAAAAGATGGAATATATTGGGGTAGGTCTCTTTATATTTTGGAGGCTTTTTTTTTTTTTTTTTTTTTTTCTTTTTTTAGGAGGTGGGGTTGGTGGTTTGGGGTGTGGAGGATTTTTCATTATGTAAGCTACTCGTTTTAATAGGACGCAAAACCATACATCGATTTTATTGTATTACCTTTCTTTTTTTTTTGCAGCACGGGCTGTGTTCTTTTAAAAATTTTCTATTCAGTTCAAAACAAACATTTTTCTATTCAGTTCAAAAGAAACATTTCCACATTGGAATGTATGCCTTTTCCTAATTAAATCTGGCCAAATACTCAAAAAGAATGTGGCGGCATTGCATTGTGTGTTGGTGATGGTGCATATATGCATTAGGACCACAAGGCTTTAGCCTGAAAGCAGGCGGTTGATAGGGTTTTAAGAGTGAAGTGGTCCCTTGTGTCACCTTTTAATTAGAAAGTATTTGATATTCTAATGTGTTAATAATAATCTATATCCAGTAAAAATGCGCCTGGAGGATTGAAAAGCAAAGACCGTCGTACATTTTGGGGAAGGTCTCAAGAATATGCGGCTGCACCCAAAAGCACTTGATCAGTTCTAATGCAGGCACCTCTAATGCGGGCACCTGTCGGGTAATTCTGTCGTAGGGAGTCTCTATTACATTCGACCGTCAGATTTACGCCATGTGGACAATAAAACAAAACATTTTTGTTTATATATACACACGACGCACATCTGACGGTCGAGTCTAATAGCTCTACCTAAGAATTTTCCGCACCTGTCGTGGTGGGAAGCCTAATTTTGAATTCTCCACATAATGAAACTGTGTGGTTCAGATTGAAGCATACGGTGTCTCCACACGAATGGATTAACTACGTAAATATATTTCCCATATCTAGTCCTACATCAGTTCAGTTCCCAACTTAGATGGGCTTTTCTAATTAGGGTTTAGGATTGTAGAGCGATTTTATTAAGTTTATTAGATTATTGGGTATAGTGAAAGCATAATCATTAGCCTCGTCCGTACCATTGTATACCTCCATAGTCAAAGAAACCGGCAAATTTATTATAAGTAGACCTCAATAGTCAAAAAAACCGGCAATTTTATTATAAGTAGCTCAAGTAAAAGCAAACTTGTTATTCTTTACTTCGTTGTACAAATACGGATTCATTGACATGTTTGTTACGTAGGAATATAATATTACATAAAAAAAATCATTGAAATGAAATGGAGTGGAATAAACTCATTTTAGTACTACGTTTGAAATATTAAAGAATACAATAAAACAAATTACTTATGTTGCAAATCGAATGATGGGTAGGGCATGGTAGTGGGTTAACGTTGGATGGGGTGGAGTGAGGTAATGTAAGGTGCATAAGGTAGAATATGGTTGAAGTGGTAAGGTTGTATGCATGGGTAGGGTGGGTAGCCCTACCTTACCCCACATTACTCTACCGCATCCCACCACCCCACCCTATCCTACCCGTCTTACCTTACTGTACCCACCCTTCTTTACCTAGCATCCAATATAATTACCAATCACCCAACCGCATCATACCATTTTACCCACCCTACCTTACATCACTACCCCAACATATCGTACCACATACCTACCCAACCCTACCTCACCGTACCTTACATCACCTTACCTTATCACCATACATTACTCTACTTTACCTATCTTACCTTACTTAACCTAGCTCTACCTAACATACCACACCACCTTATCTTACCTTAACCACAACCATACCCCCCACACCTCACCCCATCTTAATTACACTCCCACACCCTACCGCACCTTACCTCTCCACCCACCATGCCCTACCTTATGTTACCACCCCAAACTACCTCTTCACTCTCTTACCTAACATTACCCCACCCTACCCTACCCAACCCACCTTAGCATTTTGATGTGATCTTGGGCAAGATTCATGGTGGTTTTGAAAGGAAAAGGAAGAAAAAGAAATAGAGTGGAAGAAGCCGGCATTTTATCCCACATTGCAAGTTTGACAGATTTTCTTAGAATTTTATTAGTATTTTTTTTTTTTAATTTCTATTAAGTAACTTTGTCCCACATAGCTTTGGGAGTAATTATGTCTTTTATTCTAGCCTATAAAAAGGCATCATATGTAACTTTTACAATCAGTTGAATAATTTTAGCGATATATACTTTTTTTAAAAAGTGATTAAGCTTTGGTGAGTTTTCTCACGTGGAGGATTCCAACCGGACTTATCAAAATCGTGAGCGTACCTTGTGGGAGTCCACACACCGAGCTTTACCATTGTTGTCTTCCAATGAGGCTTACAAAGCTAAGGAAAACAACAATGGTAAAGCTCAATCCACACCACATCAACCCACTCATGAGCTTATATGTTACAAGTGTTAAGGTATTGGGCATAAGGCAAGTGATTGTGTGAATAAGCGAGTAATGGTTGTTGTAGGAGAAAAGCATGGTGAGAAAAAATACATGTTACAATCCAAAGAGGAAAAATGGAGTGATTCCGAGGAGAGTTTGGAGAAGGTAACTATAAGCCCACCCAAGCTTGGACCTAAAGGATTTTTTTTGTGTTAGTAAGAAATTTGTGGATGACCAAGTCAAAGTAGATGCTAGTGTGCACCGCAACGACATTATTCAAACACATTGCTTTATAAGGGATAAGTTGTGCAGTTTGATCATCGATTCGGGTAGTTGCACCATTGTTGTTAGCAAAGAGTTGGTCGAAGAGATGAGCATTAAGACTACTAAATATCCCCAACCATACAAGCTACAATGGATGAATGACTACGGGGAAGTTCGAGTTACAAAGCAAGCGATGATCACTTTTAAAGTTTGGAAGTTCGAGGATACGGTTATGTGTGATGTAGTGCCTATTCAAATTGCATATGTTATTCTTGGTAGGCCTTGGCAATTTGATCGGCGAGTTAACTATGATGGGTTCTTGAACACATACGCATTACATCACCGGGGCAAGAAGGTTACTTTGGTGTCATTATCACCCCAAGAAGCACGTGCGGAGCAACTTAAATTTGCTCAAAGTCGGAAGGTTAAAAAGCAAACAATGGGTGCCAATTCGGTTGTGCAAAGTGGAGAAAAAAAGACGTGCTTAAATTCATTGGCTGTTCGTATGGGTTCTTATTTTTCTTTATTGCAGGTACATAAAGCTCCACCACTTCACGTTGTTAAAGTTGGAGCCAAGTCGGAGAGCAAATCCATTACACCGAGCATTGTTCGAGATGTTGATGTTCGGATTCGAGGTCGAATCCTTTCCGAACGGGGAGGGAATGATGTGATCCTGGGCATGATTCATGGTGGTTTTCAAAGGAAAAAGAAGAAAAAGAAAGAGAGTGGAAGAAGCCGGCATTTTATCCACATTGCAAGTTTGACATACAGTAAAACCTCTATAAATTAATACTCGATAAATTAATAACCTCGATAAAATTAATAATTTGTCCAGTCCCAACTTGGGACAAGTACAAAATTGGACCCCAATCGATAAAATAATAAGATAATAACTTTTTTGAAATCCCAGTGTATATATATTGGTCCCAACGAAACTATAAATTAATAATTATGTATGTACTAAAAGATTCCAACATACGAAAACAATGAACTTGACAAATTCAAATAATTTGTGAATGTACATTCATAGAATGTGCATTGGAACTTGTTTTTGTAATTTATTTTTCATCTCTAACTAATATACATTGAAACTAGTACATTGGACTTGGAAATTTAAAGGTTATACGTAAAACCTCTTTAAATTAATAAATTATTAATTTATCGATATAATAATATCTCGCTAAATTAATAAAATATCCCGGTCCCAACATTATTAATTTATAGAGGTTTTACTGTATTTTCTTAGAATTTTATTAGTATTTATTTCTTTTATTTTCATTTTTATTTCTATTAAATAACATTGTCCCACATCTCTTTGGGAGTAGTTTATGTCTTTTATTCTAGCCTATAAAAAGGCATCATATATAACTTTTGCAATTAGTTGAATAATTTGAGTGATATATACATTTTTTTAAAAGCGATTAAGCTTTGGTGAGTTTTCTAATGTGGATCGGATTCCAGCCGGACTTATCAAGGTCGTGAGCGTACCTTGTGGGCGTCCACACACCGAGATTCTTAGATACGGGTTATCTAAGGGTTTAGGTTATACCAAAGTTTTTGATTACGGGTTAACCAAATGTTGAGGTGCTTGTTCATTGGTACCTTTAGTCAAGTTCTCGGGAATTTTTGAATCTTATTCACATCACGGATCACATCACATTTTACCCCACCCTCCCTTACACCACTTTTTCCCTTACTTAACCTTAGTCAACCATCCACTCTACCATACCCAAATTACCCTACCACGCACCATACCCTACCCTTGATCACCACCCACCCTACCTTACCTAACCCGACCCCACTCGCCCTACCGCACAACATACCTAACCATAACCTACCTTACTCCACCCAAGCGCATACCACCCAACCTACCTTATCTTACCGCCCTACCCTACCACATACCTAACCATACCCTACCTTAGCCCACTCACCTTACTCTACCCTACCCCATCACACTCCACCACCTATCCTACTTCACCCTATCTCATCTCACCACTCACCCTACCCCACATTACTTTTACCCACCACCCACGTTTTTTTTTATCGATTTTCATTTCATCCATTTTCGATGGTTATGAAAATGATCATTTTTCATTTCATTGGAATAAATTTTCTTTCCATTTCATTATCTTATAATCAATAGACAAAAGGAAAGAAAAATAATTCAGTTCTTGTGTAACAAACAAGCCATAAATGTTGTAACCGTATTCTATTAGGTCCTTTGATAAGTTTTGTTTTCATATAATTACAATTATTTATTTAAACTACTATATATGATGTATATGTATCATTTTTCTTTTTACTATTGTTGGAACAGGTAGGCTAAGTAGGAATTGTGTTCCAATGCACCCTAGATTCTCGGTAGACCATAATGTTACATTGTAACGACCCAAACCATATGCAAGGTTGAAATGGTCATAGGTAGCTCGACACGTGCATATCTCGTGATCAAATGCTCACATAAGACTTATATATCTGTCGTATCATACAAAAGAACGAAAGTTTAAAACAATACATTCATCAGAATGCTCGGAAAACGAAACAAGCATTAATTAATAGAAGTAAACGGATGAAACATAAAATGTAAAACCATAATCAACATTGCCACTGACGCGGGAGTCCTTCCGCAACGTCAATATGTCAAATCCCCAAAAATTCATATTTCATGATATTGATATATCTAAAACCCCAATGAAACAAAAGAACGATCCAAAATTTGCCATAAATACCCAATAAACTACTTATCTTCAATTTTACTAAAATAAAATAGATTCAACTAATTTACTATCATCATATCAATAGAAAGAAACTTAAAAGACGTAAATGTCATCAATTTAGGTGCGTAACCCATGAAATAAAGAGGTACATTAAATACTAACTGGAAAAGATAGCAACATAAACACGATATCTAAGAAGTATAAAACAATTATCAGAAAATGTTATGGGGTGAGCACGACGGCCCAGTACATAAAATATAATCAAAAGGAACCATAATAGTATCCGGAAAATACACTCATAGTTCTCTTTTCATGCATGTATACCTTCAAAATGACATATTCATAACTGTAATATAATTAAATGCAACATATGAATAATTGGACAGGGAGTTAGGATATGACATAATTCAACACATTCTAATACATTAATGCTTTTTTTAGGGGCAAAGGAATTTTTTATTAATCAACATCCATGATACAAACAAGTAATACATGAGAAGGGGGGAAGTACCCCATTCCATACATCCAACAAGACGAAGACCTTCTCTGGCTAATAGATGTGCAGGAATATTTCCTTGACGTTTTGTGAGGGAAAAGGAAATTGTGATAAACGCTGGGAGGAGAGCTTTACAATCCTCGATGATACTTCCCACTCGAGATAAATCTTCCACTTGGTCGGTTAGACGATGATGAATAGATTGACAATCTCCTTCGAACGATACCTTGAAAACCCCCAAGAAAGAGTGAACACCAAAGCGTTATAAACTGCCAAGGCCTCTCCAACTGGAACGTCATATTTCCCTTATAGATTTTTGGAAAAACTTCGTAGAATGGCCCCTCGGCTGTTACGAAGGAGTCTACCAATAGCTGTGACGTTCTCGCCAAGAGCCGCATTGACATTAAATTTCAAAATTTCCGTAGGTGGAGACTTCCATTTTACCTCAGGAATTTGATTTGAAGCAGACCCTCGAGCCTTTGAGTTGTCAATTAAATAAGTTTCAGCTTCGGCCAAAGAGTTTTTAATAGTCATGCCTACATGGACGTGTTTCTTATTGAAGACCCAATCATTTCTAGCTTTCCAAATATGCCACAATAAGCTAGCCACGTGAGCAATTTCACTATCATCTTTTATACGAATCAGCACCTCGAGCACTTGAAGCATTGAATGAGTTTTCAGCTTCCTAAGGTGTTCACCCTTGTGATATTGTGACCAAATCGCCTTCGGAATTTCGCATTCAAAGAGACAATGCCATATTGTTTCCTCTGTTCGGGAACAGACTCGGCATAATCTATCACCGAATCCTCTGGTTCGGAGGGCTAGATTGGTGGGTAATACATTAATGCTTAATTGGGAATTATCTTACTTACCATATCTTATTTACCGTATTCCATCTACTTCCATTCATTTCCATACCATAAAATATTGTGCATGAGTTGGGAAACCACTTTTGTTTCGAATAACATATCAATTTCTCTTAATAAATGGTAATCAACTTTTGTTTCAAATATCATATAAAATTTCATTTAAGTGAAATGAATAAATTAATTAAGTGCAATTAGAGAAATAATAATGTCACTACATGTGAAAATATTTTTAGATGATTCTAGGTGTTATGCATTTGTCATGCCCACGATGGGAGGGTTTGTCATGTTTTCCATGAACCAAATAATAAAAAATGAAAAGCTAACGATCTTGCTATTTATGTCGGCCCGCAGGTGGGCACCAAAATACCGGCCCAACATTTGCCTGAATTATATTGAACCCCAGGCGTAGCGCACGTTATAGGATGTTGAGGACTCTTGAGAACTCATAGCTAACCGGTCAGCTATTCATTTTGACTCGCAGGCTGTGAAGCCTTTGTCCCGGATACCGATTCCTTATCCAGAAAAGAACGTCCGGCACGCATATAATTATATATACAAACCTTATAAAGTCAATCATCAGAGTACAAAGCATGAGACAAAATGTGGAAATATTACGACAGATTACTTCGACGGACTTGCCGAGTCTCGAAAGTTCGACGCAGGTGCCCAAGCACCTCGGGAGTTCGTACAGGATATTTTGTACACTTTATTTAATTGTAAAAGACATATTAATTGTGATACATATAAACAATTAATATGTCAAACTCTAGTTTACTTTATGTCATAGACATAGCTTTTACTTTTACTTTTGCATGCTTGCCGCCCACATCTATATACTCAAGTGGCCGCCCAAGCTAGCTTGCTACTCTATCTCAATTGTATCTATTTATACATCTTTTTACTCAATGAATAAATTAAGTTGAAGTTTACTCTTGTGTTTATCACATTCTCAAACTCTCTTCATGGTAGCGAGCCTTACGAGTTCTAAAATCCGCCGCAAAACTCGCTTCTTTTTCGAAAAAATGTCAACATTATCGAAGTTTCATCTTCTTCGGTAGACTCACACCGCCTCGGCGGACGGGGATAATCGAACACTCTTCTTTTACAAATCATAAACTTGATGGTGACAATTACTTGCTATGGTCAAGGTCTATGAAAATGTATATCTCCGGCCGGGGCAAGATGGGATATCCGTCCGGTTCCAAACCCCTGCCCTCGCTGAAACCGACCCCAAGTTTGAAACATGGGACACGAGAAAATAACCAAGTCATGACCATCCTCACGAGGTCTATGACAAAAGAGATCGATGAGAACTTCATGATGTATGACAACTTGCTAAGGAAATGCGGGACAATGCCGGAGACCTTTACTCAAAAAAGGACAATACATCTGAAGTCTATGAACTCGAAGCTCAGATTCAAAATTGCAGACAAGGGGATATGTCTGTAACTCAATACTTTAATCAACTATCTAAGGCATGACAACACCTAGATATGTTGGAAACTCACCCCTGGAATGATGTTAAAGATGCTGCACTTTTTAAAGACATTATCGAGAAAAAGAGAGTATTCAAGTTCCTCACTGGACTGAACCCTACTCTTGATGATGTTAGAGGGAGAATTCTTGCCACAAAACCTCTCCCAAATCTCAAATCCATGTTTGCTGAGGTCAAACATGAAGAAAGCGAGGAGGAAAGTCATCTTCGCCGAACACCCTGTGCCGATAACCCTACGAAGGTACGCCTGTGAATGTCGGGAAGGCTGCCGAGGTTATTGGGACTTACGGGAAGCTTGCTTTGAGAAAAGCGGAAGGTTGTTCTGTGATCACCGCAAACGCACAAATCACACCAAGGACAATTGCTTGGAAGCTTCATGGCAAGCCTAATCCCTCTAAAACCTCAAAACCAACCGGGGAAAATCAAGGCGGACTTGTCGGTGACGAGGAGAATGACAAACCATCCGAATGCTCGCTTGCGCCTTTAAAGCCTTTGTTGCTCGGCATCGGGAAGGTAGCTCCTCTACCGAAATGGCCACTCATGCTAAAACGGTATATTCCGCTCACCTCTTAGTAATGAGACTTGGATTGTTGATTCTGGGCTTCTTCCCACATGACCGGTAATAAAAACCTCATTACCCACTATATGCCATGCACCCAAATTCACGAAATTAAAACCTGCGATGGTTCTGTTTCTTATGCAAAAGGTGTTGGGAAGGTTAAACTTACTAATCGGATATATACAAGGGGTCTTATTTGTTCCAAAGTTAGATTGTAACCTTATATTTGTCGGTAAACTCACTAAAGATCGAATTGAATTTGTTGTTTTTGATAAGGATCGGTGCACTTTCCAGTTCTTTCTTCACGGGAAGTGATTGGTCAAGCTAAACCACCGCTCGGGATCGTTTGTGATCAACCCCGCCGAAGACGAAGATCGAAGACCGAATCGCCTCGGCGGCTCGCACTCAAAACTTAGACAATATCATGTTATGGCATTATAGACTAGGACATCCAAGTTTTGGTTATTTAAAGTCTTTAATTCTAGAATTGTTTAAAGGATGTAATCTTAATGATCTTCAATGTGATATTTGTCAATTTGCCAAACTCACCAAATCTGTGTATACTAAATTACCTCACTTCCCATCCACACATTTCACCTTAATTCACATTGATGTATGGGGACCCTCAAGAGTGAAAAGTATAACAGGCAAGAGTTGGTTTGTAACCTTCATAGATGACCACACCAGAACCACTTGGTTATTTTTAATGAAGGATAAATCTGAAGTTGGATCCATCTTTCAAGAGTTTTACAACATGGTCTCTACTCAGTTTGACATTAAGATTAAAATTTTGAAGACTGACAATGCTCTTGAATATTATGAGTCTAATCTCGGTAATTTCTTGATGAATAAGGGAATTGTCCATATCGGTAGTTGTGTTGAGACACCTCGGCAAAATGGGGTTGCCGAGAGAAAGAATAGGCACTCTCTTGGAAATGGCCGGATCAATCATGTTCACTACAAATGTTCCAAAATATATGTGGGGTGAAGCTATATTGACCGCCACTTACTTAATCAACGAGCTTCCCGGCGAGTGTTAGGTTTCAAGACTCCTATCCAAACCCCGCCGACCACACACTCCCGCCCTCATCTTATTGCCCAATTGCCTCCAAAAATCTTTGGTTGTACTGTGTTTGTTTATATCCATGCCCAACACAGAAGCAAACTTGATCCCAAAGCTCACAAGTGCATTTTCCTAGGGTATGCTAAGGACAAGAAATGTTACAAATGCTATTCACCTACTGAAAAGAAATTTTACAACTCTATGGATGTAAAATTCTTTGAAAGGACTCCCTACTACACAAGTCTACCGCGAAGCGATCAACGATGGAAATCGATTGAAATTGATCTAAATCCGTTCCCTCAACAAACTCTTAACCCTCGGCAACCTGCGAGACTCGGCGGACGAACCTCGGCACCCTGCCGACCCGAGCCCGCCGAACCCGAGCTCGCCGAGCCTCAACACCCTGCCGACTCGAGAGGCTGCCGAACTACAACACCCTGCCGACATTGATGACGGACCTATTGCTCTAAGGAAAGGGAAAAGATAATGCACGATCATTCTATTCATACTTATTTATCTTATGACCGCTTGTCTCCCGTATTTGCTATGTTTACACGGGACCGGACTCTCACTCTATTCCCAAAAATATTCGGGAGGCCCTTCAAAATGATAAGTGGAAGGTCGCCGTTAAAACAGATGACCGCACTCCCGGATAATCATACTTGGGACCTCACAACTCTCCCCAAAGGCAAGAAGACGATCGGTTTGTAGATGGTTATTCACCATAAAATACAATGCGATGGTACCGTTGACAAGTACAAAGCCGATTGGTAGCAAGGGGATTCACTCAAACTTATGGTATTGACTATAAGGAAACTTTTGCACCGGTGGCAAAACTCAACACTGTCAGGGTTCTGATCTCTCTAGCTGTCCAACTGGACTGGCCTCTACACCAATTGGATATCAAAAATGCTTTTCTCAATGGTGATCTCACTGAGGAAGTCTATATGAATGTACCTCATGGTTTTGTCAATCCCCACACTCAGGGCAAGGTATGCAAACTCAGAAAATCTCTATATGGCCTGAAGCAATCCCCAAGAGCCTGGTTTGGGAAACTTACTACTGTGGTCAAAGCTGCTGGATATCATCAATGCAACTCAGATCACACTATGTTCATCAAGACAACCAACCAGAGAAGGTCTATTCTTATTGTATATGTGGATGATATCATCCTTACTGGAGATGACTCTACTGAGATTCAAAATTTAAAGACTCTACTGGCACAGGTGTTCCAAGTTAAGGATCTGGGCTACCTCAAGTACTTTCTTGGTATGGAAGTGGCTAGAAACACCAAAGGCATTTCAGTCTCCCAAAGGAAGTATGTATTGGATCTACTTGAAGGAAACGGCATCTTTGGGATGCAAACTCTTCGTATCCCCGGTAGACCCCAAGTAACACCCTACTGCATGGTGACATTGCTGTCAGAAAAGAACAATATCAAAGGCTTGTAGGTAAACTCATCTACCTTTCTCACACAAGGCCTGATATTGCATATGGGGTTAGTCTGGTCAGTCAGTTCATGCACTACTGAGCAACATTGGGATGCTGTGAATAGGATACTGAGATATTTAAAGTCCACTCCTGGCCAAGGCCTGCACTTCACCAAGTCTACCGATAGATCAACCAAGGTCTACACGATGCGATTGGGGCCGGATGTCACATTGACGGACGATCTACCACAGGCTATTGCTCATATGTATGGGGAAACCTGGTTACTTGGAGAAGCAAGAAACAACCTACTGTGTCAAGAAGCAGTGCTGAAGCTGAACTCAGGGCACTTGTACTTGGCATTTGTGAAGCTCTATGGCTAAAAAGGATATTGACTGAACTTCAGCAACCTCCTCAGCAACCTATCACACTCTGCTGTGATAATAATTCAGCCTTATGCATGGCTGAAGATCCCGTCCATCATGATAAAACCAAGCATGTGGACATTGACGGACACTTTTTACGAAGGAAAAGATTGATGCCAAGATTATTCAACTCCAATATGTTCCCTCGGCGGATCGAATGCGATATTCTTACCAAGGCTATTCCACCTCTTATGTTCGGCGGACTTAGTAGCAAACTTGGCCGCATCAACATATACAGCCCCCGGTTGAGGGGGGTGTGGAAATATTACGGATTACTTCGGATAGACCGCCGAGTCTCGTCGAAGTTCGACAGGTGCCCGGCGGCCTCGGGAGTTCGTACGGGATATTTTGTACACTTTATTTAATTGTAAAAGACATATTAATTGTGATACATATAAACAATTAATATGTCAAACTCTAGTTTACTTTATGTCATAGACATAGCTTTTACTTTTACTTTTGCATGCTTGCCGCCCACATCTACATACTCAAGTGGCCGCCCAAGCTAGCTTGCTACTCTATCTCAATTGTATCTATTTATACATCTTTTTACTCAATGAATAAATTAAGTTGAAGTTTACTCTTGTGTTTATCACATTCTCAAACTCTCTTCACAAAATGATAGACTCGGGGAACTAAAACGACTAAAACAAATGATCAAAAATAAACACAATCTGCATCTAAAACATCATTTAAAGACTTTTACACGATAGTCAAAGTACTAAACATCCGTTACAACATTTATTGATACATTTGAAAACTACCAGATAATGTAAAAATTATCACAAACTAGATGATGAGGTGGATATCTAGCTAATTAGGTGATAATTTGTGTGCTTTATGTCATTTTATCTCAAGAACAACATGAAGATCAAGTAGAATAAACTAGTGGTTATGTGTGCCGTGTAAGGCACGGCATGCCCCTTCCAATTATGAAGCATTTAAGTTGCACCTAATTAACATGATGTTTTGATACGTAAAAACCAAGAGATGTTCATTCATTTGTCAATATCAAATCAAAGAAGAAATAATATGATAAAAGGCCATGTATATATTCAGAAACTGACTCTGCCAATAAAAAGTTACATAGCTTGTAAAATATTAAGTATTGCTGGATTTGTTTGAGGCATTCATAAAGCAAAAAAATAGTTGCAAAAAGGAATGTTGCATGCGATAGCGGGCAGGGCAAAGAATACCAAATCCTCCCACGAATATGGAAAATGTAGCAAAACACAATATGAGCCTTGTTCTTCAAATAACTAAAGAGGAGACAAAAACTCATGCACAATATAGATGAAAATGAAGGATACATGGAGCTATATTTGGTGGAACTGAGTCATTCCGGCACCTGTAAAACAATGAAGAATTAGGATGCCTCTAAGAATTGAGACAATAGAAAAGATGCAGAAAAAAGCAAAAAGCCCATAAGAAGTTAATGAACCACAAAGGCAACAATAAGAAACGGAAAATCATAGGCACATAAAACTGAATAAGTGAAGTAAATTGCGTCCTTTATGCACAAAACACAATTCATGCAAATTAACAGGTCAAGAAACCAATACCACCTTAGCAAATCAAGCTGAATCACTATTTCATGCACAAAAGAAATGTTACACCCTGGAAAGTAGCAATGCTGGAACCAACATTTCTTAGGTAGAATAAAATGTGTGTTTCACCTATAGCTTCCTAAAAGTGTTGCATTGAGAGGGGGAGGGGGAGGGGAGGGGGGATTATAGACACCAAAGTTATAAAATGAAAGGTCAAAAGGGATTTGAAGACTTGATATTCATCAAATTTAAAGTAACAGCAAGCTCTTACAACATCATACGATAATGAAATTAGCGACCGCTGCAAAAGCAAAGAACCCCGGTGGAAACATACCTTGTAAAATCATCAACCAAATTTATTCTCACGTTTGGCTTCCAATATGAAACCCACTCGACATGACCGTCATCTTTACCATCTATTTGATCTTTGGAAACTTAAAGCAATAAATTTCAGTTTTCATTCATTTTATGAGCAGAACAAAATGCAAAATACACAATAATAAATGTAGATGGGCTTTTGAAATGCTCTCCGCATGGAGACCGACCCCAAAAGATTATTTACATTATTATTGACCACAGATAAAGGAAAACCCACCTTTTAGTATGTTCAGCTTTTGAAAAGGTATGGAAATTATGATGATCTTCCTTAATATTGTTAAAATCAAATGTGACTTTATTACGTTCATAATGCTCCACAAAATTTCCTAGAAAGCTTCTTAAGCAAATATACATAATACAAGCAGATAAATCAGCCAGAAGCGGAAAAATCACCTGAGTCTCCAAATCTCTTTATTTTGTAGTGTTTGTGATGTATACTAATAATTGATGATGACTACTTTCAATCAAAGATACAGCTCTGCAGATTTTTCCCTACTCTACAATTGCACTTTCAGGATTAAAGGTGCATAGGGCCTAAATCCAGAGATCCCTGACCAAAAACTCTTTAACTAAATCAAACATAGACAAACCTGAATTGCCTTGAAACCTTACGAACCACTTAGAGAACCCCATATATTCACCACCAGTTTCTGTATCTATGAAAAAATAGGACAAAAAATAAAAAAATCAAAGAAAATTAACATAAAGCGAAATATGAGACATAAAGAAATTTACTTTACAACAAAGGAAAAAGGGGGGAACAAGGACAACCAGTTTCTGCAATAAAAGAAGGTAAATTTCAACAAGAGAAGCTAAAAAGGACCTGAAGAAATAAGAGGGTTAGAAGGAGATCCAGCCAAGACATCTTTCAAGAGATTATAATATATGCAAATCCTACCAGCCCTTACTACTCAGAATCGACCATGGATGAGAACCCCTACTCCTGCTCCCAAGACAAATCCATTGAGAATTGAAACCTTAAAATGTGAACAGAAGCAAAGAGAAACATTAAAATTTCACTGCCCTTATCAAAGTGAAAAAAACAACCGTTGAAACAAGCGAATAAGGCATAAAATTTACCACTTATAACTGTAAATGAGCACCTGGGGCTTCTTGGTTGTTGCTAACAAGTAGATTAAGGTTAATTGCTATCGGAAAAATTGTGCACCTAGTCTCCAGTTTCCTGATGCATACCACAAAACAAAAGAATCATAAACTGCAATAATGAAAGAACCATAAACTTCATATAACAAACGTACAGATGATCAAACATGAAAAAGTGCAGAAAAATACTTCTCTACACTAAATCAAGTATGTGTAAGTAAAAGGGCGCCTTTAGAATCAACTGTCTAAATTAAAATTGACCAGCAAAAATGAAGAAATTAACAAAAGGGCCTACCTTCTCTTATATCACGAACCACGGCTGCAACATCACCACCAGCACAAAAGGCTTTACCATTTCCCTATTACAATAAGACAAAACTTGCAAATGATAAGTACCATTGTCTACTAAGGAGGAAGCACAACGCGAAATTAAGAAGCTCAAGCTACCAACTTCGGTGAACCAAATCTTAACATTTTGATCTCTACAAAGTGACATCAAATTCAACATGATAATGATTAATGAGAAATTAAAATTAAATTAAATTACCTTCCAAAAAATCAACCACAAGCAGAAAAATAACTTGTTAAAGCTTCTTTAAATAGCCATTCTTCTAAGCTCAGATCTCTGTTGACAAACAACAAAAGAGAAGCAGCCCATGACCTAAACCAAATATTAAATCCACACAAGGATTACAATAATTTTCAGATGAGGTAATAAGGAGAAGGAATGTGTGGTGTGGGATAATAGAAGGGTTGAGAGGAAGGGGAGAGGAAGAACCGACTAAATGACTGTTTGATTTAGCTTTAAGAAGTTAGGGAGAAGTAGTTGAAAGGATGGTGGAACACATGCTGGATATTTTGACTAAAAGGTATAATAAGACAAACGAAAAATTATTGTAGGTATAAAGATGCTTTGACAGCTGGCAGCCTTGGAACAATAAAAGAAACTTAAAAAAAATACTTGCTGTTACTAAAAGAAACTTAAAAATTCGTTATATCCCTTCTCTTTTGAAGCCCCCTAACTCTTGTGAGTTCTTCATCTGCCATCCTTGGCTTAGAATCACGGACAAAGAAGACATTCTCCATCGTATCTCTAGCCTCAAACTACATGAAACTCCTGTTACTACTGCAAAAATCAAAGTTCAAGACCTTGTTGAAGGCCTACAAA